>OW052222.1:87181168-88407966 GCA_932526605.1 Nephrotoma flavescens | reverse complement strand
ATTTAAAAGTTGAACCAAAATCTTCGCAATCAACGTCCGAATCCAGTAAAATATTTCAACAAACCATATCTATAAATACGACAACCGATGAAGTTTCGGTCGATGAAGAACCCGAAATATTTTATAATTTTGACAGTGATGAGGAGCTACATGATAATCCTCTAAAGTTTTCTAGATCGCCATCACCAACCGACAGTACACATTCATGTAAGTCCGATAAAGAAATTTTTAAGCTAAAGGACGATCTACAACGAATTGCAAACGACCCCGTTACTTGTACTACTACATTGAATACAGTTTTAGGAGCCTTGCATAATTATTTCCCTTGGCTCCCAGACAATGCTAATTTACTAAGGAATAAAAGTATTATTTTCTCGAACGACTAAATTAATATTGCATGATTAAATTAATTAATTTATTTTTTTAGTGCATGATGAAGTAGTATCCTCGGAGCCAAATAAGTCCTCTACTCAGAATACAGTTAAAACGGAATCATCATCTATTATTATAACGGATCGTAATATCCAGTATGTTATGATAGAGAACAAAGAACTCGAAGCAATGAAAAAGAACATAGAAGCGATTAAGGAAGGGCAAAAAGAACTTTTAAAAGAGTTTAAATGTTTTCGCCAATATCAACCCCTTAGATTGAACGAAAACGCTTATAAATTTAAATTACCCTTTAGTGATCTAGACGTGTTTATGAAATTTGATAAAGATTTATTAACTGATCAAGAAACAAAAGAACAATTAATCAAGATATACATGCGAGAAGTCGAATTCGACCCGCAAAAATACATTAAAAAAAATCTTCGAAAGTTATTTACAACCGATGTTGCAATGAAATTTTCTTTCCGTGGACGGCAGGGCAATATGCGTGCTGACAAAACCAACACAATACAAATTTTAAGAGGTAAATATTTTAAATTAATGCGGATATGCCATTCGTTTTGATTTATTCCATGATTAATGTTCATTTTTTAAAATAAAAATTTAGATTGTACAGATCAACTATATCCTCAAACCTGCAAAGATTTGTTCGAGCGCTGTGCAACAAATTTTTTTTATTCCGTTAAAGATAAAATTACAAAGGCACAAAAGGTTTCAAGAAACCGGAATCTCCAAATATCGGATGTGAACACCGTTGAATTTGTGTTGCCCTTTAATGAACTCGAGTCATTAAAATCGTTTGACGCAAGCTTAGTCAAAGATTCGGAGTTGGCTCAACAACTAGTAATTATAATTTATCATACAACAATTTAACTATGTATATAAATTTCCTTTTCTAAACAACTGTATAATTTCAGAAATTAATGTACTTGGAAGAAGCGGTGACGGAATACAAACGATTTTTGTTAAATAATTTTAGAAAGATGTTTACTAATGAATTGGCTTGCAAATTAAATCTTACCGATAAGCAGAGTGATTTTTGTATCCGGGAATTCAATGTTATCAAAATAATGAAAGGCTGTCTATTAGAAAAGTATCCTGCAACCAACGAGAACAATTTTTATAATTGTGGAAAACAATATTTGGGTTTTGTTAAACAGAAAGCTTTGGAATCACAAACAAAATGACAAAATCTCTATTATAAGTTTAATAAAACTAAGTCCGTATTTTTAGTCGTAACTAATGCTATAAGTATAGCTTTTATTTTTGGAAACTTCTAGATTTTATGAGTTTTTATTAGATTTTTTCCTTTATTCCAAAAAACTATCTTAATTGACTTTGATCGATAAAAACCAAATTTCACCTTTTAGAAAATCTTTTAGTGAAATTTGTTAATACGAAATTGGTTACTATAACATGTCTTATAGTTGCAGTAATGACTATAAATACGGCCCTAAATCACACATTTTATTCTTTATATCGGGTAATGTTTTAAGCGTTTGGTTTATAATTTTCAAAAAAACACTGTAAAATTGCAAAAAATACACTGAAAAATTTTTGCCATTTACTTTTCAAATTATTTTCCATTATTATGTTGGGCACTTTTATCACGAGATTTAATTTTAAATAATATCTAAAAAGTGAGAATATCTTTTTCTTTAAGTGATAATTTTTGAGGTCTCTCGAAACTAGCCAAAAATAAATATGGCCTCGGCTACGTTTTAAGTGGCCCATGCGAGAAGTCCATTTTTTTCGAGCATTTCGGTTGGTACGTTAATAAGCAAAATTGCCGCATTTGGGGTGATAAGTAGCAACAGGCAATGCCAGTGTTACGGCCACCGTAATGAATATCTACGGAACGTGCCTAATTTTATATTATTTGTTTATTGTTGTAAATTATTTAATTAATAATTTACACTAAGAAGCAAGCGATGAAAAGAAAAAAAGAATGGAGTTTTTGTTTGAGTTAAAAGAAAATCACCGAATGAATCGGATGAATAAAATTTTACCAAAGCTTTTTATTTCGGCAGAGAGAACAAGGTGCCAGAAAACCACAAGAATTGGGGTCTTTAGCGAAAATTCAGTCTAATAAAAGGAAAAATTCCGTCTAATAAGAAGATATAATGGAAATAGTGGAAAAAAAAACTCAGTCTAATAAAATAAAGATGGAGTAAAATAAAGATATAGAGTGTAGTTGTGTTGAAAGAAAATAAGCAAAGTTGTAAATTGTACTAAAAAGGAGTGTGTGAGCGAATCACTGATGCCACACAGGGTATCACAGAAACCATATTTTTCTTCGTTTCTTTCCCAGTTTACCTATGATGCGGGTTTTAATTGAGACTTAAACAATTTTTCGGTGCAACCACACTAACACAAACATAAATGAAATAAAAAATATTTCAAGGACATTTTTGACTCATTTTTGTTTAAATTTTATTTTCGAGAGAGCAGAACAAAACAAAATAAAACACACATACATATATACATTATCAATTACGATTAGTTGGCCTTGAAAAAATAAAAAACCAAAAATCTCGTGTGGCATCAGCCAATGCCTAATTCCACACAAGGTTTCTGGTATTTGGTGTTTTTTCAAGGCCAACTAGTCGTAACATAATGTATAGTAGTATTCAAATCTCGCTGGAATTCTGACAGTTCTCGCGCAGAAGTAATATGGCGGATACACAGTAATGTATTAAGTATAATATTCATGTTTATTGCTTACATTTTTACATTTATTTGTATTTAAATTGAATAGGAATTTTAGGATAAAATTAAAACACAAAGTTTAGATTTTATAAATTAAAATGATATTTAATTCGATAAGTTAAGAATTAATTCCAAATTCCAAAAATTGAAAACTGAATTTGCTTTTCTATGTTGTTGTGGTTTTATGCGATACGAATAACATTTGGATATTTATTTTCCCTAGTCCATACCAAAATTAAATGTTGTCATTGTTTCCAAAAGGCGTGCAATATGTTTTTAGACCTATTAATTTTCACTTGATATATGGTTCTAATAACATAAATACATAATAATTTTGAATGCTTTGTGTATTAAAACTGAAATATAATTATTTTTCATTGTTATTTATTATTTTATTTAGGTTTACTATCTAAGATAAATGCGACCCACCAAAATTTTTATAAAAAAATTTCTACACCACTGAAAGCTGCGCAGAACAGTTAAAAAAAAGTTTTTTTTAAGATTTGAATATTACTATATATGTGTAACAAAATTTACAAAAAAAAATAATTGTAGAAATCTCTTCGCATATCTCTTTGCATCTTATCCGTCTATATACATAACTCCAATTTTTGTTTAGTTTGTTTTATTCTGCTCTCTCGCAAATAAAATTTAAACTAACACTGAGGTCCAATTCGTGACTTATTTTGTGGAGACTGATTTATTTGAAAGTCTACAATTAGTCTCCTGTTGAACAGACGTATTAGAAAAATGCTTGAATTATTTTGATGAGGTACAAGTTCGGGCGCAAGCCTCCCGTAAAAGTCAAGCAAGTCTACAATCAGTCTAGCCGACAGGATGCTTTTTGTAGACTTTTAAATAAGTCAGTGTCCACAAAATAGGTCACGAATTGGACCGCAGCCTAAAATGTATAATTCAGCGGTTCCCACACTTATTTTGCCACGTAACCCTTTTCCGATTCTTCAAATTTCATGGAACCCTATTCATGGAAAATCATGTTTCGCATAAATGTGTTGTTTAAGAACGGCAATATAACTCTAATACCCTTTTTAGCTACATTTTTTTATTTATCAAATATCTTACAGCAGAAAGTTGCTAACGGCACCTCTTCGAAGTTAGCGAGTATCCGAACTAATCTCAATTAAATTCTCGTATTCTATTGCTAGTAGTCCGGTTGGCTTTTCATTGCTTTTGAAAGGATTTTGTACCCAATAATTATGATTATTGTTTAATTTTGGTACGTATGTATGAAATGTAGTGTGAATGTATGAAATGAAATCTTATGGCACGGATTTTTTCTGGTACTACCTCGTCGAACCCCTAAAAACTGCCACGGAACCCCGGAGTTCCGCGGAACCCACTTTGGGGAACGTGGACATAGTCAAAAATGGCCCTGAAATATTTTTTATTTCACTTATGTTTGTGTTAGTGTGGTTGCAACAAAACTTTGTTTAAGTCACAATTAAAACCGGTATCATAGGTAAACGGGGAAAGAAACGAAGAAAAATACGGTTTCTGTGATACCTAGTGTGCCATCAGCCAATGCTCCATTCCACACTTGATTTCTGGTTTTTTGATTATTTTTTCAAGGCCAACTAGTCGTAATAGATAATTTATATTGGGGTAGATACTCGATCGGCTAGCAAGCAAGCAATTTGCTAGCCAAAATCCTGGCTACTCAATCAATTTTACCAAGGAAATTTAAATTTCAAATTATGTTTTTCAAAAAAAAATTGTTTTGGTTGCGATTGCACAGTAAATTTTGCTGCTTCAAAAAATGAACGCAAATTTTTGTGTTGTTTTACTGTGCAGTCACAAGAAAAAAACAAAAACTTTATAAAAAATGTAATATGAAATTCAAATTTTCTTGGTAAAATTGATTGAGTAGCCAGGATTTCGGCTAGCACATTGCTTGCTTGCTAGCCGATCGAGTATCTACCCCATTATGTTGTGTAACAAAATTGAAAAAAAAAAATTTTGAAATGTCTTCGCATAGTTCGCATCGTATGCAATATAATTACATAGTTGAAAATATAGGGTTTTCCAATAAGAGTGATATGATTTCTTAAAAAAAACACACTAATTGTTAAGGAAATTGAAATGTTTTTTATTTAATGTGAAGTACAATCGATACAATTAAGTTCTGAATAAAACGTCATTCAAATAGCCTCCACGACTTCTTCTGTAGGAACGAATTCGATGAACCCAATTTTCGAGCACTTTTTCCACTAAAACAAGTCGCGTATGACATGAATAGCACGTTCAATATTGACTTGTGAACCTTGAAGAGAGTTTGGTTTATTGCTAAAGACCAACGACTTCAAATAACCCCACAAGAAATAGTCTAATGGTTTTAAATCACAACTTCTTGGATGCCCCTCAGCCTAGGGTACTCAGAGGGCTTCAGCTGTCTCTGTGTACACCAAGGTAGCCGCGTCCACGTCGCGGGGGGCGGGTACTGCTTCGGCGGTAGCAAAGTGCTACCAGGGACCAAATGCCAGTGGTATAAATTGGCTAAAACAAACAATGAGTACAACAAATACGGAATGTAATACCCCAGGTGGTACAGCAGCAGATATGCTGACAAATCCACACTCTTCGGAAGCAGGCCCAATAGATTCTGGGGTGGGCCAATCATTGTTTAACCCATTTGGACGAAGTTCCAAATTACCAAGATCTTCGATCTTCATCTGAAAATATATTTCAGTACGAGAAGGAAAATGCTGAACTCCGTGAACAACGACGAGAAATAAAGGAATGAACAAATAAATAGAAAGAAGAATTTACAATTTTAAAGAAAAAGAATGAAGAACTGAAAAAGCAGTTGAAACACGTGCAGAACTTGGGACGAAACCTAATCCTGCAATCGATGATGACATCAATCCATTCTATACGGATGAAGAAGAATTGGAAAGAGGAACAAATTGGATGTTGAAACGGAGTAAAAGACCAAGTAAGAAAAGGCAAGCTCAACACTCACCAGAAATGGCAGAAACTTTACCATCAACTTCAAAAGAGGTTTCTAGAAAACATTTAATCATCAAGAAACAAATAGCTCTAGACCAACAACCAGCTAAACCAAAAGAGAAACTTCCACCAATAAATGTCGACGAGGTACGTAGAAAAATCATCCGAACGGCAACCAGCTCAACAAAATGAAGCACAGACGGAAGGTAAAAGCCCCACCACCGATTTTTATAGTAGGAGTAACGAACTACTCAGAAATCCAAAGTGTAATGAGTACTGTTACGGAACAAGAGTATAAAATTACTGCTCTAAACAATAATGTATGGAAGATTAACACTTCAAACGCATACAGAAACTTGTCTATGAAGCACGTACGAAAACAAAAACGATCGTCCCATCAAGGTCATGGCAAGAGGGCTACATCCAACCTATGAAATTAATTCAATAATGGAGAATCTAGAAAATAAAGGATTTAAAATCCTTGATGCCGTATCCATTATTAAAAAAGAGAGACGTAGCGGAGAGAACCGACTAGAAGCCGTTTCAAAAAGAGGGCTTCCACTGTTCATGCTAACGTTTGATAAATCCGAGTAAATAGAAAACATTTACAATATAACTGGCATACTCAACATGCGAGTAAAGATCGAAGCTGTTAAAAGAGGCAGTACAAGAATAGTACAATGTAAAAAATGCCAAGGCTTTAACCATACGCAACGATATTGCGCGCGCGATCCAAGATGTGTGAAATGTGCTGGAAAGCACCCAACACAAACTTGCAAACTATCAAAAGAAGAACCAGCAAAATGTATAAATTGTAATGGGCAACATACAGCCAGCTACCGAGGATGTGAGGTTGCCAAACAGCTACAAAAGATGAGAGATCAGGCACGCAAACCCCCTCTAAGTCATCCAAACATGAATCGAGCAAGAAACGAATCATCTATGCGTAGGGAGAATTATACATATACACAGACCGCTTCAAATTCGAAAGAAAATGAGGCGAACGGTACCCAAAATTTCAAAAACACTGCCCAAGCAATTCTAAATAGCCTTGAAGAACAGCATAAACTAAATAAGTTAATTCTGAATCGACTTAACCTGCTGGAAATACCAAGTTCCAAAATAGTTACAAATAAATAATGCCTGCAATACATAGTTCAACTCATAATTGCGGAGCAGAAACCAGACACCAAAACTACTCATTAAGAATAGCCATATGGAATGCAAACGGATTAGCACAACACCTAGAAGAATTAGAACTATTTCTAAATACAGGGTAAATTGATATATGCTTAATATCATAAACACATTTTACCAGCAGCTCCCTATGTATCAATCCGGAGATATACTTGTTACCATACCACACACCCTGCAGAACGAGAAAGAGAAGGGTCAGCTATATTTATTAGGGATAATATCAAACATTATGAAGAATTAAAAATAGAAAAAGAATCCATGCAAGTAACCACCGTGACGGTTAACTTTGGTCATCACAACACCTATAATATATCTGCAATCTATTGCCCCCCCCCCACGGTATAACATAAAAAAGAAGACTACATTAACCTGTTCCAGAAATTAGGAAGTAACTTCATTGTCGGAGGTGATTTTAATGCAAAAAATACCTTCTGCGGATCAAGATTAACCTCTCCAAAAGGCAAGGAATTACTTGCAGCTGGCCAATACTCAAGCTGTGAGTTTTACTCAGAAGGGAAACCAACGTACTGGCCAACAGATCCTAACAAAATCCCAGATCTAATAGATTTTATTGATTTTCTTTGTGTAGCTGCAGATACAAGCAGTTGATAAATAAATAAAATCAATATAAATTGAATAATAATATTTATTATTGTCTTTGCATGATAATAGTTTGAAATAGAATAACTAAATTTTCAACGAAAAAATAAAACAATGTGAGCAAATGTATTGACACGAAAAGCATTAGTGATGAAAGCATTTATACAATTAAATGAATTACTCTAATTATCAACACTCCCACTAATTAATTTAATTAAAATTTTTTAAACGGATTGATGACACATTTTCCTTGAATTGTGGACCTGGTAATGGCTTAGTAAACATGTCTGCCATCTGATCCTTTGTTGAAACGAAAACTGGTTCGATAACTCCTTTTCTATATACTCACGAATAAAATGATATTTTATATCAATATGTTTGGTTCTTTGATGAAACTCGGCATTTTTGGTAAGCATAATTGCACTTTGATTATCGATTTTGATTGTGGTTGCTCGTTCTTGTTCATATCCAAGATCTTTTAATAATTGACGAAGCCAAACTGTTTCCTTTGCTCCATCAGAAACAGCCATATACTCAGCTTCAGTGGTTGAGATTGCAACAGTTTTTTGTAAATAACTTTTCCAGGTGATAATTGCATTTTCAATAAAAAATGCATGACCACAAGTTGATCGTCTTGAATCAATATCACCATTTAAACTGACTGTTCGCCCACTGTATTCGATACCATAATCAATTGTACCTTTGAGATATCGAATGATTCTTTTAACTGCACCGACATGTATTAAATTTGGATTTTCCAAATACCGGCTAACAGCTCCCACTGCATATGAAATGCCTGAAAATAATGAACCAACAGCTTGTCTGTATGGAAATGATTCATTCTCTTCCTTTTGCGATTTTTGTAAAACAAAATTGTGATCGGCTGGAGTAGAGATTGTTTTACATTCGTTCATTTGAAACTTTTTAATCAATTTTTTTATATATTCTCGTTGAGTGATGAACATCCTTTTATTTTCACGATCACGTACAAACTCTAATCCAACATAATGATTTTCATATCCTTTAGTAATTTTGAAATTTGTTGCCAAATGGTCCATGACTATGTTTAATATTTCTTTACTTAAGATAAAACCAAACCATCGTCAACATACAAAAGTAATATTACTTTTTGACCATTTATTTCACCTCGAAAAACACAGTTATCTGCATCTGATTGTATCATGTTAAATTCTTTGAGGAATTTTGTGAATTTCTGATTCCATATTCTTGAAGCTTGTTTGAGGCCATACAAACTTCTTTTTAAACGACATACCATATTTGGGTTGTTGTTTTTTACTCCTTTTGGTACTTCCATGAAAATTACCGTGTCAAGTTCACCGTTAAGAAATGCAGTCTTAACATCAAATTGCATAATTTCCCAATCTTCAATTGTGGCAATGCTTAGAATAGTTCGAATTGAATCATATCTGACGACAGGTGAAAACGTTTCACTGTAATCAACACCTTCTTGTTGTGAAAACCCTTTTGCAACCAGACGAGCTTTGAATATAGTTCCATTTGTACTTGGTTTAATTTTGAAAACCCATTTGCATCCCACAATGTTTACGTCCTTTGGCCTTTCAACCAATTCCCTAGTTTCGTTTTCATTAAGTGAATTCAATTCTTCATCAATCGCTTTTTCCCATTCGTCTCGATCTGAAGATTGTAATGCTTCGTCGTATGAAACTGGTTCAACTACGACTGCTGAATATCTTGACACAATCAAACGATCTGTTTGTTTAGGATTTTGCCGGAAACTGTATCTGCCATTGTTGCGATTGCCCTCAATAACGGTTTCATTATCTTCCGTTGCACTATTAGTGACTACTGCAACAGAATCATTTGTTTCATTTTCATCTTCAGTCATGATGTATTGATTAATAGCTGTGCCATTACTTTCAACTCTTTCAACTTCATTTTCAATGACATTATCATCACCACCAATAACAAAAACTTTTTCATTTGCTTCATTGAAATGAACGTCACAACTAATAAAAACTTTTTGTGTGCTTGAGTCATATAGACGAAAATTTTTGTTGGTGGGCTCGAATCCAACAAAATTAACCTTTTTAGCTTTTGGATCCCACTTTTCTTTCTTCCAAGTTGCTTTGGAATTTGAACAAAACATTCCGTTCCAAAAATTTTAACATGGCTCAAGTCTGGCTTTGATCCAAACCATTTTTCATATGGAGTACCGTTAACACACTTGCTGTTTGATGAACGATTCAATAAATAAACTGCGGTACGTACTGCTTTCGGCCATAATAATTTTGGTAATCCGCTGGAAATTAACATTGTTCTAGCACTTTCTTGAATTGTTCGATTGTCTCGTTCGATACGACCATTTTGTTCTGGTGTATATGGAGAAATGCGTTCCCATGTGATTCCTTCTTTCAACAATAAATTTTTGACATCTCGATTAGCAAATTCCAGGCCATTGTCGAATCGAAATTGTTTGATTCGGCTTCCAATCGTGTTGTGAATCAATGGAATAAGATTGCTCAAATTAGTGTATACTTCAGCTTTCGATTTTAAGAAGTATACATATCTGAAGTTAGTGGCCTCATCTTTGATGAGCATGAAATAACGGCTTCCATTGATTCCCTCTTGCTCCATTGGGCCGCATAAATCAGCATGCAAAAACTCTCCTTTTTCGGCTGAACGAATTGGTGCTAAGTTATGTGAGACTCTTGTCATTTTACCCAATTGACAATCTTCACAGAAAAATGTATCATAATCAGATAAGTTTACGCTAATGACTATATTTTCTTTCACCATTTTCTTGATTGTTTCGACATTGATGTGTCCCAATCGACGATGCCATTGTTGAAGCGAAACTGATTCAACATTTTCACATTCATTCATTGGACGACGAAAGTTCATTTTTATTTGTCTTCGTTTATCTCTATCACCAACTGCTACGATGTCTCCATTGGAATTTAAAACTTTGCAACCATCTTTTAAAATAAGCACATTGAATCCTTTGTCAGTTACCGATTGAGTTGAAAACAGGTTTTGCTTCAAGTCTGGAACATATAGCACGCCTTCCAATCGCCGGGTCTCCCACTGATCATTTACTCTGGCTTCCACCAAAATTGTTCCGAAACCATGAATATTTAAACAATCATCGTTTGGTATTTCAACGGTTTGTCGATTATCTATGTGGATGTCTTTATAATCAATAAACCATTCTTTATGGAACGACATATGGCTTGAAGCACCTGAGTCAGCAATCCAAAAATCATTTTGACAGTGTTTGTATGAATTGGCCGACACACAAAAAGCTACATCATTCCTACTTTTAGATGAATTTTTGTTTGGATATTCTCGAACCCAATGACCAATTTCTTGGCTGTTATTGCATTTAGTTTTCTTTTCCAATTCATTAATGTTCGTACTACTTCCGAATTTCTGTTTTGGTCTCAGTTTTGAAGCAAAAGCAACACCTGCATTTTCTTCGTCAGCATTATTCTTGTTCAAATTGTCTTCTTCCAATTGCAGTGATGATAACATCGTATCAAGCGAACGAATTACTTTGGTGTTGTACCAAACGGTTTTATAATTGTTAAACTTTGACGGTAAGCTATTAATGATGCGAACCATTTTTAATTTTACGGATAACTTTTCTCCGGTGTTTTCAATTTCAACACCTAAATTGTTGACTTTCGCAATGTAATTGGCCACGCTTTCATCATCTCTCATTTTTAATGCAAAGTACTCTTCAAGTAAATTCATTAAGCGAACTTCTGAATTTTCATAAATATTAGCTAATTTATCTAACATTTCTTTTGTTGTTGTATATGATAAAACAAGATTTGCACGTTCAGTATCCAACGACTGGATAATTGCATTCATGGCTTTTCCTTCATTGCGATCAAATGTATTTTTGATTTCATTTGATTCGGTATTTGCTGGTATTTTACCTTCCACATTGTCCATTAAACCACATGCTCTCATGTACGCATGTAATTGAAACTTCCAAAGACGATAATTCGATCCATTTAATCGATGACCATTGAAATTATTATGTTCTTCCTTTTTATCGTTTAAACCCATTTTGTAAATATTTAAAATAAAATTCTGAATTTTATTTTATTGATGTACGACGACTACGTTTCGGATTTTGCTTGATAACTAATTTCACTAAACCAAATAACCGATCAGCGTACGTTTAACGACGACTGGCTGATTCAATATCTTTCAAGGTGATGTAATTCGTACGGTACGGCAACCGACTTGAATTGGATACTATATATAGTGTACGCTACGACGAGACGACTATAATGATATATATATGTATATATATTCTTTTTACTTTTGTTCGCAATAATTATTTTATTTATTTATCGGAGCCCTGGGCCGATAACCTATTGATTTTCTTTGTGTAGCTGCAGATACAAGCAGTTGATAAATAAATAAAATCAATATAAATTGAATAATAATATTTATTATTGTCTTTGCATGATAATAGTTTGAAATAGAATAACTAAATTTTCAACGAAAAAATAAAACAATGTGAGCAAATGTGTTGACACGAAAAGCATTAGTGATGAAAGCATTTATACAATTAAATGAATTACTCTAATTATCAACAGATTTCTATATCACTAAAGGCATATCGGAACGCTACATCTTCTTAGAAAATGATGAGCGTCTAATATCTGATCATTCTCCTGTTATTATGACGGTTAGTGAAAATGTAATAGAAAAAACAAATTCATCACAAGTGACAAACAACAAAACAAATTGGGAATTGTTTAAGCAGTTAGTAGAGGAAAAAATAGAACTTCAAGTGCCAATCAAAAGAGAATATGAAATAGAAGAGAAACTAGACCGGCTCCTTGATGTCATACAATGGTCGGCTTGGGAATGCACCCCAAATTATCATCCAGGAAAGAAAACGCCGTTACTTACCCAATAGAAATAAGAGAATTAGTGCAGGAAAAACAAAAATCTCGAAAAAAAATTGCAGAATACACGTGCGCCGCAAGATAAAACCATCTTAAACAACTTGTGCATCAAACTTAAGGTACTGATAAAAGCAGTGAAAAATGAACATATACTTTATTTTATCTAGGTTGGGTTTCTTTCTCAAGTTCCTCTTCATCCGTAATGTATTCGTTGCCGAGACTTTGTAGGCTCTGACTTCTACCATTAGTAGACGTAGAAGGTTTATTTTGCCTCTCTAGTGTTTCGATTCTGTTTTGTAAGTTTACCAAAATATCTTGGTATTTATTTCATTGTAACTCATATTGCTTAGTTCATTATTCTGGCGCTCAAGCGAGGTTAATTTTGATGTCATTTAATTGCCGTCTTGAAGCATACGATGTCTTTTCGTTAATGTTTTATGTTGGAGAATGCATGAGTTCTATTTAAGATAGGGGGCTTATACTTTTATCTGCTATAGTAGCTAAGCTTGCCAATACTAAAGCATTGCTGTCGCTGGATATCGACGACTGGAAGCCCGCTTGCTTACTTTCCGAAGTCGCTGGTACTGGGCATCCTAATCCCTGCACCGTAGCATTATTCTTCTGCTGATCTGCCATGGTTGGTTTATTGTTCGAGGTTCCTTCCCCTAGTCAGACTTGGTCCGCGGATGGTATTTTATTTCCCACCTACCCTCCGGCAAGCCGGTTAAAGAGCATTTCCCTATCCGCCACTTGGGGACGCGCCACGATGGAAATTTGGCATTTCCACACGGGAATTCACAAACGTCATTTTTTTGAAGTTTATATAGGGTGTCACTGAAATCATTGTTTTTTATTACACTGTATTTATTTCTAATGTCATTATATTTGTTACAAAATTTTATTTCATGTAAATAGTGGCGGATAAAAGTGGAACCTAACTTATTCAAATAAGTAAGCTAGCGAGATGACTTATTTTCTGTCCCTTTCTAACCGAAAAATCTAAATTGGTTGTCAATTTTTTGTTGTTATTTATATCAATTTATGACTTTTAGAATTTGGATAATAATTATTTCTAGATAACGAATGGATCTTTGCAGATTAAAATCAAAATTAAGATAAAAAAAATGATTATCATAAAGATACATGTAGCATCCTAATTACATAATGTATGCATGTCTTACACAATTGAATCAAGGTCAGCTACAGAACTAGCAAGATCACACGGCGTATTAATACATTCTAGCTTTACGAAACAATTAATACATACTGATTAGACAGACATAAAATATTTACATAAAATATATATATATATTTTCCTATTAACTGGGGCCCCATTCGAACTTCTTTGATTGTCTGTCTAAACCAAAATTGAAATATAAAAATCCAGCCGAATCGTATACCTAAAAATCATATAAACATTTTTGTATAGATTTAAACATTATTTCTAAGTTTTTCATTTTAAAGTGTCGCCAATCCTTTTAATTGCATAAATATGTATACAATAATTGTTAGTTTATTAATATAAATTAATGTAAACGAAAATATTATGCCGCGAAGAATTGTACGATGAAAACAATCAATGTTTTCATGTTGATGTCAAAATAAGTATGCAAACTCGATTGGAATGGGTTTACTTACTTATTCAAGATGGCGTCAAATAAGTCAATAAGTCTGAAATAAGTATCCGTTTGGAAAACAGCCTAAGGACATATTATCGATAAATTCTATTTTAGTAGCTTTAATTTCATCCAAGACTTTTTTATTATTAATTTTATATTTAATTTTATTATTTTTAGTTATATTAATATCATCAAAATTTAATAAAATTGGGTAATGATCAGAATTCCCAATTTTAGTTATATGAGCTCCAATTAGTTTTAAAATATATATCAGGAGAGGCTAATGAAATGTCAATGGCGTTTCATGTTCATCCTGCCCCCTATTAATGAATACGATACGAAAACGAAAATGCAAAATTCATATTTGAATTGAATCAGTGGGGCTATTTGTGAATTCGATTCGATAACGAGAGTACAAGATTCATATTTGATTTTAAATAAGAATCGCTCGAATCACATTCAAATCAAATATGAATATTGTACTCTCGTTATCGAATCGAATTCCCAAATAGCCCCCCCAGATTCGTACATTTCTTATTTAAAATTAAATAGGAATCTTATACTTTCGTTTTCGTATCGTATTCAGGAATAGGGCTGCGGTATAATCTCCGTTGTTTAAAATAATAAAATTTGATGCGTTAATGATTTTTTCCAAAATTTTTCCTCTTTCATTTGTTACAGCATTGTTAACCCAACATAAACTATGAGAATTAAAGTCACCAATTATTGTATTTTCTTTGTTTATTTTAAATAATTTTTCACATTTTTTTTAACAATTTTATTTCTAACGTTAGGTGGAATGTATACCCCAATAATCATAATTTTTTTTATTGCTATCAGAAAATTCTAATTCCATGACTTCTAACGGTTCGAAATTTTAATAATTAATTATTTTAAAATTAAATTTTTGAACTCTAATAAAACCATTGCCTCCATAACCATCTTCTCTATGTTTCAAATTACAAAAAAAAAATTTTAAATTTAAATTTATCTTCTTTTTTTGTCATGTTTCCGAAATAAATGAAATGTCAATTTTGTTTTCATTAATAAAATGTTCTAATTCATCCTTATTCTTTGAAAGACTTCTTATATTTATTTGTAAAATTTTTAGTTTTTTATTGTTCATAATTGATCTTACTATTATTTATTTTATTCTGATTATTACTTTTATTATTTTTATTTAAATTAATCGTAATGAAATTATCCATTTCAAATAGTTTTTCTAAAATATCTGTTAAAATTATGACAGAATCTGTATTTTTATCTTCTCTTAAATACCCTTGTGTTGTGGATTGAATACTTCTATTTAAATTTGAAATTTTGTTAATAATAATCTTAATTCCATTTATTTCTTCTTTTAAAATTAAATTTCCTTCTTGCAAATGTACTTTAATTTCATTCATTTCTGTTCTGAGCTTTAGAATTTCTCCGTTGTTATTATTTAAGTTAGTATTATTATTGATATTATTATTATTATTATTATTATTATTATTAAAAAGATTATTATAATTAATGTTGTTTCAATTATTATTATTTTGTAGTGGAGGGAAATCCTCATCACATTGAATAAACTCTGTTTTTTCATTCTTTGCATTACCTCACCGTAAATTAATTTTTGTTTAATCATAATTTCTTTTATCATTTTTTGTTTCTTATATTCTTGACAAATTCAGTTATTAGTCATATGTTCTTCGTCACAGTAGTAACATTTAGATTTATTTTTGCAACTTCCTACGTCATGATCAGTATTAGTACAATTCAAGCATTTTTTTCCATTATAATTTTTTGTAGAGTGTCCATAAATAAGACACGTTTTACATAAAAGCGGTTTTGGTATATAATATGATACTCTTCTGTTTTCAAAATTGTTTATACTTTCTGGTAAATTATGTGATCTAAAAGTAATTTTAACCGAAGTCGAAAATACGATACCTTCATTTCTTTATTATTCCATCTCGTCATTCTCTCAATTTTTATAATCCTACAACCAGCTTTTATATTATTTTTTAATTTTTCAACGTCAGTATGAGTGGGAATCTTATTAACGAAACCAATCGGTTCCACCATAAAATTTGATATACATTTATTAACTTTATGTAGTCTTTCCAAATCTACATTTTTAAGAATTTTATTCGCAGTATCTATATCTCTGGATTGTACTTTACTATATCTCTGGATTGTACTTTTGTACTTTTTTTTATGTTCAAAGAATTTAGAATGTCCGGAATTTCTAAGTCCAAAATCTCTTTTCTTTCCAAAATTATTAAATATGGACACATATCCCCAGGTATATATTTATTATTAATATATAACTGATTTTTTATTTTTTCCCCGCTAATTTCCGTATGTTCAAAATTATTATCAATGTTATTCCTACCTTCATTATACATAATTCAAATTTAATGAATTATCATCCATATTACCAACTTCCATTTCCGTTATGCTTTCATCTATGTTTGAACCCGTTACTTCTTTATTTAATTTTTGATTTCCTATTTCGTTTCGCAAATTTCTGTTGACCGTATATTTATCAAACAATTTCATTTTGTTTTTATTCTTCATCTTTATATTATTCAAACTGATAATTTCTTCTTTGGTCCTTCTCTTTTTTTTCATTAATGGTATATCATTTTTGTCCGTTATAATGGACGCTATCGCGTCCAAAGCTTTTTTAGACCACTTATTTTATAATATTTTGATTCTAATTTATGTTTATAAAATTATTATTATTTTTATAATTAATTAATCACTAAACTACTTTTAATAAAAGTATAAATTTTATTAAATATTATAATACATATTCAATTTTTTTTTTTACGAAAATTTTTTGTTTTAACGCACTGAACTATTTCGCAGTATACTATGTGTGGAAAATAAAATTTAAGCTAAAATGAGTCAAAAAGGTCCTTGGAAAATTTTTTATTTTATTTATGTTTGTGTTAGTGTGGTTGCACCGAAAATTTGTTTTAGTCGCAATTAAAACCCGTATCATAGGTAAACCGGGAAAGAAACGAAGTAAAATCCGGTTTCTGTGATACCCTGTGAATGCCTCAATGAGCCTCAACACACTTTGATTCTTTGGTCGTGATTCAATTATACTGTTTATATTGGAGGTTGAACCCAGGTTCAACCTGGGTTCAACCTCCAATATAAACACCAAAAGTTAACTTGGAGTTAACTCGACTCAATCCAAAAAATTTCTTAGGTCGAGTTAACTCTGGTTAATATAAACGCCCAGAGTCGAGTCGAAAAACAACAACAAAAAATAATCAATAAATTTAAAAATAAAAATGGCAATTTTTCATATTTTTCTTGTATAAGCGCATCTGTGTTTAAATTCTGCAGCATATTTTTGTGTTTTTTTTCGATTTTTTGTTTTTTTTTTATTTTTTTTTTTAAATATGTTTCTATGTAACTAGTTCGAAAGAAAAAGTTAGAATGATTTTTTGAAGGGAAAAATTAGAATGATTTTGACAGTTATAACCTGGTTTCGACTCAACCTTAAGATAACCCTCCAATATAAACACTAAAAGTTAACTTCAAGGTTAACCTGAAGATAACTACAAGTTGACTCGACCTAGGATCAACCTCCAATATAAACAGTATAAATGATTTCCAAAAATCATTCACCGTCCACATTTGATTTCTTTGCGCGTTTCTTTTTTTATGTAAAGCTTAAGCCTAGTACTCAGTTCGATTCCACGTGAAATTTCCATACGATTTTACCAAAGTGAAATTAGAAATGAAAAATTTCATTTCTGTTTTCGTTTTGTGGTACATACTCGGTTCTCCAACGAAAAAACCAAGTGTATTCAATACATCAAAGATGGCGCGCATAAACTCTCCAAATTATTTTCATGTGAAAATAATGTCTCGGCACATTATTTTCACGCGAAATTTTGACATTTCTTTGTTTTCGGCAAAAAACAAATTTTTTAATACCACAAATTCATAAATTTTAATTAAAGTCAATTTAATTTAAATTATTTACGTAAAATAAAGAAATTAATTTATGCATGTTTACAAATTTATACGTTAACATTAAAAATTCTCCAAATAAAATTTCATTTCTATTTCACGCGAAAATAAATATATTTTTGGAGACCGCGTTAAAATTTCATTTCACTTTGAACTGAGTACTAAGCTTTAGTACTCAGTTCAAAGTGAAATGAAATTTTAACGCGGTCTCCAAAAATATATTTATTTTCGCGTGAAATAGAAATGAAATTTTATTTGGAGAATTTTTAATTTTAACGTATAAATTTGTAGACATGCATAAATTAATTTCTTTATTTTACGTAAAAAATTTAAATTAAATTGACTTTAATTAAAATTTATGAATTTGTGGTATTAAAAAGTTTGTTTTTTGCCGAAAACAAAGAAATGTCAAAATTTCCCGTGAAAATAATTGTCGTGTTCCATTGGCGTGAGCAAACTACTCACAAGTACTTGTTTCTACTCACATCTACTCATACTCAAATGGTGGTGTAGATGTTGAAAGCAGTTACGCATAAAATTTCCGCCAGATGGATTTTAGTTCTTAAAAATCCAATAAATGGCTTTCAATAATTTTAGGTTATGTTGAAATGTCAGATTCAAAAATATTTTTTGTTTACTTTTGAATGATATTACAGTTTAAAATCTTAAATTAAATAAATAATACATTTCATATTCAAAAAATGGCTGAAAATAATTCGGAAATCGATGCAGTGAGTTTTTACACTAACAAAACTATTTAGTGAGTTTTTACACTTGTATTTTTGTATTAAGATTGTTGTTCAACTAATTGATGAAAGTAGTAGCGGCACCAGTTTACTTTATACATCGTCAAGCTCGGCATCCCTTTCATCTTCAGACTCGGAAGAGGATTTAATTGTAAAAAGAGCACGGATAAAAGATTATTTAGAAGTAGTCCCAAAATATACCGATCTTCAATTCAAACAACATTTCTGATTGTCCAGAACTGTAGCAGAGAAAGTTATAGGTATGTAAACTATAAATGTACATTAAATATCTTCATTCATGTGTATCATAATATGTATTTAATTATTTCAGAACAGTACAGCATAACATTTCTGCAAAATTTAGAACACGGTGGGCGCTCAAAAGTTGGTCCGGCAACTGAAATTTATATTACTCTATGGTTTTTAGCAAACACCGAAACCTACAGCAACTTTCCGACAGATTCAATGTAACTAGAAGTTCTGTTCACCGGATCCTTTATTGGGTTGTAAAATGGATGGTCAAAGAAAGCCACAGATATATAGTATGGCCAACACCAATAGAAATGAAAACCTACCAAATAAATTTTTCAAGATTGAAGGGCTTTCCTCGGGTAATTGGAGCGATTGATTGTAGCCATATTAGGATTAATCCCCCAAAAAGCGACAAAGATGCCTATTGTAATAGAAAAAAGTTTTACAGCGTGTTATTGCGTGGAGTCGTAAATGCAGAAAAAAAATTATTAACATCCACTGTGGTGAACCAGGATCTATGCACGATGCTCGACTGTTACGAAAGTCTGTATTCTACAGGCGTATTAATGAAGATCCATCGTTAATTATACCAGGAGGTGTCTTGCTGGGTGATTCAGCGTATCCTGAGACCAGTTACTTAGTTCCCCACTACAAAAATTTTGGGAATTTAACCGCGAAACAGCTTAAATTCAATTACCTATTTACATTCTGCAACTAGAATAGTGGTCGAAAATGCGTTTAGATTGTTGAAGGGTCGTTTTCGCAGACTTAAGTTTTTTGAAAGTCCAAATTTAGGTTTTATAACCAATTGTATAGTTGCTGCTTGCGTTTTACACAATATATGCATAGCGGAAGAAAATGAATTATTGTGATTATTGTGACATTGAATATTTAGAAGAATATGACATCCCTGTGTTTGATAACACACAATCCGAACACATGGAAAATCAAGGCTTGTTAAATTAATAAAAACAAACAAAAATTAGATTTAAACAGAAATTTATTAAAATAATTGATTAATTCATTTAAAATAAATAAGTCTTTTAATTACAGCCTTCATGGCAAAACAAAAAATACTTTATTTTTTCGTTTTAAAACAGTCACAACAAACACATCAAAAAACTATATCCCAAGTATAACAAAACGAAAGTAAAAATTGAGCACAGTATTTTCCTTTGTTTTCATCCAAAATTAACGAAAGTTAAACTTCACATTATACCCAAGTATAACAAAACGAAAGTAAAAATTGAGCATAGTATTTTCCTTCGTTTTCATCCAAAATTAACGAAAGTTAAACTTCACATTATAATGATAGTGTTTGTAGCGTATATGTATACTGTGTTGTTACTACTGTATACTGTGTTACCGCAATTTTTCTTTCGTAGGAATGTGTATAGCGTGTAATGTACATGGTTTGTTTTTATTTTTCATGTTCACGACATGAGTTTGGTAATTTTATCAAATTTTGTTAAAAAAATTTAAAGATGTGCGTTAATTTAAATAAAATTACATCCAAATATATTTTATATCTATTCAAATATTGTTTTCATAAATTAATTAATTTCTAGTTCAGTTTTAAGTTTTTAGGTAGAAAACAAATGCGAAAATAATAAACTTGATGTGCAATAATCATAGTACCTATTTGAAAAATTATTTAAACTTTTAATATTACAATCAAAGAATAATTTCAAATTGTGTAATAATAAAAAATAATTAAAAAATTAACTAAAATATAATTTAGATTCGTATATAATATGTATATATGTATGTATATTTTTATACCGCAAATTTAATAAAATAAAAATATTCATTTTAAACCTAAATTTTTATTTTGCTCTCACATTTGGATGCCGCCATCTTTCATTTTCAAATATGGCATTTTACATTCATGCACAACCTCGCTCCTGCCATTTTGTTTTTTGTCTTTTCTGTTCACACATACATGTATACAATTCTCCTTTATTGAGTTTCGTTCAGTTTCGAATAATCGCGACACGTTTCATACGTTTTATTTTAATAAATTGCAACTCAAACTTAGAAAAATACTAGACTAAGTTTAGTACTTAAGTACGAATATCGCCAGGAAAATTGAAAGTAAAAATACTTGGGTAATGATAGTGTTTGTAGCGTATACGTATTATATACATATGCGTATACAAATGGCGTTATTTAGTTTATTGTGAGAACGCTAAGTTTATAGTAACTTTTAACGATGCGGATACATTTGTCAACTTTGATATTAATTTAATTGAAGATAGGAAGGCTGTAAAACAATTAGTAATGTAAAGATTCATTCGAGATAATTTGGTACAATCTATTATATTTTGTTTTCCTATTTTATATTCAGAAATCATTATTTATGAAGCAAGATGGCCACGAACTAAAAAAGTGCATTCGGGCAAACTTTACAGAGCTGTTCACCAAAGAGCTTAGCTGCAAGTTTACGTTTAACGGTCAATAAAGATAATGTGAGGTATGGTTTACGTTACTCCGGGTTAAATTTAATAATTATAATATTATTTTCAACAGTTTAGATTGTACTATGGAAAAATTTACGAACTCTATCGAAAACGATTTAACCCTCGTCCGGCGGCATAATTTTACTACGCTAAAAGGCGGCAGACGTACAATTGTACTTTAATATATTTTATATGAAAATCGTCTCTGTAGTCATAATTTTTGCAATACATAATATTTGGAATTTCCACATTATTAAAATCTAGAGATCTCACAAATCTTAAACTCTCTCCGGCTTCTACAAGAAGACTTATTAGTATTTAAAAACAGAAAAGGTACAATTGTACCTATGCCGCCTGACGAGGGTTAATATCCACAAATTACTTTTATTATATAAAACACAAACAAGGAAAATTATTTTTAAAAAAAATCTAGTGTAAATATTAGAAATTAAAAAACTGAATAATTTAATCGAAATGTATATATATGTATGTCCAAAGTAATCAACAATGAATTAAAATAATGAATTTAATAAATCATTTTATATTACAAAAACAAAAATATTTCTTTAAAAACATTTAATTTTACAACAAAAAATTGAAATTGCCGTTTAAACAAACACAAGCACAATTGTTCCCGCCAAATATTTCTCAACACGTATACACATGCAATAAAATGTTTATAATGAGTTTCGTCCAGTTTCGGATTTTCGCGACACGCTTCATACGTTTTATTTTAATAAATTGCAACTCAAACTTAGAAAAATACTAGACTAAGTCTAGTACTTAAGTACGAATATCGCCAGAAAAATTGAAAGTAAAAATACTTGGGATACGATAAATACTTAGGTTATGTTTTACTGCTGTCAAAAATTTTCTCGTTCCATTGGTTATCTACTCACAAGCACTTGTGAGTAGTTTGCTCACGCCAATGGAACGCTTAGAATGTCTCGGCACATTTTTTTCACATGAAAATAGTTTGGAGAGTTTATGCGCGCCATCTTTGATGTATTGAACACACTTGGTTTTTTCGTTGGAGAACCGAGTATGTACCACAAAACGAAAACAGAAATGAAATTTTTCATTTCTAATTTCACTTTGGTAAAATCGTGTGGAAATTTCACGTGAAATCGAACTGAGTACTAGGCTTAACTTCGTAAAATTTTGTTTTTTGATTTATTCGTGTAGAAAAAAAATGTTTATTATTTTCTGCGAAAACTGCTTCCTTGGTTGAAAAAATATAATTTTTGCACTCTAAGCACAATTTAAACTAGAATTAACCAAAACCGACAAATAAACAAGGTGTCCTTGAAAAATATATTTTTGTAGTTATGCGAGAGTCAGTTGAATCAAAAAGAAATTGCTGAAAAAAGAATCAAGAATTTCCCTACCAAAAAATTAGTTTGTTGGTGAAGGGGAAGAGAACGAGGAAAGAATCTCGACCAAAGAATCAAAGTGTGGAACCACGAAATATTTCCATGGAATACCGCGGCATTTAGGTTAATTAGGGTGAGTTCTATTTACGCAACCAAAAAACTCTTCCAATTATAAATATAAGTTCACTGACAATAGATTTTTTCGTTTTTGACGCAACAAACAAAACAGAAGAAAGTAAATTTCAATACAATAAGACGCCATTTTCTGCAATCCAAGTTTTACAAAGAATTTTGTGTTAATTTTACATTCGGAGTAAATAAATATGACTGGTCGTGGGAAAGGAGGTAAAGGTTTAGGAAAAGGAGGTGCGAAACGTCATCGTAAAGTACTTCGTGATAACATCCAGGGTATCACTAAACCAGCTATTCGTCGTCTGGCGCGTCGGGGTGGTGTGAAACGTATTTCTGGATTAATCTATGAAGAAACCCGTGGCGTGCTAAAGGTATTTGGGTTTATTTTGTATATGTTATATTATTTTGATACATATTTCTTCATGATTTTAGGTTTTCTTGGAAAACGTAATCCGTGATGCTGTAACTTACACCGAACACGCAAAACGTAAAACTGTAACTGCTATGGATGTTGTTTACGCATTAAAACGCCAAGGTCGTACTCTTTACGGATTTGGTGGTTAAATTTAGTGCAGTATTCTGCGAAGCGCGCCAGAGGGCAACTGTCATCATTTACGTGTTTTGTGGGTGTATCATTTTCTCGTTGTCGCATATCTATGTAAATATTAATATAAAAATAAATTTATTAAACTTTGTAATTATTTCCATTAAGTTTTATTTTTTATAATTAAATTATTTACCTTGTTGTTTGAGTTGTTGTTGTTGTTTGTTTTGACATATTATCGGGTAAGAAATGTCTAATTTGTGACAATTCGAAATGGTGTAATGGATGCGTTTTGTGGAGAAGTTTAAATGGTATAATTGTTATAACTGGTATACAATCTGGCCTTAGTTGAACTGCTGAAACATAGAGTCCTTAGCCAGGTTGTATACCAGAAAAATTAGTATATAAGTTTTGTTTTAAATTTTCAACACAAGAGTTTATTATAAATTTTCATAGCATATGGTAATAGATTCCATATAATAAAAACAGGAGAAATAGTTAAGACACAAATTGTATAAAGTTATATTTCTGCTAACTCTTAAATATTTAATTTGTAAAAATGAAAAATTTATTAATTGATAAAAATAAAAAGCATGTATAATTAATTAAATAAAATGTGTAAATTTATTAATCAAAAATACATAAGTGATTAGTAATAAAAAGTGCTGTCCCGCATTATACATCAGCATAGAAGAGCTGATGCCGAACGGTTAAAATAAGTTATAATTATATAACTTCAACATAGAACAACTAAATCTTCTAAATTGGTGACCCCGACGTGATCATATAGTTCCACCGGGGGCAGCAGCTAATACTTATTAGCCAACGCAAAATACTACAAGTCATCCGTAAAATTTTTGGATAATTAAAATTTTAAAAAAATATTATATGTTCCGAGGAAGCAGTTTGCCGTCTATGTATTCACCAGATAAACGAGCAACTAATAAATCAACCGCAAATTAGAAGGGAGCATTGGTTTGGCGAAGCAGCAACAGGCATTCACCGGATCACCCGTTAAACATAGCTGTATTAAATAAAATCCGCTTCAAAGAGGAAACATTGTTTGTAAGCAGCCGGGAGTTTTTCCAATCATCCCGTATAATAAGACGATAAATTTAAAATTGTAAGTACCATTTATTTATTCTTTATAAAACGTACTCCATTTTTGCACCATTTTTTTGCGTCGTCTAAAAATTACAAAAATAAAAATTATTTTTAAAAAAAAAAAAATTAAATTAAAAAATATTTAAAAATTATTTAAAAAATAAATAAAAAATTAAAATTATTCAAATAATCACAATGTTCAGTATTTCTTGCGTTTTTTTTGTTTGTTCATCCTTTTTTCTACTTTTAAGTTTCTTTTTTCGTTTCGTTGTGCGTGGTATCAATACCGACGACGAGGAAACGAATTCCACCTATGTACACTCCTCTGATAGGCAAAATCTTTTATTTTCTAGTAACGAAATGATCACGTTGACTCGTGAACAATTGTGTTCACTAGTGCAAGATCAGGTTCTAATCGTTCTAAATGCACAGTTGAAAGATTCCCAGGCTTCGGAAGCATCTTCTAGTGGCAACTCTGGTAGTGAAAATATTGTAGATAACGAAAGTAAAACGGCAAAAAATATTTCGCAAAAAGAGATTGCACATGTAGCTTTTAAGCCACCCCAACCTTTATATGCACAGAATCCCGAGGTCTGGTTTGCTATTTTGGAACAGCAGTTCCAGGTAGCAAACATCGTTACAGAGACTACGAGGTATTCACATGCGGTTGGTGCATTAGATGCTAGGTTGCATAATAAATTTGCCAATCTTATTATAAAAAATAAGGGAAAACAACCTTATACGTTTTTTAAGCAGGAAGTAATTAAAGTTTTAGGAGAATCAGAACGATCAAAATTAAATAATTTGTTGCACGGACTAAGGTTAGAAGACCAGAAACCATCACAATTGCTGGAGCAAATGCATATGAATGCAGGAGAGCATTTTGAAGAAGGCACGGTTAGGCGATTATGGTTGCAAAGGTTACCGCAGCAGGTACAGTTGGTATTAGTCCCGTTTGAAAATGACGTTTCATTAGGAAAGTTGGCAGAACGAGCGGACGCATTAATTGAAACCATGTCACAGCAGCACGTAATGGAAATAAGTGACAAATCATACACAAGCCAGCAAAAAGAATCATCGTCGACAAAAGAAGAGTTGCATGAGATGTTGTGTAAGTTCCGTAAGGATATTATAATGGAAGTATCCGCCTTACGTAGCACAACACGAAGAACTCGTAGTCCGCATAACACAGCTAGAAATTCGTCAAAATCTAGAGAACGAACGTATGATGAAACCGAATGTTTCTATCATCGACGTTTTAAAGATAAGGCAACGAAGTGTGTTTCAGGTTGTCGTTTTCACGATAAGTTTATTGTTGTAAAATCTCAAAAGTCAAAAAACTAAATTCTAGTCAGCATTTTGAGACGTATGTTGATGAAATTTGTGCAAATCGTCTACTTATTTTGGATCAAAATTCTAAAAGAAAATTTTTGGTAGACACTGGCGCAGACGTTTCCGTTTTGCCAGCAAATTTCAGTAACAAAAAGGTTAATGAACCCGATTTTCACTTATATGCAGCCAATGGTACCAAAATTAAGGCCTACGGAACGAAGACAATTTCACTAAATATCGGTTTACGTAGGGTGTTCAAATGGTCCTTCATAGTTGCTGATGTGTCTATGCCAATAATCGGGGCAGATTTTTTAAAAGCAACAGGTTTAGTAGTTGATATTAGAAAGGGTAAATTAATTGATCCGGTTACAAATTTATATTCAGTTGGATCCATTACAAGTAATTCAAGTCCTTCGTTAGCCCTGTTAGATAAAAGCAAAATTAATCCAGAAATCAACGAATTGTTAAAAAAATATGAAATAATTACTCGGGAAACAGGCAATATGAATACACCTAAGCATAATGTTACACACTGTTTGGAAACAAACGGGCAACCAGTTATGTGCAAAACAAGGCGTTTGGCTCCCGATAAGTTACAAATAGCGAGGGAACATTTCGAAAGTATGATGGAGCAAGGAATTTGTCGACCTAGCAAAAGTGAGTGGGCCAGTCCTCTGCATTTGGTACCTAAGAAAAACGGTGAGTGGAGACCCTGTGGGGATTACAGGGCGTTGAATAATGTGACCATTCCCGATAATTATCCAGTACCGCATCTTCAGGACTTCTCGTTTCAACTTGCTGGTTGTACGGTATTTTCAACTATTGATTTGGTACGTGCTTACCACCAAATCCCAATTGAACCACGAGATGTACACAAAACAGCTATAGCAACACCATTCGGTCTTTACGAATTCAATAGAATGACATTCGGTCTTCGGAATGCAGCACAATCGTTCCAAAGATTAATGCATTCGGTTTTAAGGGGATTGTCATTCTGTTTCGTGTATCTAGACGACATTTTAATTGCATCCGCTTCATTGGATGAGCATTTATGTCATGTTGAACAAGTTTTCCAACGTTTAGCCGAAAATGGGCTAGTTATTAAAATGGATAAATGTGTATTCGCGCAAGAAGAAATTGCTTTTTTGGGACATTTCGTAAATAGGAAAGGAATTTTACCATCTCCAGATAGAGTAGAAATAATTCGTAATTTTCCGCAGCCAGTCATTGTCCAGCAATTAAAACGTTTTCTAGGAATGATTAATTTCTACAGAAGATTTATTCCTTCTGCAGCACATGACCAGGCCATTTTAAATGACTTTTTAAAAGGTTACAAAAAGAATAGTAAAATACCAATCGTTTGGACAGAAGAGTCGAAATTAGCGTTTGAAAAATGTAAATTCAAGTTAAGTGATGCCACCCTTCTAGCTCATCCAGACATGTCAGCAAAGTTATCAATTATGGTAGATGCTTCCGACACAGCAGTAGGGGCAGTTATGCAACAATTAATTGATGAAGTTTGGCAACCACTGGGTTTTTATTCTGTCAGGTTAACCGAAACACAAAAAAAATACAGTACCTACGATCGGGAGTTGTTAGCGGCCTATTTAGGTGTAAAATACTTCCGATTCTTTCTCGAGGGACGAAATTTCATCCTCATTACGGACCACAAACCCCTCATTTACGCATTTAAACAAAATTTAGACAAAGCATCACCAAGACAAAGACGTCAACTAGACTTTATTGGACAATTTACAACGGACCTGAGACATATAACGGGTACAGACAACGTTGTAGCTGATGCATTATCTAGAGTTGAGCTAATTGACATTCACGAGACTATTGACTATAACAAACTGGCTACAGATCAATTACAAGACTCGGAACTGAATGACATACTACAAGACGAGAACTCTGGACTAAATTTAGTAAGACGACCGTTAGCTTTCAATACAGAACATTTCATTTACTGTGACATATCGACGGGACAAGCAAGACCTTTCATACCAAGAGAATGGAGGAGGAAGGTATTTGAGTCGCTACACAATCTGTCGCACCCGGGAATAAAAGCTTCGGTCAAATTAGTGTCTAAACATGTAGTGTGGCCGTCATTAAAAAAGGATATTAAGGAATTGGCACAAGCATGTTTGGCGTGTCAAATATCCAAAGTATCAAGACACACACAAGCACCAATAGGTAATTTCGAAGTGACAAAGGAAAGGTTTTCAGAAGTGCATATTGATCTAGTTGGACCATTACCCATATCCAATAATCATAAATACTGCTTAACCATGATTGATAGGTATACTCGCTGGGCGGAGGCAATTCCAATACCAGATATCATGGCAAATACGGTGGCAAATGCTTTTTATTCAAATTGGATAGCTAGGTTTGGTGTTCCAAATTTTGTCGTAACAGATCAAGGTTCGCAGTTCGAAGCGAATCTGTTTACAGAATTGTCACATTTATTAGGATTTGAAAGAAGACGTACTACAGCGTATAATCCTAAGTGCAACGGTATGATTGAGCGTTGGCATAGGACATTAAAAGCAGCGATTATGTGTCATAACAGAATGGATTGGACGGACATTTTACCACTCGTTTTATTAGGTTTACGTACCTCGTTTAATGAAGAGTTACAATCTACTCCTGTAGAGTTGGTGTATGGAAGTGCGGTTAGAGTTCCTGGGCAGTTTATGGAACCTCCAAATACTTCGATTCCACAGTCCGAATTCGTGAGTAATCTAAAAAAACATTTTGAAGAATTAAAACCGGTAAACGCATCTCGACATTCAAAGGAGAAATTTTTCATTAACAAAAAATTGGAGGATTGCTCTCATGTGTTTATACGTACCGATGCAGTCAAAAGAGCACTTCAGCCTCCATATACCGGTCCTTTTAAAATTTCAAACAGGGATACAAAATTTTTTGAGCTAGAAATTAAAGGTAAAAAAGTTAATATTTCGATAGATAGACTCAAACCTTGTTATTCCGAAAATAATGATGAGTTGTTCAGCAATCAGCCATTAGCGACTAATCTGTCATGGGATGTTGATGGGAAAGCTGATGAGGTGGTTAATTCAGAAACTCCAAAAGCTAAAAAGAAAGTAGTTTTCGATCAGCATGTGCAAGTTAGTAGTGAACCAAGAGAGGTGTTATCAAGGCATGGTCGTGTAATTAAACTACCAGTTCGATTTAAAAATTAAGAAACCACAGACTTCGTATCGTGAAATTTAATACTTACCAATTTTCTTAAATTCCACTGGAAGGGGAGTGTATGTGGGTGTATCATTTTCTCGTTGTCGCATATCTATGTAAATATTAATATAAAAATAAATTTATTAAACTTTGTAATTATTTCCATTAAGTTTTATTTTTTATAATTAAATTATTTACCTTGTTGTTTGAGTTGTTGTTGTTGTTTGTTTTGACATATTATCGGGTAAGAAATGTCTAATTTGTGACAATTCGAAATGGTGTAATGGATGCGTTTTGTGGAGAAGTTTAAATGGTATAATTGTTATAACTGGTATACAATCTGGCCTTAGTTGAACTGCTGAAACATAGAGTCCTTAGCCAGGTTGTATACCAGAAAAATTAGTATATAAGTTTTGTTTTAAATTTTCAACACAAGAGTTTATTATAAATTTTCATAGCATATGGTAATAGATTCCATATAATAAAAACAGGAGAAATAGTTAAGACACAAATTGTATAAAGTTATATTTCTGCTAACTCTTAAATATTTAATTTGTAAAAATGAAAAATTTATTAATTGATAAAAATAAAAAGCATGTATAATTAATTAAATAAAATGTGTAAATTTATTAATCAAAAATACATAAGTGATTAGTAATAAAAAGTGCTGTCCCGCATTATACATCAGCATAGAAGAGCTGATGCCGAACGGTTAAAATAAGTTATAATTATATAACTTCAACATAGAACAACTAAATCTTCTAAAGTTTTAATTTATGAGAATAAGTTTTAATTGTATGAAAATTGTATTTTAAAACAATAAACATTTCCATTTTATTATAATGTCTTGACATAACTGGTTTTGAATACGAAAACAAATAGTCGTACCTCTCGCATACAATTTTAGAATATTCAGCAAATGGTTACTAGGGCTGAATATATTTAACGTAGCTAAACGTGACATTTGCAAAATAATATTCAGTGTATAAAAACAAATATTTATGTGAGTAGTTTATAAATTAATAAAACATTTTAGCACGCAATATTAGAAATTATATATCCTAAAAGTTAGAATTTATTGTTTCATTATACATTTACTTATTACAGAAAAATATTAAAAATATTTCCAGCATAAAAAAGGTACAGGCAAATGCGAACGAGCGTGTTGCTACAATTCGTTAGGTTTACGCTTGGTTTTATGTGGGTTTCGAAAATTGTTTTTTGAAGATTCTATGGGATTGCCAGCGAATCAATATCATTTTTGTGCAAAGTTAATTGGGATATGACTAATTGAAGTTGTATAATTTTTTTATTTTTGCGACGTATTACTTGATTTAATGATTTGATCTTTTGGGTTTGACTGGTACACAGCGTTTGTAATTTTTCCATTTTTCCTTCATCGATTAGTGCTTTTAATTCTGAATTACATGATGTAGTAGTAGCTTTGGGCTCTCGGGCTAAAGCACGTTTTTTTGTTATTTTTGGAAGTACTATTTTAGGTTTTAGGAAGTGTGGCGTTTGTTGTGTTGAGCTTGAAAACGATTTTCGGCTCAAATCATTTTCCTCAAATTGATTTCGACTAAAGTTTGTGACAGGTGAAGGTGGTCTCACGATGGATGACAGTGCCAACGGTTGCCCAAACGTTGCCTAAAATAGTGGCTGATTATATTATATGTATTTATAATAAAATATTTTAAGTTACCGGTAGGTTAGTAGGTATCAAATACCAAGAGTTGGATAAATTTTTTGTAGTTGTATTAAGCATTTGTTGAGATATATCAAAAGGGTTCGCCATCACCTAGTTATAAAAAGATTGTTGTGTATATACAGGATTTTAACCATAAATGATAGCTCCTTACCATGTTCGGAAGTTGAAATAATTTAACAGGCTGTTTAATCTCGTGTGGTACCGTATTCGCTGATTTATCTTTAGTATTGGGGTATGTAGTATCGGGTAACATTTTTACTTTAAATGTTTCATTTTCTGTTTTGATGTACATTTCCTCATTCATAAGATCTTCCGTTTCAAGCTGATTATCTATTCCAATGATGTCATTAATTTCAATGGGGTCTTCCATTTTAATACAGTCTTGTTTCTCAACGAAATCCTCCATTTTAATTACTAGGTAATACGGTTCTTTTATCGTTTCCGGAAATTCTTTAAAAACTTCCTTGGAGTGATTTTGATTTAGGTTCTTCTTTAGATTGTGTTTGTGCCTATAAGATATGTAATCTGATATTTTAACGCTTCTTCTGTATGTGTGGTAGAAATGGTCCGTTCAGCCGCTAACAGGTTAATATTTCTAAAGGAATATTTATTTAGTAGCTATGTAGATATTGCAGTAACCGCCGTATGTTTGATTCTTTAAATACTGTCTAAACATACCAAGCGATTCCGTGACCACCATTTAGATTTTCCGTATCGTAAGCCAATATATCTCTCACAAATCTAAAATATGCAAATAAATAAATACATGAAATGTAAAAGTTCTAAATATATACCTAAACAAAAAAAAATTATGTTTAATGTATTTAATCAATAATTACACACCATCTAAAAATTTGAAATATCGACGCCAATGGCTTTATTTGACAAATCTCAAAAGTACCCTCTAAGCATTGCGTAACTTTTACGTACAGTTTCCGAAAACTTGTTGATCTAGTCTGCGCAAACGTACGCATACGCGAAAAGAAAAATTTGTAAACACCAGCTGTGTTGCTTTCAAAAGATTACAACAACAATTGCATAGTATTAAAGCCGAATTGGCAAAAAATTTTTGGGTTTAGGGGAAATAAAACCAATTTATGGTTATGGTGTTTCCCGCAAGGAGTTTTTTTTCATTTTTTTTCGAAAAATTTATCTTGTAGTAAATGTCGTCTTACTTTGGCAAAAGTTAAAACCATTCTGGAATAGAATTAATTTGTGCTCAAAGTAACAACCAAAGATATTTTTTAATTTAATTTTATTAGTTGGTAACAATTACATTTTGAATTTGAAAACAACGTAAAAATGCAACTAAATACATTCAATTAAATAGTAATGTGCTAGAACATTATTGAATATTATTACAAATCGTAACTAATTGCTCGTGTTGTTTAGAAAAATGCGATGTCAAAATAACAAAAATCACTTATATTTTTATTGCCAACATTTAAAAATAAAAGTATTCAATACAATTGCCCTGGTGGTGAACATTAAAACTACAGGTAGAATAGAATAATTCTATACCAGCAGAAAAGTTGGTTTAAAATAATTCCAATTTGAATTACATATATGGGATTGTTGTTGTAAATTTCTCAAAGTAAGACAGCAAAAATTTGGCATTTATTATTTGATAGCAAAATACCGCATTTAATTTGTTCTAATTCATAAAATAAAAAAAAAACTAAAATAAATATTAATAAAATGAACCAACACAGAAAAATTAAAACGCATTAAAAAGTTAAAGCCAAAAGTTGTTGCTTTCACATTTCTTAGCTAAGCTAAGCAACACTACTTTCGTCATTAGAGAAGTGAAACTATTTTAAGAGGCTCGTATATATTTTCCATCATAATTGTGTGGATGAAAATCGTGTACGAAAGTAAATCATTTCAAAAATTTATTTTGTATTTATTTAGACGAACATACACATTTGTGCATACGACTTAACCTCTTAAGGACCGAATTTTTTCAAATAAATGCACCAAAAAAATCATTTTTTTTTTAATAATTAGAACTAATATTTTGACATACATATTATGCACAAAACAAGAGTCTGTTTAAAACATAAACTTTATTTTTATAAATATGTTGTTTTTTAATTTAAACAAAAGTAAAAATGATACATATTATTAAAATACCTATGTAGATACATAGATACATACATATGGGAAAAAGTATAATATATAAGAAAATAATAGGTAGAAAAATTAAAATAATCAATAATTTAATTCTGTCTATTTAAATTTCTGGTAAACCTGGAAGATTGGGCGTAGGTTATAGAGAATAAAGTATGTACATATATTATTCTTAGTTGATTTAATATAATAATATTGTTATAAGATTATATTCACAAGTTATTTCGAGCAAATACATAATGGAACGTATAACATGTGACCGCCCGAGTTATCTCGGGTTTGGTCTTTTTGGACCATATAGTATGTCCCGAGATATCTCGGGTTTGGTCCTTAAGGGGTTAAATCGTTTTCGTCTCAAAAATAACAGTATAATTATAATAATAATAAAATAATTAATATGTTATTAGAACCAAATAATTAATATGTTATATAATTTATATGTTATCAAATTATAATGCTTTTTTCAAAAAGGACTCCGATTTCCGAACTAAGATCCGTTAAAATCCGGAAGACATTACAAACTGTCATTTTTTAGATACACCAATACCACTACATACAGGCCGACTTATATGTATAAAAAAAATTCTGAGTTAGTATGAGTAATACTGAAAAATTAACTTGGCGGCATACAAATGAAAATATTTATTATGAAAAAACTTTAAAAATCTTTGTTTACGTTCACTAAATCATTTATATCTTTTAAATGAGCTAGAAAGTGAACTATTGCCCCTTTCTCTCTAATCTCTTCCTTTAGTAAAATTTATAAACAAAAAAAAAATCTTGTTAAGAAACTTTTCGTTCATTAATTTTTCAATTAGAACAACAACCCATTTTTCCATAAACCACATGTTCTTTACGAAAACAAAAAATTTTTGTTTAGTTTTGTGGTTCATTTTACTATTTTCTTTGGTTGTTGTTTTTCGTTTTATACATTGAGCTACAGTGTGGGGAAAGGCAACCGTAATACCCCCTTTACACGGTCAGTAATAATGTTATTACCTGACCCATCATTACTTAACATAATAGTATTTCCACAAAATTGTCTTTACTTTTGAATCTCACACAATATACCTAATGCACGAAGGTGAGTTGTTTAAGTTAAAACCTTATAAAATTGCAATGGAAATAGGATATTTTTATGTAATGATGTTATTACTGATCGTGTAATGGAGGTATAACCCTTTTTCAACCAAAAAAGGCTTAATTAAAGAAAAAAAGGCTCAATTAAAGTCCACACCACACAAATGTATGAGTAAAAAATCATAGTATGTAATGGCGTTTTTGATAAAAAATTTGGCTTGATTTGAAATACAACCAACAAAATTGTGTGTATAGATATAGTGTTTTTTTTGGACGAAAATAAGTTTGAAAGGAATACACAAATCTGTACGTTGGTTGAAAACACGTATAAAAATAAATTTTTGACATCGTACTTTTGCCGTACCCACACAATTGTGTTAGCGGGTAGCAAAAGGGATAACAGATTGATGTAAAGTATTATTTATTTAAATTTTGAAATTATGTAGTTTACGTTATTAATATAGTATATTGTGTTATGTAATTAATATATTAATTTAAATATGTAATTGTAATGGAAAGCTATATTTTAACATAATTTAGTATATTCTATCTAAGAAAATTATGTATACATGATTTGATTATGGAATAAAAATCACACCGTTACCACTAGTTACGTACAAATGTTTCGATAGTTTACTGTACAAAATATTTCGTTTACATATGTATAATATACACATAAAAACAAATTGGATAAACATTCAATCAGTTCCATTTTTTTTTCTCCCCACTGTACTCATGTCTACATTAAACTAATGTAGGAATTTTTTCCAATTTATATAAAAGAATACGAATCTTTTAGTTCACAAACAATTGAAATAATGTATTAAATTTATTAAAATGCATTTTCGTAAATTTAATAAAATTAATTAGTGAAATTTTAATTAATTTTTTTCTTAAATTTTTTTAGTTCGACATAATATACACCCTTCCGCCACAACATATATTTTTTTACTAAATAATAAACTTCAGCAAAACAAAATAACAAATCAAAGTAAAGTTACAATTACAAAACAAAACCAAGAAATTATTATTTTTTGTATTTTCGTGTTTCCTCGTGTGGTAAACTCATGTGCCGATGACGATTATGACGCGTAAGCAAAGTGGAGTTGTTGTTTAAAAATGAAAAATACTAAATGAAAATTTCGAAATACTAAATTTATTTTTCGGGAAAATTGTTACCAAAGGTTGATTATTTATAGTGATCACTGACAGCGAACCTTAACATTCTTTCTAGACAACCTTTTTTTGTATGGTTTTGTCAGTTTTTGTTAAATATTACTCATACTAATGTCGATTTTATAAAAATCGGCCTGTAATTGTAGTGGTACCAATACCACTGGCCGTATCCAAATACACATTTATGCGCGGTGCGACTTATAGTTAAGAATTTTTTTTTCTGGTCGTCAAAAAGTTATATCCATTTTCCGGCCTGCCGTCACAATTGTGTGGGAGATGAAAGAGAATCATGTCAAAAATTTATTTTTGTATGTATTTTGAACCACCGTACACATTTGTGCATTCCACTTAAATCGTTTTCGTCCGAAAAATAACACTACAACTATAATAATAATAAAATAATTTGTAATATGTAACCAACAATAAATAATTAATATGTTATATAATTTAAGAATGCCGATTTAATTAAGATCCGGTAAAATCCAGAGGATATTAAAACTAATGCTTTTTTACATACACAAAATTTTTGGGATTGAAAACATTTAAAGATTTTTTTTCTGACCGGAAAGGATATGTTGGTAAAAATAATATTTGGTGTATTTTCTCGGCACTATTACAACAACAGCACCTAAAGCAAAAACTCATCATAACCAAAATCAGTACAGAACCAAGAGCAAGTTTTTGTTGTGTTGCCATAATTTTTCATAAAAAATATCTTTTAGTATTTTTATGGGAACCAAACCAAAAAAAACCATCCCCACTCCTTTTTAATTTTATTTCAAAAATATTTTTATGGAGAAAACATTGCGCTCACGTGCGTTGTCGTAAAAATAGATTCAAGTCGAAAAAATATTTTTAGATGAAGAAATTTGTTAAATTCTTTTGTATAAGAAGAACATTTTTTTTAAGATTAATTTAATGTACGATTTCACATGTTATTTTGTAGGTTATAAATTTTATAGCAGAGCACTTTTTAGTTATTATCGAAATAGAAATGAAATAACATGATTCTGCCTATCCCAAAAATATTATTTAATTTATTTGTAATAAAGATTTTCCTTTTTTTTAAAATAATGTATAGGTTAAATTTTGTTGATGGTTTTTCCACTTACATGTTTATGGTAGAGCATTTTTTTATATATTTTTGAAAATAAAAAAAAATAATAAAATCAAATGATTGTGTTTGTTCAAAAACTAATATTATATTTTTTATTAATTTTTTGGGATATAAAATTCTTCGTTAAACATTCAAAATGAAGATTTTACATTTTGTCGATATCAAAATTTCTCCAATTTCTACCATAAAATAAAAATGTTGTGTCTTTCATGGCCGGTCTCCACTTACATATTTTTCTCGTGACGAAAAAAAATCTAGTCTATTTTTTTTCTTGTGACATTTTTTAGTACTTTTTCCAAAATACATACGCAAAAATGGTTTTGAGCATGCGCATTGAAATTTTGTCAAGAGAGGAAAAGATCAAAATATTCAATATTTTTGTCATGACGTTGTGCCAATTGAGCATAATTTGTGTTTTTATGCTCAATTTTGAGCGCACATTATATTATTTTGACATTTAAAATTAAAAAATCATGGATGTTTTGTTTGTTAGAATCACAGCACAGCACACTATCTAAAATGACAAAGCAAATCATTTTTTCTACGTAATCAAAACAGAGAAAATATGTCTAATTTGAAGAGTGTAGTAGCAATGCCTTCTAAACTACTGGCCGCTTACACCAAATGATGACGACACGCTAAGTCGACGTTGTTGTTGCTTTCTCTAGTTGCTTTGTTAGTGTAAATATCCTAAAATTATTATTGCGCAGTCTCGGTATAGACTTAAATTGACGTCATGTGCGAAAAATGAGAGTAGTAAAAGGCCAGTAATAGAAGGCATTGGTAGTAGTAAGTATACTATACTAATAATGTCATGAGCCGAAGCCATTTATTTTTTGTCAAGAGAAAAATGTGCAAGTGGAGACCAGCCATCAGTCGCTCTAATGTAAATTTTAGTTCTTGTCTTAGCAAAAATTTTATGTTTTTTCCTTGGAATAGAGATATTACAAACGCGGTCAAATTTCCCAATACATTTTTTATATCAAAGCTTTTTCTTAGTTTTTAATTGACGAAAGGAAATAATTAAAACACATAATAAGATGATGCATACAAATAATATTAATTTTTTAATTTTATTAGTAACTTAGAGATAAAAATAATCTTTTCATATGATGATACCACTAGATATGTTTCCAGCCAGCCACACACAATATACTAAGGATAACACTGTGTTTGAATCGCAAACTTTTTTTTGTGACAAGTTGGTCACCCAAGGAGTAAACCTAATTCAAGTATGCTGAATTCAATGGTGCTAGTTCCATTTCAAAGTTAGTCCTCATTTTTGAGCTATCGTTTTCGACATGTTTTGTTTTGGCTCTGAGTCAAAAATTTGTCAAAATATAAACTCATTTTCACGTTAATAGCTCTTGAACTATTAAGATTTTCGTTTTGCTTTCTTCAGCAAAGTAGTTACGCAAGCCAAGACAAACAACTTTGCCTTACATATCACGACCGAAAAACCACATCTATATTCACATTTTTGTGTTATTTTGTTTCTTTTCATTTCAAGGAAAACAACAATTTTTTTTTATCACTTTTTGTCCATTTATTGAATTTAAAATCGATTGAAAATGATCGAATAAACTATCGACAAATATAGATACAATAGAAACTATTTAACCCTTTCGATACGGAATAGTACACACTTGTACCATATCCTTAGAATACGGCTGGTACACATTTGTACCACTAGAAGTTTAAAATTGCACTGCTTGCTCTAAATGACATTAAGCAATGTACCAGTCCGTTCTATACGAAAAATGTAACGGCAATTTACGGGGATTATCATATTTTTTTCTCTTCGTGCAATTCAGTTTAGTACCAAATTCGATGGTGACAACAAACAATTTTATAAATTAAAACCTTTTCGTTACGGATTTATAATTTCCCCTCAATCTCAATTTTTTCTACTTTATATTGATCTACTATCTATCTGAACATAATCACTTAAACACATTTGGGGGTTAACCTCATGGTATAGGTAGGGGGGTATGGTACATATTTATACCAATCGTATTTTTATGTGGTACAATGGTGGTTTTTATGAGTTTTCTATACTTACAGCACAGCTGATACAATAATGTACCACATAAAAATACGATTGGTATAAATATGTACCATACTCCCCTACCTATATCATGAGATTCTCCCCCAAATGTGCCTAAGTGATTATGTTCAGATAGATAGTAGATGAACATATAGCAGCAAAAAGTTGAGATTGGGTGGAAAATCTATAATTTCCAACGTAACGAAAGGGTTAAAAGAAAATTAAATCGATTTTTGGGTGATTTTTCTTAATCTTTTCCTAAAAAATCAACATTTTTCTCAACTTTTTTATTTTTAATTTTCTGATTCGTTCGTGTCGTCTTTGGGATTTTCTTCCTCTTGCAAATTCCAACAAATGTCACCCAAGAGTGCATGTAGCTTTTTGCCGCTGTACCAATGTTCGAGCCTTGCCGTCACTTGGTGAAAACTCTCGCCGTGCTCATCAGATTCGGCTGGTGATTGTTCGGCGAATTTTTCCACATGACAATGCAAAAAATGTCTTTGCAATGACATTCGAACGTTTATATTATGAAAAGCGGTCAGCATATTTGGGCGTGTACAGTATGGCCAGCCTTTCAGATCTAGCTAGCTCTGAATGGTTTTGAACAGGGGTAAAGATGAAATAGGATCCTGTGGTATCACAACGGGTCACTTCTGGACTAAGTGTGCGGAAGCAGCTACTTCAACCAGCCCAACCTATCCTTGGTCTAAGTAAAACACACATATATGGTGGATGTGGTTTTTCGGTCTTGATATGTTCGGCAAAGTTGTTTGTCTTGACTTTCGCAACAACTTTGATGAACAAAGCATAAGGAAAACTTAATGGTTCAAATATTATTGGTGAACAACGAAAAAAATTTCTGTCTAAAACATTTTGTATAAAAAAAACCCACTGGGTGCAATTATTTGGCCGGAATAATAGGAACAACATCACTGATAAAAGTTAAACGAAAATATTAACGGTTCATGAGCTATCTACGTGAAAATGAGTGTATATCCCTTTTCCGGCTCACGATCACAATTGTGAGCGTAAAAATTGTGTACGAAAGAGAATCATGAAAAAAAACATTATAAGCTATGGTTATTTACATGCACATTTGTGTGTGGTGGACTTATAACGTGGTCCCGAAGTTCAGATTTAAAAATTGAATAAAACAAAAACGGCTTAATATATTTCCAAATTTATTTTTTTGTTTGAAAGTACAATCCTGGTTATTTATGGAAAATGATTTCATTCAAATGGGAGCCACGGCTGGCCTTGGCGTACTTCATTGGGTCGGTCCAATTTCTGAGCACATTTTGGATTGTGTGCGGATCTATTTCGGCAATGGTTGCTTCAATATTGGCTTTCAAATGTTCAATTTTTTGTGGATTGCCCTATAACACTTGTCCTTCACGGCACCTCACAAATAAAAATCCAAAGGCGTCAAATCACAGCTCCTTGCCGGCCAATTCACGTCACCATTTTAAGTGATAATGCAGCCATCGAATTTTTGACGCAGTTTCGCTATTGTAACGCCCGATGTGTGGCATGGTGCACCGTCTTATGGCAACAAAAAAGATGTTAACATATGTGACGGTAGTTGATTCCGTTAACGTAACGTTCGCGCCGGCCTCATCTTCGAAGAAATACGGCCCAATAATGCCGCCACACAACAAGCCACACCAAACAGTAACACGCAATGGATGCATTGGCTTCTCCACATATTCTTGTGGATTTTCCGATCCTCAAATGCGACAATTTTGTTTGTTTACGAACCCGCCGAGATGGAAATTCGCCTCGTCCGAAAAGATGATTTTTGAGCATAATTCTCATCAATTTCGAGTTTTTCGCAGACCCACACAGCGAATCGATATTGAAGTGGATGGTCACGGGGCTTCAATTACTGGACCAATTGAACTTTATAGAGCCACAAACCAAGATTTTACGCAGAATTCGTTGCATGCAAGACCGGCTGATGTTCATTTCCGATGCACGATGACTAATTGATGTTTTCGGCCGTTGGCGCACATTTTCGGCCACCGTGGCATTTTCGGATGAACGAATACGACGAGCACGGATATGCGTTGGATTATCGACTAGGTTGGGTGTGAGTACCATGTTTTGATCAAATTTTGTACAACATTTTCTTGCGATTTCGACCCAATTGTCTTTGTTGTGGAAGTAGATTTCCAACATTCCCCACTTTTGTTGAAGCGCTAAGTGACTCATTTCGTCAACTAGAAATGATATACTTAGTTTTTGTCAGAAAAACAATGACATTAGTGTTGCCAGAGCCAAAACAACCGATATGTCAAATCTGAACCGGTTATTGTAACACCCTATATTGAAGACTAAAGGGCTAGTTATATAGACGGAAACGAAACGGACTGAAACGAAATAAAACGGAAAGATGAAGGAGGCATGGTTATATAGACGAATTAGTGAAAACGGTTTTGACATTTTCATATTTATTTCTAATTTTATATTATTTGAAGTTTACTTCTCGTGTGTATGAAAACTAACTCGGAAAATCCATTTTATTTTAGGCAAACTAAATACTGTGCGTTTGAATCCAATTAAAATACAAAATATTGTGACAATTTGACATGTGTTTGTAAGGATAACAAAAAAAATCATAACCGATAGTGTATAACCGTAAAGACGAAACGAAAGCAAATTGAATTGAATCAATTTCTCCGTCCGTTTTCGTTTCGTTTCTTCTATATAATTGGTTTAGTATGTTTTCATGTATTCAATTCGTCCGTTTCGTTTCGGTCAGTTTCGTTTTCGTCTATATAACTAGCAACTAGCCCTTAAAGGGCTAGTTATATAGACGAAAACGAAACGGACTGAAATGGAAAGACGAAGTAGGCATGGTTATATAGACGAATTAGTGAAAACGGTTTTGACATTTTCATATTTGTTTATAATTTTATATTATTTGAAGTTTACTTCTCGTGTGTAGTAAAACTAACTCGAAAAATGCATTTTATGTTTGGCAAACTAAATACACTGCGTTTGAATCCAATTAAAATATAAAATATTTTGACAATTTGACATGTGCTTGTAAGGATAACAAAAAAATCATAACCGATAGTCTATAACCGCAAAAACGAAACGAAAGCAAATTGAATTGAATCAATTCATCCGTTCGTTAAATTTTTGGGCTCTGCTCGTTCTTTACCAAATATCAGGTTATTTTATTTAACACTTGTAGAACCCAAATAAAAATTGAACCAAGATCTCTCTCATTTTGGTCTATCCAAATGCCCCATTAAACAATTTTGGGCTCTAACTTGTTCTTGACCAAGCTCTAGATCATTTAATTTAAAGCTAGCCTAACCAAATCGAAAATCGGGCCAAAACCAAAATTAGAGCGCAGAACAAGATCTATTGGCATACAAATACTTTAGGCTCATTATGGCCTATTCAAGCTTTAGAACATTTAATTTAAAGCTAGCACAACTCAAACCGAACCAAAACTAAAATTAGAACGCAAAATAAGATTGTCAATAGATCTTAATATAGAATAGAACAAATTATTTTAGGCCTATTATGGCCTAATATAAGAACCCAAATTGAAAATCGCACCAACCCCAAAATTAGAAATAAAACAAGATATATTGACATACGAATAATTATAAATTAAGTGACCTAAAGCTTAGTCAAGCACGAGTGGAGCCTTACATTTTTTAATGGGACATTTGATTAGGCCATAACAAGCCGTTCGATTTGGGTTCTGCTCGCCTTGAAGCGAAAAAGCCTAATGTTTTTTCTAGAACTAGCGGACGGAACTAACGAATTAAAAAAATTTAATGGGGCATTTAATTAGCCTAAAATTAGCCTTTAATTTTCCAATTGTTTTTAAATCATTTTTTGATATGGGTTCTGCTAACTTTTTCTAAAGCTAGCAGCGCCCATCATTTTAGTTGGAAGGGATGGAGTCCAAAAATTTTTAACAGAGCATTTAATTAACCTATTATTAGCCTTTAATTATCTATAGTATCTTGTAATGTTCTAGTAGATGGGTTCTGCTAGCTAGGGACGTTATTTTTCACTCTGTTCAGGAAATTAATGAAATGTATATATGATGAAAACACCAACAAAAACTTTATTAATTTTAATACAATATATACAGTGGGTCACAGCCAAAATGATGCAAGCCATTTTTGTTTTTTTTAAAGTAAATATCCAAAAAACAATTATAAATATATATTTTTAATTTACATTTATTATAAGCTTCAGTATTAATTGTTAATTTCATAAAACAAAACAAATATAAAATTTCAATTTATAATAAAATAGTAACAAAAATCAAAATTTCTACGTAAAAATATGTCACATCTAAAATGATGCAGTTTTAAAAATTCTTTAAAAAATTAATTCATAAGTTTTGTAACTAATATAATCACATTGTATAATTAATTTATTAATATTTGGTAGCATATCCATTTTGTTTTAGAACCACTTTGAGGCTTTTTGGCATCGAATCTACGAGTTTTTTCGTGTACTCTGGAGTTATTTTACTCCACTCTTCTAACAATGCCTTTTTTAACTCCGCTACATTATTATCACATACTTTCCGATTTCGCTTTCAAGTTTAGACCATAAGTTTTCAATAAAGTTGATGTCTGGTGATTGGGCAGGCGACAAATGAGCCAACTTTGAACAATTCGATATTTGTTTCGGAGCATTGTCCTGGTAGAACCGAAAATGATCCTTAATATTTAACTTTTCAGCACATTCCTCCATATTTCTTTTTAGTATGTCTAAATATACGTTTTTGTTCAAATTGCCTTCGATAAACTCTAAATTTCCAACTCCGGAAGACGCCATATAAGCCTACTTAACATGACCTCCACCGTGTTTAACAGTGCTACGTAAATTTTTAGCTGCTAGCTCCGTATTAGTCTTTCTCCATACGTAGTTTCTTCCGTCTGATAGAGAAAGGTTAAATTTGCATTCATCAGTAAATAAAATCGTGTTCCAGAATGTTTCATCTTTGTTATGTGCAAGCCTTACGATTAACTTCACTGATGTATAGCTTTTTCCGCATTGTTCTACCATGAAAATTTGGTTGTATTAATATTCTGCGTATTGTGACATTTTTTATGTAAATATTTCCAGCCTCCTCGCCCACTTTAGAGCACTTAATTTGGGGGTTTCTTTCATTTTTCGGACAATCCATCGACAATCTTTTCCGGAAAATATTTTATTCCGCGCTTTTATAGGCTTATTTTCAACACAGCATTGATAAATGAAGGGTTCAATAATATGATGAACAGTAGAAGAACTTGTTTTCACCATTTCTGCAATTTTTCTGTGAGTTGTGTCATCTTTAAAGTGTTTAATAACCAATTCACGCGTTTCAATACTTGTGAGGCGACCCCATTTTTTCAATTATTTTACTTATTTGACTGTATTGACGCACTTTCACGAGTGATTTTTTAAACTTTTTGAATTAATTTTTTAATTAAAATATTGAAAAATCTAATTCTGCGAAATAAAAACACAAGTATTTAATAAAATGTGTTTATTAAGTATAAGTGTATTTCGCCAAGTGCCTACGGCAAATAGCGTAAAAAGCTTATAATAAATGTAAATTAAAAATAGATATTTATGTTTTTTGGATATTTACTTAAAAAAAAATAAAAATGCTTGCATCATTTTGGCTGTGACCCACTCTATGTACTTGTATACGTATTTCATTGCTATTTTACATTATGTATTAGTTACTTCTCATTTTTAGGGCTTATTTTTATGAAAGGGCTCCACATATACAACCACCTTAGCAAACACATCGTTATCATTATCTCCATAACAATCAGAAAAGGACGGACTATCAAATTAGTGCTGCAGTTCTAAAAATTTTATAGAATAAGTCAACGAAAATTTAGGTTAATCAAGATTTATGCAATTTGGATCAATTTATAATATCATCTAATTTTTCATTTATAATATGTAAAAAATTGATATAAGATTTATATCCTTATCAAATTTTTGTTAAACTTAAATTTAATTTAAAATTTTGTTTATACATTTTTTAGTTTTGGTAGAAGAGAAATAAAATCCATATGTATGCATACACATTTGAATGGATGTATACATATTCATATATTATATGTATTTCAATTCGATAATAAATCATCGTCTAGCCAATTTTCAATATTCAATTTAAATTTTTTCATTTTGTTCAATTTTTTATATGCTGAAACGTACCTATTTCATTTAATATGTACTTCTCTAAGGAAAATGTTTGTTTGTATAATAAAAATAGCAACATTTTTATTTATTTTGATTGGGCTGATTGTGTGTTTGTCGGGTGCATTGATAGTGAATTGACTGTAGGATATATTATTTAATTCAGTAAATTATCAGTAATTGTTTGAAAAGCTTCCGAATGTGGAACATTTTTGAACAATCGTTATAGTGCTTTCCATTTATTGTTCCAGTATGTCGTTCTTGAGACAAGCCTAATCGCTAAGTAGCAAGTTCAAACTGCTTCATGGTGGACTTGCAGGGTTTTTACGTATACACATTAAGCATTAAAAGTATTAAATAAAAACTTTCAACTCTAACAAAACTCTTTGAAATATTTTGTTTTTAAATTTTAAGAATTACCTTAAAGTTTAAGCGAATAAGAAGAAAAATTTGGACGAATTTGAAGTTTCAATTTAAGTTTTCCTAGGAATTTATTACAAATATTACACTATAATACTTAAGTTGTTTTTATCAGAAGAGTTAGCGTTGTTCAGTGATAGGCACAAATCTAAAGTCATTATAAACACGCAAATTAAAATTATTATTCTTATATATTCTAATATATACATATACATACATATATAAACATTTTTTCTGAAAAATATTTTATCCGAATTTGGTTATGTATAGGACGGGTAATCTATTGGTTTGTTTTTAAATCACAGGATATGGCAACACTTTTTTGAACGATTTGCTTGAAAACATGAAACAATCATGTTTTTGCTTGAGGATTCGAAATATTGAAAACTTATTTTCAAAGTCCGTTTGTAGTCCAAATCGTGCGAATTATTAAAAAAAATATGAGTCGCGAAAGAGCGCCAAGCGGAACCGCTGTAGTGAAGTTGGTGATAAAAGTTCGCGAGAAAAGCTTGCTACTGGGTGACAGAAGTGGTCTCCGAGGTCGGACAGTGTGCACGCCCGAAAAAAATTGCGGCTGTGGTCCAGCGTAGGACAGAATCAATCGATCAAGGCCCAGATGAATCAGCAGTTGAAAGCAAATGATTATCCGCTGCGATATCAGTTCTCTGCGTGGTCCATAGACCAGCTTTATTGTTGGAAACGCTGTTACTGTCAATGGCGACCATTACAGAGCCATGCGGACCAACTTTTTATGGCCTTATACTTCAGAGGCAAGATGATCCAGAGACAATTCCAGCTTTAAAACATAACATTGCTAAGGCTATTCGGTAAATAGGCGCCGAAATCATCGAAAATGTTCTTAAAAACTGGACTCACAGGATGGCTTACTGTAAGGTCAACAAAGGGGCTACATGAACGAAATTGTTTTTCATTCTTAAATCGGAAACTCTAACCTACGCAATAAAACAAAAGTTTCCACAAAATAAAGATGTATACTCATATTATACCATTCGTTTTTAAAAAGAAACTTTTAAATGCTCACTCTAGCAACTATACCTGGTGCTAACTCAGTGTGAACAACTTTAAGATGGAGATATAAGTTGTTCCTGGTAGCATACGCTTTACGTAGCTCGTTATTCCTCCAACTACAACGGGCTAGATTGCTAGTACGATACCTTAGAGTCTTATGAAATTCGAAAATCAATATTTCTTAACCAAAATATCCTTAACGAACAGAGAGAAATTCGTTTCTCACTAATTACAGACCCCGCCCTTTTCTATAATTTGACTAATACGTCGGGTAATTAAATGTACTTCAATATATCTTGAATTTTGTTACTCAGCCGATGACTAATCGCCCACCTGTGCGATCAATAGATTATTTTTTATTGCTTATTTTTTGTCCCTCCTTTTGTTTATTTTTTGCTTTTTTCTACTATATATAACAAATTTTTACTTTTACAAATCAGTAGATACTCCTAATGATTACCTAACCTAAATATTCAAAAAATCTAATTTTGCGAAATAAAAAACAAGTGTTTAATAAAATGTGTTTATTAAGTATTAGTGTGTTTCGCCAAGTGCCTACGGCAAATAGCGTAAAAAGTAAATAATATCACATGCAATAAAATTATGTAATACAGAGTAAAGGCGGAATTCTATTAAGTAGGTTTCCAAACCAGAAAGAGATAAAATCAAAAATCCCGATGTGTGTGAGCGGCGCAACAGTAAATTTTTTATACTTAAATTTTTTGTTGTTCCGATTGGGTTGCGATAAATATAAATAAAAAATAACATCATGAACGAAGTACTTTTTATGGCAACCAAAATTAAAAATATCCCCCCCCCCCCCAATCAGCAAATTTTAATTTAGTAATATTTTTATGGTGAGCACTTGGCTCATACATTTTATACGTTTGGTGGAGTGTGATATAAATCGCATTTTCATGATAAATTTATATTAATGTTCAAATTAAAATATTTTACTATTTTTAATTTTAATTATTTACTCTGTATTACTTTTAATGCATGTGATATTATTTAGGTTATGTTTTTTTAGTTTTTAATTATTGAAAGGAAATAATTAAAAAACATAATAAAATGATGCCTACAAATAATATTTAGGTTTTTTAGTAATTTAGAGATAGAAATAAAATTAATTTAACAATAATTTTCATTTTTTAACTAATTTTTTGGTTATAATTTCATCGTTGTCAAATGTTCCCCTTAAAATTTCGCTATAAAATAAAAATAATCTATCTTTGCCGGATATTTGATATATCTCTTTCTGGTTTTCTGCACAAAAAAACCGCAGTAATGGAATTCCGCCTTAATGGATTCCGTTTTTTTTATTTTTAACTGCTTAATCTAAAGGCGAACTTAAAAGTATAGGTTTTAATTAAAAAAAACTAATTTTCGTCGCTAGCTCCTAACCTACTAGTTTCAAGGTCATTGAAGATCACCATTGTACGTCCCCCTCGACACCGAACAATTTTCATTAAATGTAACTGTCTCCTGCCTTCCACCGTTTCCGAATTAAAAGTCTGACATTTATTAAAAAGCTCACCCTGTATAATTTTTATATTTTTTGTTGTTGGTATTAAATTTGATGCACTGTACATGGAGTGGTTTACAAAATTTCAACTTAAATTTGAAGGGGAGTTGCATTGCGATGTACGTGTACATAAAATTAAATCATTTGAAATATCGCTCCACTATAACAACAATAACTGATGATTTTGCTTTTATTTGTTTAATACAAGAATATTTTGTTTTTAAAGATACAAAAATATCAAAGAATAAACAAATCTTTTACAAGATGCCTTTCTTGTCTTCTCAGTTTTTGACCTTGGATTGTTTTAGGTGTTGTTATTTTCTCGAACTAACTCCTAACCCCAATAGCGTCCACGAATTTTGATTCCGTATCAGAATCGTACCACGTACACGCTATTTCTGTTTTCTATTGTAATCTAGTGTATTACTGTGTTATGGCGTCATGGTGGTTTTCACTATCAAATGAAATGACTCATATTATTTCTCATCATTACATTCAAATTCTCCCTAGTTTTGATTTTTTGTTTGCTGTATTATGTCTTATTATCGCGGTGAAATAAATGTATGGGTTGAGAGAATCTATTTTTTTGGACATTTTCCTATTTTTTTGAATTTATGTTTGTAAGTGGAATTGGGGTTAGAAATAGTACGTTTTTGTAAATTTAGAAATCTTAGATTGGTTGAATAAATGTTTTAAAAATAAAAAAATTATTTGTCGTAATGGCCACACATTGGTTTTGCTGCCGATCACAACGTCAATTTAAAATAAATTATAAATAGTATCTGCTTTCTAAGTATTATTTGGTGTATTATTATTTTGAAGTTTAGGCGTCTCGAAATTATGTTTAAAATCTGTTGGTGTTGTTATTAGAAAAGTTTAGTTTTATATGAAATATATATGAAAATGGTTTTACCTGATTTTAATTAAAAGAATATCAATGTTTCGTTTTTAAAAGTAGGCACAAATAAAAATTATTAGCTGTTCTATGATGTTCTGTCTGGCGCTTTCAGATGATTTTATTTTTTTATTTCAATATGTCTTATAAGGTGAATAATAAGTATAAGGTATTGAAATTGAGGTCGTTTGATCATACTATAGTTTGTAATTTTATTATTTTTAAGAGTTGAATCTTGGATTCAGAGAGTATTGCTTAAGCCAAGAGACAAGATGCTTAAGCCAAGTATTGTTAAAAATGGCTATTTTACGATGATTCGGTTCGATATTTTGTTCATCTGTGATAAAAGATTCATTTTTTTGATATGAGATGAGATAAATCTTTTTATGCGCTCTACAGAATTAAGTACTAATGAGGGCTTACAAAGTATACCTATTCAAATCCCAAGCCTTCAATGATCAACATTTTAAATCGAATTCTATGTTGATTTATAAATTTTGATTTTTTCACATTATTCTTTCTACTTTAGAGAGCACTAACAACCATATGATAGATTACAAATACAAATAAGTGGAATTTTTATACATTCAACGGAACGTACACATATGACACACAAAGAAAACAATCATTAAAAAATTGGTAACTCAGAGAATTTTTTAAATCGATCAACAATTTTTTAGTAAGCAGTTCAATTTCGAGTTTCATTAGACATAGTTCGTTAAAAGTGAAGTCAAGTGTCAAGTTCAATTTTTGTGTTAATTGGTGAATATTGTTTTTAATTTTAATAATTTAATTCAATTAAAATATATGTCAGTGATTTAATCTGAAGTCGAAATTATAACTTATATTGGATGTGGAATGTGACTTCATGAAATTCCAACTTGAGCTATAACTCGGAATTTTAATTATCGTTGTAGCCGTAGCGTTGTTATGTGTTGACATATATTCACTTGTGCACTATAAATATTATACATAAAGTTAAATATAGTTTTTTTGGGTAATATATATGGGCGTGAAGACGCACAAATATTTTTTCTTGGCCGTTTCTTTATATTGGAGTATTACGTTATATTCAAACAAAACTAAATGTTTCATTACTAAAATGGAGTTATAATTAATTTGTTGTTGCAAATCTGGCAGTATATATTAATTTTATAAATAGATTATGTTTATTATAAAGTGGTCATTATGGAAAATTTCTTCGTTTTTGCCTTTTTGGTGACACCTAATGGATGAATCCTAATTCACATTACAACGTAAGGCATATTCTCCATTTGACTATCTAAATCCTTTGCCTACATTTGACTAAACACTGTTTTGATATCTTATCGAACATTTAGTTACGCGTTTTATGTTAAACCATTTTGAATTTCACTTTACATTTTCTTATCTACAGTATTTTATTGATTTATTTTAGCTATTTAAACAAACAGTTTTTGTAATTACTATTTTACAATACTACACCAAAAACTAAAACCGTTTTATCGAACAATTTGAAGTGAAGGATACCTGCTATTATAAGTGAATAAAAAATTTATCTTGGTCCGCCTTATTTAACTGAAATTGTGATTTTGGCATGCAATTTAATGAAGATTAGAATCATTCGACAGAGGAACATTCCATCACAACAATGAGTTATTAGTAAAACAATGTAACTATTTCACAATGTTAGAAAATATGGCTATTTGTTTAGTTTATCGGTTAGTCATCATGTAATCCATATTCGGTTTAAAGTTTAAACTTTAAACCAAACTAAATAAAATGAGAAAGTTACTTAATTATGAACTTTATCGTGCCTTCTTATCGTAATGATATTTATAATAGGATAGCTCTACGAGGAATTGTTTTGGAAAGGAATTTACCGAATTATGTTATTCAAAATCAACGGAATTAGCTATGTGTGTAAAATATTTTTTATATTTGTTACTGTCAAATTGATATAACGAAATAGGCAAAGGTTGTTTCTGTAATTTTAAAATTTATAAGTTTAGATAATTGCGAAATCTTGAATATGGCTTTATGCCATATGGGCCCCCCCAATAATTATTTCCTATAAGTGTTGTCTAAACGTGTGACAGCCTAACAGAGGGTTTAATTAGATGAACCAACCCAATCAGGAAAACTATTAGTTACGAAACCTTCAAAGAAGCCTCGATTAATTTAATTCATAAGGACCTCGGAACGTATTAGGGTAGGTTTCAGTGGTTAACACTTAGGCCATTTTTGGCCCATTGTGATACCACGCATTCATGCTCCATCATTAACCCAATCACCTATTCACCTACTCACACAACTACGGTATACCACCGGCACATTGCAAGCTCCATGTCAACCTGTACATTGACATGGACAGTGGGTCGGCGCTGAATTCTGCACTCCATCAGAGGGTCTTAGTTGTGTTTATTAACATCACCGATTGTAATCGATGATGAAAATTCGATTTGCATCGGAACGTATTACTTCCTAAGCTTTTTTCGGAGGAAAACAATTTCATCGGATCAACACGAAAGTTTTGGTCATTTATCATCACTGTCTTCAGCAAGATAACATCAAACTAATGTTGCTGCGTAGTTCGGGACTCTCACCGAGATGCCTAGCTCTATAACTTGGTAGTCGCGAATACAAAAACACATTTTTCTATGTAAAGCAAATTCTAGCAAAATCAAAAGAAGTATATAATCTCACAATTCTAAATTTGTGGAGAAATAGGTTCGAGTTGTTATCGCGGTTAAGAGAAAGAATAAGATGTTTTAACACTTCGGTAAGCGTATCAAATATTTTAGTAACCATAAAATGCCGCTGCGGTCTCTGTTTAGAAATGAAAATATTGATTTTAAACAAATGATATGTCTATATTTTAACTTTGACTCGAAGTCACAAGTTAAAACGATTTTAAAACAAATTCCTGAACTTAATTCAAATATCCATCATCGTTTCATAAACCATTAAAAATTTATATGTGATTTGTCAGGACAAGACGGTAAAACCTAAAAGTCAACACCTTATGTCTATGATTTAGATAATTTTCATTAGCGGACTTATTTCATGGAGTACTTGGTAAGCTATTTAACGAATTCAGTTTTTATACATCCGCAGCTAAGGTCTAAATATGGAAATCACAGTTGGGTCGGGAGTACGGTTAAGAGTTTATTTAATAAATATCATACAAGATACATAATTGTTATACAAGAAGCAACCGTTTAGTATTGGTTGCAACATAATATTTTTATTACTATCACATTACACTAAAAATAAAAATTTCGACTTTGGGTCTTATCGTTTTAATAAAGTTTTGATTTATCTTATGTATTTTCAATAACCTAAAACAGCACTTTATGCAATTTTTTCCGCTAACACTTATTAAGGTAATTGAACTGGAAAATTACATTTATAGACGGTTTTAATAATTCTGGATCGAAATGACAATTCGTTTGATGTTGCCATTACAGTCTAACATAAGTTTAAAATATTATTCAAAAATTAAAGTAAGATAATGAACCGAACGTACTAACGAATTGCATTTTAGTATTGGTAATACAGTAATCATGGCCGTCTTAAGGCCATTTATAAAATGTATGTTTTGTAGCGATTTTTAATTTTTAGTGTATGTTTCATGTCTTTGTAATTTATCGAGTTTTTCTTTTCAATATTTTTTTTTTATAAATCACCAAGGCGGCTGATAAAGTAGATTTTGCCATTTAAGTTTGGTTGTTTCAGACCTTTGTTGTTTCAGATTTCAGGTACAACGCTATTTAATTAATTTAGTAACAAATTTCTTTAATTTGGAATTTGATGCTATCTTTTTGGATTTTTGTTTAACTACTTAACTTCAGAATTTGAGGGAAATCGATGCTTAACGAAAAAGTAGTACAAGTTTATCGTTTTCTTTGGAATTTTGGTTAAAATCAAATAAAAGAGGTTATAGTCTCTTAAGGAAGTTTTTAGTTATAACCTCGATTTGCCTATTAATTTTGATTTAATGGAACCACAGGAAACGCATTTCTTACGAAATATCTGTCCATTGTTATCCTTGTTGAACCTCGTCCACATGTTACGGCGCCGGTCAAAACCTACTTGGAAACACTCATTTGGAAAGCATTACCCTACCTGCAATATTACCAGGTAATGTCCCGTCTGATTACCACTTGTTTCGATTGATAACGCTGGATTGGAGGGAATATGGTGTAGTTTCTAAAAAAGAATAGAAACTATACTATTTTCCTTCCAATATACAAGTTAAATTAGTTATTTCGATTGCAGGAGCTAGGCTTGTTCAAGCAAGATGTACATTAATATATGTCGGCCGATAAATAGGTAAACTTAATCTGATATGAGTCAGGTCTTACAAGACTGTGAAGTTTGTACTATATGCGACCAGTAATTATTTTATAAAAACTAATTACCACTCTATTATGAACTATAAACTCTGTTTAGGAAAGACATTCCGTTTTACACATAGAGCTGAATTCGAATGCGAAATTATCTAATTTGTGTTCAGGTTCACGCATAAGAATAGAGTCTGAAATAACGAAAAATACCGAAGATTCGGAAACGCAACACTTGTCTAATTTTTAACTATATAAATCTATTACTTATTATTAATAAATTTATGGTGTTTATGACTAGGCTGGCTAAACTCTTTTTCGTAGTAATACATTTTTCGCGAGATTGCAGAGGTATATTGACGGATTTGGAAAAATCATATCCGGAAAAAATATTAACACATAGTGAGTGATATTTATCTAAACAAAACCGAGGACCTCATTACTTGAAAAATATGAAAGAGTAAAAATTTAATCACTCCTAAATAGAATATAAAATATATAAAATCTTTTATGAAGATTAATTTTTAATCCAACTCACAGTGAATTGGGAAATCGGATGTTTTGCCAAGTTTTCCCAACCCTGTATATAAAAGGTGACCATTATAGGCACGTTTGAACGTTAGCGTAGGGCGAAAAACGTAAGGTAACAGACTTGACTACTTATAATCAATTTATTAGTGGTCCCTTTTGCTATATGTTTCTAAGTAAGGTTGGTGAGATAAAATTTCCAGTACCAACGAGAAAAGATTCGTCTTTTATTCGGAAAACGCGGTGATCTACATCTAATCCTCATTTGCTCAATTGTTTCAACTACGTATTCTATCAATTTGTTTACATTTACGTCTTAACTGTATACACAGGTGTGGAGTACGCCAAATTTTTCCAAATCATTTACGCAAAACGTAAGCGAAAATCTATTGAAAACTCCAAATAAGTTAATGGTAAACAAATTAATTTTTTATATAATCATTATTTAGGTGTATATAATTACATATTAAACCCAGTATATTGATTCCAAAAAAAAAATAAAAAAATACGAATCCAAAAATAATATTTTTTTTGCTTTTCCTCAGTTTATGCTTTCTTTTTGGTTCATGTTGGTTTCTAAATTTTCTGTTTTTCAAATAACACTTTTCAAATAACTTTGTTAAAAAATATTTTAAATCTTCATATTTTTTATACGAGCATATAATATATTTATATACAAAAAAATTAAAATAAGAACCGAACATTTTTATAACTTTTCTATAAATTTTTTTCGTATTTTCCAATAAAGAAATTAAAATTTTACGTGAGTCGTGTGTGCGTACAAAAATTTATATAAATATTTTATATTATGTAAGAGAGAAGATTATTATTTTTTGTTTATTATAATTACCACAATATTAACATGTTACATTTTTTTGTTGGTTATCTTTCCGTTTTACAAACTCAACTCAATATTCATTTAATAAATAAATCATTTTGGAAAAATAGAGGCGGTACACAATTTACCTGCCACATGTATTCATTCCTAAATCTGTTTTTCTGACATCATATTGTTAAATGCGATGAAAGGGCATGTCGATATTGTATTCGTATAAAAAATAAATTTTTTTTGCGCAGATTAATTCGAAAAGGTGAAATTAACCTTGTACTGGCAATAAACTTACCGGTAACGTTATACAAATATTAGTATCGCCTACGCCAATTAAAAATATTTGATAAATTATTGAGTGCATCAACATATCATATGTTTAAACAAACTAACGTTAATATTTTGATATTTAAGACTAAAATAGATTTTGATATTTTTCATTTTATTTTATATTTTAGTAGATTTTTTTGTAATTTGTTCTCATGATGTACGTGGCCCAAAATTTCAACATCATTACGATTTATGTGAAGATCGAGTATTTTTTTAATTGCCACTAAAAGCCTATAAATAAACAATTACTGAGAAAATTTAATCTGCCCAACTAATGTAGAACATTTTTGGTAGTATGTAATTGTTTACATAAATTAAATGATACTTCAAATAATCAAATCAAATCATTTTTCTTAAGCGGATATTACATTATAATATATTATATATTTATGTAATTGTACAACTTTATTTATTTATTGGTTTGCCACTATCGTATGGCATCACTTTACACGTTACTACTTGGTCTTTAAATATACAGGGCGTCCCCAGCTACCATAGAGCTGACATGAATGGCATTTTTGGATTCCTTTGTCAAAACGAAGGTCAGTTTACTTCTATAACTTCGCACGTTAACGCCCCGTTAAAGTTATAGATGTTTAAAGAGGAGCCTTCCAACACAGCACCTCCACAGAAACTTCAACATCTTGAGAACTAACTATTTTTGTTGCTGTGTCGAGCTTGACCGCTTGCGTGCAACTAAACGTAATATTGCGAAATACTTAAAACAATTGGGATAACTTGCGTTTAAACACGTTCATGCATGCTCAAACAACGAATGCTTTAAGCTTTGTTCATAAAATCGGGAAAAATTACCATGGTATTGATAACCATGCTCTACACCAACGAAATCGCTTCAAAATATGAAAACTCCGCCTACTTTTTTCATACTCAAGTTGAAAAAATTCTTACTTCAATACCATGGTATCAATACCATGGTATTTTCCCGATGTTCTGAACAAAGCATTAAAACACAATTGATCAATACAGATAGTCACAAAATTGAATTCACAATCAGTTTTACTTATAGAAAAGTTATCCATTTTATTGAAACTGCATGTACAATTAAATTTTTTTAGTTAATTAATAATTAATAATTATACATATCAAAAAATAATTGACTCAAAATTAAAGGCACATCCATATATTTAAGTTTGTTTTTTTAGAAATATGATTAAACTTAATACCTAGTCGCATACCCCTTTGCGTCAATCGCTACCTGTAGTCGTATCGGCATACTTTCAACCAATTTTTCAGTGATAACAGGACTAGTACGTTGCCATTCCTTAGCAATTATTAACCAAATTAAAAGTCATTATCTTAATAGAAGGTCAAAATATAATCAATTTTTAGTTCGTTAAAGTGTTGTGCCTTCAATTTTGAGACTATCTGTATTTTTATTTTACTTTGGTTTTTCGACTGTAATGGTGTTATTGTGATTGTTCCGAAGATTGGTCTATTTTCAGTACTCTCGAATTAAGTGCACAATTGTAGGAAATTCTTCCATTTAGCGTCAATTTGTGTAATAACAACTATGATATCCACACTTACTTATACACAATCAACTACCCAACCACCCCATATTTTCTTTCCGTTAACGCTGGGTCGCGGATAAATTTGAATTTTAGACTTATAGAGGTTTGCCCCCGCCTTTCCAGAATTTATACAATTCTTCAAGTGTCAAATTTTATTTATAATTTTAAACTAAGTAAAAAGAAAAAAAAAAATTGAAAAAATTTCAATATTTTCCTGGAAAATATTACTTGTACTGCCGAAAAACTGTTTGTTAATATACAATCCTAATATCAAAATTTTTATAAAAATTACACATTTGTACGTATTTTGAATAAAATAATACGCAATTCGCAAGTGATAATTTTCCTGGAATATTTTCGAGAATAATTTAGCTTCCACCTCCTAAAAACTGTTAATAAACAATCCTGCATTTAAGGATTTAAAAAATTTATACTCCTTACCTGATTTTCTCGATATATACGTAAAGTAAACTTTAGCCGCCAGCATTTCTTGCAAAACCGTGTTTGTTGAAACTGTAAATGTTGAAATTTTTGCAGACCATTGATGGTAACCATCTTCAGGTTTTTACTGTGCTCAATGTCTTTTCGCAATAGTGTCACCTGTGGGTGCAGTTTACTAAATGAAGTAAAATAATAAAGTAAAGTAATCAGAAAAAGCGTCCAACCATATGGGTTCTGTACAGACTAGACTGTACGTCTGTGACCTCACTGCAACTTGGTTTTATTGATAGAAAGGAGATGACAGGTCAAAGAAGGTTTTTCACGCTGTGAAAATATTTTTAAAAGTATAAAGTATTTATCAAAAAAATGATGAACGTTTCATTTAGGTTTTTTGACTTAATTGTAAAAATCATAGAGTTCTTTGAGGAAATGCATCAACTGTGTGCATGTTTTTAATTTTTGAGGATAACTTTTGGATTCTTTTCCTTAGTACCTACAGTGCCTGAACTATTTCATAGTCCGCTCTGCACCATATTAAAAATAATCGTGGTATAACATAGTGTTGTATTAACGATGTTTGCACATACCCATTGCTAAATATAAGTCGGGGGTTAAGTTCCATTACCATCATATTTGTTACAGATACAAATTTTGATGGTTACCTTCTTCTAATCTTTGTACTCGCTCCGATGAAAAAAACTAATGAAGTTTTGAAAAAAAAAAACAGAAAAAATGTTGTTTGAGTAGTACGGATTTGCTTTATTTCCTGTGAAAGTATAGCAGATTTAAAAACCTAACTTACTAACTAAAATAAATCTTGCTCCATTTTCAGCATACTTTTCATCTAAATGTTATACATGTAAAAACAAATAGTTTATACTGATGCTATTATGAATACTCGGTGGCTCAAATACTAAATTATTCTTACTTCTCGGATATCTCAATTTTATTTCTAAACTAAAAAAATTGTGTTATTGAATATACCCATTCCATTGTTATTGAACATTCTATGCACAGTGTGTTGTTGGTGTGCATTCAAAAAATTCATATAAAGAATGCGGTTCTGAAAATGCTTGTTTTTAAATCAGCAATGCTACTGCAGCTGAGGCAGCTAAAATAGTCACGCTGTATAGTAGTTTGGTGAACTTCAGTTTTTAAAAATTGTGCATTAAAAGCTTGTAATTTTTGAATAAGAAATAGAGGTTTAACCCGATTATTTAAATCGAACACTCGATAGTACACAAACTTAAAATGTGTGACAAAAAGATTTATAAAAGAATAGGGTTATCACAATCTATCGTTATTTTCAGGTTTGAGAAAATTAATTGCAAATTGAGGGCGACAGTTTTTAAAATATGCTGAAATTAATACTTATTTTAATTTATTCAAACAAATTATTTTAAAGCTTATTCTGGTAAACATCGGAACATTCATAACTACAGTCGACTCGGTGGGAAAAATTAGGTATTAATAGACTTTCCGCTGACTCGAGACTTAGAAATTGAGAAGTTGTCAAATGAGGTAACATCTAATACATAAATAGAATAATTAATCAATACTCACACTTTCAAAAAAATTGCGTAATCTGCCAAGCTCTAACATAACAGCGCTGTGTATAATTAGATGACTACACTATCAGGCGAAATAAACATGTCGACAATAAACTTGTCGACAAACCACAAACCGATTGACGTATACCATCCCAAGAAATTTCAACAACCGAATGTTTTTTTTGTAGTATTCTCAATCTGTTCTGGGGCCGAAGCACTCCCAACTCTTTCGCAGTTCGGTTTTCACGCCCTTATCTTACGCAGTCACCTGCCAAATCGATAGGTCTGATTTTCAAATAACCAAAATCTGCACATTACATAGCACCGTGCCAGCCTATAGTACTGGTTAGGAAGATGGGTTGGTCCATGAGTTGGCCTCCGAACTCTACCTATAAAAAAAAATGGAATAGCGGAACAATTTTTGACTAACCTTTAGTATCGGTCATCCCTATCAATGTCACAACCGAACGCTATATTTCTGGCCTGTTTATAAATCCCCATTGCTACGCCCATTGGGATTTAAATAGAAAGCCTTTCGAAGAAGTGACAAATACATACCTATAATTTTGACAATTTTGTTTCCATATTGCACATATTTTACTTATAATAAATTACAAGTAAAATATGTGCAATGGACAAACACATCCACACATTTTTTTACTATGTAGTTTATATTTTCACGAGATGTTTACCACTCAATTGCATCTCATTAACACCAATCATTTCACTGAGGATCGTCAAATTAAATGGCCGATGACGTGTCATCATTTATAAAGTATCATTAACTCCGTTCATTTAATTTAATTTATTAGGTATTTCAGATTTGCCGACAAGTTGGTCGCGTTCCACTCGATCATCATTATTGAATTATTTTTATTAAATAATATATATTCACACGGTAAAACGGTTTAAACAAAAATTATGAAATTTATAACGATTATGTTAGAATTCGCACACAATTTTTAATTTTAGAATATTTTTTTCCATGGTGTTTGCCATTACTCATACAAATTTATTAGTTCGTTTGGATTTTTTTTATAAATGTGTCTATTTCGTACAAAACAACACCTGCTGTATATACAAAATTTTGTATTTAGAAACTCGTGAGATGACAAAAATCTGGGCCATATGTGTTGTCTCATAAATTGATTGAAGTTGTGTGTTGTATACGTCCGCGTAGAATGTCTGGATGATTTTTGCCTAATTTTCCGTTGTTTGAGGGTTAAAATAGATTTGAACATGGAGCGATTATATAAATACATTTTTTTTGGAATGTAACCAAAAGATTATTTTAACCAATGTTTATTTTTTATTTCTAAAAAATAATTAAGAATGACAAAAAATATGTGATCATGATATTTATTCAGCTCTTGTTTATTCAAAATTAAAGTCATTTCCTCGATAAATAAAACGGCAACTATTTCTCCACTTAATAATATTATATTAAGGCTGCGGGCCAATAGTCTGGTAAATTATTTACTGTGGTAAAAATCGGATTTAGAACAGATTTTTCGATCAGTTTGCCATAGAGTTTTTGAAAAATAAATGAATTTACCGAAAAATTTACTTAAAATTGACTTTTACCCGACTATTGGCCCGCAGCCTAAATCAATAAATAATGGCAATATTCAAAATGATGGCACAAGTAACTAACATTAGTATTCATCCGGTACTTTAATTGTTACTTATCATGAAACTTACATTAAGGGATAATTGCCTATATAAATTTCACAGCCTATGTACAAATTTTGAGATCGTTGCTGTGGTATATCTGATTTAGTAATTTATGCAGATTTTTTAAAATTTTTTTAGGATGATGGTTTGTTAGCGAACGAATGTTTAGAACATTTAGAATTAGTAGATTTCTTCTTTATCCCCTCTAATATACCGCCCGATTTAATAAATCCATCTGGTGGTACGAATCTTTGTTTTCGTCCTTTCCCTATCTTAGTTTTACAAAGGATAATGAAATGAATTCGGTTAAGATCAGAATTCCATTTTCCACATTTTGGTGGCCCAACTATATATATATATTTCCAGAAATTTTTGTTCATTTAAAATAATGTGAACTGGCCCAATCTGAGGACACTTCTCCTCTAATTATAGGTAATCTGGTTATTCTCTGCTGTATATTAGATAGATCTTATCGAACTTTTTGTAGTTTTGGCACTGAAGATTTAACAATATTGTTAACACGTTTTATTTCTTGGTCATCGGTTATCAGCGTCCAGCCCTAACTGACCATATTAAACTACATAGTAGAATTGTGATTATTCATTAAATAGTTATAACATTTTGACGAATACCAATTTCCGTTTATTTCAAATATCACTAGTAGTTTTTAAACTTTATTCGAACCGTTTTCAGACTCAATCTCAACATATTTCGACTTGTAGAACAAAAACCAACATTCTAATATGATAACATGCAATAATTTCTATATATATATATAATTCCACAGAACGAGGCAAAACACCTTACATCGTTTCGATTTGCGGGAATATATTTTAATTGTATTATGTAATTAGTATTTGTATTTTACGATGAACTCGGGTTCTAAACTAGAGTATCATTACAATTTTTAAATATTTTTAAATCATAAATTATAAAAAATTCTTGGCAATTGCGTGAATTACCTATCATAAAATCTTTAAATGACATTTGAGATTTAATTTCGCTGTAAATAAATTTTATAAACCTTTTTCAACCTTTCAGCAAACAGACAACCGCATACATACAGCCAATGGTCTTAATGAGTTTCATTTTATATCTTTCAGATCATATTCCAACACAACTATCAAAATGGCAGAGTTTTCAGATATGGTTAACAGTTTCAGCAGCGACATCTACCAAGTAAGTTTCTAAATATACTTATCAAATTGATCTAAACATTGCAAATCAATATTTCACTTTATTTAGACGTTGATCGCAGATAACCAAGATAAGAATTTAATTCTATCACCACTTTCCATTCAAACGGCATTAGCTTTAACATATATTGGAGCTAAAAATGCCACCGCAGATGCTATGGCTAAAGTATTACGACTTTCGAATAATGATCGTCAAGTTGTTGCTAAACATTTCCAAGGTTTTATGGAAAGTTTAAATAATAACGCTAGCGTTAAACTCGCCAATAAAGTGTACGTAAAAGAGGGTTATGCCATTAAAAAGGAATTCAATGAACTCGCCGCCAAACATTTTTATTCCGAAGCACAACATGTTGAGTTTACGAAGGCGGAGGCAGCCGCTGCAACCATTAATGCTTGGGTTGAATCCAAAACTAACAGTAAAATTAAGGATTTGGTCAAACCAGATATGTTCGACTCTTTAACTCGAATGGTTTTAGTAAATGCTATTTACTTCAAAGGATTGTGGACACATCCATTCAAAAAGGAATCGACTGTCCCAGCACCATTTTGGTTAAATACCAAAGATAAAATTGACGTTGATATGATGCACAACAAGGCGAAATATAACTATGGTGTTTTCGATGATTTGGATGCGACTGGTTTGGAATTGACTTATAAGGATTCAAACATTTCTATGTTTATCATTTTGCCGAATAAGAAAGATGGTTTGGCTGAATTAGAGGCAAAATTAAAGGATGTGAATTTGAACGAATTAACTAAAAACATGTGGAATCAAGAAGTTAATGTATCATTACCGAAATTCAAAGTTGAATTTGAATTGAGTTTGGTTGACACTTTGAAAAAGGTAATTATTTGTCATGCACAATGTTGTCAGTGGCTGACCATCTTGTATTTAATTTTAGATGGGCATGGAAATTTGTTTCGATGGCCGGGCCGATTTCTCCGATCTTTTGGACTCTACCGAACCACTTTGCATCGCCGACGTTATACATAAAGCATTTATCGAAGTTAATGAAGAAGGAGCTGAGGCTGCTGCTGCTACAGGTAGGATTTTATATACATTTTTACAACTGACCTTAATTTCTTTCATGCTACTTTTTATGCTTTTCTTATGCTTCTACATATTTTTGTGTGTTGCTATTAATTCATTTTGCTTCAGTTTTTCCCTTTTGTCTTTCGTGTGAAATTGGATTGTGGAACATTTCTTTTATAAATTAAGTAGGTGTCTAGTTCGCGCCGCCGGAATAGGTTTATGTTGTGAATTAGGATGTTTGAAAAAAGAAAATTTTTAAACTTTTATTAACGTTTATTTTTCAGCGAGTATTTTCACATTCTCAATGTTAATGATCGAAGAGAATTTTAATGTTGATCGACCGTTCTATTATTTCTTACATGGAAAAGATACTAACACAAGTTATTTTAGTGGCCATGTCACTGAACCGAAATGTTAAATTTACAATATTTAATTACCAAGATATATTAGTTACAAATGAGTTATTGTTTTAGAATACATATGTAATAAATTCACCGGAATTATAACAGAAAGCCAAAATAACTGATTTGGATGTTTTTGGTACCGGGTATAGTAGGATTTAATTTATTTGCTTTTTTGGTGTAGGGATTTATACTTTTGTAAAGTTTATTGTTACATCTAGTTTCAATTTTATTTAATTATTAAATATTTTTATTAAGGTAAGTGGTATATTTACTGTTATTCTTCACCGAAACAATTCAAGCGAGTCACAGTTTTTGCTTTTAAAGTGTGAATTAAATTAGAATTGACTAAAAAATTTGTTATAACAATTTGTTTTAATACAGAAAATAGCGATGATATATATGTTGCTATACAGTTCATCCGGCGGGGATGAATACAATTCTATTTTTAATGTTATATTTTTTCGTCTGAGTCTGTAAAAACTGGAAACTTTTAAACATAAAAATTATTGTTATTTTTATTTCGATTTGATTTTTTTTTGTTATTTGATTATAGTCGAACAGTGAGTTAGTTTAAAAATTTTAATTCACATTCCAAAAAGACGTCGACTTTAATTAATTTTTCTCTTTAAATTTAACGAACGATATATATCTTTAAACATTTCCTGGTACAAATTATACTGCGTGACAGCTTTTTTGTTACTAGTTACAATACTAGTTGGTTCCGTTTGAATCCGATAGAATACTTTACCTATTCAACTTCTAAATTATAAAACAGATTATTTTAAAGATTTGATTCAAAAAATGTGTACATATACACAGGGCGCCCCTAAAGTAGCTGACACGACCATTCGTGGATTGGATTCCTTGATCAAACCGAAGATAATGAGGTTACTTCACTTCGCACGTTAAAGCCGTTAAGTTATAGACTTTTAAAGAGGAGCATTACAATACTAAAGTATTAAAGAAACTTCAATATTTTGAGAAATAACCATTTTTATTTTCAAGTACTAATTTCATTGAAAATTTGATAACATTCTCTTTTAAATAAGGTATAATAATTATGACTATTTAGTTAAAAAGTATTTTAAATTTAAACAAAACTTTTAGAATTCTATTTTTTTAAGAAACCTTTTTGTTTCTGTACCATTTAACTCTTAACAAATACTCTACGTCAGTAAATATTTTTTGATGGGAACATAGTACAGACTCTTAGCTTTCAAAAAAGCTAACTATTTGTCATATTTGCTAGATAACATAATAATCTAAAAATATTAAAAGTTCACAATAAAAATTTTGTATTTCCTTTATTAGACACAAGTATGTTGGTACAACTACAAATATGAACTTGAATTAAACAATATTATTAACCAATATTTACAGTAAATTCTCAAAATGATCAACGTTAACTGTTAACAAAATGGTTTTGTTTCATAAAATAAAGTAAAGTAAATTAGTCATTAGGCAAACTGTGAATTTGAACGTGAGTTAGTTAAAATCTAAATTTATAAAAAAATTTATTATTATAGCTCTAGTGAATATGTGGATATGGTATGCGTTTTGTACGAGGTTAATGGAGCTCGGACGATTGCTCAACAGATATATCGAGATGCCATCAGTTAACACTTTAGTTAATGCAGATCGGAATTTGCGGGAAAACGGCTCTAACAAATAATCGGAGTGACCTATCTGGACGTACATTAACATCACAATATAATACTGACAGAGTGCTGCATGAAGTTTATTATAGTCCAACGATTAGCGTTCAAAAACTTGCAATTACAGAATTGCAGAATTTAAAAATCTATAGTGCACAGGCAAATTAAAAAATAAAATCTCCATCCTTTTCATTATCAAACGGTACAAGACATTTTGGAAAATGATAAAATATTAAGAACATTTTTGAAAAATTGGTGAATGGGTGATTGGGAAGCAAATCCAAAACTTTTAGTCCCCGAAGAAAATAGTTTTCGCTGACGAAGCTGCTTTTACTCGGGACGGATGTATACATTTACACAACTCACATTTCTGTTCATCAAGCAATCAATAGTTAAAAATTATCAATATAAATTCACAGTATATGTATGGTGTTGTATTTTTGGAGATGAATTACTAGAACCGATCACACTTTCATATAGGTTAGATGGCCCAAAATATTTAAATTAAAAAAACCAAGAATTTTTGAGGGAGTTCCATTGATAAATTTGCGATGTATGTGGTGCTCACCACCATATTTGATGATGATCACCACCATATCTTGCAAGAAGTGTACGATCGCACTTAAATACTTTGTTTCCACTGCAGTGGCCGCGTAGGACCTATACAGTGGCCGCCAAGATCACTGGTTCTAAATCAATTAGATTTTTACCACTGGTGCTATTTAAAAAGTAAAGTTTATTCTTCATCTATGCCAGATAAAGATACTTTAATTAGTAGAATATGTGAAGCTTGTAACGAAATCAAACGAGACAGTAAAGGTTCACAATTCGTTTATGAACATATCATTTACCCAATTCAAGTTTATATTTGTAGCAACATGCTTGTGTCTACAACAATACAACATTTTTATTGTGAATTTTTATTTTTTTAGATAACATAATATAGCAAATATGACAAATAGTTTCCCAAAGTTAAGAGTCTGAACTATGTTTCCATTAAAAAATATTTACTGACGTAGGTAATTGTTAAGAGTTACAGAATGATACAGAAAAATTAATGATACAGATACAAAACTGTTTCTAAAACAAAAATAAAATTCTAAAAGTTTTGTTTAAATTTGAAATACTTTTTAACTAACTACACAGTCATAATTATTATACCTTATTTTAAAGAGAATGTTATCAGCTTATTAATGAAATTAGTAAATAGTCATTTATCATGTAATTGAAGTTTCTTTAAAAGTTGCTGTGTTGTAAGGCTCCTTTTTCACCTTCGGTTTGACCAAGGAACCCGACGGCACTTTAGCGCCACCCTGTATATAGGATATATATTATATATATATATATAGTTTGATTGAGATATGTTTTGTCTATTTTCAATTATGTTCTGTTTGCTTTAGTCCTATATCAGTTATCTTCTTTAATCGTGTACACTTTGTAATATTTGCCGAGCGGTAGTTAGATCATCACTTTTCGATACTTTCGAAGTTTCTGCCTCTTTCAAAAATGAATTTGGCAACTATCAATTACCTCTTTTCTATAATTGCGATCGCAACCTTGTAGAATAATTCTGAACACGTATGTCGTTCCCCTAATTTGGTCGATTATTGAAATCCCAAATATTGTCTTGATGGAAATGGAGTGCAAAATTACGTCGTGTTTCAATTGTATTACAAATTTGGTGTACAAAATGTTGTCATAGAAAATCTCCGATTTTATTGAAATGATATATGTTATCTATAGCATTCTGTAATAGTTGAATTTGTATTACGATTTGCGATTTTTATAAAAGTAATTAAAAGGTATTTGTTTGTTTGAAAATACTATTATTTGAAAATATTCTACGGAAAGCTACGGGGCTCTGAATATGTAATTCCGACATAATTCAGTAAGCATTATTTAAAAACTTGTGCAATCACATTATTTTATAAAAAAAAACTAAGTTTCGACGAAAAACTGGTGACAATTTTTTACTATTTTATGTAACCTCGTTATCTCAATATTATGTTTGTACCTATTAACCCCAGACTTTGGTACTGTTTCTATTATCGTTGTCGAATTAGCACTACTCTAAGCTGGTGGAAAAATTCAGTTTGTTTCAAATCAACTAAGCAGGTTTAAAAACAAAGCTCAAAATAGAAAGTTTAATAACATTTTTCACGGGCGGTGCAGAGATCGAGCTAGAATTGAATTGTAAATTTCATAAGAAAGATTTTCGTAAATGTTTTTATTCTTGATTAGCTAGCTGTTCTGTTCGCACTAAAATTAATATTAATTCGCAATATTCTTATTTTATCAGTAAATCGGAAAACTAATCAATTAACAAAATTTATATTTTATTTAGGAATAATACTTATGGGATATTGCCTACCACCTCCACCGCAAGATTTTGTTGCCGATCATTCATTTTACTATTGTTTAAGGAATCGAGATACGAACGTATCTTTGTTTTCTGGACGGATAAATAAGTTTTAAAAATAATATTATCGAAGCAATTTACGTAATTTTTATTTAAAAATTGTTTATTAAAAAAATTAAATAAGTCGTTTAAACTATTTTTGGTTAAGTGTATGATAATTTAGCTTGAGTAATGTCTCTGTTTTTATCTGTACTTTGACATATCGCGTTCAAATAAGGGGTTATTAACTAACAAATTAATATCATAAATTTTGTATATTCTTCGTATGATATAATTATATCAATTAGGTTTTGCAAGAAAATTTAAGCACACATTTTCAAATATAAAAATTTGTATTACTTCTATAAGTATATTGATTTTCTTAATTTTATATCAGATAACTCTTTTAGTGCACATAATATTGTTGTTTGTAAATCAAGACAAATAAGACAAATAATAATAAATGTCAATATTGTTTACTTAGTAATTGAGTATTTTCAATATTTCTATATTTCATTTAGGAATACAAATTACATTTTGTTGTCTACCACCTCCACCACAAGATTTTATTGCTGATCATTCGTTTTACTATTGTTTAAGAGATCAAGATGGAAATGTTTCTTTATTTTCGGGCCGGATAAATAAATTTTAGAAGTTATCTAGCATTTTATATTTATGTAATTTAAATTTGAAAGAAATAAAATAATAAGCATAATAAATTGATTTAACTAAAGTATTGTTTTGATTGGCTTTATATTTCTAACTCTTTTCTATAGGTTCTAACTTAATTCAACATTGTTTTGTTTAACAGCTTGTTTTATGTAAATTTAATCATTATACTTATTTTACATATTATATTTTTTATCAATAGTTTATTGGATTATTATGTCGGCTTCATGTTTCGAATTCGTTTTGTGATGACATAAAAGAAAATAATTATTTACTATTTCGAAAATTTGCTTAATTCGTAGACTAGCAAACTAGGCATTCGATGAAGTTATTTTTACTATGTAGGCTCCTGTAGGAAAATGTAATCGTGACCATTCCACAAAATTGTTCGCCCTCAAAACGGGCACAATTTATTAATACCAACGTGTGAACCATTTTATTTAATGACGATAATCTCTACTATGATTTTGATATCTCTATAGCTGTATCATATGATAAGGATCACGAATTGGTTCTAGGCATACATAAAAGTAATATAAACCCTAAAATTAAAACTCCTTTTACGACATATAGACAATAGACTTAGATGTTCTAAATCTTGGAATAAATGTTTGGTGTTTCTTTAACTTTACATAAAGTTTAATTTTTTTCGTTTAGAGTATAATTGTAATATTGTATTTGATCAACTTGAAACCGTATTGTAACCCTAAATTTTACTATGTAAAATGCGTAGAGTTTATATGCATCTTTACTTCTGTATATGTTTTTTTTTCTATGCGCTGGGACGGTGTTTTAGGTAAATTGAGAAACGAGACAAATAATTTTGTATAACATGGAAATTTCATTGTATTGTTCAATAAAGAACCAAAGTTTTATTTATAAGAACCAAAACGACTAGTTTTCGTTTTAGCGCTTATTTCGATTTTTATTGTGCTTTTTTGTTTAAATGCCACATATTTATTCTTAATTAAATGTCATAGTTAATTTTCGTTAAATTATCAGTATCAAAATTATCCATTTTCACGAAGTTGTAGCCTGCTAGTCAGTACATGTTTAAATTAAATGTATTTAGGTTATTGTGTCCAGCTTTCAATAACATCTCGTTTCAGCTTCTGGTTTTATTTTTTCCATAATATTTCGATCAAAAATTTGTCGCAAGCAGAACAAAATATCATGCAACTAAAATAATGCCTACCTGCTATTTTTGGTTATTACGGCGCACACAAGATTTATGCCTTATCATAGTAACTTTTTAATCATGTTTAGGAACTGAAAATGAAAAATTGTATTGAATTGATACTTCCACCACAAAACTTTGTTACCGATCATTTATTATAATATAGGTAGTTAATACCTTTTTGTCCTAGCGTATCTAAATTTAAAACAAGATATAAATGCTTAACGTAGAAAAATAAAATTATTTAGTTCAATATAGCGGCTGTTATTTTAGTTCAATATAGGCTGTAAGTATCACATATTTTAATATAAAACATATTTTGTAACATATATTGATTTTTAGATGATAGTAGCAGTGCACCTAGAATACTACAGGCCACACTGCTTGCTATGTCATTAAATTTATGTCTAGTTTTTTCTTTGAACTGTAGATGGCAGTCATGTTCGTAAAATGAAAAAAGGAAAACAAACAGAAAAAAAAAATATTTTTATACGTGTGCTAAAAGTAAGGTTATGTCTTCTCGTAAATTATAGGAAATGTGTACACATTTTATACGTGTTTACATATTTAACACATTTTAAAATCATAATTGTATAATAATATTATGAATTAATACTTTTACCAATGGCTTTCTATTAAATTTTAAAATATATTATTAAAATATTTTTCTTGTTGTTTGTTTACAATTTTATGCTTATCAATATGACAGCGAACAAAAAAAAATCAAAACAATCTTTTTAATTTTAGTGCTGCCTATAATAGCCAAAGAGAAAACTGACGACATAAATTGACGTCATATAGCAAAATTTTTAAAGCAGTGTGGCTTGTAGTATTTTAGGTGTACTGATAGTAGTCAACATTACGAATATAATGTTTATATTATGTTTTTATATTATGTATTCTATATAGAATGTGATTGTGTTTTGTTTTGATATAGCTTATACATAATATGGTTTTAGCTGTGTCCTATGTATGGGTGTGTATAAATGCAGAATCTGATGAGAGTGTGCAGGAACAATGTACAAAGATAGTAATTATTATATATCTTTGCATATTTACTTTTTGTGCTTGTGTGGGCAGATGTTTTACGATACACGTGTGAAGTTCTATGAGCTCGGTTATTTGTTGTTTTAATGAAAAATTAACTCACGCTTTTCGACTGCGAGCGATGCCGATATTCTATCTTTGCGTACATATGAATGTTTTACGTGTGAGGAATAGGGACTGATGATTTTGAAAGTGTTTCTGTATTTGATAGTTTTTATGTTTTATTTGAATTTGTTCAGTTTCATAGGCTTGTTTTTGAGAATATTGGGTGATGATGGGATTGCGATGGGCATCTTTATTTATTGTATTTACATTTTTAGTGATTGGAAAGGGAGTACACTTTTTCTCTATAATGCGGGAACTGCAGCGTGTTTTGTCGAGTGATGCAATATGTGTTGTCAATTTACACAGTGGCGGCGGGGATATGGTGTATCTGTTAATTACTAATATAAGAAGTCAAATTTGCAGTGTTGCAAAGAACACTTGCCTGAAGTTTAGATTTGGATGTCCAAATTGGTCTCTTTGCTGAATGTTGTGTCTTTGAATTTTAGAATAATTGGTCGTACGCTGAAATTTTTGATGTGTAAACATCTTTACGCGCGCCTACCAAAATTTTTTGTATTAGAGTAAACTTGTAAATGAAACGAACGGAAATGACGTATACCTACTTCGTTTGAAAAAAAACGCAAGAAACTCAACAAAAACAATTTTTACTATACATGGCATGCTTTTATGTATATGTATAATAGTAGGGAAAATGAAAAATTAATTTAATGAATGAAATAGAAACCATCGACATTTCCATCGATCAGAAAAATCAAAAAAAAAATTACGATACGAAATACGGATTACGATTACGAAATTGCATACTCATACGATTAAAAACACAGTCAACAACTGCTGTACATTGCTTTATCACGAGTGACGAGTCTCTAGGCGCTGTTCATCACGTCGGCTATCAATGATCATGTCTTCTACTGAATGGGGTTATAATGACATCTCGTTTTTAACATTGAACTGCCAGAGTCTCATGTCACAGTCACGCAGGTATGCTCAATTCATTTGGTTTTCGAGACCTGGCTGCGCAATGACGAACTTGTTAATATTCCTACGTTTGAATGCTATTTTCAGTTCAATAGAGATGGTCAGTGGGCTGCCGGAGTAGCAATTCCGTCAAAAGATCCATAAAATGAGCATAGTGGACACAAATAAATTGCCGTACTTTTTCAAAACCAATATTGACGTAACAAATGGACTGGCGAATGGAACTATGGGCTGTCTAAAGTATATCGAATGCATAGGCATCCTAACCAGGACAACGAGAACGATGAAAACGTCGACAGTAAAAAATGTCAAACGACTCTGGATGGATTTCGGTTCAAATTCACAAGTTGGCAAGAAGGTCAGGTGGCTTGAAGCTGGATGGGCGCAGAAAACGAATATCGACCGATGTTTGGTGAACATTTCTAGAAAAAGCTCAACTATTAATCGAAACAACAAATAATGTTAAGCATAAACAACAATTAATGTAAAGCGTCGTACCTTCATGTGCCACCACAATTCATGCATCACACGGTGGTACCTATAACGAGATAGTCAGTATATACTCTTACGATAAAAGACACAGTTAACAAATTGTGTATATTGCTTTAGCACGAGTAACGAGTCTCGAAGGACTGTTCATCACGTCGGCTATCGATGATCATGTCGTCTACCATGGACGTAAAAATGGGACCTCAATGGGTCTTCTTCAAAATTAGCTATCGCGCCTCACTACAAATCCGCTTTATCCGTTGTAATGGCGAATTTTGTACGAGATAATAATGACGTCTGGTTTTTAACATTGAACTGTCAGAGTCTTAGGTCATACACATCACCTCGACCTAACTGACACAGTCACGCAAGGATGCTCAATTTTCTTGCTTTTCCAGATCTGCGTTCAGTTCAAGAGAGACGGTGAATGAGCTGCCGGAGTAACAATATATAAAAATTCAAATAGAATACTCATACCATACAGTCACCTCGCATAAAGAAATCATCGTTGGACAAACAACTGGTATGAGCGTAACAACACAACTCATTGATGATATATCTTATTTTAGCTACCAAAATCCAATTGCATCGATTATACCGAAAGAGTAATAGACCAATTAAACGATAATTTACAAATGAAAAACTCTGGTTAGTAAAATTGCATTCCTTCTTCCTTCAAAGTAAACTGTACCCACGTACTATACACACGCCATGTTTACACATCTCCTTGAGAGTACTAATGGACTCACTCATTTTTTTAGTCATAGGATTGCACGATACGTTTATAATCTGACATGGATTCGTCACGGCCTTGCAAAGCATGGGTTTTGCTGATTGGTGATGTTGGCGGGCTATCGCTTGGGGGACAGTAGAGGTTTCACAGAGAGGATTTGAGCCGTCTATTGGGATAGTTACAGAAATAACTGTAGGTGTTTCAGTTTGTTTGTTTTTTTTTATTCTACTTTACGTGATGTAAGTGAAACATATTGTTTGAGGAAGATGATCATGAGGTAATTGTTCATGGTCACAGGAATGTACGTTAATTTCTTTAATTCCAAAAACGAAAATCAAAAGAAGGATGTAACATATCATAAACAATTATTTGGGTGATGTACCCTCCTCATCTTTATGGTGAGTGGAAGGAAGATAGTCAATAGAAGTGTCCCAACTAACAAACTAACCTTAATATTGTAATAATTTTTTACTAACAAGAGAATTTTGAAATGGTTATGGTGCACTTGTGAGAACAAAACACCGAACTGTATTGTGGAAAAACGACAGTTTGCTCAAGTAGGTTCTTTTATAAGTTAGAACATTTAACAAATCCTTTTCCAGTAGTATTAGAGACCCTCGCAGGTTCAGGATTCCTAGTCAGTTCGGTCACCGAATCGTGTCTTATGTGACAGATTTCGTCGAATAATTAGGTGATATTAGAATGAAGCAGCAGTAGTTGCATGTGCTCAAGTAATTCAGTTGCTGCGTTGTTCGAACAAATCTGTGTTCATCTTGACATGGGCATACTTAGCATGAAGTACGTTATAGGTAACCAGCATAACAGCTGCCCTGCGTTGTATATATATTATCTTATCTTATATTATGTTTTTATATTATGTTACAGAATTTATATTTTGTTACCATAATCAAGTGTCGGCAACCCTTATATTTACCATTTAAGCTTTTTAGGGGTTTTATAGGAATAGCCATAAAGTTTCGAACACTAAACTACAAAACTTTGGTTATATAATTTGGTGATGGAAATGTTACGATTACTACTATAAAATAAAAATTGTTTGTTGGGTTGTCAATGTCTATACTTTCTTCTGTATTTGTGCTTAGCAATTTTATTAGGGATACTGTTTACGAAGTATATCGCAATTCGAGAATGCATTATTGGAAATGGCACTTTTCTACTCACAATCAACAAAAAAGCAAAATGTTGCTTGGAAGTAGCGTTTTACAAACGTTTGTTTCCGTGGAGATATCCAATCGCAATAATTATACCTACGTTAAGACGAGACATCGTACACCTAAAATAGATTAGAAGTTGCCGGCGAAAAGTTAATACAATCCAAGAATAACTGGAAGTTCATTATCACATATTTAAATCTAGCAGGGTTTTATACCTTGGACAAATGCTTTCATTCATATGCATATGAAAACTTGTGAGATGTGAAGGAAAGAGCAAAATCGAAATATGGTGAAGTATAACGCCGTCCCCCCTCTTAACATTGCGGTACTTTGATTCAATAAATGATTAAATTTGTCGGGAACCCATATAATTTGGTGCAATGCGATCTCTTTGTATATCAAATAACGCATGTTCAACCAATTATCGTATATTTAACGTTCTACAAAATAATGTCTCTAGTTCGAACATGTTCATCATTATTTTTAGAACTTTCAGGAACTCTATAAACCACAGTTTAAATTGATATTTTATTAATGCTGGTTCTTGAATTTTCGCTAATAATTCTCAAGTCAAAATTTAATCTCCGTAAAACGTTTACATAATTTTGATAAATATTATGAATCTACTACTTATGTAAAAATCTTGTGTTTTTTCGGAAGTAAATCGGAAGCATTAGTTTACTCATGGCACGGGGTTATACTGTGGTTATAAAAGTTGTGTCATGAAAAACCACAAAGTTGCGCTAAAATTTTTGTTTTAAAATACAAATGTATGACTTTATGAGCATTTTATTGGCTTGTTATCGCGTTCATACCAACTTTAACCTCCTGAGTAATTGCTGTGATTGATCGGTTTAGCAACAATGGGAATTTGTTTATTTTGTTTTTATTGTACAATTAGTTTGGCCCAACTCATTCGCGTTTGGGTTTTACGTCCTAGCCATGGGATCTATGAGAGTTGTTCGGTGGTAAACTTTAAGTCTACAAACTAAAATATTTATTTAATCCAATTTTATTTATGACACTCATATTTATAAATTAAGCGTTTAGAAGGTTATGCTCTAAAATCTTCGATATCTTCACGCTCCAGACTCAATAGAAACACTACTTTTTAGAAAATCGAAGTTCGGGTGGTAATAAAACACTTTTATTGAAAGGGCTACGTACTGATATAAAATTGAAATGGATACCACATTAATGGCTGTTTTTAATAGGGTGAAAATTCAACAAATGGGAACTACCTTCAGAAGTTCAAAATTTGATAAAAGGGAACTGGCGGACCGAACTTTCTTTTACCACAAATGTTGGTAAAATTGTCTTGTATAAAACAAAAAGCTCATTTGAAAGCTGCCACTTAAGGTAGGCCGGGAAATATCGCCGGGATCTCCCAATTTAAGGAAATTGCTTAATTAAGAAAGTTGATTCCGATCATTCAATCTGCAAAAACAGGGGTCGAATTGTCATTTCCGCTTAAATTTTGGAAAACTGATCTGAGCCGGTATTGTTGCAAAATTAATTTACAATCTCCTAGTGGAGTATTCCAGCTAGGACTATTCCAGCTAGAATTAGCGGCCAGCAAAATACGTCTTATATAAGAATTGAAATGGTGTGTTTTCCTCGTCGTGTCGAATCGCAAATCGGTCAAGACCAAGAAAATATTTTCCTTATTGTGGTGAAGGTTCTATAGTATTTTGGTGTCTGGAGTTTCACTGAATTGTTTATTCGTTGATATGGTTGGTGCCAACATTTATTATCACTGTGGTAAAAAATACATACATTTATGGTGGCCAGTGCTACGTTTTGCATAAAAACAAAGAAATTATACTTATTATCCAATTTATAAATGTTTGTTGTTGTGAATGCTTAAATGAAATATTAGAAGATAGTGCATATTTTACCACAATATTGCCATATTTTACAATTTGACATTTGGTTTAATCAGAATTTCTGCGTTGAACATAGGGATGGAAAATAAATTTCTAAGATTCTCTATTTCCATTCGTGGTTCCGCTGTTACTTTCTTAATGAACATTAAATGTCAATATTGATATTTATAAATTTAAAATTAATTAACATTTATATTTTATTTAGGTGTTGGCATCATGCTATGTTGTCTGCCACCAGACTTTATAGTCGATCATTCATTTTACTACTGTTTAAGGGACCGTGATTCGAATATATCATTGTTTTCTGGACATATAAATAAATTTTAATACTAACCTATTTGTGTAAGTTAAAAATGTAAAAAAAAATTAATTGCGTAATAAAAAATTATTAAAAATTGGTTTGGTTGTATAATTATTCATATGCTGTTCGATTTTTAATTCTAAAACTACTATATGTCTAGGGAAAGTTTAGTTTTAAAAATTTACGTTAAAACTTTTCGTCGAATCATCTTTATAAAGTTTCGTGTGTCAGCTTGACGCTTAGTTGTAAATAGTTTAACGTTAAAGACGTGATGATAAAAGTGGGTATTTTGATAAAAAAAGGTTTTTTTGCTTGGAAAGTTTCCACGAAATGTTTGTCTGTAAACCTTATATAGTTATCGCATTTGAATGGTACGGGATTAGAAATCCTAACGTGATTTTGCAATAGTGTAATTTAGTATGTAATTTCTGTAGTTAAATTTTCAGGTAACGAATATTTGACAAGCCTATATGAATTACAAATTAAAATTCTTCAAATAGAATATCACTTTTGTAATTTTTTATAGGCATCATAAGGCGAACCAAATATGGCATGTGGCACGCAAATCAGTTTATTGCAGATCACCGTTTTCAGTACTTTTTGATGCAAAGGGAATACCGAAATTTAATAGTATTTTGTGGAAATGTTTTGGTACCGTTTTGAGTTTTAGTCATATTGTACAATTAGTACACCATTTTATATTATATTTAATTAATATTGAATACAATTTTATTTTGTGAGGTGAACTCAAGTTTCTTTAATTTTCAATTCGATTTCGAGTTATTTTCATAATACGAATATAACCAAATTAATAAAATTCTTTGAAATTACTCATAGAGAGAGAGAGAAGACCAACACATCGGATGAAAGGCGAGATGGCCTGCTTCTAATCTATAATTTTTCGTTTGTTCTATTTTTGCGATCGAAGCCGATTGACACTAAAGATGATGTTTGAAATCAGAAACAGAGACAACAAATTTCTAAAATTTCTAGGTCTAAAATTTATGTTTATGGTCTTGAACTCACAATCAAAACTCTTAGCATAGCAGTATGATTCCAATAGAATACTTTTGATGTTTCGTATACACAAAGTTGAATCTCCTTTGAAGGGCTCAATTTTGTTTGTTTGCGTTTTTTTATATATGGAGAGAGGTAACAACTCAACTACGACACTAAGTTTCAAGCATCAATAATTAATAATAGGTTAATTTCGCAATTCTAAGAATAAAAGCAAAGTTATTTGGAAGGTTTGCATGGAATGCTACCCAATAACTACAAATTTTACAGGAAATTCCAGATTAGTTTTGTTATAATTTTTGAATATTTTTTAATTTCTTCAGTTTGTTAACAAGAGTTGATCTGGCTAGAAAGCATTATTACACTCTCGTAAACAGTTTAAGACAATCTTACAAAATAATGATAAAATTATTCGATGTTCATTTTAGTATTTTATTACAAAAATATATGCATGTATACGAGTAACTACTCGTCCTTGCAATTTTGCAAACTCCACATAGGAAAATGACCTGGTGAGAATAATCTGTGCAAATCACACGTTCTGTAACAAACTATGAATTGACAAATATTTAAAACAAATATTGTTTTTTAGCTTGTTGCTTTAAAATAAAAATAAATTTATAACCAATTTAAAATTTCAGAACTTGAATTAGATTTTTAAAACATTATATCAATTTCTCTCTACCGATGCGGCAAAATAATTTTTATTTACACCCGAAGCAAAAATTTAACAAAATTTCGACTAACATCTCTATCATTACGAGATACTTTTCAGTTATAAATTGAACTAATTGATAATTCCGGGTTATACAGAACGAAATTAGTTTATTTTTGTCGGAGTTTACTTTTGCGTAGCCGTAATTGAAGTTCGTTAATGCTTAGAAATACAAAAACACATTTCTAGTTCTAAAATTTTATTTATGATCTTCAAACCCCAAAGAAAACTCGTAGAAGTATGATTCCAATGAAAGTTTCTTAGAATCTACCACTATCTAAGGCACTCAACAAACTTGATGAGCTTTTTCGTGCTTTCAATTGTGCCAACGAATGCAGACCAAGTTTGGCTAGTCGCTTAGTTCCTTCATTAGTTTTTGCGATTTTGTTGTAGAATCGCAAGCGCACCGTATTTCACTGAATTCGACGGATTATATTGAGTGAATTTAGCTTTACATCGATATGGAAACAGCTGTTCATCAATTGTAATATCGCATGCGGCCTATAGTTCTTCTCTATTCGATTTTGATCTAAATCTTTTCCATAGCGATTTGTTTCAGTGATGATAGTAAACAAAATGTTTGGTGCGATACAGTTCTTGAATACCTCAATTGTAATAGAATTTTGTTTCTTGAGTCCAGTTTGAAAACGCATAACATTGTGTCATTGGGTAATGCATATGAACAGCAGCATTTGGTTCATTTTTATTCTATTTTGTACCGTCTTTACCATAGAAACAATCTTCAGTAGCATTTTGTTGTTAAGTTTCAGACTGCATTTCCTTTTCGTCATCATCACTGGTAAATATTTCATTTGGTTCGATGCCCATTTCGTCCTCAATGATAGATGCTTCGTCTTCGTTTGGCACATACTCTAAATCATTATCGTCAGCGAATGGATCGATTTCTTCGCCCTCTTGAACAGCTCTTTCATGTTCCATATCATTGGTTCAAGCCGCTGCCAATGGTTCATAAATTGCGGCATCTAAATTACCACATACATTGATGCATTTGTAAAATATGTTGTATTAGAACTAAGGTTTTGTTCAACGTTCACTATACCAGTTTGAATGAAAATTTACCAAAATAAAAAAAAACCGAAAAATGTATCATCTTTCATATAAAATATGTATATAGGGTCCAGACTCATGAGGTTTGAAAACGACGTCTACATCAAAACATCCTTATATAAATGTCTCTACATCAAAACCTCCTAAGATGTCTACATCAAAACATATATCATACAGATATTTTCAGAGATCGGTAGCTATACAATTTTCGGAAGATACACGAAAATTCAAGCCGCTACCTCAATTAGAAATACATATGTTTAAATTGCATTTAAAATCGAAAAAGGTCTGGCGAGATCTATGCGCATAAGGGGATTATCTTTAAGTTGGTACAACGGTTTAAATATAAAATAGTGAATATACCCTGTAAATTATTATCTTAACAAAAATCTCCATTATCTCATAGGCTTTTCTGTAATCCTAATAGAGATTGAAGAACTCCGATTCTAAACGTCGAATAATTTTAAATTAATTTAATGATGACCAACTAATTTCTAAATTAAAGGGTGTTCAAAAACTACAATCAAACAAAATAAAGCTGGAAAACCGTTGCAATAATCGAACAGTATTAATATGTTAGAATTTACATCCCTTCTTAAACATTTTTGAAGAGTCTATCAAATTTTCAGTTATACTAAATATTTACCACCTTACTCCTTCTCAAACAGGTCTGAACAGTTGCTGTGGTTAATTTCTATTCCCTAAAGACTTTTAAAGAATAGGTTTATCAAAGTTCTAAAGACCAATTCTTACTGGACGTTTTACCATATATTTATATAATCAGAGTTCTTCATATAGATTTTGATTTTAAAAGGTTAATGGTGGAGATGATGTAAATAATGGATGAGATTCATTCCCATTAGAACGTTATGTTCTAGTTCTAAGTTAAGCTAATTATAATATTATCATTCCTCATACTCATATATAAAGACGCGCGCGCTTACTTAGCTTCTAATAAATGAATTAAATGTCTATCAAAATAACGAATATTTTCTGTAACTCACTTCCCATATAGGTAAGCATGTGATAAGATTTTCGGTTCTAAATCATACGCCTCCGATTGATTTTCTGATTGACCATCCATTTTTATGTTGTGTACTAATGGGACATAGTCAAAAATACATAGTAATGTTGGGTACAGTAAAATCAATTAATACTCCAATTTTGTAATATACAATTACCAGTATGTATTTACAAAATATGATATGTAAAATTTAGAAAATACACGCACGTTTTTGAATTTTAAATTAAGGCTTTTGAGTTTTTTTTTGTGTGTGAGGTTTTTTAATTTAATTCTTTATTACCTTAAGGCCTGTGGCACGTGAGTATATAAATCAATATATTTTTTTAGAGAGCTTATTTGGCTGTTTTTGTTTTTTGAATCTACTAATACGGTCTTGAAAATTGACAGGTTACGCGTCTGAAAAATTAACCGAATTTTTGTTGTTGTTAGTTAAGAACGAATTTTGTTTTTGGAGTCTAAATTATATTGGCGCTAATCCTCTCTATGTTTGTACTTTTTTCGCAAAAAATTAAGAAATTCTTTTTGGACTTTAATCTCAAAAACTAAATTACAATTTTTTTATAAAATATAAATTTGCGAGAAAATTTGGTTGTAATATATTCTTATTTTTCCATACAGCCCGTCATGTTCAAGGTCATCTCCTTAATATGGCCGAATACTTTGAAGTTGATCATCCATTTTTATACACAATACAAGACACCGAAAAATCAATTATATTATTTACAGCACATGTAGCGGAACTACCAAAATCGATTGTTTATTAATCAGTAGTTTATTAATTTTATTTATTTTTGACATAAATATAAGCACAAACAATTTTCTTTTATTATGAAAAATAAAAAGAATTTTGTAGGTGGAAAATTATATATTAAATATTGTACTATCCACTGATTAAAATAATAGGTAAACGCTTTATTTTTCTGTTTATTTTGCATGCAATGAACCATTTTTTGTAGATTATCCATAAAATTTCCTAAGAAAATTTCGTACGAAACGTTATAAAGGAAAATTTATTTTACACTACCACTTCTGTGTAAAAGTGTACATAAAAACATATTAGTAGATGTAAATAATATTTCATCAAGTTGTATTACCAGGTAGTTAAATTACCAGCAACTTGAGAATTTAACTTTGTGAATCAATCCACATCGTGAAATATACATTGGAAATATAAAATTTGGTGTGTATTGAAATTTTGTAGTGTAGTAAATTTTGTTGATCTTAAATCGACCGTAACTAAGATAAAAAATCGTCATTAATTCATCATAATCATACAAGTTTCATCGATTTCAAAGGTAATTTTAGCCGTGTAAATTTAATTTGCTATTATAATGTACATTAATTAATATTTTTAGACTTATTATTTTTTTTAACTGAATGTTATAGTTCTTCCAGATTTTTCACCTATATAGTAGTGTTAAATTCAAATAAAATTAATTTTTTTAGGTTGTAAATACCAATGCACCTAGAATACCAGACAGTACCGCTTGATATATCATTAAATTTAAGTCGAGAGTTTTTTTCTAAACTGTAGATGGCAGCAATGTTCTTATAAACTTCTTGAGATTTTTGAGGTTTAACGAAATGTTGAAAGCATAGTTATTATAATAAATTTATTCTTACTAATGGCCTGTACAATAGCTTTCAATTTACATCGTTGTAGAATTTACTGCTTTTTTAACTGCGATGGACGCTCACGTAAAATGGTGTCTAAAACTCGGATCATTTATTTCCTTTTACTGCCATCTACTGTCAGTATTATCACATCATGTAGTGAAATTATTAAAGCCATTAGTATTCTAGGTGCATTGTAAACACTAAATACATTTTTATATTAATACTAATATACGCAAATGGTAAAAATATTACCTCATTAATTTTTATTCAAATATTTGTCATTAGTTTCAATAATTTATCATTTTGGGGTATTAAACTGTATTAACAAAGTTTAAGTTTATTTCTATGCAACATGGCCATAGAGGTCGGCGGGTATATCATCGAATTATAAATTAAAGAACATATTTACTTTTTAATGCATGTTATGATATGTCTATATTCGATTAACTATTATTTCAACACTATATGTGTCACCTATGATTTAATATGTAAATTGTATTTCTCATTTTATTTTTGCCAGTACTCTACATTGAAATGCGATGTGAACTACCAGAAGAAAATTTCGGTGTCGACCGTCCATTCTTTTATGTAATTCAAGAAATAATTGTTTTTGACAAAAGGTCACACTATTTTACTGGACATGTTTCTGTGCCATATCGCAGTGGAAGTTAAAACTCTCAAATGATGGTTAGTCTTCCAACAGTTGCTTTTGTTTTGCCATTTTTCCATTAATGAAGCTCTTGGTAAGTAAACCGCTTTGAAGAATTTTAACAGAATTTTTACTTTTTGTATACTAACTTCCAATAACTCCTCAGTTTTCAATTTCTTACATGATACCAAAATACGAGTACATATGTATTTTATAAATTTCCAAGTTGTGTAAAATGTAAAAATTTGAAGGTTTTCTCATTTTGAACTATAGTTTGTTTAAACTTTATCACTTAAGGCCCCGATTCAAGTTAACACGTGGTCGATTTTCAAAGCTAAGACACAAAACACTGGTTTATTTTTTCTAGTAGATGGAGCGTACAGTACCATTTTGAAATCTTCATCAAATTTTGTATTTTCGTAATTTTTCATTTTTTATCTTTTGGAGACATGTGCATCGAAAATAAACATAAAACGAACGAATGAAAAAGGTTTTTTTGTCCTAATGGTTTAGTTACAACAACAAACATATTTATATTTTGATTTTTGTTAATTTTCACTTCTTATTATGAAGCGTTCGGGTATTTGTTGTTTGTTTTTACAATATTACAATCATAATGAAATAATTTAACTTTTTTATAAAGAAATCTCGCACAACGAGAAGCAAAGTAGATGGTCACCTCAACTCAGGAACTGACCTCACTGAGTTGGATTTAACGCAATGATTTAAATTATTAATATTTCGGGTGCATTTTCACATAAGTTTTTTAGTCACCCAAATATCTAAAGAGAGTGACCGTATCCCCTAGAGGGATATTAAAACTGTATTGCTCATTTTCCACGAATGATTCAATTATTTGTGGTATATGTAATACATAATATCTACTGGTCGCATTAAATTTTTACCCCAAACATTTCTTTTGTTTCTGGTTTTACACTTTTAGTGTTGACTGGAAGTCTGGTAAATTTCAGCCAGTTCTACATTGAATGAGTTTTAACTTGCTGGCACCAGAATTTAGTGAATTTTCAAAGACTCCAATTCAACATATCTACTTTTTCGAAATGGTTTCGTATCTTATAATTCCATCATAATTCCGAATTACGAATGAATGGTAATTTTTCAACCGCTCAAGTACAGCAAGCCTCTGGATGTCTCTTAACCGTATACGGTTAGCGTGAATCATTCGCAATTAACATAGCGGCCACTGATGTAACCAGCGCAATGTTCAGATGATAATTTCAGAATGCCTCCATAAATGTGTGAAAGACAACCCCGATTATTAGAACTCGTGCGTTATACTGTAGACAGACACAAACTAGATAGCCTCATTATTTAGATTATTAAGTTATTTCTGCCTGTCTGTCTGTACCCGATTTTTTCAAAACAGAATTATTAAGTTTTCATAACTAGATAAACGCAATCTATCGCGATAAATTAGGCACACTCGCAAAAATCGCGTTTCTATTAGTCACCACAATTTGTTTATTACGATTATTATAATTTAATTTTCAATCTAGATAAATGAAAATCGCGATAAATTTTGAGTTTGTCTACGGCATTACACATCAAGTTAATGACGCGTTATAATAAAAATAACTTTAATCATATGGGGAAGATTTACGGAAATTGTTTGCAAATTACGAGGCAAACAACGCAGCGAATCCTTTAACAGTTTGCAAATAAATATTTTTTTTTTTGAAACTGGTTCAGTTGAATAAAAATTATGCCCATTGTTGGCCAGGCTGATAACTGGAAAATTGCCAAAGTGAGGGAAACACGTTCCTATATTTATTTTAGCACAAGAACAAGAGCTGGACAACAAGATCGTGGCCTTTGATTTATGTTTTAATTGATACTTAATCGGAAACTATAATATAATAAACATTTTAAATCATTTTTAAACCCTTTTACCTTCTCGTGTCGCGTGTCTCCCCGCAGAGATGTTCTTAACATTTCATTCTTCTTACGGTAACCATAATATGGTTATGTTTTGGTTCAATTGTTGGTCGATCTGATGAGCTGGGAATTATAATGGCAGGGCGGTTTGTCTCAGGAGAACAACGTTGCGACTTAAAACCCAGATGTCATTAACATATGCTAATGTCAGTTGCTCTAGCCTATATTGAGCTCACGTATGACGTATTATAAGAATAAATTGAAAAGTAGTTGGCCGATATGATCATGTTTTCATACTCACGATGCAATTTTAAATGTTACCAGAAGTTTATCTTTGCTGTATACCTTGAATTAAGAGTCTTCAGTAATTTACACATAGATATCAGATGCTGTCGCACGCCTATTGACAGTTTTTCAATAAACTACAAAATTACGATTTGGTCGGTAGTCCATAATGGTACTCGCGGCTAAGATGCGATCACTGTAAATAACTTTGCTGGTCACTATGTTTTCTAAGCCAACCAGTGTTTAACAAAGCTACGATATAGATGTTACAATTTAATCGATGTCTTTAGTAAACAAATTGAAATGTAACAAGCTTAAAATATCGAATGGAATTTGAAAATGCCTGAACCAATTCTAATCAACTTCAGTTATATGGTGGGATTATAAGCCCAGCTTAAAATAAACATAAGGTACTTAAATGGATGAGATTGGTTAGGCTGAACGAAACCCTTTATTCATTAATAAACGTTTAGTAAACCCACACCCCATTTTAAATGAAGATGCCCAATCGTAAGGAGCGAAATTCCAAATATCCAAGCAGTTCCCATCTTTTGATATAGGATCTTGACTTTTTTTTATTCCAATAAAATCTTCTGATATACTTTTTAAGCCGTATGTGGCTTCTAAAATAACATACGAGTATAATGTTTGGCAATGAAACCAAATAGCTAAAACTTTTTTCATCCTGTCATTAGAGAATATCATTCGACAGAACATAAGAGTAGCGCAACTCCTTATATTATAAATCAAGTTATAGTTCGTTTTCGAAACCGTCCAAAAAATGAGCTTCATCTCAGCGTTGTGAACAAGAAAATATCAGATCAGCAAATTTCATTAAATTTGTTAATGTTTAACCAATAACTAAACTACAAAGAACCTACAAAGCGCTGATAACGCCATATTTCACTACGAGTCTGTTGATACGAATCAAATTTTTATGGAAATACCGACTGATGCAACCCTTTAGAATACGAGAGGATTGCGAAGGTAAGATAGCTTATGATAGCCGATAGTTTAAATAAGATCTATCCTGTAGTTTACATCTTTTGACTATGGTGGCAAGGTGGCTGTTCTTGATTTATCTGTATATTACTAATTTTATAGCAATAAATATTGACCCGCTTGTATTCACTGCTAGTAACCTGGTAATTGCTGTACTTGTTACATTTCCATAAGTAATTTTTTATTACAAAATGTTAATTGATGTTGACTTACCATAGACGAGGTTGATTACCAACTTCTGGTGGTTGGTCTCTTCATTTCATGGCCGGTTGAGGACCAACTTAAAATGAGAGATGGAATCCCTCGTTCATTCGTTCCTCGTTCAAATTTCGGGTATTTGCACCTTTTTTGGATCAATCATTTTTTGGATCATATACACGCCAACGTCGCCAAAACCAATGAGAGGAAATGGAATATGTCGATTGAACATTTGAACACGTCGATAATGTGGCCATAATATTTATGTGACTTCGACTTGTGTCAGGTTCCAAATTCCTCTAATATGAATTTGATGGATGGATGGATGGATCCTGGCACACCAGGATTGAAGGTTTATTGACAAGTTCCAGAGAATTGGAGTTGCAAATTAAGAAACCAATATCATTATTATTGATTCACCATTGTTTAGAGTGTGCGATTAAGACTAACGGTTTTACAAATAACCAGATACAGGGACAGGACATGTTTGTAATAATTATAGGATTGGCCCGGTTCCAGATGTCTAGTAGTCAGAAGTAGTTAGAAAATTTGTTATATTTATATAAAACTAGCTGTACTCTGCCCGCTTTGCCGGCCGTATGATTTTAAATGAAAAATTATTTTTATTTTTTGTAATATTAAATTAAAATTAAAATGAAATCAAACATATTTCATTTATATAAAAATTGATTAATTTACTCCAATGCTCTTTGGTATAGAACATATTTTGTTGTTCCTTCAGGTGCGGTCACATATAATGATGACGGTTTTCCCACAAGTGAGCGTCTACCATTTAATTGGCAAAGTCAGAAGCATGGATATTCCAAATTTAAACCACAAACTTCAAGTGACTGGCCTTGTAATTTGTTAATGGTCATATCAAAAGCTAGACGAATGGGGCATTGTATTCTTTTAAAATTAAACGGCATATCTGTCGGAATTATAATAGGAATGTTTGGGATTGAAACTTCTTCTCCTTTGTATTTGCCAGTTAATATGGTTGCTCCAATTAAATATGTCATTCATTTTTTAACAGCAAGTCGGCATTACAAAGTTTTGGTTGGTTAATATTTCGTATTAAAATGATAGTACACCAAATTTTAATTGAAGAATATGTGGTGGTACTCCAGGGAAATCTAATAAATTTAAAAATTCTGTAGGATAGTTTACCACTTCGTCTTGATCTATACCACAATCAGTTGGTTTGTATGAAAATGTTTCACCAACATTTTTATTTTGAATGGCAGTATTTATATCATTAACGTTCTTGTTTTATGATGTCAATATTGGTCGATCACTTAACTAATTTTGATTTAAATTATTGTACAATATTTGGGTATACGCTTTCAATTAATTCTTCTTTTTAGTCTTTTAAAATACAAAAGTTTTGTGGAAATGTAATTGAATCAGTTGCACAATCAATTTGATTTTTTCCATTTCCAATGTCTAATAATGATTTTGGAAATGTTATAGCCGATTCATCGTTTTGCAATTGAAAACGCATATATATTGTTAAATTTAAATTTTTAAATGTTTCTCCAGAAATTATATGGTTTTAAACATTCGTTTAATTCACCAGCTGGAGTTGATCGGGTTATAACAGATACCTATGTTAGTGTCTGTCTAAAATCACCTGATTGTGTATTGTTGTACCATCAAATATCTGTTGGTTGTTGCATAAATCTTGTAACGTTTTATCTAATGCTTCTAATGATTTTTGATGTGCCATTGTGCATTCGTCCCAGATTATTATTTTGCATTGCAATACCTTTCCTGATGACCAAAAACATGTTACATGTTGGTGTTTAAATTATTTGCATATTTAATGGGAGTTTTAGTACTGAATGAGGTGTTCTATTGCCATCTAATAATGTTCCTGCTATTCCTGAAGAAGCAATTTCTATTGCTATGTATGTTGATTTGCGATCTTATCAATGTAATTAATAAATCGAAAAAAACTCCCATAGAAGCTGCCACTTCCAGTGGCTCACGACCCATAGAACATATATATAAATTTTTATTACAGTTCATACAATAGTTTTTGAGTTTATCGACCGAAAATGCTCCTACGGAAGCTGAAAATTCCGGCGGACCATTTTCAGCTAAAAACCGTTCTCATGACCCATACAACATATACACCAATTTTTATCAACATTGGTACAGCAGTTCTTAATGTTACAAACACACACGTCATTATTCTATAAATACATAGAGATTCTGGATATAAAATTTGATCGTCTTGTGAACGGCAAAATGACCGGTAACTTAATCAAGAATTATAAACCCAAATTTATTTGATTTTTTTGATAGTTTGATGGTTTTTTCGGATCTGGCATCCCCGCCGTCAAATTCAATTGGTTTTTGAAATTTGGAATCTGGGGTATTATTAAGCAAACATAAAGTCATTACGTTATTTAGTGTTTTGGATTGTCGGTTATAAATGCGAGACACAAGTCCTAATGATTGATCTTTATGTTTTCATTAAAAAGTTGTCAAAATTAGTTTGAGTCGAAAATCGTAAATCGTACTGAAGGCTGCCGCATGGAAATTGTCTACGAGCTAAGTGCAACCAGTGCAACATAATAAAGTTAAAAATGTGTGATATGTGTATAATGTAATTGTTGTTGTAATGCACTTGTTGTTGTACCACAGTTTCGAGATCACACATTTTTAACTTTGTTATTTTGTACCTAGCTCGTAGACAATTTTCATATGGTAGCCTTCATTCTGCTTATATAATTAGCCCCTAGTATACATCTTGAATATATAGAAAAGATATGAGCTTGAGGTGTAATTTTAACCAACAAACGATCAGTTCTGCTTGTATAAAATTATGTATCGCAAATTACGAGATGTAAATTCAAGGTAAACAAAATAAAATCAATTCCGCGTGAAATTTTGATAAATGGATTTATTATTCTACAACACTACATCAACAACAACAACACATAGTTTAATTTTCAATCCCATCATTTTTGTGTTTATCACCAACTATTGTTATAGGACATTCAAACTACTCCAAATGTACACACATCTGTACAGAATTGCTACGTACATAATATATATGTATTCATAACTCATTAAAATACTTATCTTTTCATTCTCTATAAGTAGATAAAATACAAATACAATTTACTATGGTATTTATTAGCGATTGAAAGCAAACCATCTCATTTTCATACACACCACTAAAAAATATTGTTAGTTTCACAGCTGTTCATCGATAACGCCCTTTTGCTTTTATCTTCCATATACATACATATGTACATAGATATACATCGAAACAAGCCATAGAAACTAACTACATCTGTTGTATTCTGGTAAAACTAATTAGGAATAAAATCAATAAATGTTACGATTGGTTCTTTACTTTGCTTTCTTTCTTTTTACCAAAGGAATTTGGTTTTTTGCTAATTTTTCGGTTAATACTTAAAATTTAACAAATCGCCACCGTCAATCATCTCAGATTTTTTTTCTGCGTCTTTTGATATATCATAATCTAAGTTTTGTTGACTGATATCGTCGCAATGGTACCAAAACTTTTTCGATTTTTGCGAATATTGTTTACTTTGTAATGCCATAGCAGAAAAACTAGAGGGAAAAATGGAAAAAGCAACCGTCAATTTTCCTAAAAAACTTCAATTAAAATTTTAAGACATAAATGTTGGCGATCGGTTGGTTAGTTTTTATGCTATGGTACCACGAAAAGTCGTGTTTTTGCAAAATACGTGAATCGGGGCCTTAACACTATCAATTAATAGGGATTTATGTTTTTGTATACTTATTAACCATACAAAACACTTTGTTGTGATTCGTTATAAACGGATATGGTTTTTCGTTTGGGATCAAACTTGAAATGCATATCATAATATGTTATACTATCTTACTAAGTATATTAATTTACTAGCGTGTTTATTAAATTATAGATGGGGTTTCGTTTAATGTGACTTCGACTGTCATTGTTGCCCTCGTTAGCTTAATAAGTAGAGTGCTTGCTCTGTTATTCGGGGGTCCCGCGTTCTGTTCGTTCTGGTGAGCTAGAAAAAAGTTGCGACTCTGTGTTTTTAATGTGTTGTATGTATTTATATGTTCGTTCATTTCTAATTTTCAACCATAATAGTTTCTTCCTTTGTCCCTAATATTAGAGTTTTTTTACGAATAAAACCTCTTGAACTCGGCAACATAATTAATTATTAAAAATTAAGGTTAGTTAAATAATGTTGGTAGTGCATTTAACGCTCAGATGTTCTATCAACGAAACTGTTATATTAAAGTTGCGTACCACCATAATCGGTATAGTTATGCCAATTATGCAGGGTACACGTTATACAACTTTGTTGCGAGACAGAGAAAAATTTGGCCACTGTAGTCTGATGAGACGACCTAACCTTTTCAGACCATTTGATAACCTCATCTCAATGTAACCCAACAAACAACAAAGTAGAATTGTCCATTCATAAAAAGCAAAAACGACGAGAAAGCCTAAAATGACAAAATTGTAGGTGCTTTATTTTTCAAATGTTTCCAATTTGTCTCAAACACTATGATTCTGTTTTGTCGTTTTAATGTGGGGTTTTAACAAATTCGCGAAAACGAGACTTATTTATTTGATTCTATGGTGAAATTCAATGTTTACTTGACTAATTGCAGTATATGCAAATGATTAGAAATATTATGGTACAGAGAAACACCAATTTTATCATATTGTTTTTATGCAGACAACCATTTAATGAGTGCTATAATTTCGCGAGTTACAGATAAGTATTAGAATTTGATTCATATTCTAATTCATATAATTATCTGTAACTTAACATAATTTAGATTATATTTTGTAAATTGCTTAGCATTGAGGTCGGCGACCTGCAAAACAGCACAATACATTTGTATGACAGTGGACACTTTCAGATCCGCCGACTGTTGGCATCATGATTAGTGATATCATTGGCAATTTGATTTAAAAAATTCATAGAGTTTAAAATATTCATAACGTTGAGTGATTTAATTTATGATGTTTGTATACATGCCACCGTGACACCCACTCGTTAAAAGAAAGTAAAATATAAAATTTCTATAGTGTTTTCAAATAAGACAAGTATAAATTGACTAATTGCCACGTTGCTAGTGGCTATGACGATTATTCAATTTTACTATTTTAGTGGTATTTTATGAATCATTTTTGTTGTTTAGCATTTGTTGCTTAATAACTACATTCATTATTCAATTATTGTCGAAAGACTAATTTACTTGTAAAAATATGAAAATAAACTTTCCGAATTTAAAAATTTTATAGACAACCTTAAAACCACTGATGCAGATAACAATATATTGATAAAAAGTTGAATCTAGATTATCTCATGTCATAGGTCGGTTAAATCTCGGCCTGTCTTTAAAGATCTAATTGATAAAAAGCTAATGCTAGTTAAATAATAACTTTATGAGACTCTATGACTTGATAAAAATTCAGATGAGTGGTTCTTTTACAAGTTCACAAGAACTAAAATCAATGGACAATCAAGAACAACATATCAGATTTTGAAGATGATACGATTATGTTTGTGATTGTAATCATTAACATCAATTAACTTTTATATTTTAGATACTCCTGGCGATTATGCTATTTCTTCTAACACAAATATTACAGAAAATTAATTAATCGTGAATATTAAATCAGTACACAGACATTGGTGACATCCCAAAGGCCCCAAGGGCATCCCAAATTTTGCACACCCCAATATGTTTTACTCTATTTTCAAAATTTTGCAACTTCTAACAATAATACGCAAATACAGTTCAAATCGCGTTGCTTTCAAATAAAATGTTTAATTCATGGTTCAACGCTTTTTGATTTCTGTTGACCATTTTGCAAATTAATATTCCAGAGTCCGCTTTAGTCACGGAATTATTTTATGTTCTGAGGAAAACTATACGCCAGAGTGGTATTGAATTTTTATACCGATTGGCATCAGTTTCGTTTCCATTATATAAAACGTTTCCATGATAGGCGTTCTAATTATGAGATACGCCGCGATGCCAAATTTTGCAAACAACTAGCTGAATCATTATTTTATAATAGAACTTTATGTATGACATTATAATCTGAGAATCTGAGATTTTGCACATTTTACAAAGAAACATGAAACATTGCAAATTACTTTATAGCTGGAAGGTCGTTTTCTAATATATAGGAAACAGTGAAAGTTTATGTTTCTCTGGAAGATACTTAGAAGAGGTTAGAGTATAATTCTAAACTTGGTTTTTGATGTAATGAAAGCTATAAAGAAATCGAGAGTGACTCATCTAAACAAAATTGTAATTATTCATCAAATTCGCAATAATCATTGCAGCGGAAGAGTCGCTGCTACTCACGAAATGCTCATTTTAGCCTAGGATTTTATATTGGAAGAAAGACAAATCACCATTTATCACACAAACATTGTCCAGAAAGGGGGTGAATTCGCGTTCCGTGAAAATGTGAAAAGAGATTTTTCTCATTAATAATCTAGTAGCTTTGATTACCCGGACTTAATTTTAAATTCATGATTCTACCGGATAAGGGGTGCAGTGGTTAGAGCATCGGCACTTGGATCGGGAGGTACTGGGTTCGAATCACAGCAGAGGTGGGATGCAAAGCAAATTTTCGTAAACGATTACGATCGGTGATGTTAATAAACCCAATTAAAACCCTCTGTTAGAGTGCAGAATTTAGCGCCGACCCACGGTTTAGGTGAATGGGTGGATAAGGTGCGTGAATGAAAAGGGGGTATTACTTGACCTTAAAAGTACATTAAATCCATTGGATAATTGATACTTTCTTTATCACAAAAAAAAAAAAATTAACTGTCGAACATCAAAATATCCTATTACCAAATCAATCCTACTAGAACGCCAACGAGAAACAACGATCTCTTATTTCCTTTTCTCAATTTCACATGTCCTATGTAGAAGAGTATTTTGAATAAAAGGAGAACTCATTACATTTTAATCAGCCATGCTACACTATAATTTGGTTTTCTGGATTCAAACTATTGCGCAATAGGTTTTAATTTTTAATTTTAAACCCTTATTTTAAATTAAATCATTAAATTTTTTTGTCTTGTTTTATTCTGTTCTCTCGAAAATAAAATTTAAACAAAAATCTACATCTCAAAAATGTCCTTAAATTTTTTTATTTTAATTTCAATTTTTTTCATTTCGGATTCACGGTCAAAATTTTTACGTCGCAGCTGCGTAATAAAATTTTTGTCCGTGAATCCGAAATGAAAAAAATTGAAATGAAAATAAAAAAAATTAAGGACATTTTTGAGATGTAGATTTTTGTTTAAATTTTATTTTCAAGAGAAAAGAATAAAACAAGACAAAGAAAATTTAATGATTTAATTTAAAATAACGGTTTAAAATTAAAAAATAAAATCTATTGCGCAATAGTTTGAATCCAGAAACCAAAATTGTGTGTAGCATAGCTGAATGGTTTGTACAAATTAACTAACATGCGTAATAAATAAGTGCATTAGCGCGGGTGGAGATTTTGTTAAAAAAATATTTTTGAATAAAATTTACCATTTTATCATATAAATTTAACGAAATTATTGAACTCTCCGTACCTTCAATCTATCCATGTTTTGCGTTGTAAATTATTTTCACTTGTAATTTTTTTCGTACGGGTACGTGTTGCACTAGATACAGTTTATATTAAAAATTTGTAAATGAAAAACAAAATTTTGTTCTAGTTGTTATTGCCGCGATGCTTAAATTACACTGGAAAGAAATGTTAACCCATATTAGCCCAAATTAATTTTCTTTGTAAAAAAGATAAACTACTTAGTAAATATTTCGAATGATGAAGTTGGAAAACCAAAAATTGTTGGTAAAATAGAAAACAACAGTTAGTTAACTGGTACGAAAAATGCAAAAAAATACCAACTTAAACTTCGAAGTCCTTGAAATTGTGTAACAAAATATAATTGAAAGTGTGTTCTGTAAAATTATGGTATTTGAATAATTTACCTGTGCACCGCTGCGATTGCAAAACCATACTAAACAATTTTTCGAAAGGATTTTTATTTAAACAGAACATTGCAATAAAAATAGTCCGTTATAATTTCTCCAATTCCCTTTTATAATTGATCATCCATTTTATTATATGCTATCAGGTAGCTTTGGTGGCAGTAAATTGCGTTTTTCGGGCTGCATATTTATTTAAATAAATACAAAATTCACGGTTGCTCTGAAAGTAATTGTTTAGACCTACATAATTAATTAATAATTTGTAGTAAATCAATTGAAATTTTTATTTTTAGCTGTTACAGTCATGCTAATGAGCGCAATGTTTATACCGCAGCCAAAAAGTTTTGCAGTCGACCATCCATTTTTCTATGTTTTAATGCGCCGTTCTGAAGGATGTAATATTGCTTTTGCCGGACGTATCTCAAAACCATAAATTATAACTATGCCATTATAAAATTATATTTTGAATAAAAATTTTGAAAGCTAATGCAAGAAGAACATAGTAGTTTTTCTAATTGCGATTATTGAAGTTCTTTTCGTTTGTTGTCATCATTTTTCAACTTCACCTCAGTTAGCATTTTTATGTGGTGCATGGTTATTTAATTTCTTTCATAATAGAATAATTATGTCAAAGTACATTTTGTTTTAACGGTATGGAAACATTAATTTGGTTAACATTTTCTTTAAAGGTATTATCATAGAAAAATAAGTTTTATAAAAAAACTTATTTTTCTATGGTATTATAGTTCATAACCTATGGTGGCAGCACTTTGTATCTGATGTCGAGAATGAAATTTCATAAAATTTTAATGAATTTAAAAAAATTAAAATTTATTTTCTTAGTTGCATTGAGTGATTTAATAAATAACTTCCAATACAAATATAAAGGCCGACAGACAAGAGAGGACGCAGACAAAAGACTGTTAAATACGTCAGACTGGCAGTGATATACACAAAAGCGGCATAGACAAAAAGCCGAAACGGATAAAATGCCAATTCAGAATAATGTCCGAGATTAAAAGAAGGCCGACACGGATAATACGCTGATAGGCACAAAATACCGACTTGAATAAAAGGCTGTCAATGACAACTGGGCGAAACAGGCAAACGATTTTCACAAAAAAGTAGGTTACTCGTGGTTGAAAGTCTATTATAAATAGTTATCAGAGTGCGGAAAAAAGTTTTTTATTATAACTAAATAAATCTAACTTTACTCAGAACGTACAATGATACTGAATAAATTAGCTATTTCCAATTCCGGTCCATTCCAATTATTAACGCTTAATTATAGTTTTATTAATTTTTATTTCATAAACTAGAAAAATACTAGAAAACTAAAAAATATAATTTTCAAACTATAAAATATTTTAAAATTCACGAAGCTTAAAAATCGACTATCGACTATAAAACGTTTATGTAATATTATTGCCAATCTTTCATCTTTGCAATAACTTTAACAAATGAAATGCCCTGAGGTTTTTGATCCCATTAATAGTTAGCATCTACGGTGCCAACTCTTACCCTTAATCTGAGTTCACAAGAAACTCAATTCATTAGTTTCCTAAACCAACCACTTTACCGATGAAATAATGGAAGGGTGTAATTGTTGTGGCCAACACTCGACTTTCTTTTACGACACATGTACATAGATCTGCACACATAATTTCTAAAGTGAAAAATAGCACTTGCCGGATTTGGCATAAAAATTGCCTTTCATAATTAAAAATCATTATTTCAGAAAGCTTACAAAATTTTCAGCTCCTCCGGAAGCTGCCAGAAGTTTTATTCTGAAAAATCAATCCGCCTGGATTGTATAGATGCCGAATTTTGGTGAAATAAAGTTTTTCCGGTAAAATTTAAAATATGGCTTAACTATAATTTTGTTTTAAATTTAATTTACAATCTTTTTATTTTTTTATTCGTTTTTTTCGTAAATGCTATATACTTTTCGAAATATTTATAAAAGACAAAAAATTCTTTCTACTTCTGGTGGACGGATCTCGGCGAAATCTCACTGAGTTCTCCCAATTTATGGAAAAACTTAATTATGAAGTTTCATCCCGATCAATCAGTCCATCTGGCAATATTTGTAAAAAAGAAAATGCTTCTATAGAAGCTGTCCCTTTCTGTGGACCGATTTCGCCCAAAATTCACTGGGATATTCCAATTTATGAAAAACTGAAGTATCCTGATCAATCAACCTATCTGGGTTGTACAGGGCCGGATTTTTTTGTTGAAAAACAGTTTTTTTTGTCAAAAATGTCAACTTCCGGTTAAATTTTTTAAAAGTGATCTGGCTCATATTGTTGCAAATTTAAATTAGAATCTTTTAGGTTATAATCGTTTTTCTCAAAAATCACTGGATTCTCCGAATTAATGGAAAAAACTTAAGTATGAAGTTTCATCCGGATCGGGCAAATTGTCTGGGTTGTAGAAGAGACAGTCATTTAGTCTGAATGGAACCAGGCACGCACACTCATACACACAGAGATCATTTAAAAAACTACCTTTTCGACTTCGGCGTTATAGCGACAGACAATAAGCAAAAATCTCGAGGTCGAAAATTTTCATGCTTAATATATTTTATTTTACTACGTAATTTACTAAGTAAAGTAAAAACAGTTTGGCGAAATTCAACCTTCCGGCTTAAATTTTTTAAAATTTTCCCTGAACCGATATTGTTGCAAATTTAATTTAGAATCTTTTAGTTAACTATGAACTAGTTGATTTTCTCATAATTGAAACATTTCATTCAAAATATTTACAAAAAGCGAGAAAGGTCTGAGACCTTCCAATTTGTGGAAAAACCTTAAGCATGAAGTTTCATTCCAACCAATCAATTCATATGGAGTGTGAACAATTTTATCCCTGAAATTTTACTGAGAAACAGTTTTTTGACAAAATAGTTTTTTGGTGTATTGCGCTGTACAGGTCGAATTTTTATTGAAAAACAATTTTTTATTAATCGTTTCCGCTAAAATTTTGGAAAACTGAGCTGGACCGGTATTGTTCCAAAATTAATTTAGAATCTTTTAGTTCATGACTATTTTTCTTGTAAATAATATACTACAGACCAGAGCCCATATAGAAATGGCCATGACAACATAAAAAAAACATCGTTGAGCTGGTGTTAGTGACAGGCAAGCGCGCGTACACATCTCCATAGTAAAAAAAGTTCGATTACATGGGATTTTTTGCCAGGCAAGATTTATTTCGCTCGTATTTCCTTAAATACTTAAGTTTTCATTATGATTTTTCAATGACATAATCATAGTTTATCTAAGCACAGTTTCAGATTATTTTTAATCTAAATTTAAAAACTTTTATTTTAAAATTTCATTATTTTCTAAAAGTTTACCCTATTTATGCGGCATTTTTTTAAAATGTTTTCATTTTTTTTGTTTTGATTTTTTGCTGCGTTTTGATTTGTGCAGCGCTTGTCACATGAACCAATTAGATCCTTGTTTACGTTTTTTTTGCTTGTGCATAGGGTGGTTAAATGATAATTTTTATATTTTTATCTTTTTCTCATCTCTTCGTCTTCAGTTTGAGCACACGTTTAATGGTGGCATGACGTGTGTAGGAATGCACATTGTGGCGTGAAAATTCAATATTTGTTACGTATTTGTCAATATTTGTTACTTATAAATTTATTATTAAAGTGTGGATCTAAGTAATATCCAGTTAAGTAATGATTTAGGCACCGATTTCAACGAAATTTTAAACGATTTACTCAAGCAGACTACATTTTTCGTCAATAGATTATTCCATTATGATGAAAGTGTTTATAAAAAAAAAGTGGAAATTGAAAAAATTGGACCAATGATAATTTAAATTATGTACGGCTGATCTTCTATACTGTAGAGTATTTAATGAGTACGCTGGTTAAATATGATGGTTCGGAAGCTTTCACAGGATTAAAGGTACGTAATCGATGTGTATCTCACATGTTATGTTGATCAATTTAAATTGTGGTAAACCATTTTATTCCATTTAGATTGACTCTCTGAAATCCGGTGTCGAACATCTCGCCAAAACCATATCCTAAATCAACATCAGGGGATAACCTCACCTGTATAAAAGATAAACTCCAAGAAAACATGAAATCAATTTACTACCCATCGTCAAGTATTTTAATCAAACTGCTTGAAAATGACGCGCTCGACGAAAGAAATTTCGATATATACTCGGTTTTCGTTGCAAATCCTTACACGGAAAATAGACTGTTGTCTAAAGCGATGTTGGAGAGGGACGTGCTAATAATCTAATTAACAATATGTATCTCAACGATTTATTGATTGGAACTATTGCGACACGAACTTTGATGTGATACTTGGTAATGCGATAACATATACGATGCAATAATACGACAGCAAAACTGAACTGGCGTATAATGTGTAAGCGATTCATTTTTTGATAAACATAGATTTACATTTAACGTTATTTTGATTTCAGAAACGTCGCCACAGAGTCCCTTGACGGTATAAGCACATCGCTTATTAAAGGCTTTTCGTTGTATTTGCACGATTTAACGTGGCACGATTTAACACCACAACAAGCCTCGTTCGTTGAAAAGGTTACGATTAACTTCATTTCAAAGCCGTTGAGCCAAGATGAGCTACGATGCGTCCTAGAGAAACGAACCAAAGACGATAACATGCAGATAAAAGTCACAAGGTCAAGTACTAGCGAAGTGGTGGAAACTTATTCAATCGTTGAAACGAAAATGGAACTAATGATTAAATTGCCCATCAATCATCCTCTCGAACAAGTGACAATACAGTGTATTCGACAGATGGGGGGACTATTACAAAATCGCGATGTGGCTAAACCACTAATAATATTTTTAACATACCAAAATGGTTCGATATGGGATGTACTCTCCATATGGAAACATAATTTGCATCGAAAATTCGAACGTGTTGAAGTATGATATGTTTGCTACAGTGTTATCCATCAGGATACGTGTCAATTACCAAAATTATCGTGTAAAACATGCAAAAACAAATATGGGCCCTGTTTAGTAAGTATCTTGCAAACTATTTTATGTATACAAGATCCTAATTGTTGTTTGTATTTTCAGTACATTAATCATCAATATGCCCAATCTGTCGGAATATATTTTAACTAAGAATATCTGATTTTTATTTTGATTAAACTGTAATTTTATCGTTTCATCAAACTTATCTACTATTTTTGGAAATAAATTAATGATGAACCAAATTATAAAAAAATAAAACTCAACTTTTTGTTACTGAATATATTAATATCGTTGACTAATGCAAATCGAGTGTGCAAATCAAGTTTGTGCCATCTCAAGATATACCTGACACATAAGCAGCAAATTAACAGCCTTACATCGCTAGTCGACTGGTTTATCACTATGAAATCAAAGTCGGCTGCCTTGCGAAAATTAGGAATGTGTACATTATCGTAGTCAACGGCGTATTTTATGCCTTTTCTAGTCACCTCAAAATTTCACTCGACTCAAAAATGAGTTTTTAATTCTTTCTTTCGTCGTTTCTTGCAGTACAGTCTTTGGGCCGTTTAGATACTACTTAAGTTCCTTTTGATATCTTAGTTAACTATTTGTTGTTGCCGTCAAGCATTTCGAGTTGATAGAATGTTGCAAGGATCACCTTTACAGAAATTTGATCGATTTGGATTAGATATCGAGTTTTGAAAATGTTGAACTATGGAAATGCATTATATTCAAAATGTATTTTTTTTGTTTTGGTGAACAGATGATTATTAAATAAATTTTAAAATCCACTAATAATAATTTTTAATTTAAAAATTAAAAAAGAAATATTGTTTTAATTGTTTTAATCTCTTATTTTATTAATATAAAGTTTATTAGAAAATCATTAACAGTTTATCATGCTCTGCAATTTAGCACTCCATGTGGGCTTCTTTAATTTATTCACTTCGATTGTGAATTCATATTGCAGTTTGTGTATTCACTTTTAAAATTGGCTTCCTGCGAAATAAAAATAAAAATTAAGTGCGCCCTCGGATTAGCACTGGTCAAAATAATAAGCCGTTTCCACCATTACCCATGAGGTAGGCTTCAATGCGTTTTTTTTTTCGGGGTTCCCCAAAAAATTCAGGCCTATTCCCCGTGTTTTAGAATTATGTGACAAAATTTCAAAATACTAATTATATACAGACATAATTCTAAAACGTATCACAAACATTAATTTAAATGTTTATCACATATTTCATTTCATAATTATCACAAAATTTATCAAAAAATTATCAATACAATAAAAAAAAGCAAAAAGGAAAAAAAATATCACAACCTTAAAATAATATCAAAAATCAGTCTAAAAAATATTCAAAATCATGCTTTCAAATTTCAACCGTAGCTATTAATTAGCAGTATTATTAGTAACCCGTAGCGATTTATTAGATTTTTCATATACTAGGAGTTTGCGTTTTCTATCTGATTCTACGTTATCGTTTTCGGATTTTGAAAAATTATTTAACAAAACGTTTGAAAAAATAGATAGAAGTGTATAATATATATGTTTATGATTTTTACCACAAGAGCAAGAACTATTAATATCCAGTGTTACTGAATCTGTCATGAGCGACTGAACTGTTAAGCTAGATAACAATTTTTTATGATTAATTTCAGAATTTAAAAAGTTACATTTAAAACGCGAATCATTACAAAGTAAATCGAAAACGGCGCTCATATGCATGAAAATAAAAATAACAATCTCTGAAGGTACACTTAATCCACCTCTCTGAAGCAAGTCGAAATAGTCATCGTCAGAAGCGACACCCTTTCCACTTCTAATTAATTGTTGACACTCAAGACACACCAATTTTTTAGAAATGGAATGAGCCGCATAACCACCAATGTAAAGAGCTGCAGAACGGTCGAATCGATCTTCGAAAGCTTCTAAATAGTTCGACTCAAACAACTCTTGAAACACTTGGGTATTTTCAGTAAAGAAATCATACTCATCCGATTTTGACAATAATTCAAGAATCATTGTATCAGAATGCGCACAATTTTTTAGTCTGATTTTCATCTCCGACTGAACTACTTCTCGAAAAGAGACATGGTAAGTGCACCCACTGAGTCTTCGATACCACGAGAATCTTTTTTCAAGGTTGTCCGTTTGAAATTTGCCAAACATTATGTACTCGACATCAGACTGATAAGTATTTACTATTTCTAGCAAAACTGTCACAGTTTGATGGAGTGCGTTGAAGGTACTTTTAGTCAATCCTCCTTCGAATATGTCGGTTTCCTTCCATCTTTCTAGCCAAGATAAAAATTTTCGTAAAAATAAAAGTCCGGGATCATCTAATCTATAAATCGGCAATCTATAAGGTTCGCGTTTCTTAATACCTTCAGTCACTGATTTGCAGTTTACCACGTTCCACCAACGTTTAATTATTTTTAGAAACTCTACAGTACCCTCGGTTTCTTTTAACTCCTTACTTGTTTCGAGAGCAGCGATTGTTGACTCGTGAAAAACATTAGCAGCAAACTGAACATTTTGCCGTTCTGTAACGCTGGGGAAAACACTTTTTTTATTTAATTTATACGCTTTTTTTACGTGTTGAGTTGCTTCGCTTACATATAGATCGCGGATGTCTTTGAAGCAAGCCAACTTAAGGGTCGGCGGCCCTTCAAAACCCGGATAATAAAATGAAATGTCTTTATCTTTTTTATTAATCCAGTTGTTCCGAATGTTTTTAAAAATATGAACTGGATCATACATTAATAAAATAAAAGTATTAGGATATTTTGGATTTACAAATTTAAATGAATCAGGCGCAAATAAAGAAAACATATTTTGATTAATCCGGTGGTTATCCGTTATAATTGTGATTACTTGCAAATCTAATGATTGAACTAAATTTAAAACTTCTAATGTAATTGAATAGATATTATTACCCGATAGATTACTTACTGGACGCAAAGACACAATTTCTTTAAAATTACCGAACGCGGAGCTAACGAAGAACGCGAGAACTGTTTTTGCGATATTAGAATTATTTTCCGAGAAACCCGATAACTTTTGCCTGCTATAATTAATCTGAGCTTTCAGATACATTTCATCTATTTGAAGAATAACCTTCCGCTGCATATGTTTTAAATGTTGAGCCTGCTTTAAAAGATAATTTCTGTTGCCTTCAAACTGTGTAGGGTTAACATTTTGAAGGCATGATAACCGCTGTAAAGTTCTTTTGCTTGGTAGGATTAGCATTTGTTGATCTCTTATTAACTGGTAAGTCACCGGTGACTGAAGGTAAATCAAATATGAATTTATTATTGATTTTTCTGGATATCGCGCTTTATTTGAAAGCATAATTTTGAATTGATCCCTAATTACTTGTAGTGTATCGCAGTAATTAAAATCAATACTCTCCGCCAGATTTAAAAGTTCGTTTGTTCTAACCGATAGTTCATTTAAAATTTCATTTAATTTATCGCCCGCGGGTATTTCAGTCGGATCACGAAAAAATAAAATTATTGTTTTTTTAAATTGAGACCAACATTTAAATTGTTGATCTAATTTTGTAATATAGGTGGAATTTCGAAAAAAGTTACCGTACAAATGATTTGATATTTTAACGTAACGCGTAATTGAAAAATCTGGAATATTAATTAAATACAGATAAACAAACTGTTCGTTGAATTTCACTTCAACGTTACAGCCGATTAATCTGTCAGACAAATTTAATTTAAAATCTTCAAAGGAACCGATCAAATCATTTTTCATTAAAGAAATTTCACTCACTATCGGGAGATCGCAAGATCTGGCTAAAATCTCACGTTCTCTTTCAGAAGGATCTTTCCTTGGCTGTGGCTTGGATGTAGATATATATTGGGGTAAACTAGGAAATATTCGGGGTACTACATTTAACTTTAATCGCGGTTTACTGTTTTGTAACTGAAGGTTACCATGTTGCTTTGTAAAAATAATGTCGTCGTTATTGAAATGTTTAATACATACGTGCGAGTATTTTGTGGGTTCAAAATCCTTCCGGTGGATAGCATTAATCCAAGCCTTTCTTAGATGATCCGATGTAGGAAATCGGAAACATGAAACCTTTCCGTCAGTTTTTACGGTGGCAGGATAATTTGATTTGCATTCTGGTACACAGCAAGTATAAGGCATTTTGATTAACTGAAATAAAAAATTGCTAAATTACTATATGGCTTAAAATGCATCAAATAATTGTTTGTATTTGTATCGTATGTGTGTGTAAATTGTATGTGCAATTTTAAAAAAAGTAAATTAGGCTAACTTTTGGTTTCTGATGCCAGTGGGACCCATTTTGGAATTTCCTGCGAATAGGGAAATATCATAATTCATATCATTAAGTATTGCCCAATTACTCTCGTGCGTTCCATTACAAAAATTCTCGAAAACTTATTAAAGTTAGGCTGGTAGACCACCTAGGAAGCATTAATTTTCTTGATAGCAGGTAGTTTGGATTTATTAAGAGATTTTAAATCTATGAATAAATGTACTTTAGAACCAGCAAGCTTTTTTGACTTCGGCGATATAGCAAATAATAAATTTGCAAAAATTTCGCGGTCAACATTTTTCATGATGACTATACTTTATTTTATTACGTAAAAGAAAGTAAAAAAAAAAATAATTACCGCAAAACCTTTTGTTGGCGTTCCAAAATTTCTCCCAAAAATGAAAACAATTCAGATGTACACCCACATGTGATACCCACGACCACAGGTGGGTAGTTATTGTAGTTATTGACAAGCTTGCACTAATTATATAAAGCTGGCAAATTATTCAAGAATTCATTAACCGGGGATACGGATTTCGATTTTTCAAAAACAGTAGCCAAAAGTCGAATACGTTCATTCCCCAAAATTATCAAATAAACTCCATTCGAAGTTGATAACAAAACTGGACAAAGTGAGTGAAACGTTTCCGTTCACTAATTTGTATTTGATTCGACCTTTTAACATCTTAAACAATCGGTTAGAACCTTAATTTAGGCATATTAGGCAACCAGGTATAAAATAGCAAAATATGTTGCTTATTCATTGGGACTATTTCTTTAAAGGTTTCTGATCAACTAAGTTTGGCAACCTTTTCGGAAAACTGAATGAAAATATTATTATTATATAAGATTTCGCTAGTCACAAAAAGATGAACTCAATTGGTTCATTATTTTGAGAAATGTCATAAGAAATTACGAGTTACAGTAAAGTTCCAGTTAAAGTAAGAGTAAAGGTCGATTTATATTATCGGCGCGGCACAGCACAGCTCATACCAAAAAAATATTGTTACATGAATTTATTATGAGAGTATTTATATTATAAGTGCATTTCAGTGCAGTACAGTACAGCGCATATCGTATAATTCAAAAAGAATATTTGAAAACAAAACGCAAACGAATATAAACGAAAGGAAACCAAAATAGATACAAACAAAATAAATAAATACAACTCAAATATTCCATCGTAAAATGATAGATACGAACACACACCGGAATAAATACGAACCCAATATATGAGCTGAACCGAGCTGATAATATAAATCGTTGATGCATGAGACGATGCAAGACTGAGCTGAGCCGCGCCGATAATATAAATCGACCTTTAGGAACCACTGTGATATAAAAATGAAAGAAAAACTTTTGAAAATTTGCTGAACAAGTTTTAAACAAAACTATACCTACCCAGATGTAATTAATGTTCAATTCAATTTTCAATTAAAACTCTGAATGCTGATCAATTTGCTTTTACAAAAATAAAAATTAATTTATATTTTATACATTTCTTACGTATGACGTATAAATTTAAATTTTATGCATAATGATATAACACAAATTTATCATTGTAATAAATTTATCACATTTTAGTGCGAAATTTTAAGCTCAAATTTGATTCAATCCTTAAACATGAGGTACTGGCGCCTGGTGAGTGATAAAAGTAGTATTTTAATTTTGCATGCCCCATTGGAAATAATCATTCCAAAGCGAAACTGGCACAGAAAATTATTCACATTTTTTTTTGTTTTCCACTAACTTTTTGCCGATGCAAGAAAAAATAATTTAAATATAAATTTATGTAAATTCTTTCCCCACTTCCCTATTCCCGGGGAATAGGGAAAATAGCGCCACAGGCGTTTTATAAAAAATGAAAGAAACGGGCTTCGAATTTTAGAATCGATCGATTAATTTCCTAATCAGGTAATTTAAAAGACGTCACTTTTTTGATGTGGAGTATAAAATAACAGAAAATTAGTAATTGAAACTGTTCTACATTTTCATAAAGAACACAATTTTCAAAAACCATTTGATAAGCCGAAATTTCACCTTTAAATAAATAATTGAGATTCCTTACGACAAGTGTATATAAGTTAGGACTAAAGTGTGGATGACGTATACATCGCAGAAATCGAGTAAAATGAACATTTTTTTTAATTTCTGTGTTGGATTGTGTATCTATCGTTTTTAGATGGTACAAGCCAAAAATTTCGGAAAAACCATCAATTTTCACTAGTTAAATAAATAATATATAATGTTTTTTAATAGATTTTGATGTTGGAATTGAAAATTTATGGAGAAATTGCAAAATTTCCCGCGAAAAAGAGTTTCTAAATATTTTCAAATGGAAAACTTTTAGCATTCGGCGATGATTTGCAAAATTTTGGCTCCTTGCGCAAAGGAGATGATTGCTAAGCTGCTTTGGGATTTCCAAATTTTAGTATATCATGTATGTACCTACATAAAAACATACAAATTTTTTTAAAAAAATTGTAATCTTAGTATTTGCGCAGACAAACCGCAGATTTTTAATTTTTGAATGAAAAAAAAAACAAAAAATATTTTTGGAAAAACTGAACATTTTCTTGGAACATGTGGTAATTTTTGACTTGCACCTCCTAAAAACGATAGATACACAATCCTTTTTAAAAAAATGTTCAACTTACCCGATTTCGGCGATGTATACGTCATTTACACTTACGCCAAGTTAAGTTCGTACTAAATACGTATAAATTGTATATAAACATACCTGATTTTTTAATTGCAGAATCCAATACAACTGAACTTTTTCAATGAATAAATAATTAACTCAAATTTTGATTATATATTTTTTTTAAACATGCAATTTGCAAATGTAATTGTTGCGCTAAAAAATTTATATTGTACAAGAGTTTTAGACAATCAAACTCAACTTGCGAAAAATTTAGTAAAATCTGTTTAATTATTATACCCGTTAATTTTAAATTGAATGGCACATCAATTACATTTGCACTAAATTATTTATAACTTAGCTTTAGCACATTTTTAAACTATTTTATTTTTTGCGCCAAAAAACTGTATCGTTTAATTCCACTTCTTTATTTAGTATTCACCACTTGTTTGAAATATTTCACTTACAAAACGTATTAAAACTTTCACACCTATTTTAACACTTAATTACTCTTAACTTAAAAACTCTTTTTAAAATAATATCTGATTAGGTATTTTATTATTTACTAATTACTTGCATTGCATTGCACTGCCTGCACAATATATAACTAATGAGAGAAAAGAGTAAGAGAGAACGAAACATCATCGACTATAAACATCAAAATAATTTATTACCACCCTGTAACAAACAAGCAAAACAAAAAGAAAATCAAACAATTTAATTGGTTCGTTTCATTTCGGTAAACGAAATTATAAAAGCAAAAAAAGAAAAAATCCATGTGTAATTTTAAAGTGGTATGCGAACAGGCAAGACTAACACAGTGTTAAAATAACGTGTCATGGCCAGTATATATAGGCTCTGTACAGACATTTAGCCCGCATGTACACACACACACACACACGCACGCACACACACACACACACACGCACGCAGGCGCGCATGCATGCACACACACTCAGATGTTTTAGAAAGTACTTTGTTTGACTTCGGTGATATAGCGAATGGTAAATCTGCAAAAACCTTCAGGTCAAAAATTTTCATGATTACTTTAGTTTATTTTGTATACTCTATGTAAAAGAAAGAAAAAGTGGTGTCGTTCCTACTTGCCATGCATTTCTATGATAATTTCTTAAACCGCTGTTATCGTAATTTTAATCAAGAACAAATAACAACTGGTAAAGCGCTATTTAGAAGAATATTTTTTAATCGTGAATCTTATCCAAGAACTCATTGTGCAGTTCTAATGCCATTATACAAGTCTAACTTGGAAATAATTGGTAAAGAATAGCTAATTTATTTTATATCATTGTATTTACATACCGAGTTTGATTAAAAATATTTTAAAAATAAAAATTTTCCCTACAAAATATCAATACCCACTCAGTTATCGGCGTTTTCTCCATTTCGATTTTTGTCCTTTTCGGTCTTTTGTCCCTGTCAACCTTTTCTCTATGTCATGATTTTGTCTGTCGGCGTTTTCCAGATTCGGATCTCGGCGTTTCTCAGATGCGGATCCGGCCAGATGCAGATCTGGCTATATCTACTTGCACTCACTTCGTTTTAATCGTGAACTACGTTTGAATTTTTATGTATTTTTAGCAATGATGATTATTCTTCAAATGTCATTGAACTGGTGAACATATTTCATTGCTCATTGGCCATTTTATTATGTTTTGAAAAATCTTGTACACCTGGTAAATGTAAATTTATGTTCTCGGGGAAAGTCGTAAAATTGTCGCCCTGTATATAGCAAAGTAAATAGAGCGCCTGCACCATAATTGGGGATCTTGGGTGCGACTCTTCGTTATTACAGAAAGTTACGACTGGGCGTTTGTATAATGTGTACAAATAAGTTTGTAGGTTTTTTTTTATAACTTCGAAACTTAATTCAGAGGAATTGGTACAGTGTATTTTATTCAAAGTATTATCCATCGCCAGCTACGATTTTTCCCATTTTTCAGGCAGCATAGAATTCCTCGTCGAAAAAATTCTTCGTGTTTTGAGGCAATTCAAGAATCGTCCGAATTTATAGTGAAGTGCTGCTCGGCCAGGCCATGAGTCGTCGACCGGAACAAGTGGTATTCGGAAGCAGCAATGTGTGGTGAATACGGCGGGTGGGGTAGGACATCCCATTCCATTCAAGCACCTCCAAAGTTTCCTTGACGACTCTTGAAACATGCGTCGATCGTTATCATGCTGAAAAGTCACGTTGTTTAATTGCATCAATTGTTGTTGATAACGTTCTCCATTGATTGTTTCATTATCCTGAAGTAGCTCATCGTAGATCAGTTCGAACTGATCCCACCAGATGCACAGCATTAGCTTCTTGCCATGAATATTTGATTTGGTGGTTGAAGTTGTTGTACAAGCCACTTTTCGTCTACCGTCACGATTTGATTCATAAATTCCTCCCGATTTGTCTCTCGAGCAGTTGTTCGCACGTGAAAAAATGGCGTTCGACGTTTCTTGGCTTGAGTTCACACGGAACACAATTTCCTTGTTTTTGCACCACACCCATGGTCATGTGATGGGTTTGAATCGCTTGGTGAGTCACTCCCAAAGTTTCAGCGAGCTCCTCTTGAGTTTGGCATTAATCTTGGTCCAATAACGCCTCCAACTCAGCGTCTTCAAACTTTACTGATCCCTACGCGTGCTTTGTCACTAGTGTCAAAATCGCCTTTTTTAAAATGTCGGAACCAGTACTCACATGTTTGTATTGATGGAGAATGCCCCCCATAGGCTTCAGACAGCAATAAATTTCCGTCAACCGCAATTTTCTTCAAATTAAAACAAAAAAGCCCCATTGACATGGTTAGAGCACAGGAAAATATGTTTTTTACACTTTCGCGAAATGACTCATACAGCTGATGTTTAGAGGAAAATGGCGACGCTTTAACATGTACTATAGTTACAAGATGGCCCGTTACGATTTCTTTTGTATTTCCCTCAAAACTTATTTGTAGTTGTCGGCTTTTCTCCATAAATATTTAATATTTAAAGTTAAAAATATAATTGATAAGTAAATTAACACGTTGACGAACATAGGACTCATATATGCGTTCTATATGGTCGTTAACGTGTTAAACATCTTTTTTTGAATATTATATAAACATTTTAATATTGGAAGAGTTTTCTAAGAAACGTTGTGTAATTCTTTATTCATAAGAGATCTCCAGTTTTGGAGATAATTCACGTTTATATATTTTTTGAATAATTAAGAAGAACCCGTAAGTAAAGATTGCAAATAAAAATTAATTCAGCTTTTAGTATTTAAATTATCGTGCTATGTGTATCATGCCCACATAATAAACTGCTCCAACTATGTTGTTTAATTATGTCTGTTAGAAACTAGAATTCACCAAACTATTTTATATAGTACAGTTGTTGTTTTAGAGCTAGAGATGGCAAATATTAATTATCCTATAAATTATATTCACCTTTTTACATGTTTTTATATTTTCAGCCGTAATTATAGGAAAATGCAGTTCGATATCCTTTGAACCACCACCTAGATATTTTACAGCCAATCATCCATTTCATTTTATGTTGCGTGAAAATATAGGTTATAAACTGACTTTTTCAGGTCGGGTTCTACAGCCATGTAGTTTAATTGTTTTATAAATTTATTGATTTAAATAAACCTCATGTTATTGTATAATAAAAATAACAATTTAGGAAGGACGAGTATTTTTTATTAAAAATCATAATTTAACAAATTACAATTAACGATTTGAAGGAAATTGGCATTTAATCGTAATGCTTCATTATTCTGGCCAGCTTGGTTTGATTTAATGAAACTTCTAATTCATCGCATTGATTTTACATTATTTTGGATTAAGGACTGGTATATGGGTAACATTGGCTACATTGAAGTAGCCATTTCTAAATAAATTTTGATAAAAATCGATTTGTTTGTTGAATTGGAATTTGGGTAAACTCCTGAAGCTTCGATGGTGGATTGAGTTCACTCATTTCAATACTGTACTGTGTTTTATTTTAGTTTGCATGATAGATTTCGAACAAACTTTATTCGTCTGATGTACATAGATTTTAAAATTAATTTTGGTGAAATTCGGGAAAATGATCATTTTTAACAAGGCTCAATGAAACGCATCAATGTCTATCTGATTTAGATCAAATACGGGTTTCTCAATTAGTACTCGTAGTCGTGAATTTTAACAGACTTTTCGTACTTGTATATCGAACAACGAAGCGCTTCATATAAATTAACCCATCGAGAAGGATTTGTTACCGCTTGCAGTTTTGAGTGAAATGTCGTAATATAAAAATGTGTTAAATGCTGAAACTGGTCTCTTATTATTAACTGACTATAAATATATTTAGTTCTGGATAAATTCGACTTAAGTAAGTTGCATAACAATTTTCTTCTGTAAAGGCCCTTCTAAACATAAAAAACCGTTTTTAACACCTAATTTCTTTCCGTTAGAATTACTGTTTGTCTCAAGAAGAAGGGTACTGCTAAATAATTACTGACCTTTTGCAGTTATATAACTGAATTTGTAACTCTTACAATACAATGAGGTTCTTCATTTTCTGAAGTATGTGAAATATTTATCTAATTTGGCTCCACTTAACAATCAGTTAGTCATAAATGATACATACTACTACATTCTAAAGCATTTGTAACTAGACGATTTTCTTTTCAATACATTAAATATTTACATTATTTTTAGTTATATTAGTTTTCTAAAATTCATTTGTGCTATTTTCTTTCCAGCTATTTTAATGGTCAAGTGTTGCGCTTTTATGATGGAAGCAAAAGAAATATTTTTCACTGCTGATCATCCATTTTACTATGCTTTAACGGAACAAGCAAACGAAAGAAAAATGGCATTCACTGGTCGACTATTAACACCATAACTTTAAATTAGTTTAATGTAAACAACAATAAAAATTAAGTATTAATATATTTGGAAATTTCTCAAAAGTTAAGCTGAAAAATTTTATTTACCCGAAACTTACTTCTGAAGCGCGACCATTTTGGAAATGATTGAATGTTGGTTAAAACCGAATCAGAAACAGTCTCATTCACACATTTTTTTTTTTTTTTGTTGAAAAGAATGTTTGAATGTTTTGTAAATGATTCTTGCTACATTTTTATTAAATTGGTTATTTCTCTCTAATCAGTTGGGTTTTCACCAATAAAAAGAGCAAATCACAGCTGAGTTCTAACATTGTTTCAAAAATTTTCGTTCCAGCTGTTCTAATGGAGGAGTGTTATTCATTTGTGATTCAAGCGGAAGAAATATTTTTCACGGCTGATCATCCATTTTACTATGTTTTATTGGAACAAAAGAACGGCGGAAAGATTTCATTCTCAGGCCGTTTATTAAAACCATAATTAATAATTATTTTCTGTAACGAAATATTAAAAATAATAATATAGTTTAAAAGATTGTAGATATTATGTAAAGGAATTTTGAATTTTCTTATCTAAACCCGAAGGTCCAATTTCTTAAGTTACTGAAGGTTTCTGTTGACTATATATGTAATGTAATGTAATTATCGTTGTTGACACTTCTTAAGATAAAGGAAAGAGATATACCGAGGCATTCTTAAAGGAAGGATAATAATAATCATAATTTATTAAAGACTTTATCAAGTCCTCTAGACCTAACTTATCCGAATCGGCGGGATGATCTACTTTGGTCTACTTTGTTGTTTGAATTTTTTCTTTGGTTGGCACATCAAATGTTTAGCCAATATTAAGTAACATAATCAAAATATAAAACCGGACAAGAGGTGCAGTGGTTAAAGCTTCGGCAATTGGGCCGGGAGGTACTGGGTTCGAATCCCATTAGAGGCTAGATGCAAATCGAATTTTTGTCATAACTAAGACCCTTCTACGTCAATGTACTGGTTGACATGGATGGGGCTTGCAATGTTCAGGTGGTATACTGTAGTTGTGTGAGTAAGTGAATATGTGAATGGGTTGGTCAATGGGCCAAAATTGGCCTAAATGTGCGATAACAACCACTGAAACCTAACCCCAAATACAAAAATTAACGAGAGATGAAAACTAAATTTTTTCATTGCTGAATATAATTTTTCGGGTTCTTTTGAAATAAACTTCATAAAAAAATGAGTGAGTCCATTAGTACTCTCAAGGAGATGTGTAAACATGGCGTGTGTATAGTACGTGGGTACAGTTTACTTTGAAGGAAGAAGGAATGCAATTTTACTAACCAGAGTTTTTCATTTGTTTATTATCGTTAAATTGGTCTATTACTCTTTCGGTATAATCGACGCAATTGGATTTTGGTAGCTAAAATAAGATATATTATATACTGTCGACTCTAACTTTAAAAATTTTCATTGAAAAACTGCACAATATGGTCGTTCCATCTCTAGTAGTAAATATGTTTCGATCTGAGTTCATGTGCAAATCGAATTCGTCTCGCAGGAAATTTATAAGTGGTTCAGCTTGAGGAACAGCAACATTAATATTGAAATCCTCTCTCATAATCACCGGCAAAAGGAGATAGTCTCCTTGGAGAATTTATGAAATTCTTTAGGATATGGGGCAAGGACGAAATGCATGAACTTCATTTTGTCTTCGAAAGATTTATTCGGCGAGGTTAATACAACTACAGAAAGCATCTTATTCCCATTGAGAAGCTGAAGTTCAGCCGTATATATATCAACAATGAGTTGTGTTGTTACGCTCATACCAGTTGTTTGTCCAACGATGATTTCTTTATGCGAGGTGACTGTATGGTATGAGTATTCTATTTGAATTTTTATATATTGTTACTCCGGCAGCTCACTCACCGTCTCTCTTGAACTGAACGCAGATCTGGAAAAGCAAGAAAATTGAGCATCCTTGCGTGACTGTGTCAGTTAGGTCGAGGTGATGTGTATGACCTAATACTCTGACAGTTCAATGTTAAAAAACAGACGTCATTATTATCTCGTACAAAATTCGCCATTACAACGGATAAAGCGGATTTGTGGTGAGGCGCGATAGCTAATTTTGAAGAAGACCCATTGAGCTCCCATTTTTACGTCCATGGTAGACGACATGATCATCGATAGCCGACGTGATGAACAGTCCTTCGAGACTCGTTGCTCGTGCTAAAGCAATATACACAATTTATTAACTGTGACTTTTATCGTAAGAGTATATACTGACTATCTCGTTATAGGTGACCACCCTGTGATGCATGAATTGTGGTGGCACATGAAGATACGACGCTTTACATTAATTGTTGTTTATGCTTAACATTAATTGTTGTTTCGATTAATAGTTGAGCTTTTTCTAGAAATGGGCACCAAACATCGGTCGATATTCGTTTTCTGCGCCCATCCAGCTTCAAGCCACCTGACCTTCTTGCCAACTTGTGAATTTGAACCGAAATCCATCCAGAGTTGTTTGACATTTTTTACTGTCGACGTTTTCATCGTTCTCGTTGTCCTGGTTAGGATGCCTATGCATTCGATATACTTTAGACAGCCCATAGTTCCATTCGCCAGTCCATTTGTTACGTCAATATTGGTTTTGAAAAAGTACGGCAATTTATTTGTGTCCACTATGCTCATTTTATGGATCTTTTGACGGAATTGCTACTCCGGCAGCCCACTGACCATCTCTATTGAACTGAAAATAGCATTCAAACGTAGGAATATTAACAAGTTCGTCATTGCGCAGCCAGGTCTCGAAAACCAAATGAATTGAGCATACCTGCGTGACTGTGACCTGAGACTCTGGCAGTTCAATGTTAAAAACGAGATGTCATTATAACCCCATTCAGTAGAAGACATGATCATTGATAGCCGACGAGATGAATAGCGCCTAGAGACTCGTCACTCGTGATAAAGCAATATACAGCAGTTGTTGACTGTGTTTTTAATCGTATTAGTATATGCAATTTCGTAATCGTAATTCGTATTTCGTATCGTAATTTTTTTTTTTGATTTTTCAGATCGATGGAAATGTCGATGGTTTCTATTTCATTCATTAAATTAATTTTTTCATTTTCCCTACTATTATACATATACATAAAAGCATGCCATGTATAGGAAAAATTGTTTTTGTTATGAGTTTCTTACTTTTTTTTCAAACGAAGTAGGTATACGTCATTTCCGTTCGTTTCATTTACAAGTTTACTCTAATACAAAAAAAATTTGGTAGGCGCGCGTAAAGATGTTTACACATCAAAAATTTAAATTTTTCCGTATTGAAAAAAATGAAGTAAGCTATAATTATAAGTTCTTTCATCCCATCCTCGATAAGCATCGAAATGAGAACATTAGTTTTTAATTATGCATTCTTTTTAATTATGCATTCCTTTTATCCTCACATTTATTTTTATTTTTCATTAACCTTAAAAAAACATAATTTTATTTTATTTAGAAATGTGTGTCCGTAATTACAAACAGAAGTTAAATTAAATAATTTAATTAAAATTCATTTATAAATAAAGCAAAATACATTTAATGTTTTGGCAGACCGAATTGAGTTAAATTTATACTTAGAATCTCGAGCCACAAGCCAGTCGCCAGTTGAACACCGCTGAGCTAGAAAATAGCTCAGTATTAAATGAGATCGATACACTCCCCAAATACCAAACTCTAAACTTTCTATTTTATTGCTGATTTGTTTGTGATCAATGATTTGCTGGACATTTTTGTTGTTACTTCGCTTAATTCCGATTTGAACACAACTTAGGAAAATTGAATGATTAAAAGACATAACTTAACACTTTTGTGGACATGACGGCAAATACCGTAAAAAAAACGTTCGTTTAGGACATGACGGTATATACCGTCATCGAAAATAAGTTGCTTTGGGGCATACAGTAACAGTCAAAAAAAAATAACACTTAACATCGCAATACGTTTTGCTAGGACAATTTGATGTAGATCCAATATAAAAGTGTAACGCTGGAAGCGGTAACCGCAGGATCACTCAATTTACATAGGTTTTCGTTGAAGCAGACCACTCTTAGAGTTGTGCAAATTAGGAATGGAGCTTTAAAACTCGGTTGAAACGTAATACGTTAAACGTTTCTATTTAATTGCAAGCTATACCACTTAGTTTTCATTTAGTAACTGATAGAAGGGAAGAACTCACCTAGTTTTTAAATTATGCGTTTAAAAATTTTTGTTTTCAGTTTAGGTTTGTAAATATAATTACTTCGTTTAAAATCAATTTGTCCTTAAGCACTATTGCAATAATTGACGCAAACTGCACTTGCAAAGTTATGTTAAAACTAAATTTTTTAGTAATAATTATTTATATTTATTTTTAGCCGTCAAATACGTAAACTTACTCTCGATAATCGGACCGGAACCTAAACAATTTAAAGTCAATCGTCCATTTTTGTATATGTTAATAAACAAGTCGGATACTCACATTATATTCTCGGGTCGCATGATAAGGAATAAAAGGATAATATTTTGAAAATTTGAACGTATCATATTATGAAATTATTTAATTTGAATTATTATGCTACTTTGAATTGTTTTGTACTACAAGCGTGCTGAACTCGTCAACTTTACGTTCAACAACAATAAAACCGAATTTGTTTTTATTTGCTTAAATTCGATATACATAACATATCGTACATTATTTTATTTTACAGCTAGCTAGCAATACACGCTTAAGGCTTCTTAGCTAGAGAATTTCATCGGTGACCATGCATTTTATTATTATTTATTTCTTGAAAACTATTTCTGTCCGGGTCGCATCAATAGAAGGATTTAAAAAATAACGTGGTAATTTACGTTACGGTTTATATGTAGTCAACGCACTTGCGGAAGAAACGAGAATCCAAAACAAAATGTTGTTAATAAATTCGAGGCATATTTTAAAGCAATCAATGTAGTTAATTAAAATTTATTTATTATTCTAATTTAACGAGATTTATTCTTAGATCTGGACTGGTCCCACTCCCAATTTTACATAATATGATTAGGGAACAATTAAATAATCAGCAAACATTATATTGCGCACTAATTTATGTTTCTAGATTATAAATTACCATATGGTGCAAAATGTTCTGGACATGAAAATCACGAAGCACAACCTTTTAAATCGTTTAATTTAATTTAAAGTTCTTTAATATTTTGAATCTATTTTTTAAATTTTCTTTTAAATCGGTGTAAGTATTTATATTAAATGTCATCCAAATTGTTGCCGTTTCTTGGTAAAGAAATCATATTTTTTGATGCTCCTTAATTATTTTTGATGCACCATGCATTTTATTTCAGTCTATAATTGATGGGAATTGTCAAATAAACAATTAATAATTATTAAATTTAATACGTTTTGCCCTTAGTTTGCCCTTATTAAATTTGCTAACAATCATATAATTTTTACGATCTTACATCGTACATACTTATTAATAAAGTATATTTTTTTTGTACCTAATTGGTTTGGCTTTTTGGCTTACATTTTTAATTCGATGTTATGTGACCTGTTAATTCTGTGTATCTAATGGTGGCAGATTGATTATATTCAAAATTATACTAATTACCCTCATTTATTCTAGAAACCTTAACCAGTATAAAACTTGCTAATTCACATTGCCTTTCTCTTCATTCATTTCCTTTTTACAGCTGTTATGATGATGGCCCGTTGTTTGCCTCCACCACCTATGGAATTTACGGCTGATCATGCATTTTATTATATACTTCATGATTCGAAAAGTTCCACAGCTTATTTTTCTGGCCGAATCAACAATCCAATCGTCAACTAAAATAACTATTTCATTTAACTATTTTAAAAATTTGTATTAGATGTTTTTTAAATAAACGTTTTATAATTAATAGATAACTGTGTGTTTAGAATTTTAAACTTAATGTTTTCAGCTTTACAATTTCATGAAACTGTTTAGACATTTGTTTTCTGAATTTATTGCGATCGCGTGGTGAACGTGACTAATTAAATTATGTTCTCTGTAAATTTATTCACCAATTAACAGTATAATATACTTTTTGAAAACGTAATTGCTACAAAACAAATTATTCCGACCAGTGGCACTATTCTGACTTTCCTTGGGAATAGGGAATTGGGAAAAATATTTTCATAGCATTTTTGTCCAAATTGTCCATGGCCTACTGGAGAAGTAACTTTAGTACAAACATTTTCAAAAAAAAGTTAATTGGGTAACTTTTGTTCCCTCAAAATTTTTGTAGGGAATACTATTTTCCCATTTAACTTGGTTTCGAAATTATTACACCAAACTGATTCCCTCAGTAGGCCAGAAAAATACAATTTAGACAAAAATGCTATGAAAATATTTCCCAATTCCTGATTCCCAGGGAAAGCCAGAATAGTGCCACAGAAGAATATTAAAATAAAACTTTGTTGGTTTTCCGATTTTAGTCAGACAAGCAATAACCCTTCAAAAAATTTTATACCACTATAATATAATACTAAGCAAATCGGAAAGTTTCTGCCAAACGAGACGTGTTTCCTGAAGAAATATCCACAACATAGATGATTATCAATTTTGGATTGGTGAGGTATTCCCATAAATGCGCAGCACTTTCTTACGATAATTATGTTAAGTGTAATCAGTATTTGGTTAATTTTAGTATAATTATCAGAAGAAAATTGTTATGTAAAATATATATCGAGTGTCCAAAAGTTCCGAAACCGGCAAATATTTCAAAGTTATTCAGGTTTAGTTAAATGTGATCGATATATTCAAGAAATGTAATTCTCCAATCTGTGAGTTTTATATAACATTGAGATGATCTTTAGAGGACTTGCAAATGTCACCTTGATATAAAATTGTGACCCATATGTCTAGTACAAAATTGTATAGTTGAATGTAATGCCTTTTCACACGAATTTAATTAAATTTTTTAATATTGTATTATTGGAGAGCATCACGCGGAGGTTTTCCGTTGCATAAAAAAAGGAAGGAAAACGAAACCCCTCCCGGCATGTCAAACAGTAATATGCTCCTTCTAGTACATCTGGGACCTGGCTAGGATTCAATGAATCAATCACACTTAACTCCAAAGATAACATACCGATTATGTACCTAAAAATGAGGCGAATCTTTCAAACAACACAAAGTGCAATGAACCAAAAAAATAATATATGTAACAGATGTTAACTAGTTTTGTGTTTTATTCAATTAATGCCTAACAGTTCGTAAATATACGAGCATGGCGTTTGTTGGTGGTGTGTCTGAAAGAATCGAAAAGATTGTTAATTTTTTCATACCTAATATAACCTTGGCATATCAAAATAATAAGACCTTACACCAAATGATTACCAAACTGAAAGATCCCATACCGGTTTTAAAAACTACTGACGTCCTATATATGATTTCGTGTCTGGGTGGAGAATCCACAGGACCCTGCAGACAAAATTATGTTGGATAAACCAAACAATATCTGGAGAAAAGACTTCAAAACCACCGACGTGATCTAGGTAGAGCATTGAACCCTGCCACACAAAGCACAGCTTTGGTGGATCATTGCCTTAACTTGGGTCATCGTCCTGATTTTGAATCTGCATCCATTCTAGCCCGTCAATCTAATCACTCCAAAAGATTAAACTTCATAAATACACCAAGAACACATATAACATAAAACGAGATACGGATGGATTAGACCGCATCTATTGCTCACTCATACAGGATTTTTCTGTCACAACAAATAAGAGAAAAAAGCAACGTACACAATCATCTGCACAGCCCAACGGCCATTTGTCAGACCACAATACAAACATGACAACAAACAATACACTACACCCAAACAAACGTAGGAGAATTAATTAGTTTCAATAATTATATTTTTTATTTCAAATTTGACTGTACTTCTACTGGCGCGTTACCGTAAACATGTAATTCAATTTTATTGGTGTATTTTTTATTAATTTTTACATTAAAGTTTTTAAATTTCTACATTAAAGTATTGTGATTGTTCCGTATATTGTTCTATTTTCAGTACTCTCGAATTAAATATACAATCGTGGGAAATTCTTCCATTTGCGTCAATCTGTGTCACAAAAACTATGATAATCGACACTTACTTATACACAATCAACTTCCCAACCACCGTGTAATTCGAGAGTACTGAAAATAGACCAATATACAGAACAATCATAATACACCCTTACAATTGAAAAACCAAAGTAAAAAAATATAAATATTCGTAAATACGAAAAGTTAGTTGTTAAAATAGAGTATAGATGGAAAATGTCAAAGAATCGAATTTCGTACGCTACTCAGTAATTCGCTAGTAGTACATACAACTACATGGTATATTGTTCTATTTTTTTATATAGACAATATTCCAATGTAAATATACAACATCAGTCGTCGCGACCTGATGAGTAGGCTGATTTTTTCAAATCAATAATCCCATCTGTTCGAAATTGATTGTTGTGATTCTTACGTAAAGAAGCTCGTAGTAAATGGCGCCTTTCCAATCCCAGCAGACAGACAGTAACACTTTCTTGACATGAATATTCATTTTTGCAACTGATATTGATGGCTGCCTGGAACAACCCATGGTTTTCTGCATTTAGGATTATCATACAAAATTCACTCTTTATCACCCGTAATGATTTTGCGCAAAAAATTCTTTCTTTTATACCGAGAAAGCAAATGCATGTAGTGTCAACTCTCCGGTTTTTGTTTTCTTTGGTCAGTTTATTAAGAACCGTTCTGTATTTTTTCCCATTGAGTAACTTTTAACTGTTCTGCAAGTTTTTTTTGGGTTTGACACGGATTTTCACCCAGTAAAACTTTAAGTTCTTCGTCTTCAAATTGTTTTGCTGCACCTGAATGTGAATGTGATGAATCGTCTTCAAGACTAAAATTGCCATCACGAAATATTGCAAACCACTTTTTTACTCTTAAATGACTCACAGAATGTTCACTAAAATGCGAATTAATCAATTCCATTGCTTGCGCAGCATTTTTTTTCATTTGAAAACAGAATAGAATGACGTAAATGTAATTTATCCATTTCTTAAAATTGATGCACACAGAACAACAGTTTGTAAATGACTGAAACTTATGTCATAAAAACAGCAATGACTAAGCTACATATATCCAAAATGGCGGGCGATTTGGATTCGTTCAAGTATATTTAAATGCAACCAACTTCAGAGCCGAGTTTCTACTTGTACAACTAATATATAGCGAATGTTGGTTAATACAAAATATTGGTCGACAGTGGCCATGTTTGAAATCGGTAAATGTCCAAAATTTTTATTTTTCAAATTCGTGTAAAAATTTAAAAACCGATTGTCCAGAGATCCGGTTTTAATGAAATCTATGTTGACCTTCCCTGCTACATCTTCGTAGTATTATTTATTCCCCTTCAGAGGGCTACGCGACATTATTGGATCAATTATCTTCCGCGAGCCCGTGGGAGTGTTTAAAGCCGTTAGCCCCGCCATTAGTCACTATTTCAAATGACTGCACTAATAGCATAAAAAGTAGCCCGTGAGGTGAAGAGTGGGAAATAAAGGAATAAAGGACTCTCATTTCATAAATTACGGAGCAATAAAACAGTTTTACTCAATTTGTTCGGACATTTACTACCGATTTCGGACTTTCACCGTAACACATACATACGATTGGTAATTTGTACACATGTTGGCTATGTTGAGACGGTTTTACACAAAGTTTTATTTATTATTGTGATCGATTAGAGTCCAAAATGAAAAATGAAATAATACTAGTTGTTCAGTAACGATGATAGTCGTTCAGTAGTGAAAGTATTCGAAAGCAATGTACGATCTTAAGTAAAGATCCAGATTTTCAAAACTAGTTACCGTTATACCGTACTAGTTATACCGTTAAATTTAAAAAAATGTTTTCAACTTTTTATTAATATAGTTTAACATTTTACCAATCTCATTATATCGAATTCCAATCTAAAGAAATTCCCTTATAACGAATCATTTGAACTTATTTGGTTCGCCACATAGTAAAGTTGAGAAAAAAGTTAATATTTGTGAAGTTAGAAATTTTCTGGATGAGTAATTTAAAAATAAAACAACTTTCTTTTGAAGAAAAATTAAAATTTTTGGGAAAAATATATTCTGAGCATACGAAGCAAAGTGTCCAGCAAAAGAAAGCCAAGCAAAAGATTCAATATCGTACCGCCAACATTATATCAATGTCTATTAAGGATTACGAAAAAACAGAAAAGCAAATTTGTGGTTTAATTAAAATCTAATAGCTATTAAATTATTAAATGATAGTTATTAAATCAGCTAAAAAATCAAATAGTTATTTACGATCTTCTTGAGCGTACATACTTATTATTATTAATAAAGTATAATTTTTTTATTCCAAATTGGTTTGAATTTTTGGCTTACACTTTTCGATATTATGCGAGCGGCTAGTTCTGTGCATTAATGTTGTCCGATTGATTATATTCAAAATTGTACTAATCACCATCATTTATTCTACAGTATAAAACTTGCTAATCCTCATTGCTTTTCTCATTCATTTCCTTTTCACAGCTGTTTTTATGATGTTTACCCAATGTTTGCATCCATCACCTAAGGAATTTACGGCTGATCATGCATTTTATTATATACTTCATGATTCGAAAAGTTCCACAGCTTATTTTTCTGGCCGAATCAATAATCCGATCGTCAACTAAAACAACTATTTCATTTACCTATTTTAAAAATTTGTATTAGTTGTTTTTTAAATAAAAGTTTTATAAATTACTGTAACTGTGTTTAGAATTTTAAATTTAATATTTTACAATTAGATGTTGTCGTATTTGCTATCATTATTTGGTGTGTAAATAATCTCGATTAACACACCTTCATTCTAGTGCAAAAAACCATTATTTAAGAAAGAACTGTTTAATTTGTTTTCTTAATTTATTGCGATCGCGTGGTGAACGTGATTAATTAAATTATGTTCCCTGTAAATTTATTACCCAATTGACAGTATGCATATACTTTTGAAAAACGTAATTGATACAAAATAAATTATTCCGACCAGAAGAATATTAAAATAAAACTTTGTTGGATTTCGGATTTTAGTCAGACAAGCAATAATCCTTAAAACTTTTTTATACCACCATAATAATAGGTATGGGAAATAGTTCGCGGCCTTTATTGGGCGACATTGAAACAAAGAATTTTCTTATTTCAACTGATTTTTATTAAACCAAATATGTGCCATTTTAGTCGATGATCTTTTGCCATTTTTCTGGTAGAGCCAGATCCGATCACTGTAGAACTTCTGTGGTTTAGAGGCGAAAAATCGAGACAACTCATTTTCGCAGGCCTCTTTTGAATTTAATGTAAAATCATTAAGATGGTTCTACATGGACCGGAACAAATGATAGTCCGATGGTGCAAGGTCAGTACTATATGGTGGGTGCATCAAAACTTCCCAGCCAAGCTCTCTCAGTTTCTGCCGGGTCATCAATGATGTGTGTGGTCTAGCGTTATCATGATGGAACACAACGCTCTTTCTGCTGATCAATTCTGGGCGTTTTCACTGAATCGCTTTGCCTTAAATGCGTTAGTTGCCGACAGTAAAGATTAGAATCAATCGTTTGGCCCGGTGGCAGCACCTCATAATGCACGATTCCTTTCCAATCCCACCAAACACACAGCATTACCTTTCTTGGCGTCAATCCTGGCTTTGATACCGTTTGGGAAGCTTCACCTCGCTTCGTCCATGATCTTTTTCGCACAACGTTGTCGTATCTTATCTACTTTTCATCACCAGTAATCATTTGCTTTAAAAATGGCTCGATTTCGTTCCGTTTCAGCAGCGTTTCGCAGATAGAAATTCGGCCCATTAAATTTTAAACTGTTAATTCATGTGGTACCCAAACGTCAAGGTTTTTTTTATCCAGCCATTTTCAAATGGTTTAAAACTGTTTTATGATCAATATTTAGTTCTTTATCAATTGCATGACTGCTTATGCGCCGGTCTTTTTCATTCTTCTGCATGTTTTCTCCGACTTTTCCAGTTGTTCTTCATAAACAGCACAAATTTTTTCGAACGCCTGAGCCGCGTTTTTACCTTTGTCATAATAAAATTGTAAAACATATTGAATTTTTTGATTATTTGTCTCCATGTTTAAAATGTTGTAACTTTTTATATACTTCACTGAAACGAGACGTGTTGCCTGAAGAAATATTCACAACATAGGTAAATGCCGATGTTGGATTGGTGAGTTACTCCCATAAATGCGCAGCACTTTCTTACTATAATTATGTTAAGTTTAACCAGTATTTGAGTTTTAGTTCAAAATGATCAATACATTCAAGAACTGTAATGCTCGAATCTGTGTTTTTTATGTAACATTGAAATGATCTTTAGAGGACTTGCAAATGTCACCTTGATTTAAAATTGTGACCCATATGTCTAGTACATAATTGTATAGTTGGATTGCCTTTCCACACGAATTTAATAAAATTATTTTCGCGGAATTATTAATGGAATTTGCACTAGTTAAATAGCATCTCGTGGAGGTTCCCGGAAGATTTGTTCATCACGACGTGTGTGTTTGAACTTTAGCGTAGATTATAACTCCATGGATTGTTGCTTTCGTAGTATGTATATTGTTTAATTACTTTATGAGTTTATATTTAATTTATAAATTGGGGAAGGAAGAGGGGGCATGCCAAAGAAAGATAATGCGACAACAACCCATTTGGATATTACACATTTGGATGACCGCATGGGAACAGCATAAATATAATTCTAAAAATGGAAGGAAAACGAAGTACCCCCCTGCATGCCGGTATTGAGGATTTTCCAAACAACACAAAATGCTTTCAAACAACACAAAAAAAATATTATTTCTAATAGAAGTAAAATAATTGATGTGTTTTACACGAGTAATGCCCACTGTTCCGGATCAATTCAAAATTTATGTGTGGATAATATGTTCCAAGTTTTGTTTAATCAACAATTTTAATTTAAAATCTAGTAAGCGCTTTCATGTTAGTTTGCAAAACAGGGACTGAACCGGGGCAGATCACATCAACTACCTTAGTTAATAATAGAGGATAGATTCAAGTGCTCATAACTTCCGAAATTTTAATCAAAATTCGTAATTTTATTAATTTTGTTCGTAATGATTTCGTAACTGTTCACAATCTTAAAAATAAAGGTGACCCTTTCAGTCATAAAGGTTGTTTGACGGGCAATAGATACTATGTAGAATAGTCCCAAGAAAAATATTTTTGAACCCTTTTAGAATGACGGGGATTTGAAGAAAATTTCATAAAACATGGTTTATGTATAGTAATAGCATTGAATAATATAATTGTCGTTCGAAAAATTATTGTTGAGTTTGCGTTCGTAAGTTGTAAATGCAATAATCGAAAATCTTAGCCCAATTTATCTCAGTGAATTCTAACGAATCTGGCAATTCTTTGTCAGTCCGTACATCAAATGACTTACAGAAATGATAATCAATGTAATTTTTAGTTTTATAAATTTTGTAATTTTTGTAGTCTTTTTAATAAAATTAAAAGTTAAAATTAAAATAATGTTTGAAAATCTATGCTTTTGCTTTATCTACAAGGGGCCCGCTGAGTAAAAGCACCGCAGTGTCTCATAAACGTTTAGGCATTACCTTGCGAATATCTGGTAAATAAAGCGTCCAGAAAAAAATTTGCCATCTCATTGTCAGACATCTGTCAAATAGCTTCTGAATTTAGGAATAATCCATTAGAATTAATCTCCCGTAAGAAGTGGGTACAAAAAGACTTTTAAATTTATTGCATGTCACCAAAGTTATCGTTAAAGATACGGCGGCTTGGTGTCATCAACCATTCAAAAAAATTGTTTGGAAAACGCTACTTCGCACAACGTCGATAATCAACTTTTAATTTCACACGAATTAACTAATGAACAGTGTTAATGAGGCTCCTGCCTAAGTGCGACTAACACACAAAATTAACGGAAGTGGCAACAGTCCCGGTCAAGAAAGTAGAACTAAAATTTAAATTTCTAAAACTCTGAATAGTTTAATCGTTGCCAGATCTTATTTGTTTACGGTAACTCCTCCGAGGAAATAAATATTATTCAGAAAACGGCCGCTGATAATATGTTACAATGTTAGTGTGGACACTAACCGATTTCTTTAGTCAATAATTATTATGTGCGTACATACCACTTATGAATTTATTTAATTGGAATAATTGTATTAATGAGACGGTTAGATTTAACAATTTGTATTTTTTTGAATTTTTGACTTATAGAGAATAATGTGTAAGAATCATAACAATCAGTTTCGAACGGATGAGATTACTGATTTAAAAACATCAGCCTTCTCATCAGGTCGGAACCACTAATATGTTTGACGCCAAATGGAAGAATTTCCTACGGTTGTGTATTTAATTCGACAGTGCTGAAAATAGACCAATATACAGAACAATCACAAACACCATTGCAATCGAAAACCCAAAGTAAAATTTGTATTTTGTAAATATTAGTTTTAGTTTTAATAATCATTGGAACTGAATTTATACAGGATGTAAAATAATTTGAAATGCAACGGGAATTAATTTTTAAATAATTTTTCAACGAAAGATTGGAAATTCGTTATAACGAAATTACATTATGACGAAGTAGTTTTCTCGGTCGTTTCAGATTCGTGAAATGGAATTTCAACGTATATCAAAACCTTAAAGTAGTATATTAATCATTTAGCCTATTCATCTCATTCGATAAAGAACCATTTTCACTTTTCAATAAATGTTTAGTTCGTTTTTGGTTTGAGCGAGAGAGTAAACATTTTTCCAATGAATTCATTTGTTTGAAAATCGTGTATTTTTATATGAGATTGTAGCCGTTGTTTTTGGTTAACAACACTCTATTGGTACTGTTTATTCGTAGCCTGATTTCAATTCGTTTGTGTAAATAAAATAACGGTCGTTATCTTTTGAATACTAGGAAGCATAAATACTGAAATTTAATTAATTATATTAATATTAATAATGTCTGACTTTTTTCTTTTCTTTTCTTTCTATTCTGCTGTTCGTTTTTTACAAAGTTTCCTTTAACTAAACTGTTGATACATTTAGACAAGATACAGTGCTGGGAAAGAAAATTGGGCAAACATATTTTATTGCAAATTGAGTCTTTTTTTTTGTTAAAATTACAAAACTTTTGAAAGCAATTGGATTATTGTTTCATTTTAAATACATGTATGACGTAATTTTTTGAAAAAAAAATTACCTGCAATTCAGGGGCAAAACCATATAGTGGAATAAATTAAACACCAAATTTTAATTTTTTTTTTGTTTTTTATTGAGAAGTTCTATCTTTAATATTAATATTTTGTTGGACCGCCTTTTGTTTTTATTACACCGGTACAACCCCGCAACTGATGTATGGTATTATGTCAAGCAATTATTTTATTTTAAGCCTACCGTTGTTGGCCGTCATTAGGGTCCAGATGATTTATTGCCTGTAATTTTTTTTGAGTATAGTGCATATTTTGTGAGATTAAGTTATTCTGTAAGTGATCTAGTCAAATAAAGAATAAAGTGCAATTTTAGTTAAAAAAAAATAGGAAAAGTTAGTGAGCAGTGTAAAAGCAATATGCTGAATTTAACCACGCGTGAAATAGCAGAAAGATTAAACATTCCTAAAAGTACTGTCGCGTGGAATATTATAAAAAATGCGAGAGATGGGCAGTACACAAAGAAAGAAAGACTCTGGAAGGCCCAGAAAAACAATGCCAGTGAAAGATCGTTTCATAATATTACAATGTCGTCGGAACCGTTTTAAAACGTCATCGATAAGACGGGATGTTGAGCAAGCGACGAGAAAACAAATTTCAGCCAGCTTAGTGAGAAAAAGACATGTTAAAGCTGGTTTGAGAGCACTTAAACCAGTCCAGAAGCCTGAGTTCACATTACTAGCGAAAAAAAAAACGTTTGCTATGGGCCCAGGAGCATGTTTCTTGGGCTCCAAAGATGTGGAATGATTTGATTTTCACCGATAAATCAAAACTCAAGCTGCATGTTGGAGGTGGAAGAATTCTTGTAAGAAGAAAACCGGATGAGAGGCTTAGCAACGAATGTCTTTTAAGACTTCCACCGAAAAATGAAGGAGTTATGGTCTGGGGATGCTTTTCTGGAAATGAAACCGGTCGATTGTGCTTCCTTAGTTCCAGCATTTATTTGCAGGTCCTACACAACGAATTTCAGAATTCTGTGTTAAAGCTTTTTGGCGAGAGTTGCAAATTTAAATTTCAACAGGACAACGCTCCATGCCATACCGCGAAAGTTGTGAGTTATTTTGAATTGTGGATAGAAAAATTGGTTTTCAGATAAACATAAATAATTTGTTAAGAACTTGTTTTTTTCTTATCTCTTCATTTAAAGGTAAAAAAGTACTTCGAAGAAACAAGTATCGATGTGTTGAGCTGGCCCCCGTATAGTTCATACTTAAATCCCATTGAAAATATTTGGTCTATTTGGAAGCTACAAGTAGCAAGAATGCGCCCAGAATTGATTCAAGCCTTAAAAAGTTTGTTGATGATGATTTGGGAATCCTTACCTGCTACGACTTTGAAAAATTTATCAAATTCAATGAATCGGTGTATCGCTGTAATAAAAGCAAATGGCGGTCCAACAAAATATTAATATTAAAGATATAACTTCTATAAATCAATAAAAAACAAAAAAAACAATTAATAATAATAATAATAATTCCCAACGACCTATTACCCCTCCCAACCGCACGCGGGGAGTCTCCATCTGTATTATTATTATTTTTTTGAGTATAATTCCAGTGATTATAAACATGGATATCGAACTGCTTAACCTGTGAAATTAAAGAATAGTAGCAAGCGGGAAAATCTATATTAGTATTAAAATCAAATCTGATTATTAAGAGGCAAACTAGGTGAACAGCTAAGCAAAACGATACCCGTCGCGGACGGAAGGAGAACAGAGGTTGAGTCTGCTTAGTACAAGCAGATTAAAATTGAAAAATATAGCAGTCAACTAATAAAATTGCATAAAATTTGATAAATTAAACAAAATAAAATGTAACAAAACAAAATGTTATAAAAGTTATAAAATATTAAAGGCCAAACCAGTCAAGTTAAATAAAAAAGTTGTTTTAAAGTGCGTTTCGTCATATTAAAATCAATGAAGTGGGAGTATTGGTTAGCCTCGTGAAGCATCCTAGATACAGGTTCATTTTTACCATAGTCAGTCCTATGATGGTCGATTCGAAACATAGGTACCGATCTCAAGGCTCGTGAATTACAATTTAGATTGATTTTTCCTAAGAGGAAAGGAGAGTCGGTACTGCCGGTCAGCAATTGATGAACAAAAACCACGTCTGCAACAACCCTGCGCCTATGAAGTGGTTGTAAATCAATTAGCTTGAGGCGATCTAGGTATGGAGGTAGGTGAAACATGTCCACCCACGGTAGCCCGCGTAAAGCAAAGCGAAGAAATCTACGCTGAACTGCTTCAATCCTTTTTATGTGAACCACATGATAAGGCGACCACACCTGGCAAGCATACTCGAGCAGGGGACGAACGAATGTTAAATAGAGAGCCTTCGTAACATAAGGATCGTCGAATTCTTTCGACCAACGCTTAATGAAACCGAGCACAGCGTTACCTTGATTGACAATGCGATCTACGTGATTTCTGAAGTTCAATTCGCTGTCACAAACGACCCCCAGATCACGAACAGAACTAACTCTGGTAACGGCATCGTTGTTAATATAATAGTCACGAGAAATGGACTGTGCACGCTTCCTAGAGTAGGTGACCGTCTGGCATTTATCCACATTCAGCTCAAGGTTGTTCTTTACACACCATACGGAAAATGTATTGAGGTCGGATTGTAATAGGACCCTATCGGTGGTGTTTGAAATCTGTTTGTAAATCTTCATGTCATCGGCGTATATAGATATAGTTGAATTTTTAATTAAACATGCAACGTCGTTAATAGACAGAATGAAAAAGATCGGCCCCAGATGGCTGCCTTGGGGCACTCCGGATGTTGCTGAAAAATGAGCTGATACTGATTTCCTAAACAGAACTTGATAAATACGGTCTTTAAGATAAGAGCCCACCCAACGAAGAAATTGTGGGGGAAATCCAAGAGCCCTGAGCTTAAACAAAATAACTTTATGGGAAATCCTGTCAAACGCCTTGCTGAAATCGGTCAAGATAACATCGACCTCATTCCCTGCTTCAATCATATTTAATGTTTGTGAAGTGAATTCCACGAATTGGTCGTGGAGCGAGCGAAGTAATCTACATCGGGTTCAAAATCACTGATTGCAAAAGCCAGACTGAAAAAGTTAGCAAAATGATTTGTTATGATTTTAGGATCATTAGAAGAATGATCTTTATAATTCAGAGTGGAAGGGTATCCGTCGGATTTTTTTTTCAAATTAACAAACCGCCAGAAACTCCTAGGATCGGCTATAAGATTTGACTGCATGAGTCTGATGTAATTTCCATAAAGTTCGTCCGATAAACTACTGAAATCATTATAACTAATCAAATAGTTAGAGTGATCAGAGTCCAATTTAGTTCTTAGAAATCTATGCCAAAGTTTGTTTCTACGGTTGCGTAATGCTCGTAATTCGCTATTATACCAAGGAGGTGATGGCAATACAGTTTTTTTGCGAGTATACGGAATGGATTGTTCAAAGCAATCAAAAACTACAGAATAAAAATTTACAGTTTGTGTTTCTATGTCATTATTATCATTCAAAATGGTGTCAAAGTTGACATTTGACAACAAATCATTAAGTTTCACAAAGTCGGCCATACGAAAAACAAAACATGGCGGAGTTTCGACATTAAAATTGTCTTGCTCCAGACAAAATGTAATTAAAATGGGAGGATGGTATACATCTATGGCACAAAGGATGAGATTGGTTTCCGATTCGACGCTATTGTTGGTACCAGATGAAAATACCAAATCGAGCTGTCTGTTCAAACTGTTCTTAACGTTGCTGATCTGGAATAATCCAGAGTTCAACATATTATCAGTAAATAAAGCTTCTTTGGTGGTTAGTACATTCGACGCAACATAATGACTGAAAAGGACTGATTGTCTGAATAGTCCCATTTCAGACCGGGGAGATTGAAATCACCCACGACAAAGATGTCATCTTGAGTATCCATCAGGTCAAAGATGAAGTCAACAGCGTTAGAAAGAAGCTGATAGGTTACGACCTGGCTAAGTGTGCGAATATAGCAACATAAAATAAAACCATTACTTTTATTCTTCTTTATTTTGACGCATATTAACTCGATATTAGCAGTGTTGGGAATGGTAACAATTGTACTATCAAAATTGATTAAAAAATAAGTGTTTAATTTATTCCATTACTTTAACTCCAATCAACGTATTTTGAATATTTTGGAATTTTCCGGGGTTTTGCCCCTAAATTGCAGGTATTTTTTTTTTCATAAAATTACGTCATGCATGTATTTAAAATGAAACAATAATCCAATTGCTTGCAAAAGTTTTGTAATTTTAGCAAAAACGACTCCAATTTGCAATAAAATATGTTTACTGATTTTTTTTCCAGCACTGTATGTTATATGTGTACAAAGCTTTTAATATTGATTTGAGATACTTATTGGTTAGTTTAACACTTTTTAGCTATAAAGGTTTTATTCAAGTAAAGAAACATTTTTATAATACCCTAAGTCATTAAGAGTTTTTAAATGTGTTTTACAAGCTGCTTTGATTTAACTTGCATTGCAGTTCATTAATGCAATCAATACGATAATAATTTATAATGAATTCGTAGGTAAAAGGACAATCCTCAAAAAATGTGCTCCGCGGTTTAAATATTTTGTTGCTGAACATCCCTTTATGTATTTGTTAGTTAGCGTTGAAGATGTGGCGAAAATCAGCAGAAACACTGTAATGTTATTTTCTGGCAATGTAAGAATCTTCAATTAGAAGCCAATTCTGTGAAAATATTTCTATGTATTGTATAGTCTTTATTGCATAATAAATAAAAGTTGGTTATTGCTTTACAATTACATACCTAATTGACTTTTATTTTAAAATTTCAGCAATAATGATCCTTGTGCAATTCATAAAAAAGGGCAATCCACGCTTTATGAGAAAGGACCAATAAATTAAGCAATCCATTTTATTTTGGCTTATCATAAGAACGACAAGATCTTTAAACCCAATTATTGATCAAATGAGCGGAAATATTTTAAGACATGTCACTGTGGCAAAAACTAACTTTAAAATAACAAACAGAACAGATTTTTTTTTTTACTTTGGTTTTTCGATTGTAATGTTGTTGTTGTGATTGTTCCGTATGTTGCTCTATTTACAGTACATACTCTCGAATTAAATATACAATCGTAGGAAATTCTTCCATTTAGCGTCAATCTGTGTGACAACAACGATTATAATCGCAACAACGATTATACTTCCCAATCACCCCATACTTTTCTTTCCGTTAACGCTGGATCGCGAATAAATTTGAATTTTTGACACATTTGCCATCTATAAGTTTAAATTCAAGAAATCTATTGGTAGAAAAACGGCAATTTTGACATTAGATATTTATATTTATTTCCTAAAATGAATATACTATATAAAATTCACCAACGTACATAAAATTGAGAATCTATTGAGTGCGGTTCTTTTATTTTTCATTCAATTTGAATTATGTAAGGGTTACAGTGTAGCCAAATTCTAAATTTCGCAATATATACCCAGTATCAAATCAGTTTTATATAGAAAAGTTGCTATTTGCCTTTTAACGTAATGTGTTGACATCAAGTTATGACATTTGTGACCGGGCAAGTGCTGCTTTAACCACTAAAGCTTCGGCACTTTGACCGGGAGGTACTGGGTTCGAATCCCATCAGAGGCTAGATGCAAGTCGAATTTTCATCATCGATTAATAAACACAACTAAGACCCCTGATGGAGTTTAGAATTAAGCGCCGACCCACCGTCCAGGTCAATGTACAGGTTGACATGGAGCTTTGTGCAGGTGGTATACTGTGGTTGTGTGAGTAGGTGAATGAGTTATTGGTGTGGCGTGAATGCGTGGTATCACAATGAGCCAAAAATGGCCTAAGTGTCAACCACTGAATCCTGAAACCTATGTCATTTGCATTAACTCAAAGGCGATAAATTCATATAAAGCAATGATTTTAGTACAGGCGTTCATGGTACGTGAAGCACCTAGCGGCACTTTAATGAGTAGAACGAAAATCATAATGGTTCAAGAGCTGTGAAGTGCTGTGGAGTGTAAATTTTGACAAATTGACTCACAAACATGGGGACTAACTTTGAAATGGGACTAGCACCATTGAATTCAACATACATGAATTAGGTTTACCCCCTGGGTGCCCAGCTTGTCACAAAAAAAGGTTTGCGATTCAAGCACAGTTTTAGTTATTAAACAATTTATCATCATTTATCATTCATCAATATAATTGTTAAAGAAGCATCATGTAATTAATGTAGGGTTTACGTAACATTACGACTAACCAAAAAGTTGAATACAAAAAAATTTTTTTAATAACATGCAAATCCATTTAAAAATCCACGTGTGTAAAGTACATAGTGAGCTTTACATACTATTTATGATTTTAGGGTACTTCCGAGGGAAAAGTTTGGATTGTGCTATTTTTTTAAAAAGCTTTCTAAAGTGTTACTTACAAAATTTGATTGATTTTTTTAGGAACCAATTTAGGAACACCTACTTCGAGTTCATGTTATATTTTTACTTATAGCTAAGCGTGTGATTAGAAAAACTTGTGGCCGTAATACTAAGAAACCTGAACCAATATACTTTACAGCCGATCATCCTTTCGCTTTTGCCAAATTAAGTGAAAACTTTGATGTCGATCAAACTTTGTGGAAATCGCCTATGTTCGTGGGCCATGTACAACTGATTAAGACACTTAATTGTTAAATATTATTAACGTATGTAATAAAACAATAAAGTTTAGTTTTATAGCTGATTGGGATTTATTGACGTTATTTTTGTACAATAAATAAAGTTGTTTAAAAAAAAAAATAATATCCATCTTCCTATTTGAATTTAAAGCGATGATTTGGGGTCCCAATCAAGATATTTTTGGGTTCATCGTCCAATTTTTTACTGCACCAAACACGCGGAAGGTGAAGAGATAGTTCCTATCTTCCTTGGCCGTGTTAGCTGATTGAAATGCTAACTATTCCTTAATATTTTAACATTTGGTAAGTCGATTTGCTTACCGTGCGATTTTATATACAAAATTATAATGCTTTTATAACATGCTCATATAATCTGTTGAATTTAAAACTAAACACTTTTGCTTGGCTTTATTATGCTGATAAATGATACAAAAAGTAAACCAGCGTACAATTTTATTCTAGAGAAACGAGATATAAACTTCGATAAAATATCGTGTGTGATGGTAGAATGTGATGGTAGAACTTGTTACCACTTGTTTTTTTTTATTTATTTTATTTATTTTTATTTATTTAGTAGAAAATCTAATACTTATGATTTTACTCAAATACATACATAAACAATATTACATAAAATGTTTAATATATAATAAACATATAAGATTCTAATAATATACAATAAAAATAAAAATAATTTAACAAAAAAGGTTAATTATAAAATAATTTTAAAATCCGTTTTAAAGTAATTTTGGATAACCCAAAGTCGAACTTGATGCTAATTTGGTTTAATTGTTTGGCCATTCGGTTAACTGGTTCATTTTCACCATAGATCGTACGGTGCTTGCCTAATTTAATCAAAATACTCTGCCGAGTAGTTCTTGTCGGGACATGCAATCCGATGTCAGCCAAAATGTTTGGCGAGTCAATGTGGCCAAGAAGAACATTTCCTAACATCGAGGCACTAAGTCGATTTCTTCTGTTATCCAAGGTGGTGATTTGATAATTATTACATCTTTCAATATAAGATGGTAAGCGAAGCATATTTTGGTAGTATGGCAGATTATGGTCATAACACCAACCGTCTTTCTTAGCAACGTACAACAAAAATTTTCTTTGTACGCTTTCAATACGATTGATGTGATTTTGATGGTAAGGTGACCAAACTGGAACCGCAAATTCCAAATGAGTTCGGACATGTGCAAAATATAAGTTGAATAAGTACCTTATGTCTGTGAACTCATATGTCCATCTTTTGATAAATCCCAACATAGAGTTTGCTCTCGCGATTATTATGTCTATGTGTTTGTTGAATGATACATTTTCCACAAATGTAACACCTAAATCGCGAATTTCACTTATTCTAGCTAGAGGTGACCCATTGATTTGGTACTCGTGATGTAAAGGCTCCTTCTTCCGGTGAAATGTTATAACCTTGCACTTATTTGTGTTTAATCGCAGTTCATGAAGTGTGCACCAGCTACTTACTCTGCTTAAATCGTCCTGTAATAATTTCACATCTTCCATGGTCTTAATCGGTTTAAATATTTTCATATCGTCAGCATATATTAATACATCGGAATTATGGATCACATCGGTAATGCCGTTAATAAAGATTATAAAAATCCAAGGTCCTAGATGGGAGCCTTGCGGTACTGCAGAGTGTGCTATTATTGGTCTTGATTTAACACCGCCTATTTCGATATATTGCTCTTTGTTACTTAAATACGACCATATCCACTTCACAAAAGCGCTTCAGAATCCAAAGTTCGACAAGCTTTGTATTGGTTTCAGGTGACAGACTGAATCAAAAGCTTTGCTAAAGTCAGTGTAAATTGTATCCATTTGGGTTGATTGTTCTAGGGTTTTCAGAGTTTTGCTTGTAAACTCAACCAGATTTGTTGTAGTCGATCTGCCAGGGAGAAAACCGTGCTGTGATACTGAAATGCGTTTTGGTACTATTGATTTAAGAGATTTGCAGATGACCATTTCAAAGAGCTTAGGTATTGAAGACAATGATGACATTCCACGGTAACATGAAATGTCGGCTCTTTTACCTGCTTTAAATATAGGTGTTATTTTAGTTATTTTCCATTGTGTTGAGAATACGCCACTTTGTAAAGACTGATTGAAGAGTAGGCACAGTGGTTCGACCAGTTCGTTTCCGAACATCTTTAGAACAGCGGATGGTATCTTATCAGGTCCACAACCATCACTAAACCATCACTTTTTCTTTCTAGTGTTAAGTATTCGACTTTTTTTTATTTATTATTCTACTCTGTTTTATTTTAATTAATTATTAATTTTAGTTATAATTATTATAATCTGTTGTAGATAAACTTTGCTTGATATTGTTGTAATTGTACCGTATTATAACCTTGTAACGATTCTTTGGTGGGCAAGGGGTCATACGAATTAAATTAAAATTCTAAAGCTCAGAAAAAGACCGGATTGTTAACAGAAAAGAATAATTATTTAAGTAGAGGCTTCATAGGTGGACTATTTAGTGAGGCTATGGCTCAGTGGACGGGGCCGGTTTAAATTGAAGCATGCTTAAAATGGTTACCACCGGACGAAAAATTATGAAAACATTGAAACAAAAAGGAAAAGAAATAACAGGAATTATGCGTGGATTCCACAGTGAAACAATTTTTTTCAGTAAAAAATACTGGGGTACCGAAAAAAGGAGAGTATACATATTAAAATTAAGTTAGAATGATAAAGACAAACAAATGTTGCTATAACACGTTTTGAGTTTCATACTTTTTATGGCAACATTTTCCCCGCTTATTGCCAGTACATTTTACTGATTTTTTTTTTTATTTCTCCTTTTTAATTTTACTGAAAAAATTTGTTTCACTGCGGAATTCACGCAATAACCGCGACACAGGCAATCATAGCTACCCTTGTTACTCATCCACGTTCATGGTATATTACATCCTTATTCCTCTTGGCAAATTACTTAAAACAAATATTACATAATTTTAATCGATGTGATGGTCGACTTTGATGATGGTGACGAGTGATTGCTGATACACGATGAAGGTCGATGCAATAAAACCATTATATATATAATTTAGATGATGACTATGAAAATTGGTCTTTGTTAAATAACAAAAATCGTTATTTGAATTTCGATATTTTTGATTCAATTCAATTATTTATAGATTTTATTATTTTTATGCAGTATTACACACAGGACAAATATAATTCACTAGTTTTTGTAAACGTAATGTGTATATTCGACGGTTTACAACACTTCGTGCACTATACGTTTATTCTAGCTGATTAGACAGCGTACGTTCTAGTCTAGGAACTGTTTTTTTTCTTTCAATGTTCACTACGGTTATATTAATGAATTCGTTTTTTCACTTTAATTATATGATTTATTAAAACTAAATTAGGTTTTTTATCGTTACTAGGTTTTTTTAGCTGTGTTTACTTGAGACGTTTACAACAACAATTGCACTGAACAATTCCTAAATGGAATTAGTTAAATCCAATTTTTTTAGAATTATTTAAATCCAATTTCAATTTTTAATTTTCATGCTTGCCAAAAGTTGTCGACGTAGTTGGTATTTTTGATATTTTATTCTAAAATGTTGTCACCTTGTAAAGTGACATTTCATATTTGCATCAACAAACAGTGTAATTGTTGTTGTGCGCGTCGTTTGTTTTATTTGTTAAATTTTTAATATATCAAATAAAGATAACTGTCTGCTACCAACCCAATAAACAAAATTAAATCTAAAAATTGTTTTTGCCGTTTCCTTGCGAATAAAATAAATCTAAAATAAATCCAAATTAAATTTTTATCAATAAGTAAAGACAGCTATTATTTATAATATATTTATTTAGTTGTAATTTAGATTTACTTTTAGATTAAATTTTTGGATTTAGCTTGAATATTTAACACTACCATTTATATTGGTTTTGGTATTCCACTTGCAAAACAGTTTTTTTATTCGTAACAAATACTGGTTGTAAATATATTGTTCGGAAATTTATAACACTATCAAATTTAATTTTAGTTATATATTAATTTTACGTATTAGATAGTTTTATTAATTGTATTATTAGAGATTTTTTATTATTTTTTTATTTATTAGTTATTATATATAATTTTCACAACTCAAGCGGAAGAGAATTGAAATATTTTTTTTTCCTATTTTACTAATTAATTATCGGTAGTTATGTATGCTAAAGTAGACAAAAACCAACAAGCCCCCGGTAAAGTAGATGCTTGCCTTATATACGAAATAAAAAAAAAAAAAAAAAGAATAAACTAGTAGAGTGACATACCAAATCATATTTCAACAGAGGTAACCAACCCACATAATCTTGTAGCGTGGATTCGTTACAACCTTTAATATTAAACTCGCACATTTAGCTAGTAACTTAAATGACATTTTTCGTACTATTAATAGCTGTTATTATGATGAGGTTTTGCGCCATGGTTTCAGAGGACATTGAATTTATTACAGATCATCCATTTATTTATTTCTTGGGAGATCTTATTTAACGGACGTTTTTATTTTATTTTAAGTATTAATTGTCCAGTGGATTTAATGTTTTGTTAATCAAAAAAATGTATCACGTGATCTTTACTTCTATTAGTGAAACTTTTAAGTTATTTATTTTAATTTGTATTGAATTAGTAAATTTATTGACAGTTTCTAGCCGGATAATTAGAACTTATATTGTTTGGGATTTGAAAATTTTCGCTTGTTACAAGATACTGCTTGGGAACGCAGATTTTGCTGATGCTTTACAATCCAAAATTAGAGTAGCAGTATCACTATTATTCTAAATATTTCAAAATTGTATTTTAAGATACTAAGAGTATTAGAATTTTAATTTGAATTATAGATGGAAATCTGCAAGAATCGCAACAATCAGTTTCGAACTTAATGAGATTATTGATTTGAAAAAATCAGTCATCTCATCAGGCCGCGGCGACTGACGTTGATATTTTTACATAGGAATATTGTCTATATATAGAACAATACCATGTAGTTGTACTACTAGCGAATTACTGCATAGCGTACGAAATTCGATTCTTGAGAATGATTCTTGATTGAAAAGAATCGAATTTCGTACGCTATGCAGTAATTCGCTAGTAGTACAACTACATGGTATTGTTCTATATATAGACAATATTCCTATGTAAAAATATCAACGTCAGTCGCCGCGGCCTGATGAGATGACTGATTTTTTCAAATCAATAATCTCATTAAGTTCGAAACTGATTGTTGCGATTCTTGCAGATTTCCATCTATAATTCAAATTAAAATTATAATTTATCCGCGATCCAGCGTTAAAGGAAAGAAAAAGTATGGAGTGGTTGGGAAGTTGATTGTGTATAAGTAAGTATGAATTATCATAGTCGTTGTCATACAGATTTGACGCCAAATGGAAGAATTTCCTACGAATGTGTATTTAATTCGAGATATACTGAAATGGACCAATGTACGGAACAATCACAACAAAAACCATTACAATAAAACGACAACAACGTAAAATACTAAGAGTAGATCAATATTATGAATGCATGTTCCGATTTATGAAATAATCCAAAGTTTATCTCAAATGACACAGTATATATACAGTTTAATAAAACTTTTTTATACATGGTTGCATGGTTTTGGTTTATTCAACTAATTACGTCTCTCTAATTTTATGTTTTTTTTTATAGTTGTACGTGTGGCTAAGATGAGTTGTGGGCCTTTTGCAAAGGTGCGCGAACCAATCTACTTCACGGCCGATCATCCTTTTATTTTTGCGAAACAAATCAAACACATAGATATCGACCAAAACATGGGTAAATTACCCATATTCGTCGGTCATGTGCAATCTATTAAAATAAATTGAAATCGGAAGCTTAAATGTTGTTATATATATTTGTAGTAAAACATTTTGATTGACAAATAAAAAAAATTAGCCCTAAAACAAACTTTGTATGAGTTGATTAATAATTTTGTCACGAGTTGTATTTACTGAAGGAATAAAACTCTACTCATAAACATAATTTTAATTATTGGCTCATAGTCCAATTTTTAGTTTATCAAAGAGAAGAGATATTTCCTTTCTTCTTTGACCGTGTTAGCTCATTGGTGTCCTAATAATTCCTTAATGTTTTATTGTTTGGTAAGTCGATTAGATTACTGTTTGATTTTATACACAACATTATAGCATGCAAACTGTTGAATTTCAAACTAAACACGTTTACTAACCTATATTTTTTCGGAAATACTGAAAAATGGTAATGCAGTGGTTTTGCTTTCCCAAAAAATTTTTTTTATAGCCGAAACATATATTTCTCGATATACCTCGTTCTAATATCACCTACAAATAATCAGACTACAGCAAAAATGTGTCCGGAGTTATATAATTTTACAAGATTGTTCCAAAACCTATGACATGTAAATTACGATAAATTTATAAATTTTCGAAACTAAGATAATAAAATGTTTTGTAACTTTTGAGTTACCCACTTCCCATAGATCCTACTATGGCCATGGTATAAGTCATATAAGCTCAGGCGGAGTTTAGGTAAATGAAAAGGTACAAAACATTTTATTATCTTAGTTTCGAAAATTTATAAATTTATTGTAATTTACATGTTATAGGTTTTGGAACAATCTTGTAAAACTATATAACTCCGGACACATTTTTGCTGTAGTCTGATTATTTGGAGGTGATATTAGAACGAGGTAAATCGAGTAATATATCTTTCGGCTATAAAATATTATTTCGGCTGATATAGCAAAGACGCATTACCATTTTTCGACTGGAAACTTTAATAGGGCTTTTCGTAAAACATTCAGAGAAGAGGCAATTCCAATCTTTTTCGACTGCCTTAGGATTTTTTAATAATGTTGTTTTTCTAATGTTAAAAATTCTTTTTTTCCCCTTTATTGATCGGCATGATTATTATACAACTGTTTTAATATCATTATTCTTTTTTTTCTTTTAATTAATTATTTAGTTTATAATGTATTATAATTAGTTGCAGATAAACTTTGCTAGATGTTATTGTTACCGTATCGTTTTATAACCTCTTATAATTAAACTAAACTAGTGCTACACATTTAGCTAGTCACTTTACTGATATATTTTATACTATTTACAGCTGTTATTATGATGAGGTTTTGCGCCATGGTTTCAGAGGACATTGAATTTATTGCTGATCATCCATTTATATATTTCTTGAGAGATGCTGATGCATCTACTACCTTATTTAGTGGACGTTTTACTGCCAAATAAACCATAGTTTTGTTACTTATACTTGTAATTTTACTTATTGTTAATCATAAAAATGTATTACATGATCTTTAATTGTATCAATGAACCCTTTAAGTTATTTATTTTATTTTGTAGCTAATTAGCAAATTTATTGACAGTTTTTACTCGGATAATTAGAACTTATATGGTTTTGTCGGCCGCCCGGGTGGCAAAGTGGTTAGCATGCTTGCTTCAGCGACAGGAGGTCCCCCGGGTTCGATTCCCGGTGGTGACAAGGAAAAAATTTCACGGCTTGTTTAGGATCAATGAATTAATCACTCATTGTCCGAAATGAAAATATGATTATGAAACCTTATTTGAGGGGGCCAAATCTCTTGGCGGGATATAGAACCAGAGAGAGAGAGAGAGAGAGAGAATTGTTTTGTCGACCAAATTTGTCGTATCAAAATCTTCTTTAAATTATGTATAAAAACATAAGAGGATTTAAAAATTTTGGAGGAATGCAGATTTCGCTGATGCTTTACACGCCTAAATTAGAGTAGCAGTATCAATATTATTCTAAATATTTCAAAATTGTATTTTAAGATATTGTGAATACAATTATATTATGAATGCATGTTCCGATTTATGAAATAATCCAAAGTTTATCTCAAATGATACAGTATAGTAACAGTTTAAATAATAATCCTTTTTATACCTTTTTATACCCTACCCAATCGAAAATGCGCGCGAACCAATCTACTTCACAGCCGATCATCCTTTTATTTTTGCGAAACAAATCGAACACTTGGATATCGACCAAAACATGAGCAAATTACCCATATTCGTCTGTAACCCAGACATTACCAAGATTTTTTTTTTTTTTTGAGATTTTGAGAAGAATTTTGGACATGATAATATTAGAAGCTAGTTAATAATGAAAAACAAACAAAATATTTTTTTTCGTAGGTTTCTGGAAACACGGGGCGTACCATTAATGGTACGACAGTAAAATCTACTATAATATTAAACACATGAGAAAATTAATTAATTAATTCAAATATTTATTTAATTCATTTTATCACAATATATATCACAAAAAATCTGCTCATCAGAGAAAAAAAAGAATCATTATTCAAAATAAAATCAGTTGAGTTCAGGAACTTGTAAAAGTGCCTAGATGTAACGTAACGTTACATTTTGAACATTTCCGGGATGCCTGCTTATGACACAACCGGCATCTTGTTCTAGAAAGCTGAGGTTGAATCCAATGATCATACCTATCGAATCATTGCATTCAATGATAGAGCGGCGCCGCTTACCTAAAGTGTGGCATTTGTGCTGTTGCTTCAAAATTGAATTGGCTATGATACGACGAAAAGTCAAGATATTTAATTTTCCGCCCATTTTCCGATGTAACTGCCAAGCATTTGTCACCGCCATATCAACGCTGTGGGCAATCAAAGGAAAGTACTACTTTTTCCCTCTAATGGAAGTTCATTTCTTTATTATACTTATGTATCAGTCCCGGCTGCAAAACTTGCACCGTTTTTCTTTTCTTTACTGAAATATCTTTTCACCAAATTTGTTGGATACACCGGGATGGAATTTGATCCAATTATCACCACACTGTTGTCACCCACGATCCGTCTTTTTAAAATTTTTATTATTACGAAGATGGCAGTTGAATAAACGATTTTCTCTAAATGTTCCTGTTCCGTTCAAATTTCTCTTATTTAGCTCTTCAAATAACTCGATAGTGGAGAAAAAATTGTCGAAAAATAATGAATAGCTAATATTTAGATTCCGGGATTGTAATGCGTCACAAAATTGCAATACAATTTTAGTGCCTAAATTCGTATCCCGTCTTTTGTTTATCTGCTCCTTGATAAGAGTCGAACCAGACTATGTATCCCCGGATCGTCGCTCTAACCCCTAATTTATAACCCCTTCTAATCGGTTTTCCTCTAATAAATTGCTTCGCACCGTGCCGCCCATAATACGCTACCATTGCCTCGTCGATGCTATAACTGTCCTCTACGGGTGCATTCTCTAAAAAATTTCTTTTAAGATGCCTAAATAGTGGACGAACTTTAGCAAATTTATCATTTGGGTCTAAATTTGAGTTATCACACACGTGTAAATTACTTATTAGAAAGGAGAATCGGTTTCGGGGCATTGTTTTAGCAACCAATTCACAATGTACTCTGTGTCCCAATACAAGTGTCGTCGAGGTAGATTATTACATCTACTCAAAATTAGATTCCAAAGAACGCTTTTATTTCCTCTAGGTTGGCTGTCGTATTTTTTGAATTTATGTATTTATTGGTGTTGTCTAATATTAGGTTATAAAGTTCATTATTAAAGAACAAATTGAATATTTCAAGAGGCGATAAATTTTCATGAGCGCAACTTTATCTAAAATTATCACATTTCGAAAATATATCCATTTTTTTCCAAGTATAATTTCTGTTCCGTCTTTTTTTCTTCGATTTGGATAGTTCTTGGACCATCGATTTGAAATTTGATAATGGCATATCATCAGATTCAGACCAACCAGATTCATCGCATCTATGATGTATTTCAGCCTGGGTATTTAATAATGATCTCGGCAAATTGTTTAAATTGACTTCATTTTCCTCTCCTGAACACTTATCAGGAAAAATAGTGATATCCACTGGATCGTTGTTCTCGTCGCCTGAATCTTCCTCCAGAATACTAATAATTTCATTCAGTGTTAATGGCCTACGAAAAATAACATAAAAATGTAAATTTTTTACAAGTACATTGGTCTAATGTACCCATAATGGTACACTAAAATTTAGGTTATAAAATAATTAAAAAAAGTTGTAAACACTTTTTTTTATTTTTGACTATCTGTTCCACAATTAGTCTATTTTGTAAATCCACAAAAAAAAAACATAACTGTAACATGCGCAAATAATTACCTTTTATAACTCATGATTTTTTGATCTGCACGTGTTAAATTGTCAAGCACAACTAAATAACTTGCGCAGTGAATTTTTTATTTTCAGTATTTGTTTTAAAGTGAGAACATAACGACCAAATAAAACGGAAGAGAAAAATATTCTCATTTGAATTAATTTTTAAAGGAAAACCCAACAAAGTTGGTGTACCATTTATAGAACAATAGTCGTTTCTGGGATAATGTGCAATCTATTAAAATATATTGACATCCGAAGCTTAAATATTATATATATTTGTAGTAAAATATTTAAAAAAAAATAAAAAAATTTAAACTGTCTTTAGCTTTATCAAAATAACTTTTCTAAAATTAAAAGAAATACCGTATCCACGGGATACATTTTAAAAGTAGCTCGGCAGGATAAATTTTTATATGTTTATAATAAACCTAAAACGTAACTGTCCAAATTAATAACAAACAAGCGAATGCTTCATTGTTTTGTTTAGGTACTGTAGCTTGTGGCTGCATTAGGTACAAAAACAAGCTCTTTATGAGTTATTATCACACTAAAGTTTAAGGGGGTGTTTGTGATTTAAGGGTTTAAGTTTAACTATTTAGTGTTTTAAATGCATTTTGGCCATTTTTGAGTTAATACTGCTACCTTACTTAAAAAACGAGATCTTTCGATGGTAGTGCAAAATTATGATATCTCTTCTCGTTGAAAAGACATTAGAATGCCAAATATTTTATCTGCATTATTCGAAATAAAAAATAATTATTTATCTGTTACATATGCATTTGTATTGAAATATCATAAATTTATAGTTATATTTTAGTAAATCTTTTAATGTTACATACATACAATTTCACTTGCTTACGATATGATATGCAACTTAAGAAATCCCAATTTGTTTGATACGTGCATACAATTTAGCAATATCTTTGAAATAAATATAAAAATTTGATTCAGAATTAAAGTGTAACATACATATATTTAAACATCAAACTACCAATAAACACAAAATTCGAATCCAAAATCTAAGTAAAAATTCACCATTTATTCACTTGCACTTAAATACAAATTGTATACATATTCAGCATTTAAGTGTTATACAGCCAATTTACTTTAACTTATACATACGTCCAAAACTTGCATTTAAAATTTAAATGATCTATTACCAACGGCCTGGAAAACGTTTTCGCTGTGCCAAGAGCACAAACATAAAATTTGTATATATGTGCTCTCGGCAGAGCGAAGATGTATAAAAAAAATTGCGGTTTACAATTTGGTAAAATACTACAACCTAAATACACAAAAAAACACCCTTTATTTCTTTTAGAAGTTCACATCTTTAAGTTGGCAACACTGTTTTAGCTTGACATCTGATTTGACAGCTGAAATTTGCTTTGTCCTTAGTTTGACTTATCGTTTCAAATGAATAGACTCTCCCCAGAGAAACACTTGCAAATTGTTGAAATTTAGGGTGAAGCACAAATTGATGTGGAATGGGTACGCTAATAATCAGAATTGTCGGATTTCGAGTGAATATAATCTACAAGCCTCCGAAACACTATTACATCGAGAAAAAATCATTGTTTGGTGCGCTTTATGGGCTAGCAGATCAATGGTCCATATGTTTTCAAAAACGATGATGAGCCGAATGTTGCAGTCAACGGTGAACGGTATAGAGACATGATTTCTAGCTTTATTGTACCCTAATTGGCTGGCACAAATCTTGCTGATATATGGTTCCAACAGGACGGTACCACATGCCACACAGATGCGTGATAATTAATTTACTTACTCATTTCATGAAAAACTAATTTCATGTAGAATGGTCCTGTTAATTGGCCCCCGAGATCATGTGTTCTAACTACATTAGATTATTTTGTTTGAGGATATGTTAAGTCACTTATCGACGCCGATAAACCAGAGACGATTGAACACCAATAATAACACAACATTTGGCGAGTTACTATACTAATATACGGCCGCAAAAGCCTAATCCTAAAACAAATTGAGCATATTTGACACTAGAAGTAAAGTAAATTTTATTATAGAATTACACCGATAAGTAAAGTTAAAAGCATTTAAAATTTAAGAAATTAAAACTCCATCCTTAAATTATTTTATTATGTAATTATTGTATTCTTGAATAATTCTTCAAATCAATATAGTAACGATTTTTATTACAAACTAATTAATAAATTTTTCATTTATTTATTAAAAAATATAATAGTTAAGTTAGTCGATAACTTAAAAGAAAGCAAAAGAAATTAATTCACACTTAATTTAAATTTAACACAATTTAACAATATGATTATACTATAGAAATATTCAGGTCATTGCACCATTTCACGTACTCAGATTCACAAACACTTTTCACCAAATTAATTTCCATTGCATAAAAGATTAATTACACTGTGCTAGTTGAAAAATGTGACCAGCTGGGCACCCGGTGGGGGGGGGGGGGGGTAAACCTAATTCGAGTACGCTGAATTCAATGGTGCTAGTCCCATTTTAAAGTTAGTCCCCATTTTTGAGATATCGCTATCGACATGTTTTGGCTCTGAGTCAAAACATACCCTCATTTTCACGTTGATAGCTCCTGAACCATTAAGATTTTCGTTATGCGTTCTTCAGCAAAGTTGTTGCGCACGTCAAGACCAACAACTTTGCTGAACATATCAAGACCGAAAAACGACATCTACATTCACATTTTTGTGTTATTTTTCCATATATGTGTGTTTTACTTAGGCCAAGGTTAGCTTGGAGTGGCACTTCCGCACACTTAGACCAGGAGTGCCCCGTTGTGATACCAGAGGAACATATTTCCCCTTTACCCCTGTTCAAAACCATTCGGAGCTACGTACGTACCGCAAAATATCTCGCACTCCACATTCAGCGAGATCTGAAAGGCTGGTCACACTGGACACGCCCAAATACCTATGCCTTCTGTATGATAGTGCCGGACACGAGCATAGGAAATTATCTAAAATCTCTTCTTCCTTTTCGTCCATGCAACTTCTACAAAGTTATTCGTCTGTAGACCCAGCCTTCTCGCATGTTCCTCAAAAAGGAAGGGTCTTGTCAGTTTTGGCAAAAGCTTCTCACAGAAGACTCCGGCTCCTACCTTGCCCTTTCGAGAGACATAAGTACACAGGTAAGGCTAAATAGAACTGGAATTCGGCATACTTAGGCCAAACAAGACGCTCATCTCAGATAAGATACAAAGAACACATCACAAGTACATAAAATCATGTTTCGTACAACACATAAAAACTGAAAACCATACACTAAATTCAATAAAAATGAAACCATTTTGCACAGAATCAAAAAAGGACTGAAATTAAACAGGTGTACCAATTTGACTCATGAGTCGTGAGTCAAATTACGGCCAAAATTCACACCCTGAAAATATACAAAAACAAAAACACCCACAGTTTACTTCGCGACAAAATCAACACAAAACCCCAATAAAATTTACGACCTCCATAACTTAAAAACAAAGGAGGTACCAAACAGCAGCGCCTAGCTACAGTATATAAAGAGCTTCAACATAAATTATGAAACAGTAGCAAAAAGTAAACCGAAGAAGAGATTATTCTCGAAATCGATATTTCTAAAAAAGTTAAAAAATTGGCACAATAAGTAAGAACTAAAAACTGTAATATAAAATTAAAAATAAAAAGTTTTTCATCTAAATATATAAAGTGACAAAAGAATACAAAAAATAAAGTGAAAATCGTCTTGTGAAATCTGGTGAAATAAATAATATGGATAGGTGTTTTAAACTCAAGTGCTTTTGTTATGTGTGTGGAGAATTTACAATTATGAGCAATCGTTGCAAAATAAGTGATTAAACCGCTGATTTAAATCGACTATGCTTTTCACAAAATGTTATTAATTGGACGCCGTCTTTTGTTTGGACAACATGCATTTTCGTTCGGCATAGATGGCAAAACACTGGAGCCGCAATGCCATTTGGTGTCTCGATGATATGGGCCGATCCACAAGGACATGATGCAGTTCAATGTTATATGTGCATGAATTATATTCTCAGTACAAACAGAAACAAAATTGGTTCTTTGACATACACTGCAACGAGAAATACTCATCTACCGCTGCCGCATTCACATGAAATACCTGTTCCGGAAAGATGAAACCCAACTGAGGATTATTTACCAACAACATTTGAATCAGGTGAAACCGGAGAAACATCTGCATCAATATATCAACTATCAAATGTCACTCATCACATTGAAATCTCGCAAAGTCGTTTGGATATTATGGTACGACGCTTGAACTATCGCAGCGGCAAGCCATTCTTTTGTCAAAGGATTTAAAACAAGTGAACATTTTGGCTCCAAATGTTCGGATATATGGAGCAATAAATCGTCATCGTCATATTACGATTTTTTTCAAATTAATTGAGAATAATTCACTCGCTTTTTGCACTGATATCAGAGGTTTGGTATCCACAATTCATATAATCCTGAAGCTTGGCGATTGTTCATCGATTCCTCTAAAAGCAGCTTGAAGGCAGTTCTCCTTCACGTTACCAACTCAAAGAATTCCATTCCAATTGCACGCAGCACAAACACAAAGGAAACCTATGCATCAATGAAAAAAATCATCGATTTGATTAAATACAATGACCATCAATGGAAAGTTTGTGCAGATTTGAAAAGTGATAGCTCTTTTAAGTGGCATGCAATTGGGTTACACTAAAAACATGTGTTTTATGTGCTTATGGGATACTTGTTTTAAAGGCGACTAATATAACGAACGGAACTGGGTGACATTTGTTGGAATTTGCAAGAGGAAGAAGAACCCGAAGACGACATGAGCAAATCAGAAAATTAAAATTGAAAGTTAAAAAAAATGTTAATTTTTTAGGAAAAAATTGAGAAAAATCACAATAAAATCAACTGAATCAATTTAGTTTTCTTTTAAATAGCTTCTATTGTATCTATATTTGCCGATGAGATGTTTATTCGATCGATTTAAATTCAATAAATGGACAAAAAATGATAAAAAATGTTTTTTTCGTCGAAATGAAAAGCAAAAAATAAAATAACACAAAAATGTAGATGTCGTTTTTCGCCCTTGATATGTTCGGCAAAGTTGTATGTCTTGGCTTGCGCAACAACTTTGCTGAAGAAAGCATAACAAAAATCTTAATGGTTCAGGAGCTATCAACGTGAATATGAGTGTATATTTTGACAAATTTTTGACTCAGAGGCAAAATATGTCGAAAGCGATATCTCAAAAATGGGGCCTAACTTTGAAATGGGACTAGCACCATTGAATTCAGCATATGTACTCGAATTAGGTTTACCCCCCGGGTGCCCAGCTTGTCACGCAAAAAAAGTTTAAAATTCGAGCACAGTGTTATCAGTATGATCCAGTCATAAATAAAGTGAATAAAACAAAATATTTTTTGGAGTAAAACTGCATGAACGAGAAACAGCTACAAAATATTATAATTATGTGTAATTATTACCATAACGCAAGATTCGATACATGACCAACTCGGTATACGACCTTTTTGGCTGTGGGTATTTTGCTCATATACGACGCAAGATTCGGTACACGACCCTACTTTTACACGACGCACCATTCGGTTATTTTTATTAATTTAGTCTATCACTATTAATAAACAGTTTTTAAACTATTTTTTAACCCATTAGCATACATACTTATACAGGTAAATTTTTTACATGGGAACGGATTAATTATTTTTACACGGCTTCTTATGGGGAAGGCGGCTTCGGAATACGACCGATTCGGTATACGACGGATGGAAATAAGGTCGTATATCGAGGTACCACTATGTATATATCAATGTTCAGATAAAATAGTTATATTTTGTTTTAAGTTAATAACCTAGATAAATTTTTTTACTTGAGAGTACAACGCATAGATTTACATGGGAATTGGAAGATTATTGGAAATCAAATATTTATACTGTAGGTGGATTCAGTGTTGCGTTCGTTCGTTTGCCCTTCCTTTGAACTTTTTTTAAATCAATTCAAGCTGAAAAAAAATCACAAGGAAAAAAACGACCAATGAAATTGGTATAAAAAAAATTCAGAAGGAAGGAACGAACGAACGCAGCATTGTATCCGCCTTGTGTGTCTCGCCCTAATTCAATTGTTTCGGACGAACTAACTCGATGAATACTAGATTTCCTCGTCGACAGCATAATAATACTATTTTCCTATCAATCCCTACCGGCTTCCAACGTTCAGTCTTTTCAAAATGAGCGTTTGGTAAAAAAGTATATTACTAATTTATTTCATAAATATTATATGCTAGACGATATTCACCATACACATTGTTTTTTATTGCGGTGAGAAACTATTAAAAATTGTAATGGATAAACTAGGAAAATTAAATATATTTTTACACTGTCAAATTAACAATGCTAAAAATACTATTGCTATATATGATATTTTCATAATTAGTATATGTACTTAAATATTTTAATAAACTATTATACTATCAACTTTCTATTATAATGTATTAGGTGTGCAAGTAGCAACTCGGCTCTGAAGTTGGTTGCATTAAAATATACTTGAACAAATCCAAATCGCCCGCCATTTTGGATGTATGTAGCTTAGCCATTGCTCTTTTTATGACATAAGTTTCAGTCTTTTACAAGCTGTCGTTCCTTATGCATCAATTTTAAGAGATGTTTGTCGATATACAACATTTACGTCATTGCATTCTATTCTGTTTTCAAATGAAAAAAATTCTACTCAAGCTATTGAATTGGTTAATTCGCATTTGACAGAACATTGTGCGAGTCTTTCAACAGTAAAAAGATGGTTTGCAAGATTTTGTAATGGCAATTTTGTCTTGATGACGATCCACGTCCAAGTCCAGTAAAACAATTTGAAGGCGAAGAACTTAAAGTTTTACTGGATGAAAATCTGTGTCAAACTCAACTACAGAACAGTTAAGAGTTACTCACCAAGCAATATCACTTCGATTGCATGCAATGGGAAAAATACAGACGGAATGAAAATGGGTTCTTCATAAACTGACCGAAGAAAACAAAAACCGAAGTGTTGACATCTGCATGAATTTGGTTTCTCGGTACAAAAAAACGGAATTTTTCGTTACACACAAGTGGCTTTTGTACGATCGTTCTAATCGCAAAAAACTACGGATTGATCCAGGTCAGCCATCAACGTCAGTTGCAAAAATGAATATTCATGCCAAGAAAATAACACTTTCACAGTGTGCCTGGTGGGATTGGGAAGGGGTCATTTACTACGAGCTACTGGAACCTACCCAAACTAAGTGATGCTCTGCAGGAAAAAAAACTATTTATGAACCAAGGAAGGCGTAAGGTGATATTGCTTTGTGATAACGCTCGTCCACATACAGCAAAATCAACACAGGAACTCATATTCTCCTTCAGCTGTGAAGTTTTACAGCATGCCGCATGTTCTCCAGACTTGGCTCTCTCTGATTACGACTTACTTAGATCGATGTCATCATATTTGTAAGACCAGCGATTCACGAAAATTAGGGATGATGGCTTTTATCATCTACCTCATAAATGGCAAAATACCATAGATAGTAATGGCGAATATTTGGGTAATTAATCTTTGTAACAATTATCTTTTCAATAAAGTTTAATTTCACAAAAAGGACAGTTTCTACTTGCACACCTAATACATTGTCTAGTTGCATCTGTTTTGGAATAAGAATAATTATATACGTTGTAATAGAGTAATTAATGGCGCTTTGTGTTGTCCATGTTGAGGTTTATCTCGCAACTGTTTTTGTAAATTAGATTTTCCCATTTCCTTCAAAATTACTCAAATTTCAAGTTTATTTTTAGGCATTGTTACCGATTATATGGCCGACGAGTTTACAGCGAATCATCCATTTTATTATGCACTTGTAGCAATAGACTTACGGGATAGAAATACATGTGTAGCATTCAACGGACATTTCGTTCACTAACTTTTAAATTAAATTGTATTAATAAAATATAAATAAAAATTTGTTACGTTCAGTAATAGTGGTGTGATTTTCACTTAATTATTATAAACGGAGCCAATTCCATAACCATTTTATTAATATGCACTTGTTGTCATACTTTGACGCTGGTATTATTGTTCAAAATAGTGCATAAAAACCTATTTTATTATTTTCAGCCTGTTTCGAGATGTCGAATTTTCTCAGAGTAGAATTTTATTTTTATCTTGAGCTAAATTGTATGCATATTTGTGAATTAATAAAGTATTTGTATATTTTTGTTTTACTGTGAAAGTGTGTGTTTTAATAAGTTGGTTAAATTGTACTAATGTTGATTTAAGTTATTTTTCAGACCATAAGAGTTTTTTTTTACATATGTGTTGCTTTGAAATCAACTCTGAAAGTCTGAACTTGCTGCTTTGAAATTAACTCTAAGTTTCGTCTTTTAATGAAGAGGCTTCGGTAGGTCCAAGAAATGCGCAATATTCAATTTTCCTCTTTTTTTACAAAATAAATATTACGTTAATTCTTTCAAAATAAATATTACGTTACAATCAATCATGACAATTTAATTTAAATATGGAGAAGTTCTGCGGAAACTTTTTATAAAATACGAATAATTTTAGGTCTAGAATACGTACCAAATCTTTCGACTGAATCTTATTTAAAAGTTTGTTTGGATTTAGAACAACCGAAATATGAAACTTATGTAAGCTTACAATTTATTTATACAAATTACAATGTATATATTATAACAGAAACGTGTTATATATCGAAAGTTGTCATATGTTATTCTTTTTCTTTGAAATCACTTGTTGTATTTTTTACTTACTATCCGGAGTAGTCTTATAAGAGCCGACAGGGAAATTATTTAGTAATTTCGTAGCACTAACCATCCGTATTTGCGCCAAATTAAATTGAACAACATCTAGTTACTCGATTACATGACTTCTCGAGCTCTCATCTAGATTTTATTTATTTATTTTCAAAAAATAATTGTGAATTGTCAAGCTGAGGCGGTAGAACTAACAGTTATCTCTAAAAATGTTTTACTATTGTAAAAGTTTCAAATGATATTTTTTCTGACTTTGTACTAAAATTTTAACTGCACTTTAGTTGAGCTCTTAAAAGAGAGGCGATGAGAAGACTTTTTCAAAATTCGCGAAAAATTTTGTGACAAATATTATAAAATTGTCACGTTTAATATCCTTTCGTATTGGATTATATCGAAATTACGAAATTTAAAGCCTTTACTTCAATAAAAATGATTAAAACTGTTATAATGGATTATTGCAAATTTTTGTGTAATTGATTATTGAGACTGCAAGTTTTTATGAGTAGGAATTCAAATGAATACAAATTAACAATGCCAGTGTAACTACTACAAACTGCTGTTACTATCATATGCCATTTCATTAAAATTGGAAATTTTCTGTGGCAAAATTTTGTTCTAATAAAAAACGTCATGAAAATTGGTAATTTTATCATAATTCACCACCAGTGGCACTATTCTGCTAATTCCCTGGTAATAGGGAACTGGCGAAAAGATTTATATGTAATTTCTGTTCAAATATTTTTTTCCGGCATACTGAGGTAAAAAGCTAGTGTTAAATTTTTTGAAAACAAAATTAAATTGGGAATAATTTTCCCTGCCAATTTAGATATGGAAAAATTATTCCCAATTTATAAATACATATTTACATCAAACTTTTCTCTGGAAAAATAATATTTGAATAGAAATTACATATAAATTCTTTTCCCAGTTCCCTATTCCCGGGGAATTACCAGAATTGTGTCACAGGAATATAAAATGACTTTAATATGGCATTACGTTTTAAGCAAGATTAAGATGCCTGCTGCGTTTTCAATTTTTAAACTATCCTTTTTGAAATTTCCCACCAAGTAGAAACGAGCTCCCGATCAGTGTTGCCAACTATAATTTTCGATGGGTGTCAAATTGACGTCAAAATACTGCTAGATTGACTGAAATAGTGTTAAGTAGAGCTGAAAATAGAGCTTAAAGAGATTGCTTTTTGAATGAGAATAAAAGTTTGCTAAACAAACGATACGAGTATATAACCAGTCTAGTGCAATCACGAAATGCAAACAAACACAACTTTCTCATAACCTCAATCTAATATTTATTGAAAGAAATAATGAATTTGCTTTGCATTTTCGTTTTATTTAGTTTCCAAAACAAACTTTTCTTTATGTAATTTTGAAATCAAATTGACGATGATTTCCCTATGCATGATGCCAACAGATATCTAACATTGAAATCAGTTAAAAACAGTCGTTTATTGAAGAATAGTAAGATTTTTTTTTAAACAACAAACCTACGTAATAGAAGGTAATAGAACAATAGTCCGTAAAAGTTACTATTATTTTTGATGGATGTATTTATTAATTTAAGGAATCTATGGGCAATTTAAAATTTAAAATATTGTTGGTTTCGAAAGTTTTTCAAATTCCCTCAGAACCTATGAAATACATATTGGAGTAGCTGGAAGCTGAAATTTCAAAATAAAAATATTGTGTAGTGGTGTATATAACGGGTGGTGTATATATAAAAATATTGTGTAGGGGTGTCTAATGTGATCTAATGTCATTCCAATATGTGTATGTTCACCCTACTTTTAGGATTGTTTTCGTGGCGACGCAACTAACTTGTCTCTTAAACTGCCGTTTTCAAATATGGGCACATGTACTGAGATACCTGATCGAAGAATTGATGGGCGGTTTACTCCTGCCCGGGCGGTTTAACCTGAATACATTCCATGTTCCAAATTATAAAACTTTATCCATATTTCGAAGCCGAGGTTGTTGTGAATTTGGATGTGTTATTGTGGTTTCCTAACAATTTTTTATTATCTGATCGGTTGTTAACACGTAATCAACTTTTCGATTGGTAATTCCACAGACATTCAAAAGAAATTTTTTATTTGAACTAAAAAATTAAAACAAAATTTATGTCTGATTATTCCAATGTCATCGTTGTTTCTGTGATTTTTCGTTAAACTTCGTATACGTATACGCAAAAAAACAAAATATTTTTCATTGTATGCGACGATTTAGAGAAAATGAATTCATAGTTTAAATTTTTACATTTACTTAGGGTGAAATATCTCTTTTAAGTTGTCTCTGGTAATGCGAACCTTATAAATATGGGTTATCGGAAATCACTAGAATTACTGTTTTCTCTGCAACTTTTAAAGACAATGATCTATAAATTTGATGTATTTTAAATAAATTTCGTGTTCTGTTTTAGACAAAAAATTTCAGATCATTGTTTAGTGGAAATGGATATATATACTCAACCTACTCAACTCACTAAGACTATAGAAGAAATATGGAACTATCTAGCAGGCTTTCTATTAATATAAGTTTTATAGTCCAAAGTCACTAATTTACAAACCAGGTTCACGTTTAGATTGAGGTCACTTTTGAGGAGCTCTTTTCAAATTTACTCTATATGTTTTATAAAATGAACACACATTTTTTCAAATCACTATCACTTTTGTGTAAATGAAATTCAAAATATTTATAATCAAATTAAAATTTTTACATTAGTTGTGAGGAGTCGCGTGGCAGAGTGGTAATGCGAAAGTAACTTAATCACCAACGTCAAGCAACCATCCTTTAGGTTAATACAAATTTTGACGGCTTTATGAGAGAGGCGCAAACATTTAAAGAGACAGGAACATAACCATCTCCCCACTTCCGACATGCCAGTAAGCCTCTGTTTTAAAAGAAACGCGTTCGTCCTCCTGGCCCATATTCCAAAAAATGCCTTAGCTCTAATCCACGTGTGCACTATAATTTTCGAAACATAAGGATTTTACAGATTCGATTTGTGATAATTTGTTTTAATCACAAATTTAAAATAGGTCTTAGGTTAAATAATGATCACGTTGCGATGTTAAACGGTTAACGCCACAGCCAGCAAAACTAACTTGTGTAAACAGTTCGTTAGTTCCATAACTTTTTCGAGGCATTGCATTGAAATTGCATGTCAAGTTAATTTTCATGTAATCCTGCTTCGTTTGTATTCGATCACGAATAATCATTTTATCTTCCTATCCTATTATAGCCTAGACAGCCGTTAATTAAAGGGTAGATGCCGGCTGTAAACAGCTGGTACCACACCTCAACTGTCAGACATTATCTTTATTGACATTACAGACTTTACAGTTTAATAAAACTGTTTTGCAGCAATGAAGTGTAAAAGTACTCAATAAATTATTATACAAAAAATTTAGTTAGTTGAACTGAAATGAAACTGATTTTTTTTTGTTTATTAGGATATATTAACTTGATACTCTACTACCTCTATACTAATGTATTATGTAACAAATCAGGACACATTGGAAACCTAGAAATATCTTTAGTGAAATCATTATCGTTTTAGGGTGTATGGTACTCAGAAAACAAATTTCATTTTGGTATCGATATTTAAATTCCTAAATATCGTATCCAAACTGGTTTGTTTCTTTAATAAATAATTAATTTTATGTTTTTTTAATTTTAAGTACACGAATTTTTGATAATTTATTGACGGTGCTTATTACTTATATTGTCCATATGTATAAAATTCGTTAATTAATTTAGGATTAGGACACGTTTATTTTTAATTGATCTGCCATCTAGGGACAGTAAAAGAAACTCAAATTATATCATCATTGTGGCGTAAAAGCAAAAAACTTAATGTTTATCGTAATTTTGTGATCGAGAAGAAACGAAATTTTAAATATTTTTAAAATAAATTTTCTATTTTCTATCTCGATTTCGCATTAAGAAGATTGATTTGTACGTTTATTAAAAATAACGCTTTTGGAACCTAACCAGTACACAAATTAAACATTTCGAAATCATGTATTAATACCTCAGAAAGAATTTCTTCAATTTGTAATATTTTATTGTCGCAAATGATTTTTAAAAAATATCGTTTTTGACAAGCTGATACACCCTTAAGGAAAACTTCCAGTGTCTTATAGTGATGTACTTAGTGTGCTTACTGGTTAGTTTACCCTGATCTTAATCACGGAAATTTGAAGTTTTGAGTTTTTCAAATATTTGTTATCTTATTACATTTCTTCGACACCAATGCAATAAAGAATGGAATTCCAAATCGAAATATTAATATTTTATGTTTTAAAAATATGTCAAGCTCCGCTAATCATTAGCACGTCATAGTGTTCAATTCAAGTTCTGTTTCATTTTATTATAGATATTTCATTTAAGATTTTAGTGTGCCCTAATTTATATTCAAAATTTTACATTGCAGCTGTCCTTATTGAATTGGACTGTCTTCTATTGGAAGTCAATTTCATTGCAGATCATGCATTTATTTATTTTTTGCGAGATACTATTTCAGGACAGGTATCGTTCATTGGTCGGCAAAAATCTTTGAAGTCTGTAACTTAAAAATATTGTTAACATGGTATGATTTTGAATAAAGTTGTATTTAAATTTAAATTTGTCTTTTTGTTATCAACAAGTTTTGAATAGAAATTTGTTTTACAATACTCGGGGTTATTGTTAAATTTGGGATTACAAAAATAAAAAAATACCAATCAATTGTTTTAATTTAGATACATTGTGAATGGCTGGAAACATAAGAAAAGCAACCCTTTATTTTCATTGTTGTGAGATTATCTGTCATTCCGCAATAAAACTTAATTTAGTTCTTTAAAGTAATGGGCAGAATGGTTTTGACTACTCCAAATTGATAGTTCAAGGTTTAAAAAATTGCTGTCGATGTTCATTCCATTTTTATCTTTAACCATCCTCTCCATCTGCTGTAAGAAACAGTAACCGATTGACATCAGTATTAATCCTTTCATATCATATAGGTATGTGATGTGATCCAACATGTTTCTAAAATCCGTTCCTAAAGCGCATAAATTTTTTCATCATATAATAATTTATTATTTTTCATTACAGGTGTGCGCATGATGCTTATGAGCGCTCCACGCCCTCGTGAACCAATATATTTTACCGCTGATCATCCGTTTAAATTTTTATTGCGGGACTGTCGTGAAAACCACATTTTCTTTGCTGGGCGGTATATTGGTGTTGTTTAAATATTGCTTACTCGTATAATGCGATGCAATTTATAAATCGGGTTTTGGGATTTGAAATTATTAATAAAAGGATATTTATCTTACTACACTATACAATGAATTGTTATTTATATTTTGAAAACGCCTCAAAAAATGAATGATATCTAACTGAAAAAATAAACTTAGTTACTCCCACACAAATGAAGGCATTGGTTCAGAATTGATGAACCTGAAAGGCTTGAGTGTCACCAATTAATCTACTTATGCAAATCGCAAATTTATAACTTTCTGATACAGGAAAGGGCTATAGCTTAAAAGAGGAATGGTTTAGTTGCAACCATATTCCTCTGACATCAACATTTTTGGAGCAGAATCGTCAATGTCTTCTCAAGAGAGTTAAACTAATTTTGATTAACTGGCGGACAGTAGAGTAAAATATCACTGTATACGACATACTTAGTGTTATCTGTTAGTACTATAGTAAATTCCTAGTGATATTGTCGGAATCTCAAATTTGGCAAAAATCCTACTTTCAAATTCGTTGGATTATTATAAAGGAAGATTTCTTACCATGAAATGATTGATTCAAAATTTGGTAAGGTGGAAATTTTGCCATTGTTACTTTATAACTCAGACCTAAGCAAATATTAATTTTGCCATTGTTACTTTATAACTCAGACCTAAGCAAATAATCAGCCGTGGTTTGTTTAGGTTAAATGTTTCAGGTGAAACAGGGTTTCATGTGGTTATTCATTTCGAATGCAATTTTTCATAAGTATAAGTGATTAATGAGTATTTGGCTAGTTTTTATGAATCTTTTTATGATTACCTATTCTACTTTATGGAATCGTCTATTTTTTTTTTAGTTAAAAAACAATTAATAGCGAAGGAGTGGTTTGTATCGTTGTGGAACGTGATTAAACATAGCACATAAGTAACACTAATTTGAATATGCTTTGTGTGATGCCTATTTTAACCAAACACCATATTCTTCCAAACTATGCCTTTCAATAAATTCTGCGATATAGAGTTTGAAAATGTAACACAGGAAGACATTCAATTCAAGCTCAAACAGGGTTAATATTTAATATTTTTTGTTACAGATGACGATGAAATTATGTTCAGGTGCGATGTAAGTCGCCGCTACAGAAAGAAGTTCTTAGTTGACCATCCATTTAAATATGGGTTGCGGGATTGCCAAGAAAAACAAATTGTCTTTGCCGGTCGATATTTTGGAGTTCCGTGTTCTTTTTAATTATATTACTAAAACGCATTTTTAAGGTTAAATGTAATAAAGGATTAATGGTTATAGTATCTTAATATCAGGCACTTTTTTTATTATTGAAAGAAACTGATTAAAGATTAGGGTATCGAATGATTTAAAGAGAAGTCGGTATTACGGAAGCTTGGGTTTGCATTATTATTAATATTAGCTGAATTGAATTAATTTTAAATCCCGGCTTTATATTACAATAGCAAGGCTTGAAAATTTATAATTCTCTTCTAATCCTGGTGTATACGCACTAACGCACTTACGATAACGCCACTCATTTACTGACAAAGTTTAATGACTTATTTTTTGTTACAGGTGTACGCATGATGCTTAGGTGTGCCCGACCCCCTCGTGAAACTATATATTTTACAGCTGACCATCCATTTAGATTTGGTTTGCGGGATAGTCGTGAAGCACAAATTTTTTTCGCTGGTCGATATTTTGGAGCTTAAGTTTCCGTTCAACGGAAAAACATTTTTATTGTGTTCGGGTTTTTCTTTAATAAAATGAATAAAGTGTTCCAGTTTATTTCATCAATAAACTTAATTCTGTTTTAATTCGTTCGAATCAACTAAATTAGGTTTGTTGAGGACTTAATTTACTCAAAAACTGAACGATCACACTCGTAGAACAGTAGTTTATTATAATATTTTCAAAGTTTCTTGTTTAGATATTTCGCAAGTATAACAAAACGGAATTTTTTTTAATGTACTAGATTTTTTCCGAAAATATGACGTATTAGGCGGAAAAGGATGGACATTTTGGGTTTATAGTTCACTCGTGTGTTGGTGAGAATAAAACACTATATATAAATTATTGTTGTTTGCGACGCCTTTAGAAGTACAGCATAATTTGTGTGAAGTGAAAATTTTATTGTGACTTTAAAATGTAAAGAAAAATCAAAATTTTACAATATTGTTATCAATTTTTAAAGAAATGGTTCCAAAAATTAATAATTTGTGTTAATGAAAATTGTATTATAATACAATTAAATATTTAATAAAAAGAAATAAATTTCAAATAAAAATTTTTTAAAATTAATCTAACATATTTTCTTTGTTTTATTTCCAATAAAAAATATAATGGCGTAATATTAGTTCACAAGCCCCGCCCCCTTTTAAAGCACGTGCGCACTCATACATGCACAAGGTTTTGTTTACTCAAATTCATCATTTGTCCGACTTTTAGTGACAACATTCATAGGAAAGATTTAAATATTTCGGACACTTTTGCTGACAAAAGTCGGTGATGATTTCATCAAAATGTCAGGAAAATGCAGAAATTTTCGGAAATAAAAATACTTGGGTTACTACATTTTTTATCCCGATACCAACATACTACACAGAAGTCATAGTTTAACTCGGAATAGAAATTATAAGATCGTTTTTGGACTAAGTCAATAAAAAATTTCAATGTTTAGTTGTGATCGTATTATTTAAATAATTTCCATAATTTCCGTACACAAATTTCCTACGGAAGCGGACGCACAAATTTCCACTAAATTTCGTAAGGACAAGGCGTTGAAAAAAATGTGTGGATTGTCAAGTTTTTGACAAATGGGATAATCGGTACAAAGTTAGTAGTAATTCCGTCATAGTGGAGTTTTATTCTATTATTTTTGTGCCAGAAAGCACGATTCCCCAAAGGAGTTTCCGCCATAAAGAGTAAAAAAAATGCTTGAAATTGATCTGCGGAGTATTTTTTTTATTAAATTTTATGGCAAAAAGGATTTTTTTACAATATTGGATTTCCGTCTTAAAAGATTTTTGCTGAAGTTCATCCCGATCAATCAGTCTAGTACGCTTTTCGAAATATTTGTAAAACGAAAATGCTCTTATGGAAGCTGCCTCTTTTGGTGGACTGGACACAATTTATGGAAAAGCTTAAGAATGAGGTGTCATCCAGATCACTCACTCCGTCTGGGCTTTGGAGAGGCTACAAACTTTTAATCTGCAGGTTTTTCTCGCACAGTTTGCTTCAATTCTTTTTGACTTCGGTGATATATCAAATGGTTAGTCTGCAAAAATGCTGTGGTTCAAAATTTTTATGATTAGTATACCTACTTTATTTTACTACGTAAATGAAAGTAACTAGAATTTATATAAAATTGTATATATCGCTCATTTTCTGCAAGAGAAGAGCGATTTGAAAATATTACTCAAAATTGTGTGTAAAACGGTCTTTTTTAAAAGTAAATAAAAATACATTCTAATTAGTAAAATATATTTTTTTCTATTCCTACATCCTTAATAGGATCTTAATTGTTATAATTCTTTAACATTTTGCAAATTTTCTTAGAATGGTTTCCAATATCTTAAATGTTAATTTCTTTCGCGAATTGAGTGATGTTTTGTATGGATGTTTACCTAATTTGCTAAACATAACTACATAAGAGAGTTTGTTTTGAGAAAAAATAATAAAAATATGAACTATTGGGAATCGTTTGATTCGAATATCTTAGAAGTGAATTTGGGGTTGTGTCACTATTGCAGCAAGTGAGCGATATATACATATTTATGAAAAATATTTCATTATTTAAAGATATTTTCTTAAATTAATTCATTTGAAAAATAAATTAGAAATCACAATTTCTTTCAATACGTGTTCAATTTTCATATAGAAGGTACTTACGGTTTCGACAACCATGTGTATATTAAAAACGTTGCATTTCAATAATGGAACACCATATACAGAGTATTCAGTTTAAAACGAACCAGTCTGAAGAACTTCCAAAATATTTAATTTTGTGAAAAAAGCTCAAATACCCCAGATTTATGTTATGAAAATCATAGGTGTAAATTTACTTGCTTCTCCCCCAGAGGTGGAAGCCAATATTTGCAGCATGCAGTCCGTTTCAACCATAGACCAGAAAGGGAACTGAAAACATTAGGCCTTAGTAATAGAAATTTTGAATAAACTTAGCACGTAATATGGGTTTTACATCGTCCGTGGTGTATTACCTAAATATGTACTAAAATTAATTTAAGTTTAACACCATTTAAAATTTTCCTGCGAACCTGACTTTAACTAAAACTCACTAAAGACTAACTTAAGGCTTTCTCATTGAATTCATCGTACCGGTATATTTATAATATAAATAATATGCGGTACATTATACCGTACAGAAAAACTCAAATTCTACACAAATATTCGCTTCTGTTCGACACTAATTTGCTAATTCACTAATAAAACTAAGCTGTTATACAATTATGTCTATTATTTAAGCCTAAATGTCATTAAATTCATAACCCATATGTGAACGTTTTTCGCTGAACTAATGCCTCGCCCCAGTCACCAATCAACGTCCATCGCTCTATTCTACAGCTACACAAAATTATTTCGGGACGTGGCAACACTTTTTTCGCTGAAACACACATATAACAGTGCATGTAGTGTGGGGTTGTCTAGAGCTTAAATTTTTAAAGTAGCCTAATTTGTGATTGAATATTTTCTGGAATTTAAATTAAAACCTCTTTACTTGCCAAATGTATGGCAAACTTTTTTACAGTAAAAGATAAAAAGTACCATTTCGTTTCAGAAGTTCAGATAATGTCAAAGAAGAGATGCCGTAAACGCCCGCAGCAAATTTTTTTTTATGTGGAGCATCCGTTTTATTACGTTTTGAAGGATGTACATCAGGATACCGCAATATTTTGCGGATGCATTCATAATGTAGTTTTGAAAAACGAATTGTTTATTTCAGATGAATTATAATTTCTACTGTGTGTTAAACAGGAAAGTTTATTTAACAAGTCGTATGTTGAAAAAAATTCTGGGAAAAAGTACGTTACATATTTAGTTATACCAAGGAGTATGTAATGTGCTAAAGAGTAACGAAACATGGGAAACATTTTCAATACAAAATTCGTGGGTTATTCAATTTAAATGAGATATACAATATACTACAGAAAACAGCAAAAATTACGGTAAATAAAGACGTATAACTGTCTTGTACAACCCTTTAAATTGTATAACCCATGCATTTTTTGATGCAATTTTTTCCTCTGTTTCGTTACTCTTTATAACATTACATACTCTTTAGTTATACTATAATTTGGTAAAAACAATAATAATAAAATAATGAATTTTCATAAATTTATATTGAGTTAAGACGAGTACAACATAAATGTTGTGTTTTCATACTAATACTAAAGTGGTATTTACCTGTTTTAGTTTTTATTCTTTTTGTAGAACTATGATTTTGTTTATAACTATGATTTAGAGATATTGGGGTGGTATCAATCTATCAAACATTATAACTATAAATTTGAATTTATAATTTTTTATTTTTTTATGATTAAGGCTGGATTTATTTTCTTCGTCAAATGTGGAATCTAATTCTCCCGTGTAAAACAATTAATTATTGTGAGGGTGGGTGATCATAGCCGTACATTCTATTTCCTTATCACTTCATTATAGATTTTTAAGTGAATTTTAACTGAGATCGCAATGTCGCATAACAGCGCTAACTCTTTCAAGCTGCTCGATTTATTGGCCTTTACTTATGTATTTCACCTCTTGTTCGATTTGTTAGGGTTTGATAAAAAATACAGAGATTCCACTAAATCCATTAATTCTGAGAGGTTTTTTGGTGGCTTAGTTTTATGATCCCTTCCAAACACCCCCTTCGATTTGCTTTTATTCCTACACTGGTTATTACTCTTTGTAAAGTTGGCCGAAAATTCCATCCAAAAAGCAGCCGATAACCAAATGCAGTTGTCGTGAAAAACACTATCGTGATAGGACTTAGTACGAATTTAAATTTGCAATAGTTATTATATAAAATATAATTTTTTTATTAGAAATTGTAGAGTGGTTACTTAGGTTCCAATATTCTAACACAAATTCCGTTCCTTTATGTCATATACATATGTACTTTTCAATATATTTCCAAAAACCAAAAGAGCTCTTATGGAAGCTGCCACGTCCAGTGGACCGATTTCATTCAAAAAGCTTAAATTATGATGTTTTATTCCAATCGAGCAAACCATCTGGGCTGTAGACCGGTCACAGACATTTAGTGTGCAGGAAAACACAGACGTACATACCACACATAGTTCTTTTTAAACCTGTTTGTTTGATTGCGACGATATAGGGAAAGGTCGAAAATTTTTATGATTATTATAATTTATTTAACTACGTAAATTAAAATGTATTTTATTTTTGATTCTCCATTAGCGACAAAAAACGAAATGAAATAAATTATTTGACAATGATCAAGTTGGGTCGATAAAGTGTTTGAAATAATTCAGGAAACAATTTACGTCGAAATACGGTAAAATGTGAAAGCAACAAAATGTCGAAAGACCTTAAAACCCCCTTCAAATGTTTTTTAAAAAACAGAAAATCAAAATTTAGCCTGTAATAAAACTATCCGTCATTTGTCAGGAACAAGAAGTAGAATTTTATTTTCTACGCCGATTAACATCTCCTGATTTATAAAGCACAAACGATTTCGTCGTCTTTAAAAGGTAGTTTACCAGAATGTAAATCTTCATCGTATGAGATGATTGAAGTTATGAGGAAATATTGGTGTATTGCGGATGATGTTCTCACTAGCACTCGAAATTTTAATGTTATGCATCAAAAACATGTATTAACTGACTGCTTAGAAAAATGTTTCGAACACTTCTGATTACAGAAGCATTAACCGTAAAACCGTTTTCTACATTTTCGCAACTTCTAAAAAAAATTGTAATAAGCAACTCACATGTCAAAATTCACGGCTACCTGTGGCACTATTCTGGTTTTCCCCGGGAATAGGTAATTGGGAATTAATGACGTATTCCTAGTGGTTGGAAATTTTTTATTCTCCAAAGCGTATTCTGGCATTTGGGAATTTTTTTTTATCGGGAAAAAATATTTCCATTTTATAGCAGTTTTGACGTAAATTTTTCCCCATTATTTTTCTAAGGAATTGTAATTAGCATATTTTCAAATTTTCAAACATTATTTTTTCTAATAAATATGTATTTAAAAATAAATTAAACTCGTAATAAGGTCGCAATATGTGTTTTAGTTTATAAAAACCAAAATAAAAAATTTTCTCCAAAAAATTATTCCTAGTCTACCAGAATATACATTTGGGTACGAGAAATAAATATTTGGGAATAAGTACAATTTGTAATTACAGCAAAATATTTTCTCAATTCCCATTTGAAAGCCAGAATAGGATCACTGATAGAATATGTCTGGGTTAAGTAGCCGATTCCGAAAATATCGAATTTATGAGAGAACTTCGACTAATGTTGTTTTCCAAACGAATACTTGTTTGTGGAACCTAACTTATTCAAATAAGTAAGCTAGCGAGGTGACTTATTTTCTGTCCTTTTCTAGCCGAAAAGTTTAAATTGGTTGTCAATTTGTGGTTGTTATTTATACCAATTTATGACTTAGAATTTGGTTAATAACTATTTCTAGATAACGAATGGAACATTATGGATTAAAATCAAAATTAGAATAAAAAATGATTATCATAAAGATATAGCATCCTAATTACGTAATCTATGCATGTTTTACACAAATGAATTGAGGTCAGCTACGGAACTAGCAAGACCACATGGCGTATTAATATATGCTATATTTTAGTACTGATTAGACAGATTTCAAATATATATTTACATAAAATATATACATATTTTCCTATTAACTGGAACCCATTCGAACTTCTTTCATTGTCTAAACGAAAATTGAAATATAAAAATCCAGCCGAATCGTACCTAAAAAATCATATAAACTTTTTTGTACATTTTAACATTATTTCTTAGTTCTTCTTTTTTAAATTGTCACCAATCCTTTTAATTGCACAAATATAATTATTAACCTATTAAAATAAATAATTAAATTAATTAAAACGAAAATAGTATGCCTCGAGGAATTTTGCGATGAAAACAATCAATGTTTTCATGTCGATGACAAAATAAGTATGCAAACTCTATTGGAATGGATTTACTTACTTATTCAAGATGGCGTCAAATAAGTCAATAAGTCTAAAATAAGTATCCGTTTGGAAAACAGCCTAAGTCCTCATTCTAATCTCGATAATATCTTTATGGCTAATTACAAAATTACAAGTGGTATCATCCGGATTTGTAAATATTTAAAGCTTTTATTGTGATCAACACCTTTTTCACGATTGTTTGATATTAGCTGAGTTTTACTTCTTATATTTTTCATGTTTTACATCTAATTAACAAATTTGACATCTACTCGCAAGTACTTGCAAGTGCTTAGCCCAAAATTATAAATTTTTTTGTTTATGACCAGACTTATGATGAACGTTAAGGTTCCGAATTTCCGATCGATAAAATCAAATCAAAATTTTCGTTATTAACTTCTACGCTTCTTTTTAGTATGCCTATTTTCATAACATAGACTCAGAATTTTGACAGCAAAAGTCTTTTAATGTTTTTAGCGTTTGCGCATCTTTGGCGGCCGATATTCCCCAATCTAGTTGAAAGTCATTGGTTGTTAGAAATGGTAGTTGTCCTGTTCTGTAAGCCAAAGAAACCGTTGGTGTGATACGTAAACCTCTGACCTGCAACATTTTTTCACATTCGTTAAAGAAATGTTTTGATCCGAAATACTCTACAAGATCAGACAAGTTCATGTGTAAATAAACATAATTTTCAGGATTGGATAGCATTGAAAAAATTGTATTTGTAAAATTCCACTTTATTCATCAACATAGTTTCCTTCAAGTGGGCTTTATTCATTCCAACGCTTCTTTCCCTGGAACATTTTTTGAGGTCTGGGAACAGGTAGTTGTCGTGGCGAGCCAGATCTGAAAATACGGTGGATGAAGAAGCAATTCGAACTTAAATTCGACCAACTTTGCCGTCGTAGCCAACGATTGGTGACACGGAGCATTGTCTTTGCGAAAGAGCTGGTTTTCATTTTTTTTATTGTCAATCTTGTGTTCGATTAAAGCTCAATAGTTAGCATTACTATTTATTATTCTATAAACGTTAAAACTTAGGTATGCAATCCAATGAGGTAAAATTGCAATTGGACTTGAAATTCAAGTGGCTTATTATATATCTCTTGCTTTACTTGTATATATTGCATGTGATGTAACTATTAAACTCGCATATTCTTGTTGTGTATCGCAGGCGAATTTGTTTCACAAGTGGGATGGAAATTGTTAATTTAATTTATAATTTTTATTACAGTTGTAAGAGTAATGAAGCTTACCGCTATAATGGGGAGATTTACGAAAAATTTTGTGGCGGACCATCCATTTTATTATGTCCTAAGAGATGCGAGCCAACAGGCTTCTTTATTTACTGGACATGTTCAAAAATTTTAACTCCTGCAGAATTTAATTGATTTTTTATTAAATCATTTTAATAATAAAATGAAAACTCAGTTTTATTTATCAAGTTTTTTGTATGCAAGTTTGCACTTCTTATTTAAGATTATCAATTTATCTCAGGAGTTTCATTAATCTTTGATCCACAGCTTGTAATGTTATTAAACAATTTAATTAAATATATTTAAACTGGCACAAAATTTCAGTTTCAAAAGCATTTCTGTTGCACTAAAATTATGTATTACTATGTGGTTGGCATTCATATTAAGTTGCGGGTTCCTGTTATAATAGCATGTTACAATAAAATATAACTTGATATTTCCTCTTATGAAGCGACATATCTTTCTATATTTTCTTTTGATTTTTAGCCGTGAAAATGAGACGTTGTCGATCAATACCAACGCCACCAAAATCTTTTTATGTTGACCATCCATTTTATTATGTATTGTGGAGCGGGGAACTAAGCCAAGAAAGGTATTTGTACTTCAGTGGCCATTTTCTTCAGTAAAAATATAAATACCAATTTTTCAAAATAATAATTAAAATATTAGCTTGGATGTTTTGAATTTGTTAACCAAACAGTTGAGATGGCATGCACGTGATGTAAAAAAGGTAAGGGAATGGTTTGTATTTTATAAAATTTTGAAATCAATATTATTAAAATATATAACATGTAAGAAAGTTTGGAATACAATAAATATTTATTCTGATTTTTTTAAACATTGTTAAACCAAGAAAATATTCAAAATTGTTTAATAATAAGGCACGAGACGAAACAATGCGAAGCTTTATATTTTATATTTCGCCTCATTGGCATATTCAGAAACTGTTATAAATTGATAAAAATTAATAAAATGAGATTAATAAAAATTCAAAAATTGAAATTAGAAATAATGATATTTTTAAAGAAAATTAATAAAAACTAAGGGAATAATTGTATGAATGATAAAAATTGTATTTGGTATTTTTGTGGAATTACTAGCTTAATAATTTTATGGTGCTCTAAATTGGTGGTTCTTTTTCCATTGAGCTACTCCTTTTGTCAATTTAATATTAACATAACAACTATACTGAATATAATTTTCAATAAATAATGTTTAAAATTAATTTCTACGTACAAATTAAAAATTGTGTATACGAGTATAAGTTTTTACCTATATATGTCAATATTTTCTTTATTAGATGAGTAATCGTGAATGACTGCTTAATTTGTATTTCACATTTTATATCATTTAGCAAGGGGTGGGATGTTGTAACATCACTTTTTTCGATACTATCGAAATTTACATCTCTTTCATCACGAATGAAATTTAACGTTTTTCCGATTTTTCAATTACGTTGTTTTTAATGCGATCTCTAGCTAATCGAAGAAAACATTATGTCGTTCTACTCTTATTATATCACCTACGTATTTTATGAGTGATGCGCGATTTCCATTACGAAAAAATTTATTTCAGTAAAAAATACTGAGAAAACGAACAGAGAAAGGTAATATTAAATCTACAACAGAGGGAAAGAGAAACTTCGATTTGTTTATTTTTTTTATAGCAAATTTTTATAGTTGAACAATTGACAACCTATCCAAAAAATTTCATAATTTTTTCATAATTTATATTATATTATTTCTTATTATTTAATTTGATTCGTTTTATTTTAATTTTTCGCATTTTAATTTTTGTTGTAAACTTATAAAAGGTCTGAAACCGTAGAGTACACAACAAGAATGATAAAATCAAACCATAAATGAACTATAATTCAAAAAAGGTGTGATAGTGTGGGAGAATTTTGTTCATATTGCAATACAATATTTATGTAGATGTGTTGGAATGTTGCCATAAAAAGTACTCCGTTGAGTATTTTTTTCATTTTTTATGGCAGTATACTACCCCTAATACAATCATTTTGTCAGTAAAATTTTACTGAATACAATTTTTGTTTCTCTCCCACACTTGACAAATCGATAAGTTGGGCTCGCTTTTTTTACTGCTACTAAATCGCGCATGATACTATATCGAGCTTAGAGTAAGAAACTGAGAGTGGCTGATAGCCGCTGTCAAGTGAGTCAAATTCGGAGGGTAAAAGCGAAAGCATATAAATCAACGGGTCGTATTTAGAATTTATTCGTTCGAAATTAAAAACTACACAATTTCAATTATTTTTATTATAAATATAGTACGGATTTATTTTTTTTTATTTTCGGTAAAAAATTGTACTTATAGTATTCCAAAATAAAAAGTAATTATGAAAAGAAAAGCACGTAGAATATGTACGTAGCAATAAGACACTGTAATATAACATCTGTTTACAAAAAGAAAAAGTCCAACAACAACCAAAATTTTTTAATTAATTTTTTTGATTTCTAAATTAAAATATGGATAATTTTATTACAAATCACTTTCCTTTTAACATAATTTTCATTTTATTTTATATAAACACTTACAGATGGTAAGAAATTCCTTTTCGAAATTATTGAGGCTCATTTTGACAACATTTCACTAAACACTTCATTTCAATGTTTCAATCAAAAGTTTTCAAAGTTTATTTACAAACAATGCACTATAATACACGATTCACTGTTTTATACTTAATATTTTATTTATTTTAATTAATAATATCACGATTTTTTCAATACACAAAATTTAGCGCGTCAGTTTTTACAAAAACAAAAAGTTGTTTGGTTGGCTTTTTCTAGGACATATGAGACCGCCATATGCATTTTTTATATAAACATCCTGCTCTGACGTGCCTCAAATGAAATAGCAAATTTTATATGGGAAAAAATCTTCTACTCTAAAGCTCAAAACAGAACAAGAGCGAAGACGTCGAACGAAATCGCATGTCATATTACAAAACACGGAAAACAGTAATACAAACACAACCATCGACGCAAGCGACGACGATTTTACAGTTGAAATAAATTTAGTCCCAGCGAGTCTGTAAGAAATTTAAGTAACAAAGCGGCATCTGAAAAATATATGTTTATTGACATTGCTGACCAGCGAAACTCAAAGTACTTTTCGTTAAATTTGAATTGTCACTTAGCAATCTGTAACAAGAGCGAAAATTATCGCCCAAACTGAAGGAAACGTCAAAATTGTATATTTGAAATGGCGGTATATTGGTATGTGTTACATTTTTATAATTTATGTGTACAAATATTTATTTATATTTTAATAATTTAAATAAGATTTAATGATGATAGTGAAGTTTGTGCTAAAAAAATTATTAAAAAATTACACTGTTAAATTTATTATTTTTCCTATTGGAATTTATTTTCAAAAGAAATTTTTTAAATTAAATTCATTCTAAATGTTGTGTCATCGAATCTAGAAATATCTAAAGATTCTGGCTGACATTTTTGAGAAGGTAAAGCACACACCTCTTCCTAAGATTTAAATAAACTATATTTTTGAGTTTCATTCTATTAAAAATTATACTTAGAAATTGCGCATTTTTGAACGATTTCAAATTATATTCCAGAATATTCTAGAAATGTCCACGGGGTTTCACTTACATTTTACACTAGATTACGAATAGATTCGAATATATTCGAATATATATCTAATAGAATAACAAGTAATAACTGCAACAGTTGTTGCGCGAAACTTCAATGAAAAATTTTGTTCTACAGAAGTCAAAAGTCCCATATATAGACATGGTTTTTTATGATGGCCTTGGTATGTACTTTAATACAAAAATACCAAATGGTCGGTCCCTGGGGTCGGCCATATGAATAACAAGCAATGACTGCAACAGTTGTTGTACGAAACTTCAATGAAAAATTTTGTTCTACAGAAGTCAAAAGTCCCATATATAGACATGGTTTTTTATGATGGCCTTGGTATGTTCTCTAATACAAAAATACCAAATGGTCGGTCCCTGGGGTTGGCCATATGAATAACAAGTAATAACTGCAACAGTTGTTGCGCAAAATTTCAATGAAAAATTTTGTTCTACAGACGTCAAAAGTCCCATATATAGACATGGTTTTTTATGATGGCCTTGGTATGTACTTTAATACAAAAATACCAAATGGTCGGTCCCTGGGGTCGGTCATATGAATAACAAGCAATGACTGCAACAGTTGTTGTACGAAACTTCAATGAAAAATTTTGTTCTACAGAAGTCAAAAGTCCCATATATAGACATGGTTTTTTATGATGGCCTTGGTATGTTCTTTAATACAAAAATACCAAATGGTCGGTCCCTGGGGTCGGCCATATGAATAACAAGTAATAACTGCAACAGTTGTTGCTCAAAATTTCAATGAAAAATTTTGTTCTACAGACGTCAAAAGCCCCATATATAGACATGGTTTTTTATGATGGCCTTGGTATGTACTTAGCGAAGTCCGAGATTCATACCTCCTCGCCGGTGCTCCCTGGGTAACGCTAAATGAATCAGGCGGTGTAGTGGAGACGAGCAGACTAAATCCTGTTTATAGTCATGGACACTACATGTCAGGGCGGGTTATTGGCGCCCTAAAACCAGTACCAAACCAGCGTCTGTTCTCCATGTTAGGAGCGGCTGAAGCGGGCGTCTGTCTTGTATCAAGCGGCTCGCTATATAAATGTGTTCAAGGTAGGACTGGATGCCTTAAGATTTTCAGTACGTGACCCACACACGTAACAAGCGGGTTGAGCGGCAGGCCAACAACCTTCCCTCATAAAAACCATTTAAGTTATGAACCCTAAACAAAGGCCTCGGATTACCATATCGGATTCATTACAAACTCGACCTCAGAAATTGTACACGGACAACGCTTTAAAAATGGGAACATGGAACGTGCTAAGCCTCTTAAGACCTGGAGATCTCCAGAACCTTTCGAACCAAGCAAAGAGTTACACAATAGACGTACTTGCACTACAAGAGCTCAGATGGTCTGGGAGTGGGATCCATGACACCACCAATGGTTACACTCTTCACTACAGCGGCCATCAGAACGGAGGAGAATTTGGAGTTGGCTTCCTCATCCATCGGCGCGTGAAGCACCTTATCATCGATTTCCGCCCGATCAACATGCGGATGTGCACGGTCAGACTTCGCACTAAGAAATTTAACATCACGATCGTTAATGTGCATGCACCCACCGAAGATAAATCGGATGACATCAAAGATTTATTCTTTGTCGAGCTGGAGGAAGTCATCAATAACATACCGCACCACGACATTAAAATCATCGTGGGCGACTTTAATGCAAAAATCGGTAGGAGTGCAGAAAATACATCGCACATCGGTCCTAACAGTCTGCATCTAACTAGTAACAACAACGGCCAACGCGTCACCGACCTGGCATTAATGTACAACTTAGTTGTATCAAGTACGTTTTTCCCACATAAGAGAATCCACAAAGTAACGTGGAGATCGAATGATGGAAGAACGGAGAACTAAATTGATCACGTCATGGTGTCTAAGAGACACTCGACCAGTATATCTGACGTTAGATCCTACAGGGGTGCAGATATGGACAGCGATCATATGCTTGTCGTATTTAAATATAAGTGCAAACTGTCATCAACGTTCAACAGACAAGCACAAAAGACCGTTCGATGGAATGTGGATGCTCTAAAAGACCAAACGTCACTGCAGTGTTACCAATCAGCTGTCACTAACTATCTAGAGCGGCCTAGCAACAACGAAGAAGCTCCTTCTAACATCCAGGAGCAGTGGCACACAATACAGTCAGCCATTACCACCGCGGCGCAAAACACTATCGGAAGAAGACCTCCGAGACCCCGCAATGATTGGTTCGATGATCAATGTCGCCTGATCGTCGCAAATAAACAAAAGCTTCGTGAAAAATGGTTGGCTCGCAACACTAGAAGCACACATGCAGAATATCTCCGCGCCAGGAAAGCCACGACTAAATACCTTCGTCAAAAGAAACGCGATCATATGAGATTATGCATCGAAAACATCAGCTTCCAAGCGGAAGTAGGAAATTCAAGGGACTGTTTTGCTAATGCCAGGAATCTCACTAAAGACTTCCACCCAAGAAGTACAGCCATCAAAGACGGGAATGGAGAATTGAGAACAAACGTGGCTGATGTTCTCTCAGTATGGCAAACCTACTTTCAAAATCTACTAAATCGGCATGACGACGTGACCCCCATTAGAGCAATAGCTCCTCCAGGTGATGAGGTCTTCGTCGAATATCCCACAGTGGAGGAAGTAGACGCAGCTATTAGTCGATTGAAAAACGGCAAGGCACCCGGTCTCGATGGAATCCCCGCAGAATTAATAAAACTCGGAGGCGCTACTCTTGCAACAAGTCTACACGATCTCATCGTATGTATTTGGGACCAAGAAGAGCTGCCGGAGAATTGGAAGACCGCGCTCATATGTCCGTTGCATAAAAAAGGCGACCGTCTTAAATGTGAAAACTATCGTGGTATAGCTCTATTGAACACTGCTTACAAAGTGTTGGCTAATGTTGTACTTGCCAGACTCAAACCTTTCGCCGAAAACATCATTGGCGATTATCAGTGTGGTTTTCGTCCCAACCGATCGACCACTGACCAATGTTTCACCATGAGGATGATCCTGGAAAAATGTTGGGAGTACAACATAACCATACATCAATTATATATAGACTTCCGTCAGGCATATGACAGTATAAACCGCGATAACCTTTGGGCCGCGCTCATATGCCTAGGAATTCCAGAGAAACTCGTTTCTCTGTGCAAATTAACAACGTCTGGGTCTGTATGTAGAATTGTAATCGAAGGAACTGTGTCAGATTCCTTTGAAATAACATCTGGTGTTCGACAGGGAGATGCACTCGCGCCTGTGCTGTTCAATTTGGCGCTTGAGTACGTAGTGAGGAAAAGCAACATCGAAACTTCGCGCTGTATATTTAATAAATCAGGCCAAATTCTTGGATATGCAGATGATATCGTGCTTCTTGGCCGAAGACCTAGCGATATCAAAGACAGTTTTGTGCCGCTCGATCGCTGCGCAAGAAGACTTGGTTTGAAGGTGAACAGTAGCAAAACCAAATTTTTATCAACACCCAGGAACATCCCCATGGCAAATCTCGGAATTGGCGACCACAACTTTGATCGCGTTGAAAATTTCAAATACCTCGGGTCAGTTATAACATCATCCAATGACATGCAGGCAGAAATAAAAGCCCGAATAGCTGCCGCACATCGAGTTTTCTACGCCCAATCAAAATTATTGCGATCTAGACATCTATCGCAGTCGTGCAAGCTCGCACTTTACCAAGCACTCATAAGACCTGTGCTGGCTTTCGGAAGCGAGAGCTGGACCATGACCACTAATGATTGTAGATTGTTATCAACTTTCGAAAGGAAGGTCATTCGCTCCATCTTTGGTCCAATTAAAGTCGCGAACAATGAATATCGGATTCGCATGAACCACGAGATAAAGCAAATACTTGGAGATTGCGATATTATCGGATTCATCAAATCCAATCGAGTGAGATGGCTTGGCCACGTTGCAAGGTCCCCACAACAACGGATGACCAATAAAGTGTTCCATCAACAACCAGCCGGTGTGCGTCGTAGAGGAAGACCCCGACTGCGCTGGCGTGACGACGTCGAACAAGATCTACAGGCACTAGGATGTCGAAACTGGAGGTCGAGAGCGATGGACCGAGACGGCTGGAGGACCATAGTGCGGGCGGCAAAATCCCTTCATGGGATGTGAAGCTAGAGAGAGAGAGAGAGAGGTATGTACTTTAATACAAAAATACCAAATGGTCGGTCCCTGGGGTCGGCCATATGAATAACAAGCAATAACTACAACAGTTGTTGCACGAAACTTTAATGAAAAATTTTGTTCTACAGAAGTCAAAAGTCCCATATATAGACATGGTTTCTTATGATGGCCTTGGTATGTACTTTAATACAAAAATACCAAATGGTCGGTCCCTGGGGTCGGCCATATGAATAACAAGCAATAACTGTAACAGTTGTTGCACGAAACTTCAATGAAAAATTTTGTTCTACAGACGTCAAAAGTCCCATATATAGACATGGTTTTTTATGATGGCCTTGGTATGTACTTTAATACAAAAATACCAAGTTGTCGGTCCCTGGGGTCGGCCATATGAATAACAAGCAATAACTGCAACAGTTGTTGCACGAAACTTCAATGAAAAATTTTGTTCTACAGAAGTCAAAAGTCCCATATATAGACATGGTTTTTTATGATGGCCTTGGTATGTACTTTAATACAAAAATACCAAATGGTCGGTCCCTGGGGTCGGTCATATGAATAACAAGCAATAACTGCAACAGTTGTTGTACGAAACTTCAATGAAAAATTTTGTTCTGACTAAAACTTTATAACTATGTCATTTATAACTATATCAATATCTTAAAACTAAAAAGTCTTATATACTAAAATTTTGAGGAAATGAAAATGCACAAGCACTACGGAAAACAAATGTACATTTTCCGAAGTTGCAAGATTGCATTTTCATTTCTTGTACGCAAATGTGTTTATTTTGTTAAAATTGAACGGCCTTACTATTTTACTAACAATGCGGAAAACAAATAAATGAATCGACTTTTCCGGTATAATACACAAACACAACAGTACATGTAAAATCATACCAGCAACGAACGCCGGCGGAGTCGATGGTAAGGCTCCTGGTGAGATTATCACCGACAAGTTTGAAACAAAATTGGAAAACTGGCGAAGACCACTGCAGATAAAATGTATGTGCCTAGAGTTTTTAATGATAATAATTGTTGTGCATTTGGCTCATATAAATTTAGAGAAATTAAAACAACAAGAGCTGCAGAGAAAAAACATTTCGCTATGTTTATTAATGGTAAGTTTAGCAATAAACAAATAAATTATTGAAGACTAAAATTTTTTTTAGGTTGTCCTTCTTCAGCAGCTGCCATTCATACATTTGGTAGAACAACACACGTGTTACAAGAAACAAAACCGGTTATTAGATCTTCATAACGTATAGAACCACAATTAATTAAAACCCTTCTTCACAATAATAGTTTGTTATCATCTTTAAAACTGAACGAGTATAGTTTGCCTGATAATTTAAAACATACTTTCAAAATCACATAAAATTTAGTTTTAAAATAATTTAAAATAATTACGTATGTGAAGTTATCCCACGATTCTATCCCAGAAAATAAAAAAAAAAACATCAGGCAACACTAATCAATAAAAACCCCATTTGCTCTTGTGTGAAGTTAGCCCAGCCCAGGTTTTTTTAATTATCACGTAAAAAACAAAAATAAAAGTCGTTACTTTTAAAATATGAAAATTTTAGCCAGATAAACGTTATATAAATAGAACAATTGTATTTGTACCAAATAAAATTAAATTAGACATAAAGGTACTTAGCACGATAAAAGCATAAATTTGTCGGGTTATGGCTATGTGTTTTTGAGATCGTCACACTCCCGCCTTACTTTAAGAAAAGTTAGAAAAAAATGGTTCCGTGGCAACTTTGCGAAATTGGGCCCTGGGCCACACATATCCATACAACTCGTATTTGACCAATAATTATTAAAAGTATAAATTTGTCGGATTAATGCTATGTGTTTTTGAGATCGTCACACTCCCGCCTTACTTTAAGAAAAGTTAGAAAAAATCGTTCCGTGGCAACTTTGCGAAATTGGGCCCTGGGCCACACATATCCATGCAACTCGTATTTGACCAAAAATTACATTTAAACATCCGACAAATTTATACTTTTAACGTACGAAATTTAAATGTAATTTTTGGTTAAATACGAGTTGTATGGATATGTATGGCCCCGGGGATAATTTCGCAAAGTTGCCACGGAACGATTTTTTTCTAACTTTTCTTAAAGTAAGGCGGGAGTGTGACGATCTCAAAAATACATAGCCTTAATCCGACAAATTTATACTTTTAACGTACGAAATTTAAATGTAATTTTTGGTCAAATACGAGTTGTATGGATATGTCTGGCCCAGGGCCCAATTTCGTAAAGTTGCCACTAAACGATTTTTTTCTAACTTTTCTTAAAGTAAGGCGGCAGTGTGACGCTCTCAAAAACACCTAGCCTTAATCCGACAAATTTATACTTTTAACGTGCGAAATTTAAATGTAATTTTTGGTTAAATACGAGTTGTATGGATATGTATGGCCCAGGGCATAATTTCGCAAAGTTGCCATGGAACGATTTTTTTCTAACTTTTCTTAAAGTAAGGCGGGAGTGTGACGATCTCAAAAATACATAGCCATAACCCGACAAATTTATACTTTTATCGTGCTAAGTACCTTTATCATGTCTAATGTAATTTTATTTCGTACAAATAAATGTTCGTTTTACGAACGTTTACCTGGCTAAAATTCTCATATTTTAAAAGTAACGACTTTTATTTTGTTTTTTACGTGATAATTAATAAAAACCTGGGCTAGGCTAACTTCACCAATTACAAATTATTTTGAATTAATTTTAACAAATTCTGGGCTGGGCTAACTTCACACAAGAGCAAATGGGGTTTTTATTGATTAGTGTTGCCTGATGATTTTGTTTTTTATTTTCTGGGATAGAATCGTGGGATAACTTCACATACGTAAATAATTCAAAAATCCTTACATGAAACTGGTTAGTGGTTATATTTGGCACTATGAAAGGTCAAAACAGATAAGAGGAACAACTTGCTGTGAATTATTCACGTACACAAAAAACAAAAATGCAGACTGGAAACGAAATCTTGAAATTCACACTAGGCTAAAACGAGAAATAAAATTTTTAAATATGGTAGAGATACGGAAAAGTTAGCATTTAAAAAATATTGCAGCTCTACAAAGGACCAAGAAACAAGATTAGGATTTGTGGTAATACCAGTGGCCGCCTCGATGGGTTGTACTCCTGATATTTACATTCATTCTAAAAAAATATTAATGGAAATTAAGTGCTCAATAAACGGAGAACACATGAATTTAGAAGAACTATTACCCACTGAAATATATATTTTGAAACAAAATAATAATTTTGCACTTAAACAAAACCACCCGTATTATGGTCAAATCCAATTCACCATGCTGGTCTGGGTTGTACATCTACGGATTTTGTTATTTATTCCAAAAGAGCGATACTAATGTTCCATTTGATCACAAACTTTCTGTCAATATGGTTCGGGCTTTAAAGATAGTTTATTTTGAGAAAATGCTATACCATTTTTCTTTCATCACGATATTTTTAATGCTATCAATTGGAATTTTTTGCTATTATGTATATCAATTATTATTTAAATTGTGATACGTATGTGAATTGTGACTTGAAATTTATTGTGATACAAGAAATATGATATGTATATTATTATGTTAAAGATTAAAATTAGATGTAGTTGATTTATATTAGATTAATAGTAGATTTTAATTTATCGGTGAGAATTATATATTGAATTTTGCTAATGAAATAAAACAAATTTTTACAAGAACGGAAATAGACAGTGACCGATTCTATTTTGTAAGATTTTATTAATCTTAATGCGTTGTATGTCTTTTTCAACATGTACTCCTGCTGCAGCTATCGATGTATTCAAAATCGTTTCATCCTTGTTAAACTGTCGCTCGGAGTCCTTAAATGTTGGTCGATATAACTTAATCCCTTTCAATTTTAACTCATTTTCAATGACAAAGCCTTTATCAACCATTACGGCATCATCCCGCCCAAATAAGTTTATCAGATTTTCCTCATTAAAAATGTATTTATCAGATGCCTTTCTCACATATCCCTTGCTGATGTTGGTAACTAGTCCCGCTGGACTTACAGCAACCAAAAATTTTATTGTATTTCTTCCCTTGTAATGAGAATATCTATAGTAATTTTGCATTTAAGGCAGTTGGCTTGGCTGATCTCAATTTCTGTACAATCCAGTACAGCGCGCACATCCGAAAATGATTTAAAACAGTTGGGTATACTCATCTGTATTTCCTGTTTTGATGGCCAATTTACCAATGGTTTTAATCCAGCTCTCACTGGGGGTTGCATTTGTCTAAAATATTTTATACAAATTGGTATAGACAGTCCAAATAAAACCGACAAAACAGAAAAAATCAAGTTTTGCTTGAGTTTAATTAACACTAACAAAATTTTTAACTTGACTGGAGTTTGACTGTGAAATATATTATTATACAGGTCAGGTTCGAGGCCAATATTTTTAATGCTATTCTTGATCAGTTGGATAGTGTTGGTGTCGTTTAAGCACATCATTATATTTAATTGGAAGCTGGTCTTGATCAAATCATCGATGGCCAATTGCGAATTACGGGTAATATCTCTGTCGATCACTGAATCTAACACAATGCTCACTTGAACCTCTGCATATACCCTTCGTTTCTCTACATCACCGTCGGAAATGAGTGTTTCTGCTTGACTTGTTTCGTGCTAATTGTAAATTTCCATATCACGAACAACTGGTATGATGGCTAGGTCGTCCGTTTTTGTGATACTTACAACCCTTTCCAGCCGCAAGCTTCTCTGTTTTGGTTGGTCTTTTGTAAATTTGCGCATGGGCAAATGTTTTGTTGGAACAGCTGTGTTCTTCAAATAATGCTTGTGTGTTTCGCCTAAAATTTTTCTAATTAAATATATCTCAAATTTATAGTACTCGAATTTATAGTACTAAATCATAAACACAGTCAACACAGTCAGCCACAGAACATATTAATTTGATAAAATTATATTTACATTTGGTAAATATAATTTTATCAAATTAATTTAATTTGCAAATTACTGATGTTTACCATGCAGTTGGACATATAAATAAATTTATACCACCATTGGCTCTAGTTAAAATACTATCCGGCAAATGTTACTTTCCTGCTACTTTCCTTTAAAAGGCGAATAGATTGGTACCTATAACGAGATAGTATATACTCTTACTATAAAAAATACAGTCAACAACTGGTGTATGTTGTTTTATCACGTAGAGCAGTTCGTTGGCTAACAATCATCATGTCTTCTACCATGAACGTAAAAATGCAACCTCAATTGGTCCTCTTCAAAATGAGTTAACGCGCCTCACCACAATACCGCTAAGTATAGCTCAGGATATAATGGCGAATTTTGTACGTGATAATAATGACGTCTGGTTTTTAACATTGAACTGCCAGAATCTCAGGTGGCTTCACCTCGACCTAACTGATACAGTCACGCAGGGATGCGCAATTCTCTTGCTCTCGGAGATCTGGCTACACAATGACGAGCATGTTCAATTTTCCTAATTTTGAATGCTGCGTTCAGTTCAAGAGAGATAGTCAGCAGGCGGTCGCATAAGGAAATCATCGTTGAATAAACAACTGGTATGAGCGTAACAATACAACCCATTGGCGATATAAGATGTTTTCGGTAGTTGTATACACCTCACCGAATAAAGCCGTCCAAGACATAATCAAGTACATACATTAGGTCTTTGCTCCATATTCTGAAAGAATTTCAAAAATTCTCCAAGGAGACTAACATCTTTGCCAATGATTATGAACAGAAAATTCATTTTGCTGCTTCCTAATCTGAATCACTTATAAACTTCCTGCGATACGAATCCGATTTGCACAAGAACTCAGATCGAATTATATCTACTACGAGATATGGGAGAAATATGAGATATATCTACTACGAGATATGGGACAGCGTCTTTGATGCAAGCTACCTTAGGCCAATTGCGTTGATTATACCGAAAGTTGATTATAACGAATGAAAAAATCTGGTTAGTAAAATTACATTTCTTCTTCCTTCAAAGTAAACGGTACACACTCACTATACACATGTCATGTTTACACATCTCCTTGAGAGTACTAATGGACTCACTCCTTTTTTATCTATGTAAATTATTTAAAATCGCTGCATCGTAAATAATAAAAAGCGATTAAAATTAAATTTATATTTAAATATTATTTTAATTATTTATGATTATATTAACACATCAGAATTCTAGGAAAGATCGTAGTTACAAATTTTTGATCAAGAGGTTTCTTTATTTGCAATTTTACCAATTAAATTAACTCATTTAACTGCTTTTTTGCAATAGAATGTTTTTGTTAATTGAATTCAAGTGTGTGTTTTTTTTTTGTTATTAAGAACAAATGAATGTTATATTGTTAATTCGAGTGTATTTAATGATTTTTAATTCTAATTACTAATTAGTAAGGCAGCTAAATATATGACAATACTGAATTGAAATTTAATAATTGATGATATACTAATGCTGGAACCAGTCAGAAAATAAAAACTTACTAAATAAAAAAATAAGAATGCGATAAATGGCATTTCAATGTTATTACCCAGTTAAACTTAATTTTCATGTTAGAAATCGAAAGAAACCGAATTTCCCCATCTTTAAATTTTAGTTGTCACTTAATAAAAAAATAGTGCGCGCTATTTTTCGCTCGAAAATAAGAAATATGAACGATTTGGTGTTGTGTTTTATACACAGCAAAAAAAGATAAATTTTTGATACGGGTGGAAGCCACATTTATTTTGTGTGCATTTTTTTGTTTACTATTTTATTTATTAAATAAAACTATTTTAATATTTTTTCATATTATGTGATTAGTTTTAATATTGTGTGATAAAGTAAAAGTGGTGTTTTAGTGAATTTTGTTAAAAATTAATTTGTTAATAGTCGTAGTGTAAACGCTATTTTACTACTATAATATTTTAATTTTGTTTAGTTTATTTCCTTTTTTCTTTGTGAAATGAAAAGATTAACTTTCTGATGTAAAAGTATCTCGTGTATGTGTACATTTTCAAATACGAAATTTATATATAAAAAATTATAACAACATGAACAAATATGAAATTTCTCTAAAAGACATTTCACAATAAAAAACAGCTGTTTGTAAACGAATAGCTGTTACTTAAAATTATTATTTTTGGCTGGTTGGAATACCAAAAAAAAATAAAAACAATTGGGTTCGGTAAAATTCGTATTTTTTTTGTTATGTTCTTATTTCTGACTGGTTCCACTTTAAAGCTGGAACCAGTCAGAAATAAGAACATACCAAAAAAAAAAAAAAAATTTTACCGAACCCAATTGTTTTTATTTTTTTTTTTTTAAAAAAATTGATTAAAACTAATCACATAATATGAAAAAATATTAAAGTAGTTTTATTTAATAAATAAAATAGTAAACTAAAAAATGAAAACAAAATAAATATGGCTTCCACCCGTATCAAAAATTTATCTTCTTTTGCTGTGTATAAAACACAACAACAAATCGTACATATTTTTTATTTTCGAGCGAAAAATAGCGCGCACTATTTTTTATTAAGTGAACATAAAATTTAACGAAGGGGATATTCGGTTTCTTTCGATTTCTAACATGAAAATTAAGTGACTGGGTAATAATAACATTGAAATGCCATTTATCGCATTCTTATTTTTTTATTTAGTTAAGTTTTTATTTCTGACTGGTTCCAGTTTAAGATTTGTAAGGTCATCATATGTATATACAAGCTGTCGAATCCTTACGAACATATATCCTTGAGGTTAATTGGTGTAGGGTTGGGTGTTAGTGCAGCCATGTTATGCAGCATAAGATAAAATGACCCCAGGTTGAAATTGATTAATTATTCCAGTCATTTACGACTGAGGACGATATGATAAAACTTATACTTAATAAACACATTTTTATTAATCACTTGTTTTTTGTTTCGCAGAATATTTTGAATATTTTTCAAAAAGTTTAAAAAATCACTCGATCGATTTCGACTTGTTAGGTCATCATCAGGAGTATCTACTGATTTGTATTAGTAAAAATTTTGTTATATAGTAGAAAAAAGCAAATTATAAATAAAAGAAGGAGGAAAAAAAATAAGCAATAAAAATTAATCTACGGATCGCGCAGGTAGGCGATGAGTCATAGGTTGAGTAACAAAATTCAAGGTATATTATTGCGTACGTGAGAATAGAAAAGGGCAGGGTCTGTAATTGGTGAGAACCGGATTTCTCTCTGTTCGTTAAGGATATTATGGTTAAGAAATATTGATTTTCGAATTTCGTAAGATTCTAAGGTATCTAAACGTCTGCCTTTGGGTTGTATATGTAATATGTCTAAATTTTTCAAGCTACCTGTATGATTTTCTGAAGTTAAATGGTTATGGAAAGTTGATTGATTGCAACCAGATAAATGTTCTTTAGCTCTAACTCTAAAATTGCGCCCAGTCTGACCAATATAGGAGAAACTACAATCATTGCAATTGATCCTATAGACACCAGATTTGGAAAGGCGATCAACTCTAGGTTTATTGTTAAAAATCATTTTCTTTATTGTGTTATTATTATAAAAAGCAAAACTAATATTGGTATAATTGGACACGATGTTGCTAATCCGTTGGCTCGTTTTTCCTATATACTCTAAGCGACGCCAATTTTCACGCGTTGGACTATCCGGTGGATAAATATCGAGTGATTTTTTAAACTTTCTGAAAAATATTAACTTTTTGAAAAATATTCAAAATATTCTGCGAAACAAAAAACAAGTGATTAATAAAAATGTGTTTATTAAGTATAAGTGTGTTTCGCCAAGTGCCTACGGCAAATAGCGTAAAAACTGATAAAACTTAGAGGTACTATACCTAATCACACCTAACACAAATTAATAAATTAACATATCTTATTTACAGATAACGTGTGTTTGTGTAAATAATTACCAAATCCTATATATAATTTATTAACAAAGTAGTTAGTTAATGACTTTGCTGCGTGGCGCCCTAGTCGTTTCTGTGACTAACGACTCCTTTCCTTATATTAACTTCAATGTGAGGATGCAGGCAGAGCCTGGACCCGCATAATTGTGAAATATGATTCGTTTTTCAAATTTTCTTTGATATAGGACTACGCTTACTTTAGGGATGTGCTATACATGCCTAGGATCGCCATGATGGTTGGCCTATGCTTCTCTTATCATATCATCATATCATAAATATATAGATAGACTTGAGAATATTAATATTTATGAAAAAATATTAGTACAATTTATTTTATTTAAAATGTATCTAAATATTAATAGAAAATCAAAACGTCAAATCACTAATAGTAAACAAAATTGCAATCGCAACTATTTTTTTATCATCTGTCATTTATTCCACTGCTCGTAAGAAGAACTCTTAATTACGTAAATTTGACACAAAATAAGACTTTGTTAAAATTTTCTATAATGCCAATCGTAGAAATTCTCATGTTGGGTTTGCCACTCGATAATAACTATCACTATGACACAGCAATATTTATTCATTTCGATTGACTTTTGTGGCTATAACAAATTACATTAAGATTCAATCTAATGTTTTCGTCAACCATAGCGCTAAGTCAAAAATAAAATAAATAATTTGGTATTCAACAGCTACCACTAGCCGCATTATAAACGAGAGGAGAGTTCCCATATCAAATAGATAAAAAAATATCTTATATTTTTGTTTGTGATAAAAGCAAAACAAAATTCCTTTAAGCCAAAATGTTTGATGAAAATTTAATCAAACTAAAAACGTAATTGATTAGTTTTCTTTCTCTATTGTTTGATTTGTAATCTTAATTTATTGATCTTCCTCTTTGTATGTATTCCAAGTACAGATATCTTTAAAAAAAGTTTGTTATACAGTACAAACATGCTCGTATATCGGAACTAATCTATTGAGTTGTATTGTATTGAGAAAAGTAAATTCAATCAAGATGGTTCGATATATCAAATTTGAAGAATTTTTTTTTTTGGGGTGAATGAGATAATTTAGGTTATTTAGAAGTTAGTCAAGTTGATTTTATTTATTTTATTTTTCTATAAAGTAATCAAATAAAGAAGGCAGAAGAGCTTAGTGACAATATTTTGCTGATTGAATTTTTCTTCTTATTATTAATTTAATTACGTAAAGGTTCAATTTTATTTGTTACATGTAACAAGTTAATTCCTAATAATTCTATTTAAGTAAAATGCTGGGCCAATTGGTACTGTGTCAAATCAAAAGTACTGACTCAATATAAAAGTACTGCTTGAAATGTAGCCAGAAAATTTAAGGTTGTGGATTAAGAAAATTAAGTATTTTAATCTGCCTAATTTGGAAATAGAGATTACTTAGAAATTTATAAAAAATTTGCGCATAGGCTCTAAAAACTGCTCATAAGATAAGATAAGATAAGATGTTTACAACGCAGGGCAGCTGTTAGATGACCTATAACATACTTCATGATACGTATGACCATGTCTAGATGATCACAAATTTTCCCGAACAACGCATCAACTGAATTTCTTGAGCACATGCATACTATTACTGCATTCGAATATCACCTAATTATTCGAGGAAATCTGCGACATAAGACACGATTCGGTGACCGAACTGACTAAGAATCCTGAATCTGCGAGGGTCTCTAGTAGTACAGGATAAGGATATGTTAAATGTTCTAACTTATGAGCAAATCTACTTGAGCGAACTGTTGTTTATCCACAATATAGATCGATGCTTCTCCTCGCAAGTGCACCATCACCATTTCAAAATTCCCGTGTTAGTAAATATTGATTATATTATGTAAAGTTAGAAGGTTAGTTGGATTCCGTTGAGTATCTTCGTTCGACTCACCATGCAGATGAGGAGGCTATTTTGTCTGAAAATTAATAGTTAAATATGTAGTTATATTCTCTATGATTCCATCTTTGGGAATTCAAGGATATCACAAACAACATTCTCGTGACTTTTAAGCAGCACTATAAACATTTCCCCACAAATTATTTCAGGATATATATTTCCGCCTAAAAATTCAAAGATATGCGGATTCATCCCTTTATAGTCTCCCTCCCCTGACATATTGAATTTACTTTATTTTTCGAATAAATTTTAGTACCAATGTGAGGTTCGAGCCAGCGACAACAATAAAAAAAGACAATGTATTATAAATACATGTGTTAAATTATTATTATTACGCTCAAAATAATAATAATAACAAGAATGCCACTCTGAAAAATATTCCTGATCTCATTATTGATAAAAAATGAGAGAAGACCACGAAATTTTTAGCGGAAATCATTTTTGAAAATGATTTTGCATATTGGGAAGCCCATTATATCCCTTTTCTGTCCAGAAAGCGTTTTTTTTCCCCTTTCTCAATACAAGTCCAGCACACTCGGATGTGTATGTAAAAAATGACAGGCTGTAACGTCCTCCGGACTTCAACGGATCCCAGTCAAATCGGAATTACCTTTGAAAGAAGCATCATAATTCGACAATACACAAATTAGATAACACATCAATTGCTTACTTTCGTTAACGTATCAATCACTTTACCATTACCACAGGGACAGTGTTATTTTTCGCACGAAAACAATCCAAGAAGTATGCACAAATGTGTATGCTTGTCCAAAATACCTACAAAAATAAATCCCAGACGCAGAACCCCTATTCATCGATGCCAAGCTTGGTTGTAACCTGAAACAAATTAATGATTGCTAATAACATCGATAGGTTTCTGGATCTGGTGTTCACTACTGAGGAGGATGCTTTCAAAGTAACTGAATCAATGAATCCATTTGTTGTAAACGATATCAACCACAAACCTTTGGACATTGTATTTAATACAACCTACTATAACCTGAAGAAATCTGAGCACCTTCCAAGAATGAAATTCAACTTCAAGAAGGTAATTTACGCCGGTTTGCAAAATTATTTAGAAGCAGCAAATTGGGATCTAATTTTAAATGTTGACAATGTGAACGAAAATGTTGATAAATTTTATGACTTCATTCATCAAGGCTTTGAACTCCATGTGCCTTTTTACAATAAAGCACCGAAAACTAAATCCTCTGTGGTTCGATCACCTGCTAACCAATTTATGAAATCTCGATTGGAAACAGACAAGGTAGCTGTTGTACAGCATAGTGATGAATTTCACGTCTATTTCAATTTTAAGTACAGGTCCTACCTTGCAAGTATTGAAACAAAAATTAAATCAAATCCTAAAGAATTTTGAAAATACTTTCGATCCAAACGGGAAATCGAGGGATATCCTTCCAATATGACTTATAATAATACCAGCTCCTCGAACGCAAAAGTTATAGCAGGCATGTTTGTAGCATTTTTCTAATCAGTCTATATCCCTTGTGATAAAATGGAATGCACTGATAAAATAGGCAACAACAACACTTCTATGCCGTTTTAATATAAAGGCGTGATATACCCGCCTTTATATTAAAAAGGTTTGCGAGTGGCTTCACAAATCCACTCTGCCAACTTTTCAACCAATCGATAACCACCACCGTGTTTCCTGATAAATAGAAAATTTCAAAAATTACACCTATCTTTAAATCGGGTAAGAGAGAGGATGTCTCATGTTACAGAGGAATTTCAACATCTTCGTCAATTCCTAAATTATTTGAGCTGATTGTGTGGAATGCCTTTAAATCTACTTTGACACATCATATCTCTATTTACCAACACGGCTTCATGCCTGGAAGATCGACATCTACCAATTTGGTCGAATTTACATATAAAGTGTTAAATGAGATAAAAAATCATTATCCAGTAGATGTTGCGTATACAGATTTTAGCAAGGCATTTGACTCTACGTAATAGATTAGATTTTATTACTTGGGTCAAATCGTATCTGACAAGCAGACTGCAATATGTATTAATTGGGAATAAGAAATCCAATGTTATCAAAGTGACCTCTGGTGTCCCTCAATGATCGCATATTGGACCCTGGATTTTTATTGTGTTCATTCATAGAATAGCCGAGATAATTAAACACTCAAATGTTCTAATATTTGCTGATGAGGTCAAAAAATTTCATACAATTTAACATTAGCATGATATTGAAAACTGCAGGAGGACCTCAACAGATTTAGTGAGTATTGTATCCAAAATTCATTACAGCTCAATATTAAGAAATGTAAAATTATGTCGTTTCATCGGAAAAAATATCCAATAACTTCGGCATATAACATAAATGGCGCAGAAGTTCCAAGAGTACGAGAGACTATTGATCAGGGAGTCACATTTGTTGAAAACGTTAGTTTTAACCGTCATATAGATCAGTGGTTCCCAACGCAAACATAACCGCGGACCGGTGAATTTCGCGGTGTGAATATTCTAAATTACTTATATATTTTAAGTACACGTTTATATAAAATTTCCATATACTCGTATATATACCAAAAAATATAACAATAATTGTAAAATTAAAAAGTTATTTTAAAAATAATTTTAATTATGTATATTAATGTGACTTTTGTGGTTCTTTGTCCTTTACTAACTTAGTAATTCGAAGATTTATGTTGGTAAGAGCAACACTCAAGGTTTGATTGGCTAGCAAACGATTACGTTGCTTAGTTTTTATGACAGTGTTTGGAGAAATAACAACACTAAATAACAACACTAGTTTTTATGTTAGTTCACTGTTTATTTACAAGCTTTTCATCATAAAACTTACTTACATTTTTTAATTACCTAAAAGTAAACAAAATTAATTTAATCAAGAAAATATCTTAGTTATACTTACCAACCATTGTAAAATTAATCCAATTAACAATTAGCTGAAATTAAGAGTTTAATTAATAATTTATATTGTTAATATTAATTTCTATACTTATCTTTTTGTATAACTGGGAGATGCACTTTGTAAATAAAAAAACTTATTATATGATTATCTTATATGATTGATTATTTTCATTATATTTATTATTGTACTAGTGTAGTAATACGATGAGTGCGTTTAATATTGTAATTAGCTTCATATCGTATTAGTACTTTACTTTATAGTATTGATAGTACTTTTATACATTTAAGCTTGCTACAACCTACGTTAATTATAAAATTTCAAACCTGACACTAGGTTAACGTATAATTTGTAAAAATTGTATATTAGAAAAAAATATTCTATTCTCTTCAAATCTGGCGAACAGTAAAGACTGGGTAATAAAATAATAAAATAAATATAAATCTATAAGTGTATAAAGTTCATGTTCTTAAGTTCATAAAATTAATAAAATTAAAATAAATCCAAAATTCAACTCGTGCTCGCAGTTTATTTATTTCTTCAATCCATTAACAGGCTATCTACAACATTTAAGTTTTTCATCTGTAAATCATCTTTAGTTTCATCCCTAATTTCATCCACTGGCTTTACCCACACGTTCATCATTACAAACAGACAATCATAGCAGAAAATGCCGATTCACATAAATATGTAGTTGCAAATGGTAATATTAATTTCGCAGCCTTTTGGAATAATAGTGGGTATTCTTCCTTTATTTGTATCCAAAACTGAGCAAAACTCATTTTTGCGAATAATGATTCTAAAATTAAATCTGAACTGAGTTCAATTAGTTGTAGTTCTTCTTCATATGTCAGTTTATTATCTTGATGTTCCACGAAAGGATTAGCAATCCACAAATTTCCAGTTCGTTTATCTTCTTCTGCTGGATAATAAGTGTCGAACGCATACGCTAGAGAAGCTAAGTGCTCCACAATAATAGGTATAATGACTGCAGTGGCAATATCTTCAGTCAAAATGAATTCACTGAGAGAGGTAAACATTTCAAAATTATTATCTTTTACTCTATTTTGCCAAATATTATTTTTTTTTTTGAATGCATCAATTTTACTATACAAATGGTCATATCATAAGTGGTCATATTCATCATAAGTGGTCGTATTTCCTTGCATGCTTAAATTTAATTCATTAATGAGCGCAAATATATCTGAAAGATATGCGAGCTTAGCTAGCCAATTTTTATCAGATATAATATTAACGAGCTGACTTCTTTTTTGTTCTAAAATTATTTCAGCTTATTTTCTCAATTCTAATAATCTTTTGAGGACTTTTTCTCTGGAAAGCCAACGAACCACGGCGTGCAGTAATAAATGTTCGTGGTCAGACCGCATTTCCTGACACAAAATCGTAAACAATCTTGAATTAAGTGTATTATTCTTAATAAAGTTAACAATCTTAACCGATTCCTGAAGAACATCATTTAATTAAGTTGACATTTGCTTTCCTGCTAAATGTTCACGATTCATGCAATGAATAAATACCATTTCGATAGCTGCTAGTTCTTTAATTTTCTTCGCAACTCCCGAATGCCTACCGGTCATATAGGCTGCTCCATCTGTACATAATCCAACGCAGTACTTCCATTCAAGAGAATTCAGTTTAATATAATCATCGACGGCCGTAAAGATTTCGGAACTAGTCGTATGAGAAGGTAACTCAATGCAGCAAAAAAATTTTCTTTTATATATTTTACTTTGTAATCAATATATCGAACAAAGCATAACAATATGGCTTTGTTTGACACGTTAATTGTGATATTAGACAGTGGCAATCCCTTTATTTTATCCCGAGCTGTAGCACCTAAAACTTTCTCACATACATCAATTAAACAGGGTTTAATTAAATCTTCTGCAATTGTGTATGGTTTTTTTGCATTTGGGAATGCGTAATTACTAAATAAGACGCTTTCGCTAGAGATTTATCAACCGAAAAACTTTCAGTAAAAGAGTTTTTGAATTTTAAACTCAATTTTTTTACGTTGAAAAAAATCAATTGGTTTTGTTTTATAAGAAATAAGCAATAAGATTGGTTGACTTCATATTTTCGTTCGACAAAATCTCCCCACATATAATACATTGAGGTCTTGGAGAATCAACTTCACCTTTTGCTAGTTCAATAAACCCGTACATCAAATAATCCGCATTGTATCGCCGAATAAAACTTTTTTTTCTTTTTCGAACGCGGAGAATGAAGTTCTGCATCACTGTTGTTTAAACTTGATTGATTACTAGTTTCAAAAGTTGATGCACTTGGCCTCGAAATTGATTGACTTGAACAACCAGCAGTTGGTTCAGGAATCGGAGTTAGTTGACTTAAGCTACGTGGTGTTGAAGTCGGCTTATGAAAAAAGTTTAATAAGGTTCCTTGAATTAATTTTTTACTCATTTTTACGGTCAATCAATTACTTTTGCACGCTTTTTTTCACAATTTCAGTATTCAAATTTAAATTTTCAAAAACACAATATGCACTTGATACATAGATAGTATTGGAAAAAATAATTACGTTTTTATCACACAATTCACAGAATTACGGGGAATAACCAAATTATAAAATTACACCAAACAAACTAAATTTTTATACATAAACATCTGTTATACGTAATCGTATTATCTTTTATTTCGTTCTCAACATTATTTTTTCTCTTACGCATATACACCACTAACGATTTTTAATAAAAACTAGATAACAGCTTCTCTGTTAAATTAATTTTTATATTTTATATGATGTTTTATTTTTTATAAAATATTTTATGAGTTAAAATTTTATAAATAAAAAATTTATACATATTTCCGCTAGTTTTAGTAGGAAAATATAGAAAAGTTTTGCAGGCGGTTGGGAACCACTGATATAGATAATTGTATTGCTAAAGCTAACCCCTTGTTTGGGTTTGTCAAGCGGTGGACTGGGAAATTCATATGTATGGATATACATACTTTACGCACAATCGTTATGTCGTTTCTCTAAACCAATATCGGGGGTTTCCCGAAATATGAAGAAAATAAATCTAAATCTAAATAAATGATACAATAATGGACACTTGTCAAATTTAATGTAGTTATTCGGCACTATAATTTTATAAGCGTTTTGCGCCAAAATGCAATTTTTGAGTTGTGTGCGTATTTAATATATTTGTTTCCTTTTAGCACATTAAATGCATAGGTCTTTCTCGATTTTGTATTATTAAATTCTTTTGTAAGAGAATTTAGTGTTGAAGTAACCGCGGTTTGATACAGAAGTGTTTGTTGACATTTATTGTGAATTTTTTAAGAACAAGGTAAGTTATAATTTTAATTTTTTAATATTGTATAATAATTTTAAGTGAAATAAATGATTTGTTGAACTAATAAACAATAATTCTAATTAAAATTTAACTGTACTTAACATAATAATTGCTACAAATGCATAAACTGCCTGTGTCCATTAATAGTTTTTTTACTTCACGTGATCTAGTTATTCGGCATGATGTGCCCATTATTATGCATATGAAAACTAGTTATGGTCATAGTGATCATTACTATGATATAATGGGGTGCCGATAATTATAACACCATGAATTTTATAAGAATCTCTAATTTTCATGAATTCTCTATTTTATTTGAATCTTGGTAAAGTACCTAATAATAAAAATTTGATTAACCTTTTTATCCTTTAGATGCCCAAAAAAAAGTCTACATATTTAGAATGTTTAACGTTCCTCGGTCAACAATACAGTACCGATTATCAGCAAAATTTAAAAAAATTCGTCCGGGTCCAATGACTATTCTCACTGAAACGGAGGAGAGAACAATTGTCGAATGGATAATTGAATGTGCAAGAAAAGGATTCCCGAAACGTCGCGATGACGTTATTGAATCGGTGAAGCGTTTCTTGGATGATTGTCCCAGAGATCATCCTTTTGGGGAAGAAAACCGACCTGGAAAAGGATGGTACAATCTTTTTTTGAAAAGACATCCTATCATAGCTACCAGAGTCCCAGAAGCGGTAATTATTTTCTAGCTTAATTTTAAAATATGTACCTAGGTAGTTATTACAAATTTTTATTTATTTATACCGTAGGTGACTGCTGCCAGCTCTAAAGTAAGTCCTGAAAATTTACACAAATGGTTTGATCAAATAGAAAACTATTTGAAAGAAAAACAGCTAATTTCAATATTATCCGAACCAAATCGTATTTTCAATGGAGACGAGACTAATTTTATGCTATGCCCCAAATCAAAAAGCGTGTTAGCAAAAGTTGGCAGTAAAAATGTCTACGAAGTTGAGCAGGGTGCCTCTAAGTCGTGTTTGACGGTAATGTTTAGCTTCTCAGCCGTGGGAGACATGATACCTCCGACGATTATATATCCATACAAAAGAATCCCAGAAGGCATTCGAAACTCAGTTCCGAAACATTGGGGCGTTGGAAGAAGCGAGAGTGGTTGGATGACAAAGGAAGTGTTCCTTGAATACATTTCTAATGTATTTTATCCGCATATTACTAAAAATAACATAAAATTGCCAGTTATTTTATTTGTGGATGGGCATGTGACGCACCTGACATACGAACTAAACAAATTATGTAATAAATTGCAAATAATTTTAATTGCATTGTATCCTAATGCCACACGGATCCTACAGCCATGCGATGTAGCAACTTTTAAGCCCTTAAAATCAGCGTGGCAAAAGGTAGTCCTAAATTGGAAACGCGAAAATGTTGATAACATCCTGACGAGAGAAACATTTGCTCCACTATTACAGCAAGCTGTAAACAAAGCAGTCAACCCGGTGACCATTAAAAATGGTTTTAAGGCATGTGGGATTTATCCTTTCAACAAGTATGCTGTTACTTGTTGAAAGGATAAATCCCACCAGGTTTATCCGTTCAACAAGTATGCTGACGTGGCCTAAAACTCCAGAGAGGAAAAATGAAAGAACATTTAAAGAAAAATTACCTTTTGTTATCACATCATCCGGATACGCAAAAATTCAAGAGGAGAAGAAGAAGCAAAAATTAGAAATGGAAATTGAAAAGGAACGTCGACAACTCTTACGAATTCAAAACAGGGAAAATAAACAAAAAATAAGGGAGGAAAAGTCAAATAACAAACCGAAGCGAAAAACAAAACCTAAGATTCTACCTAAGAAAATTATGCCAATTAAAAAACTTACCTTTAACGAATTTGTTCCTCTGGAACATTTATTAGAAAACCAAAAAAGGCTGCGGTCGTTACATGATAACGTAGTGGTTACAATAACGTCAAAGGAAATGATAGCCGCTTCTCTAACCCAACCAAGTCAGCTTGAAGAAACGCTACAGATGTCAGTACCTTTGACAACATCTACTTCTTTGACGGATGCGGAATTACCTGCTGCATATGAAGACAATAACAACTCAACATCGTGTTGTAATAATGAAACGATTACGAAAACTTTGGAATTAAGCGATACTGATCTTTTAAGCACACCAAACGAAGTTGAAGAAACAATTTCGACGGCAGCTTTACAGCATACAGTACAGCAATACAGCAATACATTCGCTTCGGGAAAAATGTGCTATCATTGCACATACACTATCCATAAAACAAACAAAGGACTCCGTTGTGCGCATTGTACAACTGAATTTCATATTAGTTGTATCAATAAACTAAAAATTGAAACTGATCCCAAATTTGTATGTACTTCGTGCAAATCTAAGCATTTAATTTAATTTATATTTATTATTATTTTATTTTGTTATATTAATGTGATATTGAAATATTTTGTGATATTGAATTACTAATGTACCTATATGTTTTTTAGTTATGTACCTGTTGTAGGTAACTGTAATATTAAAAATTTTAATTTATGAAAATAAAGAAACTTTGCATACCTAGATATAGGTATCTAGGTACCTAGTTACTCTTAGTAAGGTCTTATTTTATTTTGTATGATTGCTGATAATTGTGAAAATTAAGATGTCCAAAAACTATACTTTCGTGTCCATTATTGTGATTGAAGTGGGTGTCTTTTATTGTGGTAGCATGCCCATTATTGTACATCTAGAGAGGGCCAATTATTTTTTTTGAGTGACCATTACTAGTGAAAGAACAACATTTTTTAAATATTAATTAATTTACTTAATTTAATTTAAAATCACATTTTGATAATTCAAAGTTAAACAGAAATAATCACTTTTTATAATGTAGACAAACCGATTTGTGCTTTGTTTAACCAAATTCAAGTTATATACAAAAGATTCGTAAATTTTCTTATAAGTGTCCATTATTGTATCATTTACCCTAAATCTTAAATATGAATCTAAATAAATCTTAAATATGAGTAAATAAATCTTTCTCATTGAAACCGTACAAATATGTGTGATAGTTCCATTCCACACGAAGTTTTTTGATTATTTTTTCAAGGCCATATGGATGTGTGTTTTATTTTGTTTTGTTCTGCTCTCTCGAAAATAAAATTTAAACTAACAGCGAGTTCATACGACGGATAAAAATCTCGGATTTTACTATCCCATCGTTTTAACCAATTACATCACGTAAATTATACAACGGGCACGCCTCTTTTCATATAAAAAAGTTGAAAATATTGAAAAAAAAATCTGGGATAGAAAAATCCGAGATTTTTATCCGTCGTATGAACTCGCAGTAAAAGCGCTTTTCGGTTACATTCGTTCCGACAGTCTGTCGTGACATGATCATTCCGCGTTTAATAAATTTTGTCTTTATGAATTCATAGTTGACGACAAATTGTCGGAACGATTTTGCTACCGTAATTATTGAATTATTTGACATTTGCGAAATATTGTTTGTTAAAAAGACTAAATTTTCTTCTAATAATTATAATACAATTTAATAATGGAAGATATTGATGTTGTCTTGCATACGTCCGACATGATGGTTGCTAGTGAAATTTTAATTTGGTATACTTGCTACCACAACCAATTAAAAGCTTTAAATCTAAAGCAAAAAAGACGATTTGGCGTCAGAGAAATGCTCAAACAACGCCATACACAAGTATATTATAATAATTTAATAGCTAAGGTGAGGTTGAGCGATGTTGAAGCTTTTAAAAATATTCATCGCATGACGCCGTCACTATTTGACGAGCTGCTCCGATTAACAGGGCCACAAATTCGTAAATTCGAGGGTTTTACATGGAACCCAATAACTGCCGTAGAAAGACTCCCTTTAACATTACGGTAATCGATATATAGAATATTAAAAAGAATAATAAATTAAGGTAGATATTTTGCTTTAGGTCCTGGCACGTGGAGACAGTATGATGTCGATTGGTGCATATGGCTGTCGCATAGGCGTGTCAACAACGTCTATGATTATCAGGGAAACAACAGCAGCTATATGGGACGCTCTAAAACCAATGGTATTTCCAAATTTTGCAATACCGGTATGGAAAAATATTGCTTCTGAATTTAATTTAAGGTGTAATTTTCCTAATTGTTTGGGGGCTATTGATGGTAAGCACGTTATTGTTCAGGTAAACACAATATTTTATTGAAAACTGTTTCACATAATACTATATGAACATCATAAAATTGTCAGGCATTTGCAAATTCAAATAGCACGTGTTACAATTATAAGAAATCTCACAGCTTAGTTTGATGGCTTTATCTGATGCAGATTATACATTTATTGCTGTGGATATCGGTGCTTCGGGGCGCAATAATGATAGCGGAATTTTTAAACGTTCTGTAATCGGCGAAAGGATTATTGATCAATGTGCCTCCTTAAAAATGCCACAAGCATCTACATTACCTGGTAGTAATGACAGTGCCATATTTTTTCATTGGCGATGAAGCTTTTCCATTGTTACCAAATCTAATGCGCCCCTACCCTTGAAGAAGATCTATTGTTTTGCAGCACGAAGAAAACGTATTTAATTATAGATTATCAAGAGCCAGCAAAATCGTCGAGAATGACGAAGAGCCAGGAAAATCGTCGTTCCTTCAATTATTTCGGCAAAGAATTAGTGGACCACTACAGTGAAAATGGTGAATTAATTTTGGGGGAATGGAGAGCAGATCATGATATAGCATCTTTGCAGAATATTAACGAATGGAATCCAATAATGGACGAAGAGATGCCGTTTTAATTAGGAATACATTTTCTAATTATTTCACAACACGCGTTCTGCCTTGGCAAAATGCCCAACTGCATGAATGATAAAATAAAAAAAAAGTTTTAATAAAAGCAATTCATTAAATTTTATTTGGTTTAAAATACTTTTTTTTACTGTTTTTTATAATGTTTTAGTAAATTCAAAATTGTGATTCTTAGCTCCATTTTGTATTCCTCCGCCAAAGTTTCGGCCTCATTTGCTACATATAGGACAAATGGATCCATATTCTGGCAATGACAAGGGGGTTTTTGGAATTAATTCGTGATTACCCTTTATTGTTTCCAGTAATTGCCCTGAGGATATTGATGACCATGATGTCTGCAGAGTGGAGCTAAGGCTACTGTCATAAAAATCAGTAACTACTGGCGACTCCGCTTTCCTTTTTATTGATTTTACACTACGTGTTGTGGCTCTGCATGGCCCTAGTGATGGTAGTGAACTAGTGTTCCTGGTTTCAGGTGTTTGTAAGCTCTAATTAAGATTATTATTAAAATCAATCCCAGAAAATGCTGGCGAATCTTTTATTGCTACGAATCTAGATGTTGTGCGTCTATATGGATTTTGTGATGGTAGCGTATACTAACGCACATAGTTTCATCATAATATTCAATTAATTGAGCGGTTTCGTCAAAAAGTTCTTAAAAAATGGCATTGTTGCTAAATTCACTGTGATGATTATTATTCATGGGCATGCTCGACACCGTTGACCTGTAATACATATTTTTTTAATTATTTAAACTATACATTAAAATTGAATGTAAAAAAAATAATTTTTTGAAAATAACCCAGCTCTGCAACAAGCCACTGATTTTTTTTAGATTGGCGTTTAGGGGACCCTCCACTTTTAGTTTTCATTTATTCCATTGCTGTACTGTACTGTAATTTTAGTTTACGCCAATTTGCCTGACAATCTTTACCTTGGAGATTAACAAACAGCTCATACATTATATTATCAAATATTTTATAAATTAAAATACTTACTTGACGTTTCCCCAAATTTACATAGATAGCTCTTCGGCTAGGGAATCCAAATTTACCGAAAATTTCATTTACCGGTTTCGGTATTTTTTTTTCTTAATTTACCGGTTTCCCGGTAAATTTCGGTAATTGTTTAATCTACAAAAACATCATTGAAACATCTAATATATCTTAATTATTTACTTATTATTTTAGTTTTTTGAGAAAAAATACATTTTTAAGTTAAAATTTCATTTTTGTTATATTAAAAAATATACATAATTTTACATAAAAGTACTTAGCAACAATACAGTTAATTCAAATTCAAATTTATAGAGTTCAGTCTCATTGATTTTCTTATAGAAAAAAATAACAATAATAGAATAAATAAAAACAATCTATTTTATAAATTTAATTTATTAAATATCGTTTTGTTGGTTAAAATAAGCTCGTAGAAAACATAACATATCCAATGTATCATCATTCAGACGAGATCTTATTTTATTACAAATTTGTCCCGCCGAAGAAAATGCTCGCTCTGCATCTACTGATGTTGGTTTTATTGTCAAGAGATATTGATAGACTCGATTAAGCCAGACACCACGTTCTTTAGTTTGTTCATACAATGCAATTTCTCTTCGCATTATGGTTGTTATGTTTTTGTTGTTTAGCTCTATAGGTTTTAATTTCAATTCACGTGGCTTAGTTTTCTTTTTAATAGCAGAAATTAAACGTTCTTTCATAGTTAACTCTTTTTCACTTTGTTCTTCATCTTCCGATGAAGAGGCTACAACCAGATCATCATCCGATGTCGGTGAAGTTATCATATTCAAACGTTCAATTAAATTTACAATTAGTTTTGCTATCGTAGACTTGTTTGTACGATTGAAAACAAGGTATTCATGATCAGAGATATTGTCATCTAAGTTATGCAAATATTGTAGTACGTCAGAATATTGAGTGCGTCTCTTATTAATTTGAAATATTAATGCATTTTTCAATCCATTGCTATAAAAGCTATTTTGAATTGATAATTCATCCAACATGAATTTTAATGATGCATCAGCACTGAGTAGCGTACTATTACTGGAACACATTGATTCCAACGACATTGTTATTGGGAGTAATGAAGTTATAATTTCATCAACAGCTTTGAGCTCATTATCGGAAAAACTTACATCGATTTGCAAATCAATTAGACATTTTTGCACACATGTTTTTAATAAATAGAATCTCTCCATCATTGCTAGCAAGCTATTCCACCTGGTTTTGGTATCTAAAATCAAACAAAGCTCTTTATTAAAATCTGTAACGACGTATTTCTGTAACAAATCATTATTTTTTGTCGAATAACGAAATATCTTCACAGTTTTTCTGATTTTTGCTATTATCGGATATAATTGTTGAATTGTTTCGAAATTTTCTTCTTGTTCATTTGATCCTGAAAATATTTCCATGTAATCTCCATTTTCGCAATCACTTTCAGTTTCGCTTTCACTATTATCATCCTCGTTTGAATTAGCTAGCTCATCCGCATTTGTTTGAACGTCAGCAAATTCGTTTTTGTTGAACAAGACTTTAATCACCGCCAAATGAATTCCATGTGCGAGACACAATTGATGAATAAGATTCATGTCTTTTCCAACTCGTATCATTACTGCTGCTCCGTCAGTAGACATTCCAATTATTTTGTTGAATTCCAGGTGAAACTCATTGAGCTTGGTTTCAACTGTCTCAAAACAATTCTTAGCAGCAAATGAGTCTTTGATACGAGCGAGCCTTAAATTCCAAAATTTAGTTGAGCCATGAACATTAATATTTATATACTTTCGATTTCGTGATGACGTCCATTCATCAAAGCTAAGGCTCAATCCTGCATCTTTATTACTTAAATATTCTAGGATATTGAGTTTCACCTCTTTTTTAATGCTGGCACCGTAGTTCATTACAATTTCTTTGATTGTAGTTGCGGATGAAGGAACGTATAATCCTTTATTTATCAATAGTTTTCTTAAATCGTAGGACGAGCAAAACTTTACAAATGGTATTCCATCCAAAGCAACCATTCTGGAAATAATGGCAGGTAGTGTATCATCAATCTTTGGTTTGAAAAATTTTGTTATGGTTTCACTACTAGTACACGGTATATTCTTATTTTCTGATGGATTCGAGGCAAACTCTTTTGTAGCTCTTTTTAACAAATTTATGTCATGTTGCGACTTCAAGTGCGAATGAAGCCCGCTTGTTGAACCACCTCCAGTTTTTAAAATTTTTGGGCATTTCAAACAGCTTGCCTCATCTTTATTTAATTTTTTAAAATAACTCCAGATGTTTTTGCTTGATTCTTTTTGTACATCCATAACACTTAAATAAAATTTACGGGGTGGCTAAACGTTCATCAATAATTTAGTTAAATTAGTTAAATTAAATCAAACATACCTTTGAAGAAAAAAAATTGTTTGTTTAGATACTTATATAAAAAAGGTAACGTTATTTTGTTATTGATTGAATTTAATCTATATCTAACTAAAACCGATCAAAAGCGTTCGTACTGACTGATCACTGAATACTGATGAATGACTTGAATGAAAATGTGTAAATAAAAATATAATTCAGTGCGTTATTTATTGATATGTGTGGTAAATTGGTACATTGTGTGTTACTATTTTAATTTATTATGTGAATATGCCTACGGATGATGATGTTGCGATGGATTGCACTAATAAAATATGAGCACGTTTCGAATAGCGGTACTCTCGCCATTTTTATGTATTTTTGGTAGCACGAAAATTGGTCGTAAATTGTTATTTTGTATATAATATATATATATCATGTAGAGTAGGGATTTTGCTTGAACTGTAAGGAATCTGAATGTATGTATGTATATTTGTATATATTTGTGTGTGCGAGTGTATGTATGTATATATATGTGTTTGTGAATATATATGTATATGTATATACATTATGAATATGTATATACAGTGGTGTGCAATAGGAGTTGATCTTCTTGATTGGGAGAGTTAACATGTATTTTAAAAATTCCAAAAAAAGTTCAATATTATTATCCCTATTCTAGTTCGTATCATACTGAAATACAATGTAATTATGTAAATCTAATATAAAAATGAATTTTTTAATGTTCGGTATTTTCGGTAAAAATTTACCGGTTTTTCGGTTATTAATAATTTACGGTAAACCCGGTTTACCGAAAACCGGTATTGGATTCCCTATCTTCGGCTACACGGACCCATGCCATCTTTTTTGCTCCATTATTTTTGTACAGCCTATGGCTTAAATTATGCAATACCGACTCCTGCTTAATAAATCGTATTAATTTGCGATCCATAAAAAATTCTAAAAACGAAAAAAAGAGTTGTAAGAGTATTTATATCTACATTCTAGTAGTGGCAATGCAACGTTATTGTCGTGCATATAAGTATACTGATGTTATGTATAGCATACCTGAATCCGACGACATTTTTATTAAAATAAACTATATAATAATAATATATTTTATTACTAAATAATAATAATTCATATTAATTCAAATACTCGTATGCGTATCACAAAAATGTCAAGCCCGTATACACAATGAAATGTGAAAATTTTGTTTCATTCCATTTCAAGATTTGTTTCATTTTCAAATTTCAAACAAATAAAAAACAAAATTTCTTGCACGAGTACTACTAGTTTTTTTTAACTAATATTGAGTTGTCTCTTTCTCCCATTGTTCATTCAGATAAAAACATAAAGTTAATCCAACTTGATAGAAAAAACTGCGAACGAAAAATAACGTCATTTTGAGGAGTATGGATTGGTTTAAAATATATTTGTTACGACAGATTGTCGGAACGAATGCAACCGTGAAAGCGCCTTAAAATGAGTCAAAAATGTCCTTGAAATATTTTTTATTGCATTTATGTTTTTGTTAGTGTGGTTGCACCGAAAATTTGTTTAAGTCGCAATTAAAAGCGGTATCATAGGTAAACGGGGAGAGAAACGAAGAAAAAATACGGTTTCTGTGATATCCCGTGTGCCAACAGCAATATACTCATAAAGACTACGCCGAAAGGAAAATAATCATAATACAAACCATTTCAAAATTTACCAATGTAAAGATTCAGTAATTTGTGACAATGGAACATGAGTTTTCTGGGAAGCTTGCGTGACATATACATCATTAAGGGGCGAACGTGTTAATAAAATACGACACATTCTCGTTTGTTAATAAGGTTCAAACACGTATGCAATAGTTTCTAATTTAGCAAAAACTAACTTAACTAATCTAACCCCCCTCGACACTAAACAATTTTTTTTATAATTTTTTTTTTTCTAAGTTGCCCCATTTCTGAGATAAAAGCCTGACATTTATTAAAAAACTCACCCTGTAAGTTTAAAGTGTTGCACTTAGATGAAATTAAGGCCTGCTGTCCGAAGTATTTGTCTAGGTTGTATGAATTTTTGATTTGTTCTTATTTAATTTCCACCCAATTTTTCTGCACTTCAGACCAACGGTATAAACAGGTAACTTATATTATTCAATCTCGAGGAACACATGTCGCACATGTTATGTGTCACCAAGTTGTATCATCATAAAACTCTGATGATCTGTGTTATGCTAATACAATGGTTTTATGCTTATATTATCACTTTGGACGGCAGTCCAAACGAGTGACGAAAGCACCTACTGTGCTGGAAGTCGAACGAAGTATATTATACAGCAAGTTTCGAACTTTTTCCCTTTGAGGCCGCCAGGATCATGTTATATACCATTGGAAAGGTCTTGAAAAATAAACCTAAATAATGTATAAAAACATGAATTTCTACCAACGTTGAGTGGAGATATGACCTTCCGAAAATTGTCCCAAAAAATCAGTTTTTCGGGTACAACTGCCCCAAAAAATGCCCCAATTATTTTCTAACTGGCAAATTATGATTGTAGACGTCAACACCAATTCAACGACACCTCAAACGTTCAAAACGGATGATTTTGACCAAAGTTATGACAATTTTAAATTTTTCTATGACGTCACCAAATAATCTTGCTTTGGTATATATGTTTGTTTGTCCGTACCTCTTTTATTTGATCTCATATTTTCAGGGGTTGTAGTACTTAAAAAACTAAGCAACTTTTGTTCTACAACTTTTTGATTTGGCCGCCATGTTGGCTGCGGCCGGCCCCTGAACGGCCATTTTTTGCCATTTTGCCACGTCCACAGTGCTGAATCTATTCGACATACCCTGGACATATGCATATCGTTGGAAAGGTATTGACGCCAGCTATCAAATAGCAAAAAAAAGAATTCAAAAAATTATGTTAGAGGGTGATTTTGGCCAAAAAACTGAAAAATGCGAAATCGGCCGGCCACATTCGGCCAAATTGCTAAAAAATGAGCCCAAGACTTTTGGTTCATATTTCCAGGATTATTAGCCACAAATCTCACCTACAATATGACATCAACCGTTTGTCCCAGAAAACTCGTATATTTTAGATATTGACCTCCACAACTTAAAAGCCACCCTAATTTTTTTGCAAAATTTTATTTTTTGGTTCAAATGCACCCTAATATCGGTCCGTTGCGGTTCATAATGATAGTGAATCAACGTATTACAATGAAACAAATATAAATACATCATATTATTATCATTGCTAAGAGAATTTTTACCAGTGACTCTTTTTTCATAACAAAAAAAAAATGAAAAAACTGACAAATTGATATGATCGAAAAAATCACCAAAAACATTGAACAAATTCCTTGCATAAAATCGATACTTTTTTAATCTTTATGATGATTTCTTTAAAAAAATAGATCTTACCACTCCTCCCATCGCATGAAGATGGAATATCAGCGAGAGGGTAGCTACCATTAATTTTTGTTTTGTAACTAACAAACTAAAATATGTATATTTTATTGTTTTGTTTAAGGGATCAAAAATGAATGGTATCCGCATGCGGTTAGTGACAAAACAGCAAGAAATATGCAAAAAAATTGTTGAATTACTCAATCGAATTTCTGCCAAAAACAGATGCATCTGATCTAAATTTTTACTACTCTGTAACATGCACTAAAACCTAAACTACATATGTTCAGCCGATAGCCTACGAGAACCGGTTGTGTAATAAGATCACACCCGGCATGATCTGTTTGTGGCATGTGGTAAAGGATTCTGAAATAAAATCTACTAAAAGACTACAAAATGAAGATTGAAAAAATGCATGCAAAATAAAGAAATAGAATCGTCTACCACACACCAGAAACCGTACACCAGACCGTAGGCTACTATATAGGCAACAAAAATGCTTATAGAGTTCGGTTTCGACCTTTCCCGTCTTTTTTATTTCGTGTTTGTTTGTGTTAGTGTGATTTCACCGAAAAAATGTTTAAGCCGCAATTAAAATCAGTATCATAGGTAAACGGGGAAAGAATAGAAGAAAGTTATGATTTCTGTGAGATCAAGTGTGGAATAGAGCATTGTGCCTCATACACAGACGCACGCCACTGGAGTGACGAATATCGAGAGAAGAAGAACGAATCATGCACGAACGAATCCGTAACACATAGCCGACAGCTGTGTGAAAGTATGCGTAATTCGTCCTTCGCCTCTCGCTATTCGTAATTTCAATGCCACGCGTCTGTGTATGAAGTCGTATTCATACGACGGATAAAAATCTCGGATTTTTCTATCCCAGAATTTTTTTCAACTTTTTTGTATGAAAAAAGCGTGTCTGTTGTATAATTTACGTGATGTAATTGGTTAGAACGATGGAATAGAAAAATCCCGGATTTTTATCCGTCGTATGAATATGACTTAAGGCACAATAACACGTAGCGGCCACTTGTGTGCTATCGAGTGTGTATGAACTGTTTTGACTGACAACAATAAAACGAATCGCAATTCAATTCATTTTCAATTTGCCGTGCCAAAATCATTGATATCAAATAAAAAACCTCTTAACGAGGTAAATGTTCGAGTGACGAAAGCCGAATTCAATTCACAAAATTTCTGATATCAAATTTGTGCCGAAAAAAACAATTGCATTCGATTTGTCAACGATTTTTCGGAATGTTAATGCATTCAGCGCGTTGTTGTTGAACATTCCGAAAAATCGTTAGCAATCGTTATTCTTGACAGCTAGAAAGCAAAATGTAAACAAACGCGCCGAATGCACTAACATTCCGAAAAATCGTTGACAAATCGAATGCAATTGTTTTTTTCGGCACAAATTTGATATCAGAAATTTTGTGAATTGAATTCGGCTTTCGTCACTCGAACATTTACCTCGTTAAAAGGTTTTTTATTTGATATGCTAATACAATGGTTTTTGGATTTATAAGTTATCGAAAGTTTTTCGATTTGGGTGCCGGCTTAAATATGACAAGTGGCGTTCTATTCGCTTTGGCAACGCGGTCTGCTCTACGGGTATTAATAAAGGGTAGGAGAAAGGTTCGTGATCTTTTTCCCGGTACATGGATTTACATCCATATATCTCAGTAACCATTGATCGTATCGGGTAATTCTTATATGTGTGTTTGACAAGGTGACATTTTAACTTGCACTTTGATACAAAACATTAAAATCGGTGCAGTAAATAAAAAGTTACAACATTTTAAGCATGGAGATAAATAATGATAAAATTCGATATATTTGCAATTTCATTACGACAAAGGTAAAACGCGGTTCAGGCTTGCGAAAAAAATTGTAGTGTTTATGGAGAAGGTGCTTTATAAAAATCAGCGACCAACCACAGTAAAAGTCGATGAAATCATGCAGAAACTTGAAGAAGAGCGGCACATAAGCAGCCATGCAATTGGTAAAGAACTAAATATTGATCACAAAACAGTTTTAATCATTTGAAAATGGCTGGATACAAAAAAGCTTGACGTTTGGGTACCACATCAGTAAACAGTTAAAAATTTAATGGACCGGAATTCTATCTGTGAAACGCTGCTGAAACGGAACGAAATCGAGCAATTTTTAAAGCGAATGATTACTGGTGATGAAAAGTGAATAAGATACGACAACGTTGTGCGAAAAAGATCCTGGACGTTACGTGGTGAAGCTTCACAAACGATATCAAAGCCAGGATTGGAGCCAAGAAATGTAATGCTTTTTGGTTAGTGAAACTGGAAAGGAATCATGCATTATGAGATGCTGCTATCGGGCCAAACGATTGATTCTAATCTTTACTGTCGGCAACTAACGCAGTTAAAACGTCCAGAATTGATTAGCAGAAAGGGCGTTGTTTTTCATCATGATAAAGCTAGACCACACACATCATTTGTGACCCGGCAGAAACTGAGATTGCTTGGCTGGGAAGTTTTGATGCACAAACTATATAGTCCTGACCTTGCACCGTCGGACTACCATTTGTTCCGGTCCATGCAGAACCATCTTAATGGTAAACCACAGAAGTTCTACAGTGATGTGATCTTGGCTCTACCAGGAAAATGGCAAAAGGTTATCGATCAAAATGGCACATAATTGCTTTAATAAAGTTCATTTGATATAACAAAATTCTTTGTTTCAATGTAACCCAATAAAGGCCACGAACTATTTAACCTATCTATTACTGTTACATAATAGTTATCACGAAGATGTTGTTATTCATTTGTTTTCGAATGTTTTAAACGTGTCCTCAACCAAAACAACAACATTTTTCTTAAAACATCATTTTTATGTTTTTATTAAAATGTTTTTGTTTTGGATGAGGAAAGCGTTTTGATGTGGATTTGCTAGTTGTGTTTTGAATATATAGGAGAATGTTTGGATTGCGGTGTATTCACGCACAATATTGGGTATAATGTTGAGTTATTTTGCAGGATAGATGACGAATATACATAAGATGGTCATAGTAGTTTTAGGTTGAACAGTGAATTTGGATTTTTGGTGTAAACAGCGAAGCTGTAAGAAACCTTTAATTATAAATAGAATATAACTTTGTCATTCTAGAGCAGTTAATTTATGGTAGGTGAGTGCGCGTGGGAACGTGCATTGTGTTTTTTTGTGTTTTTGGAGTTATTTTGCTTAGGAGGAGTGTAGATTAGGATTTTTTGATGTTGCAGCTATACGTACGTGAGTTTGATACTGGTTTGTTTATTTGTTCGATTATCATTTTGTTTGATTGCGGTAGTTGTAGGTTGCTTTTGAGATGCCAACGTTGTAGATTCGAGGCAGAAAATACATGCCTAGTAATAAGAATTAATAATTTCAGAAAAATGCCTAGTAAGAAGTGTTTAATTTCGGTTTAGAGGTATGCCAGTATGGTTATTATTTTGTTTTTCTATAATTACAGCTAATACTAATCAGCACAGCCATTATTTCAGATCGACTTGGAATTACGGTGACTTAACAATTTAAATTTTTAAATTATATTGTTTTCCAGCAGTAATCGAGTCATTAAAAATATTTAAAATCATACTCTACGCGTGAGGTGGAACAGTCAACACAAACCGTAAGAAAACCACAACCAAAACGACCTGCTCGGTCATCCACGAACCTAGTGAATGTACATAAGAACGTATCTCTGCAACCGAAAGAGAGACCGCTGCAACCAGTCAATACACCAAAAGTAATTAACCAAGAAAAAGTGCAGGAAAATCAACCAATACAGGTTGCACAGAAAAATGACTAACAACCGGTTAGTTGTGCATCAGTTAAATGTTTCATATGAAATCTGTTTTCGCAATCAGAAAAAACTCCACGCAAACTAGATGAAATATATTTTATTCCATGGAAATATTTAACGATAAGTTAAAAAGATATTCAATCAAAATTTGCCATTTATATATTTATACGCAAGCTAAAGGGCCACCTATAAAAAAAATTATAAAATTAAAAAAATTAAAAATTTTGACGACACTATGTGTGGTAATGAGTATGCCGTAAATATTGTTAAATATTGAATGACAGCTTTTTGTTATAATGACAGCTATTTATTGTTTGTTGATTTTTGTAGTTTGTTAAATTTCGCTCCAATAAGTGGCAATTCATATTTAACAAAGGCGGATTCAGTGTTGCGTTCTTTCGTTCCTCACTTCGTTCTGAAATTTTTTTAAACCAATTTCATTGTCGTTAAAAATGACGTTTTTTTTTGAATTTTTTTCAGCGACTTTGATTAATTTAAAAAAAAATTCAGAAGGAAGGAAGAAACGAACGAACGCAACACTAAATCTGATTTAAGAGGTAAATGTTTCCACGGAATAAAATATATTTAATCAAGTTTGCGTTGAGCTTTTTCTGATTGCAATCAGATTTCATATAAAACATTTAACTGGCAACAACTAATCGGCAACATTTAACAACTAACCGACAGTTAATATTTTGTCTGTGCAACCGGGCATTAATGTTAGTGAATATAAAACAATTAAAAAAGTAGTAAAGCTATGTAGTTTCAAACGATAAATATAAAGTCACTGAACTGAACAATAAGATGGGAAAGTGAATGCACTTGTCCCAAAACCTACAGAATATTATCAAAGGCAACCACTGCTCAAACCATCGAATGGTTCACCTATGAAAACATTACTGGGTAAACAATTAAAGTCATGGCCAGAATGCTACAACATACATGCCCAAAATGAAGAAATAATCGAGGAACATACTAACATACTAAAGAAAAAGGTCACTAAAGACGCAAACGGTCAAAGAGAAACAACCAAAGTTGGCCTCCTCCTTCTTTGGTACATGGAATCAAAGCAATCCTTAATATGAAAGTTAAGATTAAGACATTAAAACCGATCACTAGTAGGATACCACAATGCTACAACTGTCAGGCGTATACTCACACACAAACACAAATACTGTCTCAAATGCGTAAAGTGCGCTGGGAAACATCTATCAAAAGACTGCAACAAAAGTAAGAACAAACCAGTGAAATGCATACACTGTGGTAATCATCACCCAGCAAATTACAGAATCTGCAAGAGCCGCACAATGTAAATTTCAACCACATTTTGTCATTGCTCCGAGGAGCTCTTTACCTCTAGTGGAAACTAGTCTTGATCCCCAAATAGAACTTTTTGCGTTGGAGTCTCTTTCGACAATGAACTTTTCTTCTAAACTTTTTAGGAACTTTATAAAACCATCATCTTTCTTTAGGTTATATACTTTGTGAACAATAAACTCCAGAAACGCTGGTTGATTGTATTTCTTTTGTTGCATATTTTTGCGCTTCGTAATGGTAAGTTCTGATTTTAACTATTATAGCGCCTCCTCCTCTTACAGTGTTATCTGGGTGTATTGTGATATACTTGATATCGTATTTTTGAAGTGTGCTTTGGATATGAGACAAACATCAATTTTCTGGTTGCAATAGCCCATTGAGGTTTCAAGCTAATATTCTAATGTTATAAATTGTTATGCTTTTAGCAGGAGCTATCTTGACGCTATTTTCTAGTTATGTGAATCTGTGGACAATTAATCCAACAGCTTTTTCTTCTTGCGTGTGCTCTTGTTCATCCATTCTATTTAATTGTTCGTAAAAATTGACTTTTAGTAGAGGGTGAGCAACTTCGGAATATTGAAAACTTGTATTTGATATCTTTGGTATGTAGGTTTTATTCTTGTTTTCTTTGTTTTTTGGTTCGCCGCAGTCCACACACCTTGCCGGACTTTGCCTGGGTTTTTTACATTCCTTCGTAAGATGTTTAGCTGCACAATTGATGCATCTTTGGTCTTTATCGTAATAGTTATGCGTGTGTGCATATGACTGACATCTTTTGCAATGCGGAATCAATCTTGATTATCTAGCTTCTTCTTCGTTGAATGTTAACATATACATAAGGGCAAACGGGTTTTATCTCATCTCTTCACAATTTGAGAAATTTCCATAATTTTAAGATTTTTCCGAAACAAGTCTTCTTTTATTTTCTGTGGCTGGCAAGGTAGATGTAGCTTTTTGGGCATAACTTTTATTTGCCGAGACTGTTTCTCATCTATAGTAATCTGCGTCTGGAGTATTTACTTTGAGGTTCCCACTGCTCAGCTGTGTTGTATGATATTGTACCTGATTTGTTAGTTTGTCAGATAGTTTCCAATTTTATTTACAAGCCTGTAATTATTTAACACTTTCTGTAAGAATAATTCTTTCTGTTCTGTCCAGACGCACCGCCTTATCCAAGAAATGTTCTTCTTCAATCAGTTCAAAGTCCTCGAATATAATGATCTCTGTGTTTCATTTTTTTAGCTTCTATTTGAAACGGTCAAACCTGGTCTTCTACTTGGGTAGTGTTTCATTTCGGTGTGCTTTCCATTGCATTTCATTTCGTTTGGGCCGCGAGGGAATATTATCCTCTTCCTATCTTTCAGTATTAGTGGAATCTGATGAGCTTTCTTCTATCCGCAACGTGTAACGTGCTCTCAAATTATCGAGGTATGGGTAGATGAAAATAAATTAACAGTTTTAAAAAAACCGTGGTTGGGCGCCAGTCTACCTGCACGTTTTAGCCTAGCTATGCTCAGATTTGAGCAGGGCGACACGGGCGAGGTTATACCACAGAATACCCCAACACAAATGAAACGCGATCACTCGCACACCGCAGCAACTCGCAAGTGAATTCGCCCAATGCACAACACACGGAATAAATTAAGGACACAATACGTCGGACAATATATAACAGAAAAGGATGACTCACCTGTCGACCTTCGGTACCGGTATGCCGCTTCCGTCGCTTCTCCGTTTGCCCAGTTACACGCCACACCAATGCGCGCTTTTGTGTTATTTTACTAGCGCGCACTTCACCTTTTATACAGTCAAATTCTTTTGATGAATTTTGCCCTCGTTACGAGATACGAGTATGTTTATCTAAAAAAAAAACACACGTCCGTTCAAACTTTTTTTTTGTTCGTTGCTTTAATTAACCACCACAAATTGCACCAACAATACAATAAATAACAGTCATAAAGAATTTATTTAATCAAATTGTATTTTATTGAACACATATGTAAATCACAAAAAAAACTCTTGAGTAATATTAACAGTTAACAACAATTATACAGCTTTATTATTTGATTATTTTATTATTTAACAAACTCAACGATCACTCGATCGACTTTAAAACTCTTAAATTTATTTATAGCGTTGTCATTCCATGTTTCAAATATATTAATTTTTGTTTATTGCGATCCGCCCGACTTGGCGGTCAAATTTTGACTGTCCTCTCGTCACCTCTTCTTTTCCGTCTTATATTTCCACACCCAAAATTTCATGTTTCCGTGTTGCCGCCCTGCTGTTCACCCATGTCCGAAAACTACATCTTCCATTTGCGAAACACCTTCTCAACGTCATCTCACCCCCATTTGATGATTGCTGAAAGCTTCTGTCATTTCGACCATTTTTCTCGCCTGAATGCATGCTGCACAACGTCTGCATTTATGGTGTGCGCTCATTTGATTTTATGATCATGGAATTAAAAAAATAAAAAATTTACAATTTTATTGTTTTATGGCTGGACTATAAACAAAATTGCATCCATGCAATCGCAATCTCCAACAACAACAATTTGATACAATTGCGACTTTATTTATTTGTCGACAGGCGAGTCTTTCAGGTGGGAATGGAATTTTAAAATCGAGACCAGCTCATGGATTTTGTTGCCTTTTCAAAATCAATTCAAGTTGAATTTTGTGTACGTATACAGGGTATAATATACACTTTTAATATTGTGTGCTGTCATTTTGTATCATTGTGTGTGTGCAAATCCACATGAAATTTCGCCAAAATGTTGACCCGATTTTATAAATGATACTATCGGTAGAGGAAACAATACATTTCCTCTGCTCGATAGCAAAGGAAAAAATGACATGTTAAGAAAATAGTTTCGATTTCAATATGTTTTTTGTGAATGTTTCATTTATATTTAGATAAAACTTAAATAAAATGAATTTTATTATTGTTTTTAATAAAATTAATATTCCCAGTTTAATTGTAGGTACATTTGCCTATATTTTATGTGTTATTTATGGAAATAGTATTGAAAAAAAAAGATTAATAAATTATAAAGTGAATTAACACTTTAATTGCTGCTCACACAGCATGTGTGTGATAGTCGGAACAAGTATTATACGTACGGCCATTAACGTGTTAACTGAGGAAATGCATATAAATAAATTTGAAAAATATTTTTATGCTCTCTTGTCTTCTTGCAGTCGATCGCATCGATGTTATTTTTTTTGTTGTTTAGTTAGTAGAAATATGGAATGGAAATGATAGACGAAATGCTTAAATTTTTTTTTATGTTTACATTTGACTATGATAATAATTTTTTGATGATAATGTAATTACGTTTTGATTTATTTACTCGGAATTAAATTAAACTATATAGGAATAGGGACACAACACTTTATTAACTTACATAATGTTGTGAAATTTTTTAAATTCACAAATTATGTACTCAACATATTATTTTGTGTTCTTAAATGACGTCAAAAACACAAAGCAAAACAAAACACATATACCAATATGCACACCACTACTATTACGTTCCGGTAAAATTCAAGTTGAATTGTAAAAAGGCAACAGAATCCATAACGAGGAAGGGAAAGTTAAAAGGAGAATCCGACGCCGGTTCATGCAATTGCACGAATCCAACTTGCGAGTGCAGGATCAAACCCGCGCTGCCGCTCGTTGTTTATGTTTCTCCACCAACCCCTACCAGATAGCCGTTACAAACGTTACGAATGCGTTATCTAGAGGATACACGCTCCGCCGAGAGTTGCACTAAAATACAATTATAAAAATAAGAAATGGTTTGCTATTTGACATAATGTTCATCTCTCAAGTTCAAGTCAGGAGCCGTATTCTTGAAATCGGTGGAATGTTCCCCAACCGTAGTACAATTTGCTTTGAAAAATTCTCTATAGTATTCGAATTTTTCGCCGGCAACTTAAACAATTTTTTAAATTTATTTTAAAGTTTAGTAATTTTTGTCTCCCTCCCTACTAAGGGAATAATTTCGAATCGATTTATCTCGTCGGAATTTTCCCCTTATTAGGGGGAAAAAGTATGTTTTTTAATTTAAAGAAAACAAAGAAATTTAAAAAAATGATTAAAGTAGCCGCCGAAAGAGTCGAATAATATAGATAATTTGAAAGCAATTTTTTTCCGATTGGTGAAACTACCACCGACTTCAAGAATACGGCCCCAGGTGAAAACGTGTTTTTATAAGCGAGCTTTTTATCATGAGACCTCGTATTTTAATATTATGAACGCCTAGAAGAATAGAAAACTAACTAAAACATAAGTATGATAAACCAAACCTCTCAAACTACTGACTACTGACCAACGCAGGCGAAGCTGTAAAATAAATTGGTTATATTACATTTAGTCCATTGAAAGTGAATTGGATCCTATTATTCCGAGTTGGGTGCAATTTTTCCAACAATTTTTCATTCGCTGTATCTTTTATTAAAATTCATGTGAACAATTTTATTAAAATTCTCAACGTTCCATTAGTAGAATAAAGCACTCAACCCCTACGTACTCATTTCTAAAGACCTACATCCATTTTTCATTTGTTTATTTTGATAAATATTTAATTTTCTAAACAAATACATAAATCTATAATTTAATATGAAATTTATTGCATTTTTTATATTTTTGTTTTATTGTAAATGAAAATATAAAAGCTTTCCTCTTATCATTCTTATCAACATGTTTAATTTTTTTTCCTTTGTTTATTTTAGGAAAACGAAATGAAAAATAGCAACAAAAATTGTATATTTTAGGTACATACATAAGTAAAAGTACCATAAGCAGACGAAGAAAAAAAATTATATGTACGAGTATTAAGATTTTATTTTATAATTTATCATTCTTATCATAATTTAAAAGATAAATAAATAGATTTTTGTTATAAACAAATACGTATATAAAAAAAAATCGGAAATAAAATATGTAAATTGAATTAAAAGCTTTGAGTATTCGAAGTACATATGTTATTTATCGCATGTATGTGACATCTATGAACGAAGACAAGTACATTATATATTCAATATTCATTATTTACATTAAAAAAATTGTTCGGATATGAAATTGAGACATATCGTTTACTGATAATATGATGATGCTTTTGAGTTTTGAATCTTATTATTTTATCGTTGCTGTTATTTTGAGAGTAAGTGTGCACGCAGTGAAATAATATTTAATTTTATATTTTTACTTTGTTATTTTATTGTAATGTTTTTATTGTGATTGTTCAGTATATTGGTATATTTTCGAATCGAAGAAAGAGAAGAATTCGTAAGAATCGAATTTCGTAGGCTAAGCAGTAATTCGCTAGTACTACAACTACATGGTATTGTTCTATATGTATATATATAGACAATATTCCAATGTAAATATACAACATCAGTTGTTGCGACCTGATGAGAAGACCGATTTCTTCAAATCAATAATTCATCTGTTCGAAACTGATTGTTGTGATACTTAAAAATTTTCCATCTATATGTCAAAAATTCAAATTTTATTTTAGTTGTTCTTGACAACTTTGAAAGGTGGCTCATCCAAATGTTTTCATTATAAGCGTATGTTTTGTTGAACTAGCGAAGAGCCTATTCTAACAAATTTTCATTATGTTTGCCGCTATAGGTTTAAAGTGTAAAATAAAGTTATATGCTCGTCTATGATGTATCGATCTTTTTTATTCAAAAATAACAAAGGCCAGAAACTTAAATTTTTACATGTAGCAAAAATGTCTTACAAGTAGCTCATAGCTACAAAGATAATTTCCAAAAGTGGCCAGTTTGTCATAAGCCTTCAAATTTACTCGACCACCCCAAAGCCTTCAAATTTACTCGACCACCAAAAACCCCAGTATTGTTTTTTTTATAAATTCAAGCTTTAATGTATAATACGCAGTCTAAAGATAAAGCTTTTGCCTGCAGGTTGTTCTGGCTTTTCTATAGAAAAAGGAATTAGGAAAAATATTTTCATAGTATTTATGTCGCATTTTTTTTTCTGGCATACTATGGTAAACAGTTACTGTATAATTTTTAATAAACAAAATTAAATTAGGAATATTTTTCCTATTCAATTTCGATACGGAATAGTACATTAAATTAGGAGGAAAAGTACTGCATTCCCGGTCGATAGTGGGAACCACAGGAGTCCGGGAATGCACTTTTCCTCCGAATTGTACATACTATTTTTTCTCCGATCGGACTTTAAAACGATTATAAACCCAAAATAATTTTTAGTATTATTCATTAAGTAAATTATCATATTAAGAAATCAAAACAAAGTAAAAAATCGAAAATAACATAAAATTATTGCTTAGTTAGCCAAGACATCATAAGACATAAATACATTTTGTTTTTTTTTTCAAAAGTTGTCAAGTTTGTGTACGTATTTGATTTAAAAAAAGCGTGTGAACGAAATTTAAGGGATGTGGACAGTGAAAGCGAATTATCCTTATCTTGTACCCCGCCGGATATAGTGGAAGCAGCTAATTCAGCTACATGTGATTTACTCCCGCAAAAATCGAAGGAAAAATACAAATCAGGTGATTGTGTTATAGATCAAGGCGCAGTGGTAAATTATCCTACAGAATTTATAAATTCATTAGATTTGCCTCGAGTGCCACGAAATATTTTTCAATTAAAAATTCTTATACCAATCATTTTAATATGAAATATTATCTAACCAAAATGTTGTAATGGTACACGACTTGCTGTTAAAAAATTAATGTCACATTTAATTGGAGCAACCATATTATCTGGCAAATACAAAGGTGAAGAAGTTTTAATCCCACGCATCAGTATAATTCCGGCAGATATGCCATTAACAAATCGCAACGTAGTCACTTCAAGTTTGTGGTTTAAATATGGAATATCCATGCTTCTCACATACGGCCAATTGTATGTTCGATGCTCACGTGTATGAAAACTATCAACATTATATGTGTTCGCACCTGAAGGAATATATCAATTTTTATATTATATAATTAAAAATTTATAATTTCATTTTAATTTTAATTTAATGTATTTTATTAAAACTAAAAAAATAATTCAGCCTTTATTTGTCTTTATTTTTACTAAGTGGTGAGTGATACTAAAATTGTTCGATAACTTTAAACTTATAAAACTTTATACAGTAATAATTACATAACAAATTAAAATATACTTAAAAAAATCTCATTGGAGCTCAAATAACAATTAATTGAGAATTTGTTAATGATAAAAATAATATTCTTAGAGTCGAACCACGAGATGATTCTCCTAAATTCAACCTGATTTGTACGACTATTTATCAAATGTGTCAAAACTTGGCCGTACTTCATATTTACTGATGTCGAAACTTAAAATAAATGCTTAACCCCTTATACTATTTTGCTTTATTATGCCGGTTGGCTGGTATAAATGTCACTCAGTTTCTGAAAATTTGATAAAATTTAAATCAATAATAATAATTTTATGTAACATACTTCATAGCATGAATAAATAGGTATTCCGGTTCAAAATTAATATTTCATTTCATTTAAACGATTCGCATTATGGTTATACTAGACGATGTACAACGGAACGGGCACACGTTCGTTATTGCGTTTAAGAAATAAAATCACAAATTGTAAGTTAAACAATTTATATTATAAAATTAGATTTCTTTGCAAACTTATATCAGCAGAATAATCCACAACAGGAAATATAGCGGGACTTCATCCGGCAAACTGAATGATTCTAATTAAACTTTCAAAGCTTTTTCGGTTTAACATGACGTATTTAAAAAGTTGAAGAACTCAACAAAGCTTTTAATAATGTGTGGCTCAACATTTTTCAATATGTTTTAAACCTAGGCAATACGGAGGAATTAAGAGGTGTGCTTAAAACACCATTTTAAGTCGTTCCAAGTTAAAGGTAAATGTCGTAAGTAAAGATAAATGAAATTAACGTGTATGCAATGAAAACGATACAAAACCATTTATAATCGCCTTGTCCGGGCTTAAAGATAAGGAACACGATTTTGAACCCGACGACCGTGAGTAGACAGAATCCCATATTCTCGTAGCATCAGTAGTATCATGCTTATCCACCGGATCACACAACTTAAACAAAAGTGGAATTACTCCTCAATGCATGGTAATCCATATGTTATGTTTTATTATGTGAATCGAATTCTCATTAAATTCGCTAGGGCATGCGATTATTAACAGCATCAAAATCTGCACATTTTTTTTTATATTTCAAATACAAAATTAATGGCGGTCATATGAAAATTGTACAAATCACATAAACAACACTTAATAAACACATTTTTATTAATCACTTGTTTTTTGTTTCGCAGAATATTTTGAATATTTTTCAAAAAGTTTAAAAAATCACTCGATCGATTTCGACTTGTTAGGTCATCATCAGGAGTATCTACTCATCATCAGGAGTAGATACTCCTGATGATGACCTAACAAGTCGAAATCGATCGAGTGATTTTTTAAACTTTTTGAAAAATATTCAAAATATTCTGCGAAACAAAAAACAAGTGATTAATAAAAATGTGTTTATTAAGTATAAGTGTGTTTCGCCAAGTGCCTACGGCAAATAGCGTAAAAAGTACATAAACAACAGCTGAAGTTGAAGACCAGAAAGATTTTTTAGAACAATTCCCCTTGAAATTTAGATTCATGATTAATATACGTATCCATATACTTTTTGAATTATTTCAAAAATATATAATCTAATTTAGAATTTAATTTGAATTATAGATGGAAGATCTGCAAGAATCGCAACAATCAGTTTCGAACTTAATGAGATTATTGATTTGAAAAAATCAGTCATCTCATCAGGCCGCGGCGACTGACGTTGCTATTTTTACATAGGAATATTGTCTATATATAGAACAATACCATGTAGTTGTACTACTAGCGAATTACTGCATAGCGTACGAAATTCGATTCTTTCATTCTCTTTCATTCTCCATCTATACTTCATTTTTACCAATTAACTTTTCGTTGTGTACGAATTACTTTTTTAACAAAACCATTACAATAAAACAATAACAACGTAAAATATAATCTAAGCTTAGATATGTTCCCGTTGTAACCACAAACAGGGCATTAGTGACGGCATTTAATATATTTTCAACAGTGGCAACGAGTGCCGTTTACGTCGGATGAATTATGCACCACACAAGAAATTTATTTATCGATCACATCAACAGACTTGTTGTCGGCCTATAGTTTCTTCGGACCGGATCACCTCCAGAAATATTTTCAAAACATGTTAATTGCGTTTAATTCGCCGAATATATACAACTTTGTTATAAAACACAGCATCATTGATAGCGGCAAGTCAACTATTTTGGATATAATGGAATCTAGTGAACCTTTGACGAATTTATTAGTTGATCCATATAAAATTATAGTATTATCGTATGATAATTTATAGTTTGATTATGGATGGTGTGATTTCAGAGGACATGTGAGCAGAGTCAAACCAAAATTACTTACGTTCCGGTAAGCGGTTACTCTTTAAGCGTTTCAATTTCGGTTCCGAAAAAGTAGGGTTCGATTTAAATTTATATTCTGCTCCGGGTCGTGTTAAAAATCGCTTATAAAGAGGTACCATTTCCCGACCCTTCCTACATCTTAGACTCCTCTGTAGTCTCCTTTATTATCAGGCGGCTAAGCGACATGAGAAGCGAAGTTACATTCCGCGTACCCGTGAAAGTTAATTGCGGCTATCATTGGGCGTAGCTACGATCTAGCTACGAGCTCTTTAGGACTTCAATTCATAAATTATGTTCCAGTTAAACGAATTTCGTGCTTTAGCGGTAACTTACATATTATATAATCAAAATTCATAATCAATCATCGCGAATTTTGCAATAATTTTACATTTTGATTTTAAATATTTTAAAACAAAATTATTATGCGATTCTCGAGCAAAAGCAGAATTTTAGACACAACACTTAAGTCTTATAACAGAAATTTAAAAGGGGAACAACACAAAATACAGCGATGAATTGAACCGTTTGAAAATTGTGTTCCGGTTACGTGTAACGTTTTATCTATAATTATAGTCGTTATCGTTTCGGTTTTCAATTAAATAAAAATATCGGTTAATATCGATTTTCGGTTCAGTTCTCGTTTGCCTCTCTGCATGTGAAAAAGTTCAAACTCTACCATTGCATTGAATAAACAAAAAAATGGCAAATTCAAAATTAAGAAAGCAAATTTTTACAAGACGCTAAGACCAGGATTAAAATTCAATACGTTTTGGAATCTGGGAGATATTGATACAAGGTCATCCTTACATGTCCTTACACATCCTTACGTATCGAAATAGAAGAACAAAACTACTCAGAATCGAAAATCGAGCATAATTTTGCAGCAACCGCTCCTCGTATAGATAAAAGTATGTAACAAGTAATTTTTAATGCTTTAATTATTTCTAATAGAATGATACGGAAGCTGTTTGAACATTGAAGGATGATTCCATAAAAGTTGATAAACGACCTAAACATTATAAAAACGTTAATCAATCCATAAAGGATAATATTACTAACTACAAACGGCTACTATTTTAAATAAAATAAACAAACGGACGGTTAGGAAACTTCGGATATTATACGGTTTACTTTATCTTGACCATTGAATTACGATGATTTCATAGTTCATATAGTCGTTTCTATTTGATCTCTTTTTTTGCAAAACACATTGTTGTCTTTCTTATTTTCTTATGAAATTTTCTTTACTATTTCTCTCTAACAATTAGTTTTAAATGACGATATTATGAAGTCATCAATTCCTGTATTTTCAGTTGTTGTTGTTGTTCAGTGAAATCCCCTTATATTTTCTTTATTAGTTTGTAGAAAACGAGAAGCCTACTGATTGCGTGATTCCAATGAGATGAAATCTATTATAGTTATATGTCATCGATTTATGTAAAAAGAAATCAATTTTACAATATTTTTAATTCATGTTTTATTTATCAAACGTAATGCTAACTCCCATACAAAATACATGAAAAGTTAGGTTTTTGTTTATGTTTTATATCCCGTATTTGAAAGTGCAATTTAATAGGCAGGCTTGATTTATTTAGATTGGCTTTGCATAAACTCCTCCTGAATTTTGTTTTAACACCTAGTAACGAAATTAAAATAATCATAGCCAACTAGTAAGTTAGACTGATATGATCCAATTCCATCTTAAAATTGCGCTTAGTAATTTAATAAAACTCATCGGGTGGGAATTCGAAATTGGCAACAAGAATAAACAATTCATTAAATAAAATATAGGGTGCATCTGAAATACGGATCTAGCGAATACACATTTTAAAAACTCTGGAATTTTTATTTGCATTTTTGTACATTATCTTTTGCATTAATTTTTTCGCATTTATCGATTTATTAATTTGATGGTACCAAAAATTAATAATTTAACAAAGAATGAAAGGCGGTTAATAAATTTCGGAAGCACTCATAGTGTATCATGTCTTTCCCTTACAGGAATACATAACGAACTGAATCATTTTGGTATCTATTTCATTTTAAGATTGACTTTGTACATCCTAATTTTTTCAAATTTTAATTTAAAGGTTCTTGCTGGTAAAAAAATTTATTTTATTTTGTAAGAAAATATATTTTGCAATTTTTATTCTATAAAAAGGAAGGAAATGTTTAGTCTTACTTGCCTTTTATTATTTTTTATCACATTATTTATTTATTTTTGTGTTTCCCATTTTTTGTATGTAGTCATACTATACGAAAAAGACGACATGAATAGGGACTACAACAGTAAAAACAACTAAATATGTATTTTGAAGTTCTTCATGTATGTTTTGGGAAAATCTCGTAAAAACATTTGTTGGTTATCTCGTAGATTGTACAATACATACTCGTATATACATCCGTTACATTAGTTTTGTTCAATCCACTTTGATTTTAGTTTCTGGTGCAATATATTCTGGTATAACATGAGCAAGTACGTACAAAAACTGTTAATATAGCACGAAAATTCATGAATCTTCTAGTTTTTATTTTTTATTTCCGTGAGATTCTCATACATTTTTTAAAAGTCGGGTTTCTTAGTTTACTTTTTCTGGATTATTCCTGCTATTATTTCTAGAATATACATGAATTATTTTTCTTAACTTTCTTTTCACGTTTTCATGACAGACGTAACGGAAGGTAAGTAATATTTTTTAAGGAATTTGTTATTTTTTGTGGATTCATTCTAAATTGGAAATGAAATGTATTTGATAGAGAACAAGGAATTGGGTCAACTTGATCTGATACTAATTTTATTAGGATTTTAGTATAGAAATATTTTATTTTCTTTGAATAAAGCTTTGTATTTTCTTTACAAATTAATTTTATGATTTCTTAGATTGTTAATCCCAGATATTGTGCTTAATTTACTCTAATATATTGACTAATATTATAAGAGACTAAACCGACTAGAAGATATACGACAAGACATTGAGCGGGTACCAGAAGAGTCACATTATGTTGGTGCGATTCAGTCTCTCACCAAAAGGCTGGCTTAAATTCAATCAACTAACCATTGCTATACAGTTAATACAAATTTGGGTGACCACAAAACACACAAAATGGATTCAATGGACTGATCAATCATTAATCCGAAGAATTTACTCTTTCTCTCTCGCTCTCTCTGGCACTATATCCCATCAAGGGATTTGGCCGCCTCAAATGAGGTTTCATAATCATATTTTTCATTTCGGATTATGAGTGATTAATTCATTGATCCTAAACCAGCCTGTGAAATTTTTTCCTTGTCACCACCGGGAATCGAACCCGGGACCTCCGATCGCTGGAGCAAGCATGCTGACCACTTTGCCACCGGGGCGGCAGGAACATACTGATCATCGTAATTGTGAGGTGGCCAAACGTCTTCATAGGATGTAGCGCCAGTGAAAAATAATATTTTTTTTTTCAATATGTGTATATGTATAGCGTATCATGTATAGCGTGTCCCATTAACCCATATTAGCCCAGCGATCTATTTGTAGATCAATACAAAAAAAATTAAGTGTGCTTTAGACCACATTACTGAAGTAAAACTTCTAATATATATTTAATATTTATATAATATAGAAAAATTATAATATTGAAAAAAATGGTCACCCTGTGCGTTCTCGAGAGTCACCTAGCCGTTTATGTCTGATGCCACAAGAGGTAACCTTGTAACTTGGTAACTTTTTCAAGACCAACTAGTCGTAATAGATAATGTTTATGTATGTGTAACAAACTGGACAAAATGGCCTTGAAATATTTTTTATTTCATTTATGTTTGTGTAATGTGGTTTCATCGAAAATTTGTTTAAGTTGCATTAAAACCTGTATCATAGGCAAACGGAGAAAGAAACGAAGAAAGAATCGGTTTCTGTGATACCTCGTGTGGAATGGAGCTGTAATATATTAAAAAATACATATATAAAATATGTCAAACGGACGAATTTTTTTGGTCACCCTGTGCGTTCTGGAGTGAGTAAGTGAGTGAGTGACATAGATGTTATAATAAGGAAAAAAAATTTGGCCACCCTATGCGTTCTCGAGTGAGTCAGTCAGTGACATATAAGTCTATATTATGACTTTCCAATTTTCCAGTTTTTCAATTTTCCAATTTTCCAACTTTCCAAATTTCCTATTTTCATATTTTTTTATTTTCCTATTTTCAAATTTTCCAATTTTTCAATTTTTCAATTTTCCAATTTTTTAATTTTCCAATTTACCATTTTGCCAATTTACCAATTTTCTAATTTTCCATATTTCCAATTTTCATATTTTCCTATTTTCCAATTTTCCGTTTACCAATTTTCCAATTTTCTAATTTTCCAATTTTATAATTTTCCAATTTACAAATTTTCCAATTTTGGAAATTTCTAAATTTCCAATTTTTTCAATTTTCCATTTTTCTTATTTTCCAATTTTTTTAACCAATTATTAAAATAAAATGGTATCAACTAATGTTCCACCTAGGGACTTATGAATTGTCATGGCACATCCTGATACGAAAAGAAAATGATTTCGTTTTGCGTTTATTGTTTCGTTCGCCTCGTTCGATTACATTTTTCGTAACGCATTTGCCAGCTTAGTCCCCAAGTCAAGCGTGCCTAAAGAAGTTTTACTTCAAAAATCTCTTAAAAAGAGAATTGGATAAATTATTACTTCCAAATTTCTTTTGCATTTGGTGTTCTTAAAAAAGATCCACTTCTCATCTCCCGTAACAATTCGTCACAGGAAGCTCTTTCTATCATGACGTGAACGCAAAATTTCGCAAATGGCTCTTCGATGTTCCATCTGTCTCTCAGTCAACTCATGCGGCACCCATTTTCCCTATTTAATGCCTCCACAAGATGATTTTCCGTGTTTAATGCCTCCACAAGATGATCTGAGCAGCCCTATTCCTGAATACGATACGAAAACGAAAGTATAAGATTCCTATTCAATTTTAAATAAGAATCGTACGAATTTGATTCAATTCAAATATGAATTTTGCATTTTCGTTTTCGTATCGTATTCAGGGGTGACATGTTCTACCATCACATTTTCGATACTTTATCGAAGTTTATTTCTCTTTTTTCTAAACTAAAATGGACAACTGTTTCATTTATGAATTATTTCTGTTCTATTGCTATCACAACCTACTAGTACAAATGCGAACAAATTGTCTTTCTCTAATTTCGTTCAAGTATCGAAAACAAATTATTTCTTGATAGAAATGGAGTAGAATATCAAAATTGTTCAATCTAGCAACCTGGTAAATGATATAAAAAGTGAAATAGTGTCACATTTTATTCTAAAGAAGCGAGACATAATCTACGATAAAGTTTCGAAAATGTCATGGTAGAACATGTCACCCCAGGAATAGGAGGCGTGTTTGCATATCCTCTTCATCCAATAACGCTTGCAGCTCGGTGTCTTAAAATGTTTTTGGACTTCAGGCGCACTTTTTGTCATCAATGTCGAAATCGCCACTTCTGAAGCGTTCAAACCAATCTTCACAGGTATTTTTCCATGTTGCATGTTCGCCGTAGGCCATAAAATGCTGTTTGTTTCGCACAAAACTCGACATTCTCGTTCTTAGAAAAAATATTTTTGCGTTGCGATATGTGCTGGTATTACAACTGGTTATCGTTAACAACTGTCCACGCTATGAATAAAACACGACTTTTGCAATCTATTTTGGGGCCGAATCACTCCCAACTCTTTCGCAGTTTGCTTTTCACGTCGTTACCTTAGCAGTCGCTTGCCAAAGTTCTATTAGTTCTTCCGCTTTTAACTTGAGTATGAAGTTCGATAAAAACGATATATTTTCAATTTTTCACTTTAAAACGAACAGAAACATTATTTGAAAATTTTTTCTCAGGCCAAATGAAAATTGTGGTGAATAGAGAAGATAATCGCCTTTCTAAAACACCAAAGATATCAAAATCGGTTAACAAAATAGCGACTTTATTTACAAATTTCGAAAATACAAAAACAAGACGAACTATTACACAATGATATCAATTGATATCATTGTGTATCAATTAATTTTTATGATAAAATCAAAATAATCAAACTAAGGCCCATCTATCTTTCACCCATTAAGGATGTTTGGAATATGTTTAAAACTTCTGTGTGTCCTTTGCGACTTGTAATAAATATTACATGTCATCTTCATTTTTGTTCATTTCTTATTAGAATATTGTGTTAACTTACCACCACGTCTTGTAATATAATTTACAAATTTTATTTGATTGATAATCTTCATTTCGTCATTGAAATTATCACCCTGAGGCCACATACCCAGATCTTTGTTTAAGAAATCTATGAAAATCATGAACTGTTTAAAAAATTGCCAGTGTTTGGTGCAACAAAATCTGCTAGTTGTTCCGTAATGAATGTTTTCACATGATCAATTTTCAACTCGACGCGTTTACTAGCCTCGGCGTCTACATAAATCATCATATCCAAATGTTGTGCTATTCTTCTTTTCTCTGCAATAGAGACGTTTTCGACGAAAGAAGAGAATGCGATGCTTTCGTCGGACAAATACCAAAATTGACCACATATTTTATTTAGTATAGCCATCGCCAACTTTCCATTATGTGTTTTGTAGAAGTGAATATCTCGTAAACGATCATTTTCATTTGGTATGCACAAAAAATTAGATTTATTCCCAATAATTCTTTGTAATCATCCCGAAAACTATTCTCCAATCGATTAAGCTTTGGAAAACAGCCTCCGCCATTTCCAATACAGTTGAGCTTGATATTTTGGGAACGCCCAATAACTGTTCGCCATCTATATGGGAAATAATCACCGGCAAACGATCCACGGTGTCCTTTCTAGATAATTTCGGCAGTAATTTTCCATCCCAGTGGTTTACGCCTGTTGTAAACTTCAAAGTCTATTTAACTGATGCCGCTATTATTCTACTCTATTTATTTCACGAAGACGCCACTGATTAAATGCATTGCTGCACGATCAATAATCTTCCACTATCCAAAGCTGACAATATTCTAGGAGTAATGAAACATTTGCTTGCTTCCTCTAGGAGCTCCTTCGCTTAGCATGGGCAAATCAATATTTTCAAAGCCCACACCGTTATCAGATATCCTTTCACTGTCACTCTCCGATGAGAGTCTATTGGAATTGATGTATGTTTTTCTTCACGATATCTTCGTTTACGATTTTTTTCTGCCTCCATACGTTCCGATTTCCACTTGGTTTTTTTAATTTCATATTTTCTGGCTCCAGCCAAATATCCGGGAAGCTTTTTCTCAAGGAAAGGACAAGGCGTTGGTATGTGCGATATTGAAAATATCATCCAGTTTACTATTAAAGATAATTTCTCTTTCACGGTAAGCTTCTAAAGGTTTATATTTATTCTCTAGAAGATTTTTTTTCACTCATCATGCAATTTTTTCACTGGACGAACTCCAATTGGATAAATTGCATGATGAGTTGCTTTTGACCAAAAAATAGACACTTTCTGGATTGTCAGAGCTGAACTTTCACGAAAAGTTAGCTTTACGATGAATGTAAAAAAAAGAAACACACTAGCTTTTTTGAGAGTAACTTAGCATAAATAATTTAGCATAAATACTCATTCAAAATTTTTTATAGCATAAATACTCATTCAAAATTCTGTAGTGGACCATAAATTAGCTGCCATTTTGTCAACTTTAGTAGCACTTTCTTAAAAGTATTTATAAAACTGTTATACGGACTAGATTTAGTTATTAAATTTGTATCCTTTTCTCGAGAGATTTGAATTTAAACTGAAATTAATTTGAATTTCTTTTGTTTATATTTTATATGATACAATGAAAGCCATAGCAGGTCATAACTAACGAGGTAGGCGGAATACAATATCTAATGAGACAAATGAATCATAACGGCTTAACATAGTTTTGTTTCATAACTATGTTAAGTCCTTATGACTCATACGGTTTTTTATGACAACATAAAATAGTCCTTTATACCTAATTTTTATTTATTTATTTGTAATTTTGAATATAAGTATTTAAAAAAACCCGTTTATTATTTGGGTTTTTATTAGTTTCGGAAATTGGTAATAAAGTTTTTGGAAAGTTAATTACATCTTCTCACCACAATTTTTATTCAGGCTAAGAAGAAACTTTAAATCATTTTTCTGTTCGTTTGAAAGCGAAAAATTTAAAAAATACCGTTTTTATCGAACTTCGCGCTCAAGTCGCGATCTCTAAACCATCTTCGATTGACCCAATTTATTTTCTATTTCTAGGCATAACCTCATATTTCTAGGGGGTGTCCTGTCAGATATTGGACCTTTCGAAAAATTATATCCACCCTAATGTACATATGTGTATAAAGGGAACCAAATTTCAGCCTTCGTCATTTTTCTTGTTCCGCTTATCTTTTAAATAAAAAAAATACTTAGTAGAAATCAGTTTGAATTCTGCTTGTGTTGTATTTTTCTCCAAAGTACAATCTAAAATTATAAAATTATTAAATATTAATTATTAAATTTGGGTGACAAAATTTACCTCTCAAAATTTTTGTGACGTTAAAACGTTTCATACCTAAATTGCCGTCCATGAAACGTGAACTTCCGAGATAGCTCGTCAGTAAACATATTTTTAAAGTTCAATCTAATGAACTTTTTTAGGTCGTACCCTTCTTCTTTCATTATTATTGATTTCTGAAAAAATAAAATAAAATTAAAATTTGAAAATTTCACAAAATTTGAAATAATTACCAATTGTTTTACTGACTCCTGTTCTGCAACAAGATTTGTGCCAAATTGTGTAAGTAAACAGGTGCAATTCATTAAGTGGCAAAGTGAATTTTTTAAGTTACCAAATATCTTACATTTAGCCGATTATCTCGTAAATTCACAAACTCCCTCATTAAATTCTGTTGGCTTTTTTCTATATATTCTCGATACATTTTATTAAATTTTGGAACTGGGTTTTTGCAATTGTAACAGTGCCAACATTAGACTCAGTCTGCACTGCAACCAAAGATGTATAAGCAACGTATTTTCAACTTCATGCATGTCTAATACTGAAATGAAATTAAAATGCGAGCGTAATGATTATTTTACGCTGTGTGCCTCAGACCGATTGAGGTGACCTTACGCTATTCCCCGCCAGGCTGCACACGAAAAGTCTCCTCGCGAGGCAACTTTTCAATTTAGTTGTCAAATATTACTATTTGGTATTGAATGCAAATGTGCTATTGTGTACAAATTTGTACACATTTTTACGTGACTTAATTTAATTTAATATTTTCTTTATAAATAAATTTTCTTAAATTCCAAGAGGAGTTTGAGTGAAATAAAATTATTAACTTATACTTTCTTTCTTTACAAATGTTTGGCAGAATCGAAAAAATTAAACTTACACAAATCGATGCTAATTAGAGCCTAATAACACCAAAATGAAGAAAGAGGCTAATATAGAAGAATCAGTAGCTTTAAAAATCGTAATATAAGCTTGTTTTATATAAATAAATAACAATAAATTTATATCTATTTAAATAAATTCAAAATTTCTTTTAATGCATTCCCATCTTCAAAGCTCAACACTGAGAAAAATGTTGAGTCGTAAAATTATTGGCGAAAATTATTAATTCAATATTGTTTCTGGTTCAAAAAATCAATCACGTTTGTTGATGAATTTATCATGAAACGGTGTTAAGCCAAAAAATATAGTGTTAAATTAAATTTAAAATTGTTGAACTCCTAACTATACAAATTGTAGAGTTAACAATGGAGCATCGATGAATTTACTATGCTTATTCTGTGATTTTTGACTGATAATAATTTTTGGTTTATTTATGAAAAATTCGCTATCTTAATGAGTGATTAATTTGTATGTAAACACTAAATATCCGTTGTAGGTTGTAGCTTCATAGCTGCAGTAATTATGCGATTAGCAAATATTTTATAGGAAATGCTAATAAAAGTTTGAGTTGAGATGATAGTGAAAAACAAAACTTTCGGTGCTCAAGTAGGCGGAGAAAATAAATTCCGAATATTAATGATTACAGGCTGTAATTTACAGCAAGCATAAAATGATGACGCATTAATATAGAAAGAGGAACATAAACTCCTATAATACCCCACCCACCCCAAGTGACAATTTTGTACCATTTTTGTTCTACAAATTGTAGAGTTAACAAAGAAACATCGATGAATTTACTATGCCCGCTGATATATTAACAACGTTTCATTTATGATTTAAATATATAAATTGTTGAATTAACAACGGCTCATCAATGAATTTACTATACAAAGTAATAAACTAACATTGTAATTCTTATGATTTAACAACAAAAACTGTTGAATTAACTACGATTTATTTTACAATGCATTACTATTTTTAAACATAATTCAATAAGAATCGCTAATAGCGCATTTTCATATTTGAAAGTTTTTGAATTAAAATGGTTTGTTAACAAATTTACAATTTTTTTTTCTCAGTGAACTATTCAATAATTATTGAATAATCTAAGACAAGTCATACATTAATCATTTATGAACTGTCCTTCTGAACGTCCTTCCAACGTAATAATGTAAAGTACCCTCCTCCCTCCCCCCTTTAGGATTCCCTAAAGCTTATTAAACAGAAACATGAATTGCTATATAGCTCTTGGATATTACTAAAGAAAGTTCTTAATCAAAATATTACTAACCACTTGAATTTTGACAATATTTTCAAAAATTATTGTCCTATGCTTGTATACTTACCAGGAGAGTGAAACAATGTAATTATTATACCCATACTTCTAAACCAATCTCAAAAATATCTTGCTCCCATATTTTCCATTATCTTGCAAAGTAGAAAATTGTTAATTAAAAGAAAATCATCTTAATTTATATTATTATTTAATTTATATTATTTTCTTTCCCTAAACATATAAATTTTCACATTGTGAATCAAAAATAATTTCTTATCTTTACTCGGTTTTTTGTTTTTGGTTTATTTTGAGTTTTTTTTGCTGATAAGAAGACTAAAGAAGTAGAAAAATAAAACAATAAAAAATGAAAAACAGACACAAAGTTAGAGATGAAAAACTATAATTTCTGTTGATTAATGAATTTTCCATTTTTTTCAATTCTTATCTCCCGTTTCTCGCTGGTGTTGCTTTTGCTTGATTTATTTTTTCTTATTGTTTTTCTTATTATTATTGATTCCCATGGGAAGGTACGTACAAAATAATAAAAAAGAACCTAATCTAATACGTTGAAGTGGAACTATGATGGGAATTATGATAAAAACCGAAATGGCAATGAACACATGTATTGCAATAGGTTTTATTGTATTCTAGAGAGGTTTGGCACAAGGTCATTTGACAGTGTTTTTTGAGTAGTCGTTGTACTTAAGTGTCACGTTTTACATGAACGTGACCACAGAATCTATAAAGTTATATGCTATTAACTATCAGAAATCTTCAATAATAGAATTTAGAATTTTATTGATTTTTAGGTGTTTAATCATGTTGTAGCTCTGTACTATATAGAGATATTGTTTAGGCAGAGGACTAGAATTTGTTTCACGATATTTAAAAAATAGGGACGAATGATTCGCAACTGCCGAACGACTTCGCGACCTATTAATAAATAAAAGCAATGGTCTCGCATGATCAAATTATTTTAGAGGTCCTATTATCAAAATGTAGGGCACTATAAAAATCCAAGTTAGATTTGTGCACTAAGAGAAATCGACAAATACTACGAATATTTCTTTAATTTTTCATTTGATTTATGGTTATATACGTAAATGACCCAAAGGACATTAGAAAATGTTTAATACAATTGATGTTTCAGGAGCAAAATATATGACTAACACAATAAAACAGCAAGCGAATTTGTTTTTTCCACATGGTTGCAAGATCAACAGCAATGTGAAAAAGAGTAGTAGTAGTGCTGTGGTTTTTTGGAATCGCAATAAATGAAGCAATTTTCTAAGAATTCGGAAAAATTGATTTTAAGAAACACTGATTTATGATAAAAGTGACAAGTACCAGTAAAATTTTATACAATTATTTAAATATCTTAAAATTTACTATATCATCATAAACCATCTCTCAAAACAATCAATTCATCGACGAAAAATATACTTTAGAGCTTTAATGAGGAGAGAAACTCAGTACTGCATCTGTAAGTGTGAGATCCCAAAGGTTGTCACCTTCCAGCAAATACAATTGACGACACGTATAGTACAAAATACCATGGACTGTTCGCAAGTATTGGTAGGAAATCGGTCCAGGAACGTTAACCAACAACAAACGCAAAAAGAAAAATTTTCGTTGGTTTGGATGGACTGTGTATAATTGGCCTAATGTATTTTCCATGAATAAGCTGTCGTATCCTTGGACTGAAACGCTTCGCTCTTGTCGGTGGGGCCCACATTTTTGTTCCACGTGAAAAATAATCGCACATCAGTAGGTATACATTAATGTCTTTGCGAATTGACCGAAAATATCTGGTCGGTTGCATAGTTCAAAAATTTCAGTTAATGTGGTTTTTAAGGAAGTAAATTCTTGATGTAGAGCCGTCTCTTCAGTGAAACAAACACGCTGTCCATTTTCAAGGTATACGGTCAAATGTGTAACAGTAGGGTCTCTGTCGCTCAAAATGTGGCAAAATACCGTATCGCTGTTAATAAAACGGCCATTTGATAAAGTGTTATTTCGTCATTATCATAATTAAATTTTGAACAGGAAATACAGCCATCTCGCTTCCCTTATGAACGGATTTAAATTCGCTTCCCTTATGAACGGTTTGATGGACTTCGCCAAACTGCGGAACTCAACGTTCATGTGTGCTTTGTCGGTTTTGCACAGCAATGGTGAATACGAAATCACCCAGTGGTTGCCAATATCAACTGTTCCATCATTTGACATGCGCAACTGATATGATTGGCGGAATAGATACGATTGGCAGACCCACGCTAACCTACGACGCACGTTACTTGCATATGTATTGATGCGTGCGTCAAATATCACAGAACTTGACATCTATGGTCCACAAAATGTGAAATCTTAGTGTCTAGCTCAAGATTAGCTAAATGCGTTGTCGAGTTTACGAAATTAAGAGTAAGTAAGAAGTTAACGGGTTTAGTGCACACTATTTTTAAGTTTTTCTAAATTTACATATAAAAAAGATTTACATTTAAAAATCCGTGTGTTAAAAGCTTCTAATACAAACTGTAAAAAAATTAATTTATTAAAAGCGAAATATGTTAATCAAAAAATGAACCCATTCGATCAAATAATTGATAAATTAAATGTCAGTGGAACCGGATTTAGTGTTGGGTCCTTTCGCTCCTTCCTTCCTTTTAATTTTTTTAAAGCAATTTCATTGGTTAAAAATCACGTTTTTTTTCTGGTGCATTTTTTCCAGTAACTTGGATTGATTAAAAAAAATCAGAAGGAAGGAAAGTACGAAAGAACGCAACACTGAATCCACCTGGACAATACAAAAAATGTGAGTACACATGAGTGGTCAGTTATTAGCTTTATCCCACCTGGGATCAATGAGATTTTAATGGTGCAGCATGGCCAATTTACCAGAAAGGCCTATTCGGTATGCCTTTAGGATTTGATGAAATAGCATCAAACAAATTTTTGACAGATAGAATCGTAGGATACTGTGATGAAGGAAAGGAGCAAAAATGTGAACTGGCTAGTATTTAGCACTATTTCTTCTCATTTCTTCATCAACCATAAGTCAGAATATGTTTGGTTTAAATGTTGTAATGCTAACGTGCAACTCTCTATTAGTCCTGGAAGCCTTGTATTTCATATTAGCTGACAAACAGATATTTGCGCAACATGAGGCACCTCATTTTATTAAATCTAGAAACGCATTTACAAACAATGAAATTTCCTTGGGCTAATATGGAATAGTGAGTAGTGATGTGATCAGGAACATCATTGATCGAGACACCGGTAAACTATATTACCTAAGATCAGCCAGAAACACGTTTACGTTAAACACGTTATACTCTTTAACGAGTCGGAATTTGTAGAACGGTTTAATATATGTATTTAAAAGGCTTGAATCAAATATATTTGCTGAACCCTATTAAAGACCTTGTTAAAGTTAGCCGAAATTTGCCAGCAGAAAGATAATGCAGATAGTGTCTTGACTATTTTTAAACTCACTTTATACTCTCGCTCCTATAGATTTTTAAATTCCTATAAACTGAAATAATTTCTCCTTCACTCGCCCGAATGATGTAACCCGATTATAAATTCTCCTAAATTCGAGTTCATGACTGATTTTTGCTGTAATCAAAACACTATCTGCATTATCTTTCGACTGGAAACTTTCGGCTAACTTTAACAGTATATTAAAAATATAGTTTAATGTTTTATTTTTAACCATTTCAGTTGAATTTTTTTTGTAGAAAACAAATATTTTTGGTAAAAAAAGTACTTTCGGCTGAAAAATATCGGCTGAGAAATGGCTGAGATATGTCGGCTGAGATATGTGGACTGATAACTCTCGGCTGATAACTTTCGGCTGAAGCATATTAATATTTGACATTTCATATTAGTCGCGGATGAAACTAAGCATCATGCAACAAAACACCTACAACGTCTGTACCAGCACGAAAATCTGGACATACGCTGTATGCTGATTACCACATCAACAAGAAGACTGCAAGGAACCAAACCACTGCACTTATCGCGACCAGGAGGTCAGTAGACTTACTGCGGCGAAAAATCTGAGGAGGAGTTACACGAAACTGGGGATAATCACTTGATTACGCCGACTAATCAAAATACTTTATTATGCAATGTAAATTACTAAATGGGTGCAAGACTCAGTCGTAATATAAATAAATAAATAAAAATTTTATTAAAAAAAAAAAAAATTATCCGAAATCAAATATGATTATGAAACCTCATTTGAGGCGGTCAAATCCCTTGATGGGATATAGTGCCAGAGAGAAAGAGAGAGTATGCGGATGGCTCCTGGCTCTAGTGCATAAAATACTATTATGCACGCTGTCAATGGCAACCAATATAACAAAAAAAATCAATGTCAAGGGTATGCTTTATGCTGGAAACAGACGTGAAAAATTTACGCATGCGAAAATGTATGCAACAACGCAAGCTAACTATACGTTACAAATAAGTCGGTACAATGAATTGGAATGACTTGACCGACTTATTCAAGATGGCGTCAAATAAGTCTGTAACAAGTCGTTGTTTGGAAAACACCTTAAGTACTTCAAATATTATACTGTCAAAAGACTTATTAAACATTTAGAAAATACGATTTTAACTTGTTTTTAAAACTGTTTCTTGATAAATTAAAATCAAATTGATCAACTACAGTATTGAATGATTATGCTGATCGTTTAATGAGATTATTGCCGCCATAGTTGGTTGGGTGGATTACGCAAAGTCCTGCTTGGGACATTTATGGATATGTTTTAAAGTATGAAGGATGAATCAATGTGGCCGAGAAGGACATTTCATTTGGACATTTCATTTGCACTTTGTAGAGTAAGGAGGTAAGCGAGCCACATTTTCGTAAAATGGTATGTTGTAATCATAATTCCAACCAGTTTTTTTCAACAGGAATATAAGAAATTTTCTTTGTATGCTTTCGATTCTGTTCATGTGCACAGCGTAAGAGGGGCTGCAAACCGTTACAGCATACTCCACTTGAGATCTTACATAAGCGTAATATAATGTGCGTATAATATGTATATCCGTGAATTATCAAAGCCGTTGAGATTCTCCGAGAGCGTCCACTGGCAGAAGCGACCAAAACAAAAATTGTAAGATTATGTCACAAAATTTATGAATACTTTAAACACAACTTACCGGTTCCTCTAAATGCTTTTTCGTCAAATCTTCATTTTTCATGTATGACATGAGCATTTATCCCATCTGTAAATGTGTACGTGCTAATATATATTTTGCGGCGGATTGAATGTATTAGACGTGCGGATTAGACGTGTGGAAATAGTCGGCCAAACCCAATAAAGATTATATAACATGCATCTTGGGATGCAGCCATTGTTTTCAATTAAATTATAATTATTTATTGATATTACTGTAAATTATTTAAACTAAACCTTTAGGTGTATTTTCTTGGCACGATTGACAAAATGACAACCACACCCTTACTACACCAACCGAAATTTTTAGATTTTTTAGGTTATAGAGGACTTGTCAAGCAGATTTTACGTATTCGTTCAAATTAAAGAAACTAAATAAAATAAGGGGCATTCCGCCATTTTAAAATTAATATTTTTTTTTAAATAATTTATAGGGTGTAAACAGTAAAATACATCGTCAATTATTAAAAACTACGATTTTTCACTTTGTTTAAATAATTTTTAGGTTTACCGCAGTCGAAAAATTCCCTTACATGTTCTACTATTTAAAAAAAATTGTGTTTCAGTCACTCTCATGTAGAGATTTTATCTTGTCTCTTTTTAATTTTGTATAAAATCTTGTAATTTTGAATGGAATAGCGCTATAATTTCCTTTAAAGACTGATTAATCTATTTATTCCACTCTACTAAAAATTCGGAAGATTTTGTTGTACTACAGCGACTATAAAATACAATACAAAAAAAAGGAAAACTAAAAGATGCAGAAGACGATTAATTTGCTAGTATTTTTGGGATCAAAAAGCTTGATTCAAACTTATGTGAAAACGAGGATGGTGTGGAAAATGAAAGGGAAATTCAGCAACTTGTTGAGAATGTATAAAACTTTTTGTGTGTATAATTTGGTTTATTATCATTAAGCAAAACGAGAAAGAATAGAGTTAAAAGTTTAAGTTAATTGAAAAAAATAAAATGTTAAAAAAATTATGAAAAGAGAATAACTTGTTGCTTTTGGTTTATAACGTACTCGTACACACAAAAACTTCTTCGAGTAAGATAAATGAGAAGGTAAACTGCTGGCTGTTTAAAAGTAATTGAAAGCAGTTTTTACTGTAACTTTATTATCATCACACCTAATTAAAATTGTCTTAGATATAAAAAAAATTATTAAAATAATTTTATAATCATGATATTTTAAAGAAAATAATATTTTTTGCAAGCTCCGACGAAAACATGAATTAAAGCTATCACATCATTTCTACATTTTCCATCTATTCGAATTAAATTTTACTTGCTGCGAGGAAAGTTAAATTCATCATCATCATTTTATCATTTCTCAGTGTAATTTATCAACAGTTTCGTTTTGTTTTTATTTTTTCTTTAAATAAGAAAGTTTTATTTAAATAAGAAAATAAATAAATAGACAAATATTAATAATTTAATCTACGAGTATGACATATACAAAAATTAATTTCCCTGTGTGTATATAGCGACTGCCGTTGGTGACAAGCGACCATTGATAAAAAGATAATCCTTACTCTGTATCTTAAATGGTTCAATGTGTTCTACACTATTGTAGTATCCTGTACTATGTATTATCCATCCTTCAATATGATTATAAATGTAAACATGGTAGTGATCATCTTCCATTGTTACGCCAAACAACATGTTTTCTAAAAAGAATAAGAAGAATTTTAACGTTAGTATGTAATTAAAATTAGTAATGTAAAATTACGATCGCGTAAAATTGTTGATAAATTGTTTTCGATGGGCATCAAACATTTGATTATTTACATAATGAACACCAATACTAAGAAATACTAGTTTAGTTTGCTAGCGGCAGCTTTAGCAGATTGTTAGACATAAAATTAATTTCCGATTTAAACAAACAATAAATCTTTGAACAATTTTCTTTTGGATGAACAATTCGTTTGAAAATGTGATAGCTACGATATTAAATAGGACAAACAAAATTGCTTTTTGCATCATAATTTTATGGATAAGAGTAAGGAAGGGGTCTTTATGTCAAAAGTAAATATCGAAATGTAAATGATAAATCACATAGGAAAGCTGGTACTGACAATAAATGTGTGAAGTGTCTATGTGTGATAGGAGTAAAACATATACATATACAAAAAGGACCATAATTATTTCAAGACTGAGTTTGGAATTTTCTCTTCATTCACAGATTATTTTTAAATGTTGAATATTTTCCACAAATTTATGATGAGCAATTAAATTAAGTTACGTTAAGAATTTTTGCCACATTCTCAATGTTCTAGTACTCAGCGGAACCCTAAAATAATTATAAATCATATTTCGCGGAAGCTGTACGATTGTGAAGCAGAGCAATAATTGTCTGGGAGTAAAAACTTAACATTTCCATTAATTTTGTGCCTTTAGAAAATTAATAAAAGACCTTTAGTTTTTACAATAATATTCTTTGTAAGGCAGTTTATAGCTATACCATACTAGGAAATTTAAAAAATAGGCCAATTCAAAAATTATTTCTTAGTTTTATTCAAATATGTACTAGTTAAATTACTCCGACGTACGTGAAGCATTTCCTTCCCATTATTGTAGAGAAAGAGCCAATTTTTTTGGAAGATAAGTTACCTTTATTGTAAATGTTTCCTTAAAGGCGAGCATGGGGATATTACAGAGCATTTTGTAATAATGTTATTTAAACCTATACTATTACCTATCCTCAGTTCATTACTTTTGGCAATTCTTTCTTATTTTCAAATAATTATCCTCTCTTATTACAAACCTAAATTATAATTTTTTTTTACTATATTTGATTTCTTTTTACTCTAATTCGGATAGCACATTTGGGTAAAAACAATATTTTTGGTTTTTTTGATTTGGCGAGAAAACGATGAAATTTTTGAAATTTAAAACCCTAGATTTTGCATATTCACACCACCAATTTTAGGTGATTGCCGCTGGGCTTTCCTCCTTTACTTTTCCATATGGCCCCAAAGGATTGAGAAACTAATAAGTGTCAATAGATTTGTATTTAATTGGTAAACCGTCGTTCTTCAGAGCTATAATTGTACGTTAGCAAAGCTAATTCTGGTCTGGGATGTTCTAACATCCCCATCATCGATAATTTATCGAAGCTTATTTCTCGCTTCTGTAGAATAAAATTTGTCTCTGTTTCATTTTTTATATCATTTACCAGCCTGCTAGATTGCAATATTGTGATGTTTCTATACTGCGTTTCTATCACCAAATAATTTATTTTCGATTCTAGAACGAAAATAAGTGAAATAGATATTGTTCAAATATATTTTAGTAGGTTGTGATAGCAATAGAGAAGAAATAATTGATAAACGAAACAGAAGTCGAATTAATTCTAGCTGAAAGAGACGTAGACTTCGATAAAATATCGAAAAATGGTGATGTTACAACATCCCAGCCCTGATCGATATTTAGTTGTTTGAAATATTTGGAAAACGTTCATTACAACGTTCCTAATTGACGGTTGCATTTAGAAAAAATCAGGCGGGGACAATATCTCTCGTATCCAAAAGCTGATTGGCAAATGTTTTAGCAGTAGCGTGTCGAAGTAAATTTCACGCATGTTTGTAGAAAGTAGTTTTGTAACATGTTTCTAAATATGAGACGCTTTCGGGCAGACATTGAGTTCATCACTGGCAAAGAATGACTGGCAAAGTTTGACTTAAACCACCTGCTAGCAGTATAAGAGAACTCCTCCCATTGGTCGGTTATTTTATCGCAAATCACTCAGAGTACGATCAAGCGATTGAAGTTCTATTTTATGTGCCATGGTACGTTCATCTCAACTAATGATTTTGCATGTTTTAACTATTGGAGTAATTTCTGAATTCGAACTATTTTGTAAGAAAAATTATAGCGATAATAATTTATAATAATTATAACTAACATATTATAAATTATTATCGCTATGTTGTAAGAAAAGTGGATGCAATTCGAGATGACGCTGCAACGAGTCCGATTTCGTAAGAAATATTTTTTGTGCTTCCGAGGGGTGCGTCAAGAGAACTATATGCTTACCGTTTATTATGTATTGTTTCCGTTGTGTATGCCTCTCTTTGATCATCCACCTAGACACTTTTTCTTGGCGAAAACTCGTAACACATCCTTATAAAGATAAATCGTTTGAACCACTTTCCTTGTTGACATTTTCACATATACTATAACTCGTCGGTTAAAAGGTCCCGAGGCTAACTACTAAAAAACATTTTCTTCAAGAGCGATACAATATTCGTTTGTTTCGGCAAAATCTTTTTTAATAGACTATATTTTTGAGGTCTACAAACAGATCACTGGCAGTCAGATCCGGAGAAACGGGTGGATTGGGAAAAAATTCGAACTTCAATTCATGCAATTTTGCGATCGTAGCCAACGACTTGTGACACGGTCTTGGTGAAACAGCACTTTCTTCTTTTTATGGGGTTGTTTTCTCGCAACGTCCTCCTTCAAACGAACCAATAACGGCCACGTAATGTTCGCTGTTGATGAGCTTCTCTTTCGCAAGCTAGCCAACGAATAAAATACCATACGCATCCCAAAATACGGGGCAAATCCTTACTGGCCGACATTTGCGTTTTTATGGTCGCTTCTTTCGGACGCATTTCACCAGCTGCTGTACACTCAGCTGATTGACGATTTGATTCGAAAGTATAGTGATGATTTGATCCGGGAGTATTTATGATGGAATCATCGACGCGTTGTTGTTTTTGGTCCAATATAACCAAGCGCGGCATCCACTATGAACAGAGCTTCTCATAAACAAATCTTAATTCAAAATAGTGTACACACTACACACGGCTTATTGATATCTTTAAGGTTTCAGCTATCTCACGCAACTTTACTTTACGGTCTTTCATACCGATTTTGTGGTTTTTTTTTATCTTTTCTGGATTAACTGCCGAATTCGGCGCATTCAGCATGGTGGTGTTTGTACGGTGACGTTTACGCTCAGCAAACCAACCATATCAAGCCATCGCTTTGCTTGATTGCGGTATTTTTGTCATTAAAAACAATGTTTAATCAACAAACGAAATATGTTTTTTCCCAATGATTTGAAAGTATAAAAAGTAGAGTTACTAAAACAACTGTTACTTGTAAACTAATAATTTGATTGTTATAAAATTTTGATACATATCATGAATGATTTAATAGATGCATTTTCTATGTATGAGGCCCGAGACTGTTTGACCGACGGATAGTTTATCGTTCATATGAGCTCGAAATATTTTAAACAGAAGCGAAGTAACAAGCAAACAAATTTGTTAAAAAATACAATTTCTTGATAGTCATTTTTGCTTCTGGTTCCCATATTCATGCTTACGCCGTAAATTTGAGTGAATGAAGAAGGAATTTCTGGGATTAATTTACAAATAAACATTTTGGAAAACATTTTATGGGAGGACCTGAGAATCCCTACACAAAGTTTAAATCCGATTTGATGAATGATGTGAAAGAAAACTCATAAGGAGACTCTCATTGATCCAAGAGACGGACCCGACGGATTCGAGCATGTCACTAATTCCATAATTCCACCCTTTCCTAAAATAAAAAAAAAAAAAAAAAATTTGTAAATATATGTTGCCGAAGGTTTCATCACCCGGGTTCAACCCCTCCAATAATATCGTTAGTTTGCTTCTGGACATGCAATTTATACATTGACGCTTCCCCCCTCTGATCCAGGGACGGTCCTCTCGGACTCGAATGTGTCACTTATTTCATGCAATCCCATTTCGAAACTAAGAATGTATACCAAGGTCCCTAAGCCCCGGGGCTAACCCCATCAAAATATCGTAAGGTTGGTTCTGTAAAAATTTGATGAAGATCGGTTGAGCGGCTGAAATACCCCTTCGGAACAGTCAGGAAAAAATTCATTTTTTTTATAGATTCTTTCTTCTTTCCAATACAACGCAAGATCAAATCATCATTGGAGATTTTGCTTGAGATGAAGAAACTACTTACAAATACATACATAGAAACAGAAGAAGAATAAAGAAAATTAATTTATAGAGCTATTAAGTTCCCTATTGTTTTTAATATACCTCCCTCCACAAGTTCACAATCATTTCGAAGTCAATTTCTAATTTCTAGAGATCTATTGGATCATCTGTGTACACAAAAGATTTAGGTTTTCACTTAAATTTTGGAGAAAACCAAACCAGTAATTCGTAACATTATTTTCGATATTGTCAAATCGTATCAAAAATGAAACTTCTTATATTTTCAACCAATCGCAACATGTTAAATCTCATTATGATATCCTCGAAGTAAAAATGAAAACATAAAATTGTTTGCGTATGTTATTAAGCAATATTTCTTCAATTACATAATTTTGGTTATAATGGCAAAAATTTCTTGCGAGATTCGAGAAAGAACTAAGGAGCCGATTAAATCATTTATTTTTAAAAAATAGTAAAGTATGTACACAGTATACCTGCGAAAACAAAATTGCAGTAAATTTTGATAGAAATGAATTGGTCGTAATTCAAGATGTGGGGTGTGAATATTAATTACCTATGTTCCATCTAATTTCAATAACACAAAATCCTGCTAAAAATGCTTATTCTTTCATTCTCTAGTAAACGCAACAACGAAGAACGAGAGAATGAAAGAAATAGCATTGTCAGCGATTAATTCTATAGCTCATAATAAAATCTTATTCAATTCATACAATGTGCCATTTCGTACTGATGTTCTAATTTGTGTTAATTAATTATATAAACTTGATTTATGAAATAAATAGTACCTATCGAGTTTTATAAAAATAGTTGTATGTAACAATGATAAGAAAAAGTTAGATATAAGGTTATCAAATCGTCTTGATTTTAATTCAATTTGTTTTAACCGATTTAACAATTATAAAAATATTTTAAATAATATGTTTAAGTAAATATGAATATTTAGCAAAATTTTAAAATAAAAGATAAATTTATTGTTAAATAAAATTCAATATAAACAATTTCGTTGTTTCTGTTCAAATAAAAAAATTGTGCTTTGAAAATAACAATTTTTTCTAGCTGTACTGATAACAATTTGTCTAAATTTATTTAGTTTTTATGTGGGTTGCATGCACAAAATTTGTATAGTAGTTTTGGCTGCATAGCGACATACGTTTTAATTTAAACGAAGAAAATTATATCGATTTTTTTTCCACTAAAATGTGCGGATGGTTTCTATTCAGAGCTTTGTATGATATCAAAACGAATTCTGGTATCATATTTAAGATATTTTTAAGTAACAATTTTAGTGAAATTGTTTGATTATTTTACTCGTTAATTATTATTTTATTATTATTTTGCATTTTTTTATTTTGCAATAAACAATTGTCTTATTCTATTTTTTTCCACAAAAAACCACTAAGATCTCGGAATTTCTATAAACAGCTTAAATGTAAATTTTCGTTTCAATTTCTAGAGATGTTTCTCGCCAACCCATACAAATTTAAAAAGTCAGAAATCGTATTTGCAGAAAGTAAAAATCTTAAAATAAGCTAAATTTTTAGTAAACTTTTCAGTAAACTAAAAAGAATAGAATACATCGAAGATTACAGTATTAGTGATCGCATAATAAATGATTGGCGGCCGGGCATGTGGTAATAAAAAATTGTACGTAAAAAGATATTGCCTATACAAACAATTAATGTATGTAGCCAATACCCGAATTCTTTTATCGCGAATACACGTTTATTGCTATCACACCGCACTTCATTTCTAACGAAAACATAAAACAGCCGATAACCAACCATTTTGGTATCTATCAGAGATTACTGTTATTCTACAACCTGTTGTACTATTGGTAAATAATATTTATATTTTTCAAAATATTTCGTAAATACGAAAAAGGTTTTAGGTTACACTTTCCGGTGTACCGACTTTCTCAAAATTTAACTTGGTTCAAACACTAAAAATAAACCTAATAATAGCTGTGTTTCTTGACGCTTGATCTGATCCAGTTCAGTTCATGTTTCATGAAACAACACAAAGGCGCTTGCAAAATTTAAAATCAAAATTTGTGATCTAAAACAAAATTTGGATCATGTTTTCTATATAAAATTTGAACTGATCCGGATCAATGAGCGTCATGAAACACGGTAAATATTTCATTCCAATTATTCAATTCGTTTTGCTCTAAGACTAGGCGAAATTTGATGGAGAAGAAGAAAAAAGATTTTTTTTATCATAAATTTAAATTTAAAAAAAATAAAAATCCTCTATGGGACTTGTAAATTACAGTGCTGCTTTCAGTAAATATTCAATGGTACCTTCAAATTTATGAAAAAAGTTTAATTCTCAAGTTTCAACCATATAAGTCGGTAGAAACTTACACAAACATTTATCTGAACCACACAAAGAGAGAGAACGGAAAACCCTTCGAGCTGGTAATAGAAGCAATTGTGATCGTTTAACTATGAAAGTTGAAACTTCATTGCACATGAATACCGATAATGGTAGACTATGTACATTCGGAAATTGATGCTGAATTTCGAAGATGGATGAATTGTTATGACAGTGACTGTCTCACGGGTTTGGATGTCTAAAAGGATATTCTATATTATAGGATATGGGTCACTTTTCTTTAATTATTCTTATATTTGAGGTATAGTGTGAAAAACATTGTAAAAAACAAGCCTCCACTTTCCTAAGGTTTAAGAACAGGAGACTGTCTATCATATTGCTTTAACGAAAGTCATTTAGAGAGCTCTTTCCCAGTATTATGTTTGTATTTGTAAACAATTATAGGGATATGAAACTAACGGTATTGTTAGGTTTTTTGTTTCAGCTGTCCCATTACCGTATAAAATAAATGTTTTCTTGGGCGTTTGGCAAACTAATTGTAAGAATATTTTTTCCTTCAAATACACACCAAATGGATATGGCCCAAATGAAAATTACAAAATGGTTAAAAACGTGGATATGGAACAAATAAGTACTCAATACCTCAGCAACCTTAAAAACCTAAATTTGGCGAATGGACCAAACTAATATTCTGGAGACGATTTATTGGTGTTTGCTGAAGCAGAGGATATTTTACGTCACCATCATAACCTTGGGTAGCATTGACAAAATACTGGATCTTAATCAACAGATATAGCAAGAGTGATGTTCATCTGGGGTTCAGAAACCCCATTCTAATCAAATCCAACCATGTGGGATTTAATCATGAATTTAGTTCATTAGATATCAAATTTATAGCACGTGTTAATATCATAACAGCACGGGACAATCGGACTAATAAAATCTGGTTATAATTTACCGATCGTTGTGTCATATTAATCAGTACCTATAGTATCCTTTCAGAGAACATTAAAATTTTAGTGAAAACTCTTCGGGTTGGTGTAGTTAGAGTAGTCATTTCCAGTAAAGAAACAGCCATACTTTGGAATATCGGAATAAAAGTGAATGCCGCACTAGTTTAGAAGTAGTATTTGAAGTTTACTATGAAGTTTGCAACTATCCCTTTTTACCAAAAAATTATTAAGTTTTGTGACAACCGATCAATTGTAAATTTCGACTTAAAAGTTAATAAAATATCAGCTTTCCTTAAATGTTTAAAATAAGAGTGAAGCAAACAATAAGGTATAACAGAAACTTGAAGGGTTTAGGAGCGAAGAAATTTTGTCGGGTTTTAACGATGACTTCTAACCCTTGAGATATAATCGACGCGACCGACGTGATTCAAAAGTAAAAATATATGATTTCAAACTACAGCAATTATATTCGACGCAATTAACGAGTCTTCAGTAGGCTATGGAGAACAACGTTTTTGACATTTATAGTGAGTTCATGACATAGTGAGTAAGTTCGGAAAAAAATCCATAGTAACACACAAAATGTATTAAAACAACAACTAAGTTAAAAAATGTCAACTCGACTTCGGAACTAGTAGGCGTGGTATAAAGCATTTCAAATAACTTGATGGGTTTTGAGCTCGTTATGGGCTAGTTATATAACCGATTTTTCAATTTGCTTTCGTTTCGTCTTTGCGGTTATACACTATCGGTTATGATTTTTTGTTATCCTTACAAGCACATGTCAAATTATCAAAATATTTTATATTTTAATTGGATTCAAACGTAGTGTATTTAGTTTGCCAAACATAAAATGCATTTTTCGAGTTAGTTTTACTACACACGAGAAGTAAACTGCAAATAATATAAAATTATAAACAAATATGAAAATGTCAAAACCCACTAATTCGTCTATATAACCATGCCTACTTCGTCTTTCCGTTTCATTTCGTTTCAGTCCGTTTTGTTTTCGTCTATATAACTAGCCCTTTAGCGAGTATGCAAATATTTATTTCCTATGTCATAAACGCACTATTATAAGCGTCGCAGTCACGTCGAGTATATCTCAGGGGTAAAATTAAAATTAAACGAGATACATTTGCTTCTGGAGGTCAGAATATTAGAAGTTTCCACTCATGTATTAGCAACGCACTCAAACACAAGCGGATTTTCATTACGAACAGTTCATGTTAAAAGCATAGCAAATTCCTTCCACTGAGACAGGGCTGTCGAATCGCCTGCCAAGCAAACAGAAGTCAGAATCAACTACATGTATAGAAAGAACAATTCGAAACAATCTTTTTTTTTGATTTGAAGCTTTTTACATCTATTAGTATAGTAGTACATAATTAATCCAAAGCCATCATCATCATGTTCAGCACGAGAATATTTCTCACACTTCTATAAAATAATTGACTATAAAAATTGTACTCGTCGATTTTGTTGCACTACTGTAAGAAGCGTAAATTGCTAAAGATGATTTTAAATGTCATAACAATGCAGTAAACCGTGATGCTATTTAATTTATAATTGCTTTTATAATTTGGTACTTTTGTCTACTATTTTGAACATTACGTTGTCAACCTCTGACGCACGGCTAAGGCTACAATACATTAGTAATAAGAAAGATTGCTTCCAACGATATGAAATCCATTTTTTTAGTTTGATTTTGCTTAAAGTGAAAACACTTGAAGAAATATTATTTTTTTACAAGAGTTACCGAAGCGGATATTTTTCTTAATCATTGTATCAAACGTGTGATTTGCTCCGTTGAACGCATTAATTATCTTTAACTCATCTTTATTACTGAATAATGATTCATAATCACGATAGTCTGATTTCACAATTTGTCTATATGCACAGACATATACTCGGTTAAAAGTTTTAATTTCCTTGCAATTACGAATATCAGTCGCTTGTGAAAATATATTTTGAGAGAATTAGTAAAAACTTACTTGGAGGCGATTACAAAAACCTCACGACCGACGTTACCACTACATAACCGTAAAACATTTTCTTACCATATTATTAGCTAAGAAATCGATAATGATTATCAAACACATTCAAAAAGTACGTATACGAGGCTTAATCATCCAGAGCTTACAAATAATTGGCGAACTCTGTAAGGAGACCTACAAGTTCTACGGGCGATTTTACCCACAATTGTTTTTAATGTCTGTCGGTGTTGAATATACATTTTTTGGTTAGCGGCGAGACTCAAATTCGGGACCGTGACATGGGTCGCAATTCCCCTATTCAATGTTCTATACGATCGATTTTTTTGTCTTTGGATTATTTATATTTTAAGTAGGGTTTTGTAACCCCACGGTCATTCACTTGTGGAATCACCGTTTTTTTAAATCATTTATAGATTGATGAAATGATTTTAAATCATTTATTTGCATCCACCAGAATTGTTATTTGTCAGTTTTGTAACATGTATATAATTACAATAATATCGTTAAATATAAATGGGGCCACATCAAACTGGTACCCTGACCTAATAAATGACTGATACCGGGGAGCTCACCATAGTTTCTCTTATCATTCTCTCTCTCTCTAGCTTCACACCCCATGAAGGGTTTTTGCCGCTCGCACTATGGTCCTCCAGCCGTCTCGGTCCATCGCTCTCGACCTCCAGTTTCGACATCCTAGTGCCTGTAGATCTTGTTCGACGTCGTCACGCCAGCGCAGTCAGGTTCTTCCTCTAGGACGCACACCGGCTGGTTGTTGATGGAACACTTTATTGGTCATCCGTTGTTGTGGGGACCGTGCAACGTGGCCAAGCCATCTCACTCGATTGGATTTGATGAATCCGATAATATCGCAACCTCCAAGAATTTGCTTTATCTCGTGGTTCATGCGAATCCGATATTCATTGTACGTGACTTTAATTGGACCAAAGATGGAGCGAATGACCTTCCTTTCGAAAGTTGATAACAATCTACAATCATTAGTGGTCATGGTCCAGCTCTCGCTTCCGAAAGCCAGCACAGGTCTTTTGAGTGATTTATAAAGTGCGAGCTTGCACGACTGCGACAGATGTCTAGATCGCAATAATTTTGATTGGGCGTAGAAAACTCGATGTGCGGCAGCTATTCGGGCTTTTATTTCTGCCTGGATTTCATTTAATGATGTTATAACTGACCCGAGGTATTTGAAATTTTCAACGCGATCAAAGTTGTGGTCGCCAATTCCGATATTTGCCATGGGGATGTTTCTGGGTGTTGATACAAATTTGGTTTTGCTACTGTTCACCTTCAAACCAAGACTTCTTGCGCAGCGATCGAGCGGCACGAAACTGTCTTTGATATAGCTAGGTCTTCGGCCAAGAAGCACGATATCTCCTGCATATCCAAGAATTTGGCCTGATTTATTAAATATACAGGGCGAAGTTTCGATGTTTTTTTCCTCACTACGTACTCAAGCGCCAAATTGAACAGCACAGGCGCGAGTGCATCTCCCTGTCGAACACCAGATGTTATTTCAAAGGAGTCTGACACAGTTCCTTCGATTACAATTCTACATACAGACCCAGACGTTGTTAATTTGCACAGAGAAACGAGTTTCTCTGGAATTCCTAGGCATATGAGCGCGGCCCAAAGGTTATCGCGGTTTATACTGTCATATGCCTGACGGAAGTCTATATATAATTGATGTATGGTTATGTTGTACTCCCAACATTTTCCAGGATCATCCTCATGGTGAAACACTGGTCAGTGGTCGATCGGTTGAGACGGAAACTACACTGATAATCGCCAATGATGTTTTCGGCGAAAGGGATGAGTCTGGCAAGTACAACATTAGCCAACACTTTGTAAGCAGTGTTCAATAGAGCTATACCACGATAGTTTTCACATTTAAGACGGTCGCCTTTTTTATGCAACGGACATATGAGCGCGGTCTTCCAATTCTCCGGCAGCTCTTCTTGGTCCCCAAATACATACGATGAGATCGTATAGACTTGTTGCAAGAGTAGCGCCTCCGAGTTTTATTAATTCTGCGGGGATTCCATCGAGACCGGGTGCCTTGCCGTTTTTCAGTCGACTAATAGCTGCGTCTACTTCCTCCACTGTGGGATATTCGACGAAGACCTCATCACCTGGAGGAGCTATTGCTCTAATGGGGGTCACGTCGTCATTCCGATTTAGTAGATTTTGAAAGTAGGTTTGCCATACTGAGAGAACATCAGCCACGTTTGTTCTCAATTCTCCATTCCCGTCTTTGATGGCTGTACTTCTTGGGTGGAAGTCTTTAGTGAGATTCCTGGCATTAGCAAAACAGTCCCTTGAGTTTCCTACTTGCGCTTGGAAGCTGATGTTTTCGATGCATAATCTCATATGATCGCGTTTCTTTTGTCGAAGGTATTTAGTCGTGGCTTTCCTAGCGCGGAGATATTCTGCTAGAGTGCTTCTAGTGTTGCGAGCCAACCATTTTTCACGACGCTTTTGTTTATTTGCGACGATCAGGCGACATTGATCATCGAACCAATCATTGCGGGGTCTCGGAGGTCTTCTTCCGTTAGTGTTTTGCGCCGCGGTGGTAATGACTGACTGTATTGTGTGCCACTGCTCCTGGATGTTAGAAGGAGCTTCTTCGTTGTTGCTAGGCCGCTCTAGATAGTTAGTGACAGCTGATTGGTAACTCTGCAGTGACGCTTGGTCTTTTAGAGCATCCACATTCCATCGAACGGTTTTTTGTGCTTGTCTGTTGAACGTTGATGACAGTTTGTACTTATATTTAAATACGACAAGCATATGATCGCTGTCCATATCTGCACTCCTGTAGGATCTAACGTCAGATATACTGTTCGAGTGTCTCTTAGACACCATGACGTGATCAATTTGGTTTTCCGTTCTTCCATCATTCGATCTCCACATTACTTTGTGGATTCTCTTATGTGGGAAAAACGTACTTGATACAACTAAGTTGTACATTAATGCCAGGTCGGTGACGCGTTGGCCGTTGTTGTTACTAGTTAGATGCAGACTGTTAGGACCGATGTGCGATGTATTTTCTGCACTCCTACCGATTTTTGCATTAAAGTCGCCCACGATGATTTTAATGTCGTGGTGCGGTATGTTATTGATGACTTCCTCCAGCTCGACAAAGAATAAATCTTTGATGTCATCCGATTTATCTTCGGTGGGTGCATGCACATTAACGATCGTGATGTTAAATTTCTTAGTGCGAAGTCTGACCGTGCACATCCGCATGTTGATCTGGCGGAAATCGATGATATGGTGCTTCACGCGCCGATGGATGAGGAAGCCAACTCCAAATTCTCCTGCGTTCTGATGGCCGCTCCATGTCAACCTGTACATTGACATGGACGGTGGGTCGGCGGTGAATTCTGCACTCCATCAGAGGGTCTTAGTTGTGTTTATTAACATCACCAATTGTAATCGATGATGAAAATTTGATTTGCATCTAGCCTCTGATGGGATTCGAACCCAGTACCTCCCGGTCCAAGTGCCGAAGCTTTAACAACTGCACCACTTGTCCGGCCAATCACTATTTAAGACCGAGTAAATTTTTGACGTTTTTCTTATATATTTAGCTTTAGCGAAGCAGCTAGTTTGGGCCAATGCCAACGTATGCCTAATACTAGGGAGATTACCATAGCTTTAGTTCGGTAAAAAGAACTGGGATTTAATATTTCGATGATATTTTTATTTAACTTTATAAATCTTTATATCAAAAAACATCGAAATGTAATTAATTTATAACTGATTTTAAAATGTTTAGCTTTATGTGCAGTGTGGCCCGACATCGAATTGCTGAGCAAAGTGGTTATAGATTTATATATATTACTATCACCGAATTACGTTTTATTATTAAATTTTCGAGTACAATTCAGCTGAATCATAAACATAAAGAATATCAGGCTGCTGAATCAAAAAATTAAGTTGAAATTTAAAATTAAAGAGCGTGCAATTAAACATTAACGAATGACAAATTTTAATTATAAAGAAACACAACAAAATGCCAAGATGGGCGCGTGGAAGAGATGGATAATGCGACTACAACTTCTCCATCAATATCAAGCGACAGTTGTTGCTTGTGCCAGTACAAATTTATCAATCGATGCTTTGGTCAATAAAATTTGTATGGCCGCTTGGAAACAGCAATTTAGAAGGATGATGTCCTGTCTCAAGAAAGAGGAACATCTCTAGTTGGGATAATTTAATACAAGCAGATTAAAGTCACAAAGTGAAAATGTCTATAAAATCATAAGTTAAAGTAAACAGTCAGTAAAATGTAAATAATTTGTTAAATTAACTTAAACTTCTTAAAAATAAACTTCTTTAAAGAGAACTTGCTAGTTAAACAATGAGTTAAACAATTCTACAATGAATTTTCGTTGGTCTCGCCCAGCATTTTAGTGATAACGTTGATGTTTTTTATAGTCAGTTCTAAAATGCGGGATCTTAAAACCAGAGCGTGTGACAGTCAATTCCACCACATAGTTGATGGACATAAACAATATCTGCAACTCTGCGATTATTAAGTGGTTGTTGGTTGATTAGTTGTAAGCGATCTAAACAAGGGGGAGACGCGCTTTGAGATTAGAAATTATAATATCTTTCTCGGTAGTCTAGGTTGATCATTGTGGATAAATCCATTTTGGATATCAGAAAACAGTGGTTTGGAACTGAAATACAATGAGTCATAAATACTTTCAAACTGCTTGGGATACAGGGCAGTTTAGCTATTGTTCTATAATTACGAATATCAGATTTACAACCTTCTTAGTAGTCGGAACATTTTATCTCCGTATTTGTTTGCAACAGTTGCAGGAAAAGCATTATGGATCAAATGAAAAATCTTCTTTTAAAATCAAAATTTTGTCAACCATCCTGTCGTAATCAATTTGAACTAATTTAAGAAATGTTTGATAACTGTCATTCATATACTAAAAGTTTCGTTATAGAAAAATAGACTAAAAAATTTCAAAAGAGATTAGTGATGATTTTGAGATCATTGTACGAATGGGGTTCATAAGAAGGAAGTGGATATCCGTCCAGGGGCATGTGGTAATATCGCTAATAAAGTAAAACTCGAAATCTATATCAGTCGTTGTTTTTAAAACCTGTTACCGTGTTTGGCATTTAGATTTCGAAACGTACGCAATTCCCTGTCATACCTTGGACGGAAGGCCGTCACAACTATTAGGAGTGTATGGTCCGAGTTGTGCGAAACATTAAAAAATTGAGGAATATAAATTGGCAGCTTGGCTTTCATTATTATTATTACAATTACGAATGACAATGAATATAATATTTGCTAACAGCTCGTTTGCAAAAATCGCCCTTGCAAAAATTGAAACGACCCACAGAATTTGACCCAAATAGATGTATAGTGTAGATCAATATTGCAAAGGAATGGTTTCTGGAAATCGCTACCGACTCCCATCCACGCAGTAGCGCTATTCGCAATGAATCGAAAGAGTTAAAAATGGCCATAAACACAGTCATAACAGTGTGGTGAAATAGTTCTCGTCACTCTTAAACTGACAGACATTTACCTCAAGTGAGCAACCAACATTATTGCAACAGCCTATATAGAAATGACACCACTCGCCCCTTGATTCACGAAGTGTCATGATTTACGAAGTGTCATATCAAATATGCACTATTATAAGTATTACATGCATTATATGGAATCTGATGAGGATGCCGTCTCTAACAAAATTCTCCAGAATGGCGGCGATTCTACCGCATTTTTATGTTGGTTTCATGAATATGACTGCAGCGCAGAAGAAGAATACCTGAGGGTCCTAGTTTGCTGGGTTTTGGAAAAAATTTTCAAACTTTCAGTGGTTGGAAGCCTAACAGTAATTTGCAAAATAACCACCTACAGTGCAACCCAATGAAAACTTATTTACTTATTGAAATAAACCATACAACGTCATGTACATATGTCTACAAAATTTTGACATTTCTAACTTTTCATTAAATTTATTTAAATATAACTAAAAAAAATATTACGCAACAAGTTATTAATAAACAGAGTATTAATTTTTTTTGATGCATAACAGAACATGGGATCACAACAAACAATTCACATTGAATCATAATATTATACCGAATTCTTTTACGTTTTTGATGTACAGTATGTGCAACAAGAGCGTGTACGGCAAAAAACTAAGTAAAAATAAAACTATTAATTTTTTTTATTTTTATTATGAAAGTTTGTTGTGTTTTCTAGGGCGCTATCAACTAAAACATAGTAAAGTCACCATTATTGTTAATAATTGCCTGGCTCCTTTTGTCCATACTATCAACCAATTTGTGTGCATATTGTGATGTTACATTTTTCCATATCTTTCGGACCACTCGCACTAGAGCGCTCAAATTTTGTATGTGGTACATTTTCAGCTTAATCATGAGTACCTATTAATTTTGATTGGATTCAAATTAGGTGCCTGAGACGGCCAATCCAATGTTGTGATGCCCTTTTTGAGTTTAAATTACGAACAGAGTATGCTTTTGAGTTTTGGATCGTTGTTTCCTTCGATCCAATTCGAGTTCCCCACTCTAAACCTTTTCAAGATAGATGGTAACAAACTTCCGTGTGGAAACGGTTAATTTACCAAAACATTGCTTGGTGAAGCATGCCCATTCATGGAGCTAGGGCGGGTGCTCTACTGTTCGGAGAATCCTGTTTTTTGCTTAGTTCGCCAAACACGCCTTTTAACATTAAAACCCCAAAAGAATGACTCATCGGTAAACACAATATTCGTAAAATCTTTGTTTTTATGTTCGTTCACCCTCTATAGTTGCTTTCCTATGTATTTTTGTGTTGCCAGTGGTTTGACCAAAGTATTTCCATATGTGTAGCCATTTCATTTCATTTCATTTGTTTAATTAATAAAATTTAGTTATAAATTACACACATTTTGAGCTTCAAAGCTCATTTGTAATGCTACGTGCAATCTATGAAAAATCCAATAATTCTTTCTCTTCCTCTCGTGGTCGTGGCGTGTTAACTATCGAACATCTTCTTCTTTTAAAATGCGCGTCATGTTGTGTTAGGTTTAGCTTTCAGCCAATCAAGCTTTACAAATATTTTGGCTTAGACGGCAAACGGCCGGGATGTAAAACTTCCAACATGAATGGGTTGATATCCATAATAAAATATCAAATACAAAAATTTTAACATTACATATTTCAAAAAAATACAAAAAAAAAAAAAACCAAAGCCATGTTCTTTCGTATGGTTATTTTTAGTAAAATAGTATTCTTTTTCGCCAATTTTGCCACAGCTTAGCGATTGCCAAGCGAAGAATTTTAATCAAATAACTATGTGATCGCGTCATCCTTATTTTTTGTGGTGGTTCGAATTTTGCCTGTGTCTGGCAAATCGTCAACATTTGTATACATTGAATAATGTGTAATCCACTTCTGCACAAAAGTTTCCGACTTTTTTATATAATTTGCTGCACTTACTACCAACATGTTTGGTCCTTTTGGATGTCCAATTAAAAACACCGCTTCAAATCGTTTTTTGTAAATCGCATTCATTTCTTTCAAGTATGTTATCCGCTAAACAGTTGCAGTTAAACTAATGTTGGTTTTAGAGCGCCCAAGAGGGTCCAATAGAAAACCGATGTAAGCCCCGCCTATATTTATTCCTATAGTTTTAAGTATAGTTATGCCGTACACGCTCTTGTTGAACATACTGTAAATCAAATTTCCGATAAAAAAGAATACGAAAAAAATTTGATGTGTTTTTATCGTAGTGTGCCTAAACCCGAAAGGGATGCCGAAAACAATAACAAACCATTTTGAAAAAATTTCAAATGACGCGTTTCACGTATTAGACAATATTTACGATTGACGTATTATACGTATATAAATATGTGTATGTGGTAGTTAAAATGGAAGTAAAAATCTACATTTCCATTTTTTGATGTACATCAAATTTTTTTGCTATTTTTTTCGCTAAAAGAACGCGAAAATGTGATTTACATCAAAAAAGAAAACGCCATTATTAAATCATAACACGTCGAATATAAAACTCGCGAGAACGAATCGATTGCGGATTGAAAACTGCATAAAAATAAAACAGAAAACAAAATGATTGAAAACGATTTGTATGGAAATCAATATAAATTTCCCTGGCTACTTTGATTGAAGTCGTATTCATACGATGGATGAAAATCCGGGATCTGTCTATCCCATCGTTTTAACCAATTACATCACTTAAATTATACAACAGACACGCCTCTCTCTTCATACAAAATAGTTGAAAAAAAAAAAATCTCGGATGTAAAAATCCGAGATTTTCATCCATCGTATGAATACGACTTGAGAGCAATTGTTTTCCATTTTATTTATATGCATATTCCAATCCGCAATCGATTCGCTCCCGCGAGTTCTATAATTGATGTGATATAAGTTGATATTAAATACAAAACGCGATTAAAAAACTGAAAAATGCTATGAAATTAACCGTGTTTTAGTGCGTTCATGACATCGTGAGTTAGTTCGGAAAAAATACTATGGTATCACACAAAATGTACTAAAACAACAACAAAGTTAAAACAATTTCAACTGGACCTCGGAACTAGTAGGCGTGGTATAAAGCATTTCACGTAATTTGATTGGTTTTGAGTTCGTTAGCGAGTATGCAAATATTTATTTCCTATGTCATGAACGCACTATCAATAGTGCGTTCATGACATAGTGAGTTAGTTCGGAAAAAAACTATGGTAACACATACAATGTATTAAAACAACAACAAAGTTAAAACAATTTCAACTCGAGTTCGGATCTAGTAGGCGTGGTATAAAGCATTTCATAATTTGATTGGCTAGCGAGTATGGAAATATTTATTTCCTAGGTCATGTATGCGACATAAATGAAAACCAATACGACAATTTTAACTGAGAACACCTTTTTGTTGCGTAATATAATTTTTTAAAACTATATTTAAATGGGTCATTTGACTAAAAATTTACCGGAAAACTTAGATGTCTAAGGAGGTTAGAAATTAATATGTCAAAATTTTGTTTAATTAGTAATGAAGCATGCTTCAGTTTGGATTTAATTTTTTCTATAAGTTTCCATTGGGTACGCTCTCCTTAATAGGCTTTTGCACATGAAATTTAAAACGTAGAGAGAATGCTCCCGGTGTTTTGTTTGTTCAAGTAATCAATTAATTTTGAACTCGACGAATTAATTACAAATTTGTTACCCAGTTAGAAAATTATTTACGGTCCTCATTATGCTGCAATTCGTGTGCGGGCTGGCATTAAGCCAAGCTGCACCACACTTTGTATTTCTGTTAATATTTATGGTATAGTACTGGGAGTGGTACTGGAATTTTTTAGAACCTAATTAAGTATAATGTATTAGCAGAGTTAAACCCTCAAAAAACTACTCCTATATATCACTAACACTTTAAAAATACAATTTTTCATTTCACTATGCTTTGCGTATTTCCGCTAATATTTATTGAATGGGGCGATACTTAAACATTTTATAAAATAATTAAAATATATATTGAAATTCTATATGTTCTGTTTCTGGAGTGAAACTGGTTAAGACTCATATTTTTCTATATGAGCATCAGACATCCTATAGATGTAACAGCCCACCATCAAAATTAATAAAACAGCCCATTCCGTAAAGATGTGGGTAGCGTCGGGATTTTTGCAAAACTCCAAACTGATAACTTCCCATATACATTAAATTGATACTCCTGAATATATTACACCCACAAAACGGCCACAATGCATCGAATTACCTTCCTGTACATGAAATTGGAACTCCTGATTTATCAAAATTGCTTAGATTCACAAAAATCCAAATTAATGTGGGTTATTGCTTTCATCTAAAAATCAATTTTTTTCTGGCCTTAAATTTGGAATAATTTTTCCTAAGGCGAAAAAAATTTACCACTATCTAGGTATGCCAGAAAAATAAAATTTAAACTAAAATTATGGGGAATTACCAGACTAGGGCTAATGTGCAAGTAACGGGTAAGAATCGATGATTATACATCAATCGAATTACCTTCCTGTACATGAAATGGGTATCCTCGAATTTATTACAATAGAAAGGCGATTAAAGAAAACGAATTTATTTTGTCTATTCATACTTTTCTATTACACGTATTGTCGCTTCTACTGTCGCAGCATAATGCTGGAAACATATGTCCGGAATTCCGCATTCGGAGAATGCTATAGCATGGCGGGAAATCGATAATTTAATAATTTAACTTAACAATTATAATTAAACTTCGAGTTGAACATGATAATTCGATACTGAAAAGTTATAACTTGATTTCACAAATGAAAAACTTATAACTGTGCGTTGAAATGGAAAATATTATAATTATACTAAAGAAAAACAAAACCAATTTCCCTTTATATAGGAAAACTTTTGTTACAATATGGTTTCTATTTTTGTTTTACAAAATATTGAAATTTTAATTATTCTAAAGCCTCAACCTTTTAATTTTGCCAACGAACATACTCATTTTTGCTTAAATTTTGACAGTTGACCGAAAAAATACTTCTCATGACATTTGACAGAAAAGGTAAACAGATGGAACGTGAGAGAACTATATAAAATAATTTTTGGAATATTGTCTATATATAGAACTATTGTACTACTAGCAAATTACTGCGTAGCGTACGAAGTTCGATTCTTTCACATTTTTCATCTATATTCTATTCTCAGAACTTAACTTTTCGTATTTACGAATTTTTATATTTTACTTTGTTTTTTCGATTGTAATGGTGTTATTATGATTGTTCCGTATGTCTATTTTCACAACTGAGTCTAAAAGTGAGTATAAAAATCGATTAGTTGTTTGAAAATTTAGTTGTGTAAAATTTTCAGGTAACTAGAAACCAATAAAATATGCCGATTGTTGTTTGAACTGTATACGGTGTAAAATACATAAATATAATAAATATTTTGGTGAAGCACTACTTTAATAGTAAACGAGTCACTTCAAACGGCAAATGAGACAACTAGCGGAAAAGGAAAAAAACTGACGGAAAAAATATTAATTGAAGAAAGAACAAAAATTTCTCTCTACATAATGCTCACGATATAAAATGGCGGAACTTGATGGCTCTTATAGGCTCTGTTAGAACACGTACATTTCTTACTACCGACTACAAACTTCAAACGTATGTTCCTGGGGGTAGATTCCGACAAAATGACAATTTGTCGTGACTCGTGACATATTTTGCTCATTGTAACAAATTGAAGTCATTGGAAATTTACGATTCGGATAAAATGATAAATGATATTTACAGCAGTTTACAGCAGCTGCATTTTTAGATTATATCAGATATACATATTAAATAAGGTTTTTAAAATTATAAATACTCACCATATTTTGTATAAAAACTTATAAGTCACGATAATAAAAAACAATGACAATTTTATTAAAATTATCAGTTTATTTTTTAGACACTTCGCAAAAGTCACTGCATGCTAATTGCGATTTAGTACTCACAAGTATTTGTCACAAAACTGTAGCAGAATTTTTAGTACAATGTCACAAAAAATTGTCTTTTGTCACTTGATCGGAATCTAGGCCCTGGTTGTTAAAATTTTAATTCTAACATTTTATTTTCATTAAAAGTAAACAAAACTAATCAACATCTCAGTAGTCGTACATTTAAATTTGCAATTCGTATCAGATTTCCGGATTATAGTAAAACAACTTTCGTTTCGAAACACGTCGATGATAGAATCCTCGGGAGCGAATCGATTGCGGATTGGAAAATGCATGTAAATAAAATGGAAAACAATTGCTCTCAATCAAAGTAGCCAAGAAAATTTGTATTGATTTCCATACAAATCATTTTTTATTACGTACAAACGCAATAAAAAATTTGCGGATATAAAACAAATTTTACTTTACTAATTCTATGAAAATCTATAGGAATTTCTATGATACTATGATTTAAAATTTTTATTTGTGTTTTTTTATATGCATTTTCCAATCTGAAATCGATTCGCTCCCGCGGATTCTATAATCGACGTATAGTAACCATCCTAGATTGGAATTAATACAAAGATGTTGTTATTTGTATTATAAGTCGTAGAAAAAATATTGCGCACCACTCGAGCGCAAAGGATTTCATTGCGCTTTAGATATACAACAAACTATTATCTTAAAATATTTCATAGTTTTCTGTAAATCACAAGTATTTTGTTGGGGATGCAGTATTAAGCTCTTATACCAACCGGCTTATTTATGATAAACGTAGATTACATAAAGTACTGTTTTGCAAAATTAGTTTTTAGATAATAATAGGATTAGATGGTTATAATTGTTTTTCTTGTGGGCCATTACCAAAAACTGGACCCTTCAGCTAAGGCTTTCTAAATTTGTTCTAAATTAACTTTCTAATTTTCTATTTTTGGTAAAACCATTACTTTCTATATTCTTTCGAGCAAAATAAGACTGTCTTCGTATCATGGCTTAATGAAATTATTTATTTACGAAACGCAAAATTTTGTTTAATGTCTCCATTCTGAGTTTGGAGCAACAGGTTGATTATGTTTTTTCTTCTATATAAAACACAATATTGTGAATGAGTTTATTTTTAGAATGTAGCATGTCGAATTGTGCTTTCAACTATGGTGTAAATATAAAGTTTGAACATAGAATATAATCACCGGAAGAAGCGTTATTACTCGATTTTTTTGTATTTTTTGTTTTTGTGATGGGAATTTGTCGACCGAATAATTTGTCCTTGAATCCAAAAGAAAGGTAGACAACATTACTAAAAAAAATAACTAAAATACTCATAATGTTATAGTACGTACAGGGGAATTGGTTGCGCGTCGGTAGTTCGCTAATGACGCTTCTTCTTGTGTATTTTATTCTATGTGGTTCGGGTATTAAACTACAAGTGTTTTAAAATTGTTGGAGCGTATCCGATATAAACATTTGAATGTCTGTATGAACATAGTATATAGAAAAAATGTTTTATTATATTATTACTACGATCCAGAGTAGCAAAACCTATAATGTAAACATAAAAAAAAGTGGATAAAAAGCATAATGTTGAGATAAAATTGTATATAGTATGATTAAAATCGAACATTGACCTTTAATGTAATGGTACGATGGTTTTTTTGTGGTTTATTTTGTAATAATATAACAGATGTAGATAATTATTTACGCTTGGTAAGTTTCTTTGATTATTACCTTTATTATTTTATGTTGAGTTTGTTTCAATTACGATCGAGCCAGCATTCTTTCATGAATAATAGAGTTTCATTCACAAAAAAGATGGCGAAAGAATAAGTCATGTTGTGTGTCTGTCTGTGAACAAATTTAGTTTTATTTTGTTTAAATTCAGCTTTTTAAATTTAGTTGAAGTTGTAACTTGATGTAAGAATGTTTCATGTGTTGTTAAAAAAATATTTTATCAAAGTTTAGTGTTTTTTAAACTTTATTCACGCCTAGTATAAAGTTCTAATTTAGTGATTCATGTAATAATATTAACAGTGCATAGAACAAAGCCTTGTGATTTATAACATTTATGACGGTGAAAAACCCATGTAGTGAAAGCCTCAAATTTTGGTAAACCATACAATTAGAAAATAATACGTTATCGAATAAACAGTTTGACAGTATGGAAGTGTTGCAAATATATTTGAGTCAGGTGAGGCACGATTACATACTAGAAGGTTAATTCACATAATAAAATACTAATCAATTAAAAGATGAAATAAAAGAATGGACATGCATATCCCGAGATATAAAACGATCGTTTCTTAATTTTTTTTGCTATAACAAAATATTGAATTTCACTACACAAAGCAATCAAACTTTATGCTTTTAATTCAAAATTCGATGTGCTATTTGTACAACGAAAAAACCGATTTCTGGTGTGTACAAAAAAAAAACGTAATAACAATAATAATTGGAATTGGTTTCATGTATATTCCAAATCGTATTAAATTTATAACTTCCGTTTGAAAATGATCTGCGAAGTTAGCTTTTTACGTAACTATACAACAGAAACGTAAAGATTGTTATATTTTCAATGTTGCATGTTATTGACTTTGAGATTTAATGAGTCATCCAATTGTGTCACAATATAGGCGCAATAATTATTTATTTTTATGGCTTGAATAATAGATTTTCAAATGTATATATAATCATAATGCATTTGTCATGCATATATTGCACCATAAAATGTTCAACACTTTTGCATACGAGTATATTATATTAGCATGTTGCTTGATTTCGAAGGGTTCAGATTTTCAGTTGGAATGTGAATTAAACTTTTCTCTCTAGTATGTTATACTGTATTCATTTTAGGGTAATAAGCCGGTTTAACAAAACAAGTGAAATCATAAAAACAAAAAGTCGTTTAGTTATGTACATTTATGAATAATAAGGTATGGTTTTATGGGCTTTAATCAAGAAGTACAAGCAATGGCACTGGAAGAATTCACGGGATATATTAAAAATTCCCGTGTTCTCTTAGTGGCATCACCTGTGCGGACTTTTACAACAGTTGTCATTGTGTTTCAAACTTTTACAAAAAATTATATTACAATTAATTTCGTAAAATATTATTTAAATCCATTTGATTTTTTAAAATACGTTTAACCTTTATGTCCCTAGACAATTTTTTCTACGTAACATTTTGAAGAGATAGATCTGTACCTTCATGCTATTTCATATATAAATTGACATTTTTCGAATTTTATTTGCACAAAACGAGGCAAAAAATGTATTAGGCGACGACACACTGTGTAATAAACTAAACAAAAATTTCGGTGGAGATATGTGTTCAAACAACACTTGTACGTATCATAAATGAGTGGGAGTAATATTCGTTGGAAGTTGAAATAATCTCATACAAAATAAATCCCGTTGCATATTTCATTTTAGTGAAAAATACAGTGGTGTGCAATAAATAATATGTCCTGTATGTCTATTTTTGAAAAAAAAAAAAAAACCAAATGTTCTACTTGAATGTACACCACTATATGTTAATAACTGAAAATAAAATAGTCCTTTACGAAACACATGCTACAAACGTACGCTGTATAGAGCAACGATGTCTCGCGATAGATTTTGGGAGATAACACGCTTGCTCAGGTACGATAATAATAATAATACTAGATCGGAAAGGTTAATTGCGTATAAAGCAGCGCCTATTTCAGATACTTGGCTAATGCTATTGCTAAATGAAAATTTACGTAAGGCGTACGTGTCATCAGAAAATGTAGTTATAGACAAGAAATTATTTCCTTACGGTGGAAGGACTAGGTTCACACAGTATATGCCTTCCAAACCAGATAAACATGGCATACAAAATTGGTAGATCTTTGATGCAGCAAATACTTATCCACTTACCGGTCAAATATATACCGGAAAACCAACGACTGGAAGGGAAAAGAACCAGGGTAAACGAATTGGCCATAATTTCGGCCATAAAAGTGGCCATAATTTCACGATGAATAATTTTTTATGACGTTACCTGTCGCACGTTTCCAGTAGTGGGTACGTGACCGATATATACGTTGAGCACACTCAAACAATCTCAAAGTGTCTTTATATCTTTTTATTTATAAAAGAAAAAATATGTGAAGAATTTGTGTTTAAATTAACTGAGGTACACATGTTCTTTTTCAAGGCTTCCCGAAGGAAAAATATTTGAAATGTAATATTTTTAAAACTCGGCATGTTATGGGTACATTTTTTCAGTGATATAGCATCACAATGAGTGGGTTCAAGATGCCACTGAAGCTCACTTGTCTACCTTTATGATAATTAATAAATAAAAACATTTCAAAATGGAAAAGTTACACCTGTACCTAATTAGGGACATAAGGGTTAAGTAAATAACCTTAGAGTTTTAACTTTATAGAACATAAAATTCCTAAATATTTCAAAATGATATAGTTTATAAATTACTGAACATTCTAAAATAATTATAATTATTTTTCGCTTATCTATCTATCAATTAAATCTGATATGTGATTTTAAGAAGATTTCTATTGCATAACCTTTTCAGGTGGCAAGTGACAATACAATAGTTTCGATTAGTATACAGTTTGAAAATGAATCAAACACAAGTTAATGATCTAAATAACGGAATACCGATTTTGTTTGAAATTCGCGATTTGAGAGTTGGATGTTCTGCTGTATCCTAAATGTAAAGAAAAATTAAAAATTATTTATTGAGCCAATAATAACTATTTTAATAAAGTTGAAAATGGTTTAATACTCGTTTTTTATTTTAAATAAAATAAACACAATTTATTGACTACGAGCTTTCGATGCCTTATCGTCATCATTTTCATTAGCTTTGAAAATGATGTCGATGAGATATCGAAAGCTCAGTCAATAAATTGTTTTTATTTTATTTAAAATAAAAAACGAGCCCTAAACCATTAACAACTGTATTAAAATAAATGTAAACAACAATAAATTTGATCTTGAGCATTTAGTTAGTCTGAAACCGCAGTAAAACTCCTAATTTTCATATTCCTGTGTACAAGCAAAATCCGTACCCTGCGCTCAAAATAAATTATATGTACACAATTACCTATTAACCGGTTTTTTCGAACTGGTTTACCGGTAATTAAAGAAGCCGGTAAATTGGTCAACTGTAGTTCAAGTTGTGTCTCTAGTGAAATTGATATTGAAAATTAGACACTATTTGATCAAAAAAAAAATATTGTTACTAATCCTGCTACCCGTTCCCCTAATTTTGGGCCCTTACGCGATTTTCCCTTGAAACGTGTGATGGTTCTGCAATGTTAAAGGAAGATGTTAAATAAAATGGTTGACTGGGTTACTTCCATTTCATATAACTGTACTAATTTTATAGCTCCTAGAAATGCAAAAACACTTAGTGCACATATTAGATGTTACTTATTATTTATAAAAAATAATGTTACCGACACTACCATATGCTACAGCGACAAAATTCTAATCGTAATAAGCAGACAAGTTATAATAAATTGGACTGGCCTTAAATTGAAGCAAAAAAATGTTAACCTGGCAGGAAACGGTATATGGTGTACTTATAATGTTTTGGTGTATATACAATGTGATTATAAAAAATGTACTTGGTATCTACTTAGTTGATGTATTAAAGTTTCTTTTTAATTTAAGTGTAAAGAGCGGAAGCTTTTCCTGATATTTTAAAAACAACTGTTATTATTCCAGTTTTAAAAAGGACGATGCTTTACAACTGAATAATTACAAACCAATTTCTTAATTAATTACATTTTGCAAATTATTTGAAAAATTAATAAAACGAAGATTGGTCTGTCTTATCTTGATACAATTAAATTTTTCAATGACCACCAATTTGGATTTACAGCTGGGAAATCTGCTGCAGAAGCTCTGCTACATTTTCTTAGTACAGCTATTACTATTATTTTAAGATCCGATTGAGGATGTAGGAATAGGAAAATTTCGATTCTACTAAATAGAATGTATTTTCTTTTATAAACAAACTAATGAACGATGTGAGAAAACATATTTTTTCTACATCCACCCCGAAAAGTAGGTTTTTCTAAGCAACGAGCGGCAAAGTACTTTGTCGCTCACACTGCAGCCCAATTAACAAAACTTTTTCGATTGTTTAGACATTGTTGGCCTAGTATGTGTTGAAAAATTATTTTGTTTTTAGTTTTAACTACTGTGACAAATTTTTTGAAATAAATAAAACGGAAGTTTAGTTACAACGGTTCTTATGTAATTAATTTTGAGGATTGTCGCTTCACTCGTGAAACAATATACTATTTTACGCTCTAGATACACAAATAATTATTACACATGCAACAAAATCTTTTAACATACGAGTATAAGACAACAATAACATGTCACTAAGTTATCTGCCTTCGACTCTTGGGATATACGATGTTCACATAAAGTTGATGAAGGGTAAATTTATTACTGCTCAATAATAAAATCCTTTGTTGTTTATTTATTTAATTTATTTAATTAATTAGTTTCCCACAACAATTTTTTGACTGCACACCCTGCACAAGCTCTTTTATATGGTGGTATGTAGTACAGTGTTGAATTATTTTCTGTTTTTTTCGCCTTATATTTTGCCTTATAGAATTATATTTCCAACGGCAACCACCACTTCAATTCAAAGAATACATAACGAAAAATGGTCATCGTAATTTACCGAGCTATTTGGATAGCTTTAGAGCTCACAATCCAAAATGGACGCCTAAGCTACGGTACTTGGTACTTTCCTTTCTTTTTCCAGCTTCCAACAATTTATATTAGTTGTTATTTTACTATTATTGAAAATAAGGTAAAATTTCCCAAATACAAAAAACAATCATGTGTCCCGACTTGAAAGTTATAGGCTAACAATATAACATATTGCAAATTTGACCTATTTATTAATACTATTTGTGTGAAAAATATTGCAATTGTATCTGAGTACAATGATATGAAATTGGTGGCCGTTTCATGTGGTATTGCCTTTAATATTCCAGTTTTTCCATTTAACTTTCTATTTAAAATGAAATTTTTAATTAAATTCAGTAGTTCAGTTATACAAAACTCGTCTACTGGTTGTCACAAGAAACCCTTCGTATTCGTTTAACAGTATTCACTCTTCATTCGAGATACAAAGCTTAATTGATAGCCACCAGATATTCTTTAAAATTTGCATTCTCGCTATTATAATGAGTAATAACGTATATGGCATACTTAAATCTTATTAGTTGTGGAATTCGCTATTAAACGTAAAGAGGCCAAATGTAATAGATTCGATTACACAGGGGCGAGTTAACGGGCAATTCGAACTGAGTCACTGGCCAAGCAAGACGGGCGGTTACTGGCGAGTTAATTTAAACATTATTGTTATATTGTTCACTGGTTCAACATATGTACTCATTTGATTTGTTAGTTGTATTTTATTTTAATTTTTTATAATATTAGGTTTAACACTAAAGTAACTGTATACAGGTTTTTTCTAAAATGGAAGCAACTCAACCTTGAAGTACTCATACAAATATTTTTAAGAATAGTTTTATTACAACTTCAACCGGTACACCGATTTTGGTTTGGGCAAATTTCACTGTGATCTACCATATTTATGGAAAAGTTTAAGGTAGAGTACAAAAAGGTATAGGTACAGAAGAAATATGTTTGTGAAAAACAGTTTTAGTTATCAAAAAACGTCATTCCAGCTTACATTTAATTTAGATTTTTTTTTGTTGGTTATCGATGCTGTCGTAAATATTATTGTTTTTAATTATATTAAATATTCTATATACATATGTATTAAAACGAAAAGCACCAATGGAAGTTATCACTTGCGGTAGCCGAACTCCACCAAATTTCAATGGGACTCCTAATTTATGGAAAAGCTTATTATGATTTATTTCGTACAAATTAGTCAACATGTCTGGGCTGTAAATAGTGCAAAGACCGTCTAACAGACACCATCTCGAAACCAACTTTTATGAACTTCAGCGATATAGCGAATCAGTAAAAATCTCAAAGTTATTTCCATGATTACTGCTTTTATTTCAGAATTTGTTAGAGATGGAAACTTTTGATAATATTTTGGATACAATTTTACATTTCTTGATTAAACTTAAGATTTGTATACTCGTACATGGATACAGAACGTACTGTATTTTATAAATTTCATTGTGCTGGATCAAATTGGACATAATTTCGAAAATTGATTTTTTTACTTTCTTTACAAAATTCCATTTGTATTTCGTACTGAATACATCTGTTAGTATTTTAGTAAAGTTTATTTACTACTTGTGTTGTTATGGTTTTACATATTCCATTTTTCACTACTGTTTAACTTTTGTCACTTTGAAATTTAATAACTAATTGAAACAATTTGTAATTTATTCGTTATAGTAACAATATTTTTTAATTTTGTTTTTGAAAATCGATTTCGAAATATAATTTCATCATCAGTTGAAATTACAACTACTGTGAATTGTTAAAGTTTTTAAAAGCTAAGGTTAATAATTCACAATAGTTGTAATTTGAATTGATGATGAAATTATATTTCGAAATTGATTTATAAAAATAAAATTAACAAATATTGTTACTATAAGTATAAATCACAAATTGTTTTAATTATAAAATAAAAAATATATTAATAAAATTTCATTAAACTTTTAAATATTTTGCTTAAAGGTGTTTAGGTATATCTCATTGACAAAAAATTACCTCATTTGTTTACGAAGATTTAGCAAACTTAAGGCCAATTTAGACCATGTAGTTGTAGTTAAAATGATTTTTTTTTTCAGTCGTTTTGCAAATTCTATTATATAAATGTAATTTTAATGTTTGAGAATACAGACACTATCATCAATAAAATTAAGTTCTTTTGAAATAAGGAATTTTTCTCAAACATCATTAAATTTGTTTAAAACTCGCGAGCAAGTACCTAAAATAATATTTGTATGTGATGGTAACTTAGAGTAATTTTTCACCGACATAAAAAAAATTAAAAGTGATCCTATTTACGAAAAAGCTAAATAATTCTGCAATAAAATCTTTCACAAAATGTTGTGTCCCATTATTAAATGGTTTTTTTTTGTTGAAAAAACGAAAAATTACATACTGTGAATTGCGTCATGATTAACAAATTTCTGACCAAACTTAGTTCCTTTAAAGATTCACCCAAAAATTCAACCAATTTTTAAAAATATATAATAAAGTCGGACATGGTTGAAGCATAACGTGGTATCCGTTAGGGATATCGCGATTTATGTGGACAGTCAGGCGGCGGTCAGATCGCTAGAGGCGGTTAGTCTGAAGTCACGAGTGGCGCTGGATTGCCGATCATCTCTTAAGGAGATGAGCGAGTATTTCAGGTCACTCGGACATCACGGGAAACTGCAGGGCGGACGAACTAGCTAGGTACGGTACGACTCTCCAGATGCAACCGGAAAGGGCAGGTCTGGGGAGGCCTATAGCAGCGCTTCGATCGGCGCTCAGTAAAAAGGCAATCGCCTTGACAAATGAGAGGTGGACCAACACCCTCACGTGCAGGGTAGCAAAACAGGTTTGGCCAAAACTGGACTTGGGGCGCTCCAAAGCACTAGTATCCCTGGGAAAACGAGAGTTAGGATTGGTTGTAGGGATACTGACAGGACACTGCCTTTTTGGGGAACATGCAAGAAGGCTGGGTCTACAGACGAATGACTTTTGTAGAAGTTGTTTAGATGAAGAGGAGGAAGAGACGCTAGATCACTTCCTATGCTCGTGTCCGGCACTATCATACAGAAGGCATAAGTATTTAGGTGTGTACGGTATGGACAGCCTTTCGGAACTCGCGGGCTGTGGAATACGAGATATTTTACGCTACATAAGTAGCTCTGGATGGTTTCAGCAGGAGTAAAGGGGAGATAAAATCCTGTGGTATCACAATGGGCCAATACTGGCTTAAGTGTGCGATAGCAGCCACTCTAACCTAACCTAACCTAACCTAAAAATATATCCAATTTTATATTGAATTTAAAAAACTTCGTTTGAGCTACTTCATAGCTAAGGTGGCAAAACGACCTTTAAGCCTTCAAACAAAACCTTAAATAACAAACTGTTTCCAGTGAAGCAACTATTAATGAAAGAAGAGTGTAAACCCGTCGGTTTGAAAAAGTTATGTGAAGTTTGATATTGGTGCGCATGCTCGATCAACTAGCAAACATAAGCAATTTGATAACGCAAATCCTGGCTACTCAATCAATTTTACCAGGCAAAGTTGAATTTGAGTTTATTTTTTATACATTTTTTGTTTATGTTTTGCGGTTGCATACTAAAACAATTAAAAAATTGCTGAATAGTTTTCTAAGTCGCAAAATTTACTGTGTAATCGCAAAAATAAAAATTGGAATGCACTTTACGCACGTTTTAATCAGCTATGCTACACACAATTTTGGTTTCTGGATTCAAACTACTGCGCAATAGATTTTAATTTTTAATTTAAACCCTTATTTTAAATTAAATCATTAAATATTCTTGTATTGTTTTATTCTGTTCTCTCGAAAATAAAATTTAAACAAAAATCTACATCTCAAAAATGTCCTTAAATTTTTTTTATTTTCATTTCAATTTTTTCATTTCGGATTCACGAACTAAAATTTTATGTCGCAGCTGCAAATGCTACTACTATATCTTTACGGTTACACTCATTTCGTTTCACACATTACGAGACAAAACCCGTATACTGGTTTTGAACCGAATGGGGGGTATCGAACCGTTGAATTTTAGAAAAAAAAAATCGTTGCAGAGTCTAAAAGCACAACTGATAATTAAATTAAATTTTGAACCTAAGCCAACCCAAAAAAAAGTTTATATCTATGTATAAATTTTATCTTGCTTTTTTCAAGGAACTTGACTCACATTGTGTTCGCCTTTCTTTCTATGCTTAGAATTATAATTAGAACATTTAGCATGTAATAAAGTTATGTGAGACTTAAATTATTCTTCGAAGATTATTTTAGGATAGTTTCTGCTTCGAGATTCGCTTTGAATATTTGCATACAAGATTCATACAGACATTTATATTTTGTTTTTATTAATATTGGAATAAAAATTAAATAATGTTTTTCCACTACTAAAATATGTCCTTCCGGTTCCTTACATAAATTCTGAAACAAAAATTAAATATTGTTTTTCCACTACTTTAAATGTGTCCTTTCGTTTCCTGGCACACAAGTTTCGCGAGTAAATTTTCGTCATAAAACGTCACCAAAACAATACACAATACTATGTTTGAAATTTGGGCTACTTCGCTTACGTTAATATTATTAAATAACAAGTATTTTGCTTATCAAATTTATGTAAATTCTTATCAACAAAAACCCCTGAGGTAGCTATTCTAGTACTGGTAAAAATAGTATATACAACACGCTTGAGAACTACTATTAAATGCTTCGCTTGCTTATAACTTATTGATATTATAAACTTATTTAACTTAAGGTTTGTTCCTTAAGAAGAAAAAAAGATGAAATTATATAAGAGTAAGGTTATTCGCCTTAAGGGGCAAGTTCGTTTTCCTATTTAAAACCTTGTAAATACCAGCGGCGAAAATAAAACAAGTAAGCCAAGAAAGAACCCCCTAGTGCTCGGTTTCACATATAAATCACTAACAGGTCGATAGTCGTGCGAAACATTTTATATGATTTGTTTCCCGGATATAATAACTGCAGTGAACCATTGATGAAAACTATATTTTTATTCAAATTAAGAGATCCTACTGATTTTTGACCGACATCGGTCCACTAGAAGTGCCAGCTCCCATAGGTGCGTTTTCGATTTTTGCAAATACATATTTTAGTATATAGCAGTTATAAATGCTATGTTACTTATTTCGACTCTAATGAATCGGATTGATGAGTACTAAAAAGCTGTTTCTTATTTCCGGTCAGATCCATCTGATCATTTTTTTTACTATTTCTTATTTTTTTACAGATTGATTGACTTTACTCTCTTCATTTTCTTCTAAATCGTCAAACATTATCATTGCTACTCCTTGCAATAATGCTAAACACGTTGTTTCTTGAGGTTGTTCACTTTTGTACTATAAATAAAATTTCTAAGTAATCACCGTGTGGAAATAATTGAAACAAATGATTTGACAATTTCGATGCCAGATGATAGTTGACCTTGATACTCCTGATGATGACCTAACAAGTCGAAATCGATCGAGTGATTTTTTAAACTTTTTGAACAAATTTTTTAATTAAAATATTCAAAAATATAATTCTGCGAAATAAAAAACAAGTGGTTAATAAAATGTGTTTATTAAGTTTTATTTAGTTAGCCAACGAAAAAGTATAACTTTAATGGTTTTTCATAATGATATAACATAGAAAAATATTGTATGCAACAGACATAAGGAAATGAATTTCTTACTTGTTGCATAAATAGCTACATTAAATTGTTTATGATTTACTAGCTCATGATTTTGATTACACCTCCAGGTCTTGATATCCGTTTTGTTGGTCGTGGTACCGATAGGCTGCCAGTTCGCTGTTTGTATTACATTCTCCAAATCTGTACAATAAAACTGTGAAACGTTTGATTCAAAGTGAAATTTGATTTATTTGAGCCATGTTCTTTTCCATAACGAAATTAGCGTAAATAATAATATAAAATTGAGTCGAAGTATGTGATTCTAAATTTACTGGTGTGTAAATTTTAATCTTTTTGTAAATCGAAAAAATGGTTCATTATGATATGATCAGAACCAACAAACTTAAGTAAAATGCAACTAGTAAAAAAAGCATTACGTTAAAATAGTTATATAAAATTGTATATAAAATGATCGAGCATTGAACCCTTTAATGTAATGCTACGATGAGTTTTTATAGTTTTAATAATAACAGGTGTTGATTTTACACTTGGTAAATTTCTTTAATGAAGTTTTTTTTTCTACTTATGCTTGTTTCAATTGTGCTCATGCCTGCATAAATATTATTCATTTAAAAAAAGATAACAAGATGGCGCACCTAAGCGCGTATTTAGGGGTCGATGAATAAATGGATTTAATTAAAATTTTAAATCAACCATCCATTATACTAAAATTATAATTATAATTTTGAATAAAAAAAAAAAAATTCAAACAAACTTTTATTGTTAAAGGAATTTGTGTAATTAAAGCATAATTAGAAAACCCATTATTTTAAAATATATTTTGTTTTAAATCTTTTAATGAAATGTAAATCGAAATACAAAATCTAAATAAAATAAAATGATCTACATGGTTTGCATGAGAAAATATTATGATAATTGATTGTAAATGAAATTTGTTTTTAGATGGATTATCGGTATTTCGTGATTTGTGTTGCAAGATTAGATTATCGTGATGGTATATCGGTCTGTCTTGGGTAGTAAACCTGCTACTCATTACAGCGGCGCCACAAAAAATTGAAACGAGATTATTTTAAGGAAATCGAATTAATGAGAAAATATTTTCTGTGGGGACTTGATTTTTTCATAAAAATTAAATTCCACCACTATAAACGATGTTTGAGCTATTCATAGGGTTACTTATCCATGACTTGATCGTTGCGCTCTGATGCATTCAGTCTACGTGTGCTGATTGTTGTATTTTAATTTTTCCTCGTTTCATAATAATTATTGTGCTCTCAGTCGTAGCAAAATCGCAACATCATTCCAATACGCGACTCGGTGGAATAAACGTCCATTTTATTTTCGTACAGAAAAATTAATTAAATTGTGTTAGATAGTGCGTTGTGTGCAAATGTTGTGTTAGTCAATTAAATTAAGTGTTCGATGGTACCGGCGTACGTATATTTAAGTGATAATAGCAAGTGGATAGGATATCATATATGATTTTAATTGAATATTATTCATTATTTTAATCAAAGCCAGTTATTATTTGTCTGGTAGCGGAACTGTAAGACTGTTTTTTTGACAAATTAAGGTAATATAGCAATAAAAGTTTAGTTCATGTTATATTCTCGGATAGAGCTTTTTCACAATGTGGGACATTTTAGATATTCCAATACAAACGCCGTTTCATAAATACTAGTTTCTTGCATAACTAAAATAAGTGAATGAATCAACAAGTATTTTGTCGTATTATCACATGTGTATGGGTTGTGCTACATACAATTTTTAATTTTTGTTCTACAATTTTGTTCGCTTTAAAAAAGTTTCGTTTGATTTTCATGTAAGCACTGTATATTGCAGGGAAACATATTTTTCAAACTTTCTGGACTAGATGCAGCCAAAAATTAGCGACGGTCATTTTAATTCGATTTATTAAAATGCAAGTTAAGGGTCCTGAATACTAAGAGCGTTTTATGCGTGAATTTAATACTGGGCTATTTAGTTTAAAGATGTTTTATCGCATTTTAATTTTACAATTTACCACTGGACTTCTTTAAAGAATGAAGCATCGCTTCGTATAACATAACGTGTCGATTAACAGCGCATCCCCAATAGAAAACTTATGACTTTTACCTTACGGAAAAGTATGAAAAAAATTTTGACAAAAAAAAATTGTTCGTTAGGTTGGTTTCCTTATGAAAAGTGTAAAAGGCAAAAGTCAGATGGAAAATAGTTTTGCATTGCGGATACGGCGTTATGTATTTTCAAGTTGTATCATCCAGTATTTTCAAGTTGTATCGACCAGTGTCGAGCTGCAGCTTACTGATATTTGCAATTGCATTTACAAATAAATTTTATAATAAAATTAAATTAAAAATATTGTGAATATCTAAGAACCTAAGAAATTTCGTGAAAATACTCCTGAAATTAAATTTGGTATTATTACGTTTACTTTAAATAGTTGCATCGTCGTCGTAATGAAAAGATGCGAAATAAAAAATTATTTACTCGTTAATTTCATTGCATCTCGAGACGGGTTTTCAGTTTCTATTTAAAAGCTATTGTTTATTTTGCATTGCTTTATGTTGAATGTGCTTCGATATTCTAAGGAGCTCCTCTAAAGCATCACTACAGATTAATATCTAACTTGAAAAATTGTATCTTGCATGAGTAAATCAGGGTTATATTTAAGAAAAAAAATATTTCGGTTACACTAAAATTGTGCAAGTTTGATGTCGAACTTTTGCTCTATATTTTAATGCTGTGTCGTTGACCAAGACCAAAAAAGGACTAATGATATTGAAAAAATAGAAAATTTGCCAAATAGATTAAAATTTGTTTAGTGTTGTATTATAATGGGAATCCAAAAATTCCACCTAGGAAATTGTTAATAATCTTAGAACCTACACGAATTTAACACTCCCGCATTCCGGAATGTTATAAATTTTCTACAATCTTAGCGATACTTTACTTTATAGGGGGTGCAGCGATCAGAAAAAGGTATGCTTCTAATTCTCCTGTTACCGAATAAACGACATAGTGGTTAAACCTTTGGCGTTCGGATCGGGAGGTACCGGGTTCGAATCCCGATAGAGGCAAGGAGCAAAAGGGATTTTCATTACGATCTGTGATGAAACACAGATTACGATCTGTGATGAAAATGGACACAACTATGACCCCTAGTCCTAGTGCAGAACTCATGGGCCGACCCATCCTCCATCCCAGTACTACAGGCTGGCATGGAGCTATGAAATGTGGAGATGGTTCTACGAAATAGAATATAATAATCATAACTTTTTGAGCACTATTTGATAATGTGCAAAAGTGGTACAATTTCGGGTAGTGTTATTTATTGCGAAACACACGTATTCTCTCACTCTCTCTATCTTTCATAACACATGAATAAATTTTACCGCCTGCTCGGTGCTCCCCCAACTGCCTCGGTTCGATGTTTGCTCTCTCCATTTCGCGATAGGATTACTCGAAAATCTTGTTCATCGACGTCACGCTAGCGTAGTCTAGGTCTTTCTCCACGACGTACGCCGACTAGTTGTTGAAGGAACGCTTTATAGATTTCTGGCGCGGATATATTCTGTTTGAGATCTTCTAGTGTTACGACTTACGACCCAATCAGGCTTACACGCAGCTTTCGTTAATTTTGGACGAGTTGATGGCACTGATTGTCGAACCAATCATTTGGATGATTTTTTTTTGGTATTCTTCCAACTGTTTTTTCCGCTACGGTTGTTATGTCTGATTTGATAGCTTACCGTTGCTCCTGGATGTTTGAGGGTCGTGGTTGTCGTTGTGACGGTATTGATGTTTAGTGACTGTAACGGAATCTTAATTTTTTAGTGCATCGATATTCCAGTGCACATGAATTTGAAAATAACAAGAATATCATCACTGTCACTACCAACATCTTTATATAATCTAACGTCAGTTATGTTTGTGGACTGTCTCATCAAAATCATGACGTGATCAATTTGATTTTTCGTTCTTCCATCATTCGATCGCCGCATTACCTTGTGAAAATCCAAGTTGAAGAACGTATTCTATACGACTATGGAATAAAGTTGCCGGGTTCGAATCCCGATGAGGGCAGAATGCAAAGGGAATTTTCATCTACAGATTAGGATCGTAGAATAAATAAATGAATGAATCCTTAACGAGTTCAATATTTTGTGTTTTCGAGAGCTCATAAATAGCCAAAACCAAAACAACCCCATTATTAGGTTCTTAACGACTAATCGCATTATTCGCAATGTCTATTGATCCATTAACATCTCGAAATACGTATAGTTTGTTTTTTCAACTGTTTCTCCTTAGCACGAATACCACCTCTGATTTCTCAAATACATGCGACAAATTCTGTTAAAATTGCAAGCATCAAAAATAGCAAAAAACTAGCGTTGGCTTCCATTATAAATAAAGGATATCACAATAACCGGTTCAAATTTGACATATATTTGCTTTGGCAACACTAATGTCATTCTTTCTTTGACAGAAACTCAGTATATTATTTCTAGTTGAGCTTCAACAAAAGTAGGAAATGTTGGAAATTTACTTCCACAACAAAGACAATTGGTTCGAAATCGCAAGAAAATCTCGTACAAAATTTGGTTAATACACGGGAGTCGCACCCAACCGTATCAAGGGGGTCGATTTTTTTCCAAAATTCGACAAGTTGACGAAATAACCACAAGTATATAGTAGTGGAATGTGCACATTCCACTACTATATACTTGTGGTTATTTCGTCACACACACGTGTGTGTTTGTTTGTGTTAGTGCGATGTGCGCCATTTAATTTTCTTGAATATTCATTTCCATTTATAATTTAAAATTTATAAATGCAATGCAAATATGCTTTAAATAAAATTTAATTTATTTAATTTTAGTTTTAAAATAATTTCTAATTCTGTGTTTCTGCGAAAACAAAACATTCATTCGACATCGCATTAAAAAAAATTAAAATATGTGGTTAAAATTTTTGTTTCTTAACACATTGACACACACTTTCTAAATGTGTGTGCTACTCAGGAACACATTTGATAACTTTTGTAATTGCAGTGATATTTCGTCGCGGAAAGAAATGTATTGTGAGAATTGAAAAATATGTCGAATTATTCCTTAAAAAATGAATGTTGTTTGCGCAAACGTGTTAAAAATTCAAAAAATTGTATGACCATTATAGCAGTCATTTCCGCGAACGAGTTAACTCACTACTCAAATACTTGGCGAGATGACAGAAAATTGTGACGACGAAAAGACATACGATTCATAATTTTTGATGCTTGCATTCACAGAAAACAAACAAATATAACCAAAGAAAAAACACACACACTAATATAAAATTGTATACTATGTTCCTTATACGTATACGAAAATGTCATCTGTCGTCCGTCGAATTTTGAAAAAAAATCAACCCCAAGAAGTTTATGCACAAACTGCGTGATACGGGCTATCTAGTCGACAATCCAAAGCGTACCCGTATTCATCGAGTTCGTTCAGCCGAACATATCACCGCGGTGTCCGAAAATGTCCGCAAACAGCAGGGAATATCAATTCATCATCGTGCATCGGAAATGAACATCAGTCGGTGTTCCATGCAACGAATTCCACAAAGTTCAACTGGTCCAGCAATTGAAGCACCCTCACCATCCGCTTCGCTATTTATTCGCTGTGTGAGCCTCAGACTCGAAATTGATGAGGATTTTGCTCAACAAATCATCTTCTCGGACGCGGCGCATTTCCATCTTGGTGGGTGCGTAAACAAACAAAATTGTCGCATTTGGGGATCAGAAAATCTACAAGGATATGTGGAGAAGTCAATGCATCCATTGTATGTTACTGTTTGATGCGGCTTGTGGAGTGGCGGCATTATTGGGCCGTATTTCTTCGAAAATGAGGCCGGGGCAACCGTTACGGTCAACGGAATCAACTTCCGCCACATGTCTACATCTTTTTGTAGCCATATCTTGAAGATATTGGTTTGGACGACCTTTGATTACAGCAAGATGGCGCACCATGCTACACATCGGGCGTTACAATATCGAAACTGCGTAAAAATTTTGATGGCCACATTATCAGTCGAAATGGTGACGTCAATTGGCATACAAGGAGCTTCGATTTGCCGCCTTTGGATTTTTATTTGTGGAGTGCCGTGAAGAACAAGTATTATACGGGCAATCCACAAACAATTGAGCATTTGAAAGACAATATTGAAGCAACCATTGTCGTAATAGATCCGCACACAATCCAAAATGTGCTCAGAAATTGGACCGACCGAATGAAGTACGCCAAGGCCAGCCGCGGCTCCCATTTGAATGAAATCATTTTCCATAAATCACCAGGAGGATTGTACTTTCAAAAAAAAAAAATAAATTTGGAAATATATTAAGCCGTTTTTGTATTATTAAATTTTTAAATCTGAACTTCTTATTGGGACACCCTTTAGTATAGTAGCCCGATACACTAACTTGAAGCTACACAAATTAATTGATAACTGATTCAATTGCAAAATAATTTTCTGATGACACTTTGTGATCAGATGGTCTATCTTGTAACTATTATAAAAGCAACATCTTTTATAATAGTTACAAGATTCGTTTGTAGACAAAAAGTTTGGAGTCGTATTCGTTATATAAGGTCAAAAATCAAATTACACATATTGTACGAGCTTATAAATTGGTTCATTGTACCCCAAGTGAAATTGTTAATGTCCTCAATACTAATAGAATTTATCGTTTACACATATATAGCTACTAATCCACCGTCCGTTGACTCAGCCCACCCCACTTCATTTACTTAAATTCCTGCTCAACTGAACGAGTTCAACATTTTTATTTTGTGGATTTCGAGAGCTGGTAAATAACTCTTAATTTTGAACTGTATAGTTTTGCTAATTTTACAAGAGGAGGGAACATATTATTTTTGCTATAAAACTGATTAAGCCGAATAGCGGTACGATCAAGATCGAAACCCTTTCTCTAATGCTACAAAAACATTAATTTTATTTAGTTTAATTATAAAATGGTTGCGCTCGGATTGAGCTAAAGAGGTAATATTAAAACAATTTTGCCGTGGCGTCGCCATTTACATATCTACGCAATTTTTTTACGTATAACGTTTTTGTTTCATTTTTTTAAGATGCTATGTGAAAATCTAACAGGTGGGTGGCGGGTCAACATGCGAATCAATACGCTACATAGGCGGATTTTTAAAACTTAAATAAAAAAGAAATATGTATTGAATATCTGAATAAAAATATAAAAATTACAACAAATAGTTCTTTTAAATTTCAATAGAAAATTATTATTAATCTCATGTAAAAGTGCTTTGGAAAGCTGATCTATTTGCATGCGATAACTTGTGTTAAATTAGTACAGAAGTGTATATGGAATATACCCGAATGTCCGACGAAATTCCATCTTATTTCCACTTTAATTTTCTCTGTTTTTAGTCGGGATTGACACCTACACTGGAATTATTGTGACACTTTTCATGGCGAGTAGTACGGATTTCCGTATACTTTACATGGTTCTTTCCATAGAAAGAGTGTGGTTTTTGCACACGAATTTAAATGAAATTCCGTCGGCATTGCATTTTGGGTAATAGCTATTCCATTTTTTATATAAATGTCTCTAGTTAATTACAGATTTTAAGGATATTTTAAAGTTGTAATTTAAAAACATTTTGTAAAAGGTAGAATTAGTTTGTAAGTAATTATAAACAACAACTTTCGGCTATCTTAAAATAAAAAAAATAATGAGAAAATTGAGTTTATAAAGTTATTTCATTGGTTGTTGACCTTCTTTACATTGTCGACGTCAGGGACGGAAGCAGCAAATCGCTAACGTAATAAATAAAGTATCGACAATCACGTAGAATTAATTAGAATTACACAAATACAATTTTGAATTATATAAAATTGATTTGATTTTTCTAAATGCCAGTTGTACAATAATACTGTTGACTTAATAAATAAATAAATAACAGTTACTTTTAAGTAACCCTATAGCAAAATAGCTTATGTGTTTACTAAATGGTTGAGCGTGGAGTTGCAATTTTTGTCAAAAATATTGGTAACGTGTTGACGAGTAAGTTTAACTAAATTAATTTTTAACTAAATAATTTTTTAAATAATTCACAGAAACTTCGATTAATTAATTCGATCAAGTAAAATGTATTTTTTTTCTTTAGAAAGTAGTCATTATCCAATGGATTTATTATTATTTATTTTACAACTACTCGCCAATTACAGTTACCACCTGCACGTTGCACGCTCCATGTCAACCTGGACGGCAACCTAGTCGGCGCTAAATTCGGCACTCCAACAGAGGGTCTAAGTTCTGTTTATTAACATCACCGATCGTAATCGATGAAGAAAATTCGCTTTACATTCTGCCTCTGGTAGGATTCGAACCGTGTACCTCCCGGTCCAAGTGCTGTAGCTTTAACCACTCCACCATTTGTCCGGTAGTTTGCCTGATAGTTAAATTTAGAACCATAAAGCAAATAAAAACATTAGAAAAACAGTGAAATATAAATTTTTGTTTTCCATCTCGAGGATTAAATTAATAATCAATTTAGTTTCGAACGTAATGGTGGATTATGACTTTGAATAACATGCCAAAACAGTTTTTTTAAATGTTTTACTTAAAATTTAGACACTATTATGATGTAGTACAAATTACTGTAGCGTATCCGATTCGATATAAACGGTCTGATATAAATTCTAATGTCTATTACTTATTTATAGAGAAAACATGCATTGAGCTTATTTTTTATTATCAGAGAAGTAAAACCTAACGCAAACATATAACGTTCGAATAATGAACCGTTAACGTAATGGTACAATGATTTCTGTAGTTTTATTTTATTTATTAAAAACTAACAGGTGATAAGTTTACTTTGGGAAATTTCTTTATTTATTTTTTACCATATTTTAATATTAAATTTATATTTAAATTATAAAATACAAACCTGCATCATTTCATGAATTTTATTCATTCACATAAAAGTATGGAAACGGATAAGTTCATGTTTGCAGTGAATATAATTATTATTATAACGAAAACTTATCTAGTTTAAATATTAATTAACGTTTTATTTGGTATTTTCTAATTTTAGGTAGTTAAAAAATAATTAATGGTAAGTCGTAAAATTTAATAAACACAAACTAATAGTATTACATTCTAAAATATTATGTGGTTTATTAAATATACTCGTACAAATATTTTTAATGGATTCACTACCGTGAGGTATCGGTTATTCACAATCTACTTATTTTCATGAGAATATTTTAATCGATTTTAAATATAATTTTGTATGCTCTACCGGTGTTTTAGTTGATGAGTAAACCAGTTAGGGTATTGGAGCGTATCGTATATTATACATTCCAACTTATAGAACAGAAAAAATCTTGTACGACTTGATGCAAATTATACAGCCGGTAATATCAGGCCCAAATACAAAATATAAACTATAAGGGACTAAGGCAAATTTTAGATTGTTGTTTGTTCGTGTGACAATGACAAAACTAAACAATTTGCAGTAAACCGTAACCGAAACGAAATATTTTATCGGTTGTTTTTTTCCTGTGTGTGTATAAAGATTTTAAATTTTTTTTTTATATCATGTATTAGTAAATAGAAAAAATGTTTGTGAAAATTCCCACAGTTCTATCTATATCTATGAAACTTTTATTAAAGTTCAATTTTTTAGGATTATATTTTATTCCCAAGATTGTTGACTAAATTAAAGCCGAACGATTTTGATATCGCTCCATGTATAAGTAAATTTAATTTAATCTAAGCATTTTAAATTAAATTAAATAAAAGTATGAACAAATATGGAATTCCGGATCGTTTTTTTTCCTGATACCAAGTAAAAATACGTTTGCTGATTGGGTGACGAATTTGGAAATTTACAATGATTTGATGGATTTTTTGTGTTCAACCTTCGGGTCTATATGACCCGAAGCGCATTTCGGTTGTTTACAAAATACTTTTTTTGAACCGAGTACGATTGACTGTTAGTGACTCTTCATCAAATACATTATTTTGCATGTTAAATTAATAAGATAAATTTAAGGTAAGATAAATTTAAAGTTAAGATCAATTTTCTTCTACGTTATTTTTGACAATTACTTTTTATCGCACCTTTTTATTGGTAGTTTACTTTTCGAGTTTAAAGTAGAAATCCTAGGCGATTATGAAAAATCGTACTAAATTAATTCTAAATATTTGGCCATTTAATGATATTTATTTATTTATTTAATGATATTTAGAAGTAAATAATCCTCAATTATAAAAAAAAACTCAAAATGTTGTGTTCAGTAAAAAACGATATTGCATCTATTCTATTGTTTTTTGCCAAAATTGGGCTATACTGATAAATTCTTATATAATTTACATCGAAATAATAAATTTGATTGAAAATATTGCAATATAGCGGTTTCAATATGCCACTTGTAAAATCTATACAAAATTTAAAGTACATTAATATTTAAAGTACAATATATTTTTCTTTTTTTTAACTTTCATTACAGAAATTTGATAATGTGAACCGAACCGTAAACCGGAACGAAATGAAATTCAGTTCGGCTGGTAAGCAACGCATTAAGTAAAATTAAAACAAGGTAAGAGTGGCTTATAAATACATTCGAAATCTAGTTTATTTTACACTATAAAAATATGAGGCACAAGCAATGGCACTGGAAGAATTCACGGGATATATTTTGAAGCTCCCGTGTTCTGTTAGTGGCATCACCTGTGCCGAATTTCACAACAATTTTAATATTTATATTTGGTCTTGTAAAGTTCAATGTTAGACCTAATCATCAACCAAAAGGATTTATATCGAGGAATAATATCTCATCCGGTTTATTTGGAAGCCTAACTTCAACTAGCTAAATTCAAGTATTTGTGCCGTTTTAGAAAACCAGTCACGACTTAAGAGCTTAAGTTACACGCCGGTTGCACCACTTCGGTTAGTGTTATAATCAACAAAATTGTATAGGTTTCTCACCACAAATAAATAACCGGCCTATAAAATTTTGGTGGTCGTACCGCTCCCCTAAGTGGTCCAAATGGAGCACAACTTAAGCTCTTAAGTTTTGACTGGTTGAGGTTTAATTAATTTGTCAAAAGCATTACAGAAGAACGCCGATAGATGGCGGCCTATAGTAGATATCACACATATTCAAAGTGGAATGTTCAACTCTCATAACACTAAACGAGGCAATTGTTATGGGAATACCTTCGGGAAAACGAGCATTAGTTTAACAATCTGTCATTCTAATATTAAAACAATGTTGGCAGTATAAATAGGTTTGGTAATAGTACACAGGGTCCTTTTTATGTTCCAGGTTGATGTTGTTTATTAATAACTTTTAAATGAAACAAATTTTATCGATTGATTATATGGTATTTAACAATATGTGTGGAACAGAATGTCGGTCAAATGGTCGCATCTGGCCATGGCGCAAAGGCAAGTTCTTTTAAGCACATTTTTCATAAAATTTTCTCAGACTTCTGGTGTTGTATCTATCTATCTAATGCGTAACTATCGAAGATGCGGTTGGTTTATTGATGTACATCTTTCCCTTTCAGATGATCGTGATGCCGGTCGATCAGCTAAGTTTTTTGCCAAATATAAAATGTTTTAATAATTTCAACATGTTGTTGCGTCTCCGTAATACATTCCTAGTGTTCAGTCCGACCAAAATGATAAAAATTATCATGATATTTTTTATCAGTTTTTGTCATAAAACGCACTCATTTATCACAAAAAAAACCAAAAATATTTTCGGTTCTGGCTGTCAAAATTTATGTACATTTTATTTCTAATGTTATTGCGGTATGACTTTACATGGACAGGAACAACATTTTGTTCAACGTTCAACTTTAATGTTATATTTTTGTATTAAACAATAATACATTAAAAACAATGTACATAGTTGAAATCAGTGTCTGGCTGGAATAAACAACAACAAATATTGTTTGTGTATTTGTGTGTGTAGTTTCTTTTCTGTGTTTTCGTTCAATCTTCAATGCCCATTTCATTTCCTCTGATGGCGGCTGCATGAAATGTGTCTCGACACCTCGAGCTGAGGCAACAAAGTTAAAAATGAGTGATATAATGCAAATTGTTGTTGTAAATTATTGTTGTTGTAATGCAAATGTTGTGTACCGCCTTTTTGAGATCACACATTTTTAAGTTTTAACTTTGTTGGCTTGGCCTTGGCTCGAGATTCGAGAGACATTTCATGCGGCCGCCTTGAATGATTTATTAGGTGCGACGTTGTGTGGCTAAAATTATTCGTGTACATATTCACGAATTGGGCGAGAATGTGATTTCCTTTACACATATAAATGCCATCTAAAAACAATTTGTGAAAATTTTAAGAGCAATCAATTATCTGCAAATCTCTGTCGTAAACTATAATTGAATGAATATTTAAATGAGTGAATTACTATGTGTACTCCCCGGGTTTGTTTTATTAGCTAAGAAAAGATGTGAAGTATTAAACTATTGTGAAATACACTTAGGCATTAGTAAATAGTAAATGTTTGTTATGACAGCGCGAACAATGTTTTGACGTGCAGAATCAATTTATAATAATTTTTTCAATTTGGTTGTTCACTCGGGTTTGACATAAAATTATACGAAGTGAAGTTAGGGTCACAAAAAATATCATGATAAATTTTATCATTTTGGTCGGACTGAACACACCAATTGTAAACAAAATCGGCCTCTTTATGTAGGAAAAAGCACCCTCTTTATTTAGGAACAAACTAGAACGACAGTTACTTCAAAAATAACAATTTTTGGAGAAATATTTTAAAAGGTACATCTTTTGAAAAAAATTAAAAAGTAAAAAAAACAATTTAGAATTCTTAAATTTGAGCGAAAACTACAAATTATGTTAATTGTTTTCTTTAGTAAAATCGGCAAAGTTTTATTTTTATTTTTAAGAAAAAAGTCGAACTCGATGAGATTGTGGTAACTGTGAAACTGGTGAATCTTTATGGTGATTTGGGTTAAAAGTGATTCCCCTTTGTGTCCACGCAAAATATGTAAATTCTAATAACTTTAAATTGATGTTGTTTAAACGAGTGATGATCTTTCTAGAATAACGTCACACGCTCTAAGATCATATTGTACAAGAAACATTGTAAAAGAAAAAAAGAAGAAGACTTATAATATGGGTAGAGGGATGGCTCAAACAAACGAATACCAAACGACGGAAAATCCATCAAGCATGTGGCATTAAAGTTTTATAAAAAATGGGACCACAAACTCCAGCAAGAAAGATAAACAACTTGAATTTTCGGCTCGAATGCAAACTTTTTTTACATTTCAGAGAAGGTTTGGAATCGATGAAAAATTTTTTTTTTCTAGAACATGTGCAGCAGGGAGTCGGATGAGTAACCCATTTTGTAAATCAAGCTCTAAAACCATGGTTAATTTTTCTAAAATAGTTCCACGAATATTTTGTGCCAAAAGTTAGGCGGTATTTCAGTGACATTTCAGTGACGACCATTTATTATTCCGGCTCCCGTATATTTTAGATAAATCAATGAATGTTGAAAAAATTTTCAACATTCATTGATTTAATGGAAGAAATATTTTGTAATGACTGCAACAAACATGCTACATTAGCACTATCGAATTCAAATTATTAACCAATCCAAGAGTATTTCAACGTTTTTAGATTCTGTAGGTATCGATGCATCATTTTTAGTGTGGATAAGGTACTGGTTTTGTGTTCGTGATACTCAAGGATGTCGTTTTTGAACGAAAAATGGTGAGATAATCAGAAAATCGGGATGAGAGATGCGGAAGAGAATGGTTTATAAATAAAACAGGAAAAGTGCCAATTCATACGCAACAACATAGAATATCTATAGGATATGAAATTGAGCGAGGTCGGCGTGAAACCATCGATGAGGAAAACTTTATCAACCACTAAGTTTCCCTAACCGAAAACAATGAAACAAATCCAAAGTTTCCTCGGGCTGACAAGATATTTCCGACGGTTCGTGGAGAATTACGCGCTCAAAGCTAAATCTTTAAGTGATCTTCTGCGCAAAGATGTTTCTTTTAGGTATCAAAAAACTCATAAGGATGCGTTCGAGCAGTTGAAACAGGCGTTAATCAGTACGTTAGTGTTAATAATTTATTCGGAGGTGACCTAGAGACTGAACTACATACAGACGCGTGTATAGTTGGACAATTCTCCTACAGAAGTCGAGTGAGAACTCCAAATTGCATCCCATATTCCACTATAGTAAAAAGAACACGAAGTGCGAGGGTCTATATTGTAGTTATAAGTTGGAAGTTCTAGCGATTGTTGTTCCAGCAGTTTACAAATAGCTTTTAAAGCGACGATCGAGAAACAAGAATTGACATCCAAGATTGCTGGATGGGCACTGCAGTTGCAAGAGTTTACCTTTAAACTGGAACATCAACCGGGAAATCATATGCGCCATGTCGACTCTTTGAGTAGTTATCCAGTGGTCTTGGTTATTGAAAATGATTTGGTAGGTAGAGGCAAGGCGACACAAAAGGAGGACGTTAATCTTCAACCGATTTTCCAGATACTGGAGTGAGGTACGTACCTTGATTATGTAATTAATCAGAATCTTTTATTTAAGATAGACCCAGGGGCGCAAGTTTTAGTAGTTACTAAGGCAATTCAAAGAGAGGTGTTACGAAATTATCACGATCAAGGACATTTTGGAGTCCGAAAAGTGAGCGAGTTGGTGTGGTGGAACTTTTATATTCCTGAGCTGGAATAACGTGCATTCTTAACGGATCATATCGGCAACATACCACCCTGGTTGGTAAAGGCATAAATGCAATACCAGTATCTTCTTTCGGTAATTCACGCTTTTTTGTAATTCGTATGGCTTTATCCTCGAAGACAACAACAACCACACAAGAGGTAACCAAAAAGTTGGAACTTAAAAAGTTGCTGTTTGGAAATCCGGCATATATAATATCTGATCATGGAACATGTTTTACATCGTCCAATACTGTTGAAAGAATCGAGCATTCATTGATTACAGCGGGTACGCCATCTGGTAACGGACAATTCGAGCGACTCAGCCGAATTATTATACCAGCTTTTATCAAGCTGAGCCAAGACGATCCTGTCGAATGGTACAAACATGTACCCAATCTTCAACGTTACTTGAATAATTCGTACTAAAGACCGATTGGAATGCCTAATTTCAAGTTATTAATAAGAGTAAGAATGAGGGCACCGTAATACTCACGTATGAAGGACGCGGTGGATCAAGAGGTGATGCAGAATTTTAATGATGAGCGAGTTGAGGATCGTCAGTTAGCGAAACGTCAAATCGAGGCGGTCCAAGAAGAAAGCCGACGAACATCGGCCAAAAACCGACCAACAAACGACGTAAAGTGGCCATGATTTATGATTTGGTTGACATCGTCGCCATAAAACGAACCCAATTCATCACCGCTTCGAAACAATCACCTAAATTTTTGCGTCCGTATTGGGTAAATAGGGCCAGAAGACGTGATCGTTAAAATGGGCAATGCAGCGGGCTCACGAACCACTTCAACTGGTCCAGAGAAAATGAAGAAGTGGTTCTATGGCAGTTCGGAGTTAAAGAAAACAAACGCCCAAAAGAAGCAGAAACCTAGCCGTCTGAGTCAGCCGACACAGCAAGAGGGCCGAGTGGAAAGTACTAATTTCTAACCACAGCAAGGGTTAAAAATATGTATAAGTAATTAAAAAAGCAGAAAATAAAACATTCGAGATTTTGTATTCAATGAGTATCGACTGTTGTTTTATTTTAACCCGTTTTTTTGCATCAAATAAAAATTCTTCTTTTATAAAGGCGCATCAAAACTTCTCAGCGAAGCTTTTTCAGTTTCTGCCGAGTCATCACTGATGTGTGTGGTCTAGCGTTATCATGATGGAATACAACGCCTTTTCTGCTGATCAATTCTGTATTGGTCCGGTGGCAGCATCTCATAATGCACGATTCCTTCCCAATCCCACCAAACACACAGCAGTACCTTTCTTGGTGTCAACCCAAGCTTTGCTACCGTTTGGGAAGCTTCACGACGTTTCGTCCATGATCTTTTTCGCACAACGTTGTCGTATTTACCCATTTTTCATCACAAGTAATCATTTACTTTAAAAATGGCTCGAATTCGTTCCGTTTCAGCAGCGTTTCGCAGATAGAAAAACAGAATAAATTTTTTCACAAGCCTGAGCCGCGTTTCTACCTTTGTCGTAATAAAATTTCAAAAGATATGGATTTTTTTCAATATTTATCTTATTGAATGTAAAACCGTCTACCGGGAAAAAGGCCACAAACTATTCCAGTACCTTTTATATACATAAATTTCTCTGAAACGTGTTGTATATATCACTTTTTTAGGTAGCTTTTCTGAAAGCTAAGAGTCTGCACTATGTTTCCATAAATTTGTTTTACTGACGTATGCAGAGTAATTGTTAAGAGTTAAATGGTAGAAAAACAAAAAAAAATCTTACAAAGCATAGAATTCTAAAAGTTCGTGTTAAATTTGGAATATTTTAACTAAATAGTCATAATTATTTTACCTTATTGAAAAGAGAATGTTATCAACTTTTAATGAAATTGGTACGTGAAAATAAAAATGATTTTTTCTCAAGATATTGACGAATCTTTAAAAAAACTCATGCTTCTTTGAGAGAAGCCTTCCATCTTTAAACTAATCTATAAATTGATAGGAGGGCTTTAATGTTTGAAGTGATAGAAGTAATCTCACCTTCGTTTTCATCAACGAATCCAACGGAATTATTTGTGTTAGCAACTTTAGGGACACAACTAGTAGATTTGAAACAATCGATAATTCCCATATTTTCCCAGTGGTGACATGTTCTTCCATCACTTTTTCGAAATTTATTTCGAACATGATCAACCATCACTTTTTCGATACTTTACCGAAGTTTATGCCTCTTTTTGCTAGAATACAATTGACGACTGTTTTGTTCAATTATTTCTTTTCTATAGCTATAACAACCTATTACAAAAAGTTTGAACGACCACTCTTTCCCTAATTTCGTTCAAGTGTCGAAATTAATTTTTTTGGTGTTAGAAATGAACTAGAAACATCCCGATGTTTTAATGTACCTGGATGATAAATCATAAGAAAAGTGATACAGTGTGTAATTTTGTTCTAGAATACCACGTCAAAATCTTCGATATAGTATCGAAACAGTATCTCAAAGAGATTTTTGTTGGCCGATAAATATTTTGAGCATGGTGTCTGTTTTGATTAACACTTGACACGCGAAATATTTTACTTTTAATTAGTTTGCTATGAAACAATCCGATTTTGAAAAATATGTTTTCTTATAAGAGCCTGAATTATCCTAATTTATTTTTTGACACCAAGTGTTTTTATTAATTTTGGAAATCGGTCATTTAAAAATTCAAAGCAGCTAGTCGTGATGTAGTTTTTAGTCGTAGTGTAATGCAATACTTGATGTTTGTGCACGCATTGCGTAACGTTGTAGTTAATTGCGTGCTATTATCGTTGGCATAAAGCATTTAATTTAAAACAATGGCGCTAATTCAATTTATCTTGGATTTTGCAATTAAAACACTTCGTACATTTTTCTCAAACCATTTCACGTTTTAATTAGCACTTCACACTTGAATTTTGACTGCAATAATGTGAGTTCGCAGCAGGAAATGTGTCTATATGTATCAGAATCACAGCATTCTTACAAGAGAGCATTGTTAATAATAATAATAATTTCCAACGACCAATTGCACCTCAAGTATGATGAAAATCATCGTTATAGGAATTTTCAAAAATTCAAAAATATTTGTTTAATTGGTAAGTAAAAAATTTTTAGAAATATTAAATAATATTGTTTTATATTTCTCATATTCGGCAAAAATTTGATAAAGGCAAAATTAGGTAAAGTGCGGCTATTTTGACTCCAAGAGTGTGAGATATACCGAACCAATGCCGCAAAAATGATTTTTATATTTTTTTATTGTGGCAGCTTTAAGGTTTTGTGTTTTTACAATATTTGTTTTAGAAATAAACTATTAATATTATTCCATGATGACGTCATGGATGAGTCGTTTAGTAACAATTATACTCATCCCAGACATGTCATCTATGACTCCTCATGCATGACCTGTGCTGATCATCGACAATAATTGAATGGGAAGCTATCAAGTAAGAACTGTACCATATGATGTTATTGTCAATGTTGACGAGCAAAAATATATCGTATCGAACATGTCACTCATGAAAATTTATGGCATTCTTAGATACAATTCTATATACGTGTCATGCTTGGCTATCATTGATGATTCAATAGTCTGTCTCGACGATTTTCCTGCTGGGTTGTTTCTCGCTCTCACAATGTAAAATTAGTACTTTATCTAGCTTGGAATTGACTCCAGTCTTGGCATCATGTGCGTGCCCTATCCGTAAAATTCCTATTACTTCGGTAATTTCACCCCGGTCGTATGAACAATAACGAACTTTACGTTCGTAATATTTCGTCGGGAAAAATAACAACTAAAAAAATTAAGTTGGAGTTTAATTTTACTAAATGTTTTTACTCGTATATGATCTATAGTATTCTAAAGCATTCTATATACTTGTATTATCATTATGTATTTTGTGTATTATAAGTAGAGAGAGAGATTTGTACAGCGTATAAAAAATTATCAAACTTTGTAGATTGAACATCCGTTGTTTAATACTAGTACACTCATATGATTTGATATTTTCACTAAATCATTTTATAAAATAGTCTTATAAATTCTATAAACACAACAACAGTGAAATGTTGGTGGTTCTTAAATTCATAGTTTTTTGGTTGGTCATAGTCAAGGACATAGCAGGGAGCCATAACCCATACGAATTTACATCTAATACGTTACCGGATGATAAAACCGACATGCCGGTTTTATCTAATGGGCATGTTGGATTTGTTTTGTTTTCTGATGATTTATACGTCAATGGTTTGTATAATGGTAAAAAGGGGTTAAGTCATCGAGCAAGTGTCCCCAACTACTCAAGCATTCAGCTAAAATTATGTGCACATAATTCAAATGGGAAGTGCATTTATACATTTAATACATATGAAGGATTTTTTCGGGTGTTATATTCGATTAAAGAGTTTAGCGTGGATCATTATATTTACGCACATCGATTCTACAATCGAGCTGTAATAAATCATTTTATAATTCGCAGACTAAATTCAACCGGTATGTATAGACATAATTAAATATAATCAATTAGACGTTTATTAAAGCAACATTTACTTTTTTGGTGGTCAGACGAAATAAGGGTGGAGTTAATTGGCCTTAAGACAAACACATCGACAGATTTACATTTGTTTCAACCAAAATGTATTAATCAAAAATTGCAATTTTTTAAACAATGCGGGCGTACGCGAGTCGTTGAAGATGCAAAATTGCAGCTCAAAAAACGTACTGTTTGCATGTTATGGAATGAGATACCCAAAAATTTACTTCTAGAACCGAATGAACATACAAAGGAATTTACTTTTATTATGACAGTGGACACTAATTTGGCTATTGCAAAACAAGAGCTGTATGATGTACAACGAGAAAGTTATTCAGCACTTTTTAACCTTCACACGAGTGTTTGGAAACAGTTTTGGAACGATTTTAACATTACAATAAATGGAAATATTGAATTGTCTCGAACCACCCATGCAAGTATTTATGCAATTAGTGCCGCTTTGCCCTCGATCGATACCAATACAAAAGTTGTAAATTTGCCTTATGGTTTAAGTCCAACGGGTTTGGGACGGGGCGGTTCAAATTTAGAAGATTATGAGGGACATATATTTTGGGATAACGAAATTTGGATGTTCCCAAATATTTTACTAATTAATCCGTCTTGGGCCAAAATGCTAATGAACTATCGATATTCAAAATTAAAAGCAGCTGAATTATTTGCCACCTCAACTGGTTTCAAAGGAGCGCGGTATAACTATTCTATTTTAAAATAGTACTTCTGCATACGATAACGATATAAAATCTATTTTTAGTTTTCCTTGGGAAACTGGATACACCGGAATTGATGTGGTTCAACCTTGCTGCCCCCTTGTATCGGAAAATCAGATTCACATCTCATCTGATATATCGTTTGGGTTATTTAATTATATGGCAACAACGAACGATTTAAACTGGTTAAAAATAAAAGGATGTATTATGGGCCTGAAAATTGCGGAGTTTTTAGCCAGTCGAGTAAAATATAATAAAACGTCTAGCATGTTTGATTTAACCAATGTTATGGGTCCTGACGAAGATCACGAAAGTGTGGACAATAATGTGTATACTAATGTTATGGCAGCTCACACTCTTTACACGGGGGAGTAAGTTGGCTAAGAAATTGAATTAAATCTGCATATAATTTAACAATTTATTATTATAGTTTTTGGGCATGTGTTTGCAAGGTCCCTTCAAAAAACTGGACTCAAATAGCCGATAAAATTAAAATTCTTTACGACAAGGAAAATGATTTTCACCCACAGTTCGAAGGGTATAAATTGGGAACTAAAATTAAACAAGCCGATGCTATACTTTTACAATATCCATTAAAATATCCCATGACAAGGTATACATATATTTTCTAAAAAGAGGTGGTAAGATTTCAGGGTTCAATACGAGTATTGAGTTAATTGTTTACTTTCAGTTTTACACAATTAAACGATATGAACTTTTATGCGAATGTGACAAGGGAATCAGGTCCCGCTATGACATGGTCAATCTTTGCAATCAACTATTTAAACATAAACGATACGCTTAAGGGTTCGATGTATTTTGACAAAAGTTGGCAACCCCATGTGACCAAACCTTTTTATGTTTGGCATGAACTGGATTCAGAAACGTCAAAAGTAGAAAAGGGTGCTTCGAATTTTATTACCGGTGCAGGTGGATTTTTACAAACAATTTTAAATGGATATGGTGGTATTAAGTACGACATTAAACAATTAACGATTGGCAATTGTCGTTTGCCGCCAAACGTAACGAATTTCCAGATCAACGGAATTAAATATTTAAAATTGAGAATAAATATACGAATCGAGGCAACCAGTAGTAATATTGGAATTGAACAATTAAAGAAACAAAATCCCACAATGGAAGTATTTTACAGAAATCGCACAATTACACTAGAAACAACACACTCTGAATGTAAGAATAAATATAAATAACAATCTGTTGGTGAATACATTAATTTTCGTTTATTTTCAGTTACGCTAATAAGCGGCGAGGTCCTTACAATTAAGCCAATTCAAAATTTGTATGGGAATTGCAAATTTAGATCATTTCCTGGTGGGATTAAATAAACTATCTACAGCTTTTATATGCAATGAACGCTATATATTAATAAATTATTGTAAATTACAGAAATGTTAAGACACCGAGTATTTGATTATGTAACGAAAAAGAAAGATTTTGATAATACAGTTCAAACGAAGATAAGTTACATTCGGCTGAAGTAGGCAAATATTGTGTATAAATAAATTACCATCGCTTATTTTGAAAGTATTTTTAAGTAGCCCCTTATAACACGAGGGTATACAAATTGAACCTAAACATTTTTCATTTCAGATGTATTGTGCTATAAATTTTTCAAAACAGTATTGTTTTAGTTTTTACCTAGTCGAAGATCGTAGGAATTAGTGCCACTTAAATTTATTTGGAATTACATATAATGATTTTGATTATACAAAAATGAAATGTTAAATTTCATTGAACGTAGTAATCCCCTTAATATGAATGAAAATGTTGGTCTTAGTGCCAATCCCATGGTCACCGAAAAAATGTACTGCTTAAGTTTATAGAGTTCGGTTTTAAATGAATTTGAGTTTCTAATGGTGGTTAGCACAGTATGGATCCAGTGAAGGGATCTAAATCAAAACTTTTAACTTATACCCCTAAATGATGATAGAAATATAATATGTACGTGCAGTCGAAACAAAAAATTTGTTTACCATGCCCATATAAAAATACTAGGTTTTAAGGTATACACACGAACATCGCCAACATTAATAATTTTGTTGCTGGACAACAGTACAATACGTTCTTGGTTTTTGTGCAGAATGTGAATAATTTACATAACGCTTATTATATGCTTCGCAAATTTTATATTTTATGTACATACAAGTAAGCCCCAAATTTCTGAGAAAAATCTAACTTTTTATAAGCAAAATTTCAAACACATGTCCTGGATATGGTAATTGTGTCATATCCAGAAAATGTGTGTTACACTTTGTTTAAAATGCAATCAATTAATTAATACATATGTACAAAATATACGAAAGAAAATATAAATTATTTAACCATAATAATAATACGGTTTTATTTATAAAAATTGAAAATGTAAGGTATATTGTAAGTTAATGCAGGAACAACAAACTCTTCATTTCCAGGTATATCGGAACTTTGTCTATTGTTCAAAATTTAGACTATTTTAAGTGTCATAGCAAATGCTGATTTAATACGAAATTCTCGTGGTTTAAGATCAAAAGGTCACCGACCAAATGACACAGTGGTTAAAGCTTTGGCGTTTGGATCAGGAGGTACCGGGTTCGAATCTCGATAGGGGCAGGATACAAAGGGAATTTTCATCTACAGATTACGACCTGTGATGAAATGGAACACATCTATGACCCCTGTCGGAGTGCAAAAATCATAGGCCGACTCATTTTCCATGCCAGTATAGGCTGGCATGGAGATATGCAATGTGCAGATGGTGATAAAAATTGGATATAGCCATACGTCCTCGAATTGGCTGGCAACGGCGTAAAAGTATGGACGGAAAAAGCAAACTGTGAAAGAGCTGGAAAAGCCTTGGCCCCAGAACAGATTGCAGTGATATAAAAAAAAAGTTTAAAATGTCTATATAATAATAATAAACCATCATTAATAACAACCGATTTTCACGACGACTATCCTCTGACGTATCACTTTCCGCCTTTAATCCTGAGTTGGGTGTTTCACCGATTGGTGCAGGCAGTTTAAAGAATGAATAATATATTTATTTTATTAACAAATATGCCGCTGCTGTCACCGCAGACAAAACTAAGTGTTTTGAAAAAAAAATTTCAAATACCTCCAGGAACATAAAGAAAATAACATTTTCGCTTTCTGGTTTCATCTTCAGCTGCACCAAAAATTTTGTGAAATACACTTGTTTGCTTGTAGTTAACAGGGGAGATATTATGTTGGGCAAACTAATTCTCTCCGACATAATTGTAACCGTAATCCGTTTGTAACATAGGGCACGTTGAAACTATCTAAAGTAAATCTTAGTATCCTTAAAACGGATTGAATGTCCTTTAAAGTATAAGATTAACAACTGGTGCAAGACTCATGCCTTCCGTGGAGTTTGCACCTTCAGATATCGCTTTTTTATTTTCATTCCAAAGCAACAAAGTATAAGATGGCGAGGAAAACATACAAATATGTTACATACAAATATATGCAAAACGATTTGGCATCTTCCCCAGTTTCTTGCTAAATTGAATCATCTAAAAGATATCCTTTTTCTTTTGCTGCTTCCTGGTACGTTTTACCAATTTCACTGCCAGAAGAAAATATTTTGCATTGTTACGTAAGTTTAACACACGCGAATGTTCAAACCATTCATTGGTGTTACGTATTTATAAGATCATAATACTCGATAGATGAGCAGATGATACCATATTGTGCTGGACGATGTCTAGGTGAGAATAATATGTGAGAAATAAACCAGCCAAGGTTGGCTTAAAAAATTACGTGGTATTAACTAGGCTCGGGGCCAGCGGTAGTACTGCATTTAACGAAAACCCTTCCAAAAGGTTGCTTCATCTATGTCGGTCGCTACTTTACTACTATACACCTTTTGAAACGGCAAAATCTTAATATGGTAAATATGAGGTAAATATGAGGAAAAATATTTACCTGTTGTCCGGTTTCTCATCTCTAGAGAAACCGGGCAACAGATAAATATTTTCATAAATTTTTTCATATTTCCCATATTAAGATTTTCTTTTGTTGTTAGGAACTATTATAACGAATCGCTTGAAGAACATACAGCGAGAGCCAATAATTTTTCCTGAATAATCGTACCCCCGAGATTGGGGTTTATAAAGTAAAAGGATACCAAATGTGTTACAGCAATCTCTTTCATCGCAGGTTCTAACCCAATAACAATGGTTGAGCTGAATGGTTTGATAAATAAAAAGTAAAATAAATGCTACCAAAATTGAGCTGTCCTTTTGCTATATTGCAATATAACAAGAATATAGTAGATCAAATGATAGAGTATTAGCAGATTTAATTTTTGTATACATATAAATGCCACTTGTGGTTCTGTCTTGTAAACTGTATAGCTTTATTTATTTTGGTAATGCTCTATTTTTTGAAGTGCAGGATCTAGCAACCGGGCCGTCATTTTCAATAGATATTTGATGTTGCACACTCGACTGTAAATTTGAAATCTCGTATACATTTTGAGTACAACAAATATAATTTTAAACAACAAACGATCACACCTGCTCATATAAAAAAGTATACCACGATTTACGAGATTTAAATTTGGGTAACTAAAAATAAAATCATTTGTCGTGAGAAACTTTAGGTATGAGGTAAATAGATTTGTTGCTTGTTATTTTAAATGAGTAAAGCAATAATATGAAACTAAATATTTTTCCCAAATTGCGAAATTTCATTCATTTTTGTGCTTTTTACCAATACATAATATTTTTATACTACTCCTAATTTACACTCAACCAGTATACATATAACAATCATTTGGAAAAATTACCAAAATAATTTGGTTTTTTTCAATTTTTTCGGTTAATACATAAAATTTAACAAAATACCAAAGTTCTTTAGTCAAAACAATATACCATAATCTACGTTTGACTGATATCTTCGCAATGATACCAAAACTTTTGGGAATTTTTCGAATACTGCTTGTTTTGAAATACCACAGTGGAAAATTTAGAGTGAAAATTTGAAAAAACCACCGTCAATTTTCTAATTAAACTTGAATTAAAATTTTAATATAAAAATGTTGGTTATAGGTTCTTTATTTTTTATGTCATGGTACCACGAAAAGTTGTCTTTTAACAATAAACGTGAATGAACAAATCTAAAATTATTAAATAATAAAAAAAAATATTGTTCTAGTATGTTAAAACACAATGAGTCAATCCGAACTGTTTACGAATAAAACAAACAATTAATTAGGACTAATTATTCGAAATGATTGTTTGTAAGAAAACAAATTTTTTTGGTATCGATATTAAAATGCCCAAATTATACAGTGAGTTTTTAATAACTACCAGGCTTTTATTGACTACTTAGTATAAAGGAGATGATGAGTGCATAAATAGGACAGATAGATCTGCACAGAGAGGAGAAAATTACTTAGTATAAAAATTGTTCAGGATCGAGGGGGGACATTTAGTGGAGATCTTGAATAACCTTGAAACTCGTTGAGAAAATATTAACGAACATTAGTTCTTAGTATCTAAGTGCATGGTTTTAAAGATACGGGCATAAATTGATATGCATTACAGCAAACCATTTTTATCTAAATACTAACACTGTTTCATTGTAACGCGAAATACAAATAAATAACATCGATTCTTCTCTGATTTATTAAGCATATTTTTGATTAACGTACTGTTACGTCAAATAATTGATTTTATTTATCTTTATTTCTCGTTACAACGAAACAGTGGTAGAACTCAGAGAAAATTGGTTTTCTGTAATGCAGATCAATTTATGCTAATATCTCTGAAACTATACACTTTACGTAAGATTTTTTGTGAACAAGAATATTAATTTATTTATTTATTAAATAATCAGATCAAAAAATTCACTCAAAACTATAGGTTATAATTAAAAAAAACTAACTTTCTTAAATATCTCACAAACTAATGTGTTACAAAGTCATTAAAGATCACCACAAAACTTCCCCCTCGACTTTGACTAATTTTGATTTTCGAGGTAAAATCGTGGCATTTATTAAAAATCTCCAAACTGGTCTGTTTCTCTAATAGATTTTAGTGTCAAAATTTTAATGCCAAAATTTTTCAATGATTTTTGTATGGAATTTTAAGTAAAATATTCAAAAGAAAATTTTTAATCAGTATTATTGTATGATAATTAAATAAGCTTTTGATCGTTTTCATTGGTAGGCAAGATCTTACATAAGATTTGATCCAAGAAGTTGTAATAGAAAAATGTGTTTAAATGAAATTGGTACGAAGGTAAAGTTTCCAAAAAATCATAAAAAGTTTTAATTAAGAAACCTGTTCAAGGTACACTATATCTGGGGCACTATTCTTGAAATCGGTGGAAATTTCCGAATACAATTTGCTATGAAATTCTTTATATTACTAAAAGTTTTCATCGGCTACTTTAATCATTTCGGATTTTTTTCCTTTTTTTTAAATTAAGAAAGATAATTTATTCCCCCTACTCAGGGAAAAATTCCGATTGGGTAAATCGATACGGAATTATTCGCTTAGTTTAGGGAAATAAATAATAGAAAATGTGCATACAAATTTGTAAAAATGTTTAAGTAGCCGGCAAAAAATCTTAGTAATATAAAGAATTTCATAAATTTGTATTCCGATTACGAAAATTTCGATTTCAAGAATAGAAGAATAAAAAAATCTCAATAAAATAAATTTCGGAGGGGCCTTTGATGATTGCTTTGATTATATTCAAACTTACAGTTATCAATATAGACAAGTATAAGTGGGTCTGACGGCAAAAAAATTAAACTTGTTGGGTGTATTTTTGTATTTTGATAAATTATGCCGTGCTAAAACTTCATGAAAAAAAACCCTCAATGAGCTTATTTTTAATGCACTAGATGTCACATTCCCATATTTAACAGTCGTAGCTGTATTGCAGTGGTAAAAGTGTATTAGGATTTAGTTTTGGATTCGTAATTTTCCAAATCAAAGGCCATTTTCGGAGTTAGTTCTTGGCTTCAAAGCTTGTAAGTAAAAAGGTTTTTTCCTCTGTATACTGGCATATTTCGTGATTTTAGTACTAACAATTGGATTGGATTTACGTAAACCCAAAATCATTTTAGATTTAGATGAATCCATTTGGGTTAAGTTTTAATACGATTGTTGTTGTAAATGACCAAATGACCAATACGCTAAATAACACACAACTTAAGTATTCTCGATATCAAAAAATAGAATTTATTTATTGTATCGATGAAATTGAGCGCCATCTACGAGAAATAATGTATACAATTTAAATATTGAATTAGTGATAACATAATATGCTAAAATTATATAAAGGTGTGTGTTTTGCAAAATTTAAAATACAGTATCGTAAAAGTATTCCATGAATACAAAATCCCAACAGTTAAAATATTAATTTTAAAAAATAATAAAAATAAAATCTAAAATCACTTACCTAAATGTTCAAACACCGTAATCGATTTTAATTTATTTTTAAACACAATCTTTTGGCACAGTGTAAATTTTATATCCTCATTAATATAATTGCTTTCCAATTTATAAACAATAATATAATTTTTATTGGTTTTCGCCAATAATATCATATAACTACCATCAATGTTCACAGCAGCCCCATTAATCAGATCATATTGCCCGACAAATTTTTCCAGTAAATCAAACTGTTGTTGATTCTTATTGAATAAATACAATTTAACAAAACCATTATTGTAGAAACTAATTTTATGTATTGAGGTTACAATCAATATTATGCCAATATTCCAATTAAATAAATTCATGTTAACATCGTGGCCATTAATTATTATATTTTGTTGCAATTTTAAGTCACTAATATTATTATTCGTAATTTTTAATAAATTTATTGTATTATTACTATTAGTATGATTGTAGTTATTATAGTTGGTATTTAAAATTACAATAAAATTATTCATATTCGATGTGGTTTTACCGTATTGAAATAGTTTAATCGATTTTATTATGGTATTATGGTGAAGTGTATATTTTTTATCGTTACTCGCCAGTGTTAGGTTCGAACTATTTATAAAATTATTATTGCAGCTTTCCATAGTTTCATAATTAGTGTGCACTGTAACATTTATGAAATCATTGTGTAATTTGAAAATTCGATTAAAATAATGGTTTTTATTTATTTCAATTTTATTCGAGTTTTTAATATTAAGTAAATATTGGAATGGACATAGACAATTCTCGTTCAAATTGCAGTACACGCCATTATCGTAAGAATCGATCAGCAAATTATAATTATTGCCATATGCATTATTATATTGATTAATTGTTATATCGATATTTTTCGTGTAATCAAAATAATCTAATTTTTTGTAAAACGATCGAGATTTAAGCGCATTCAAATTTGTATTCAAAATGGTTAAGTTTAATTTTAAATTGTTCATATTTAAATCATAAGTTTGTGTTGAGGGAATGATTTGATTAACATTTGTAAGAATTATGCCACTTTTTACCACAACTTCAGGTAACCAAAGTTCTCGAATTGTTTCCGGTTGGTTTATGAAGATTGTATGATCGTAAGCTGCCTGAATATCAACATCGTTAATGTATTTTATATTCACTGAACTATTAAATATTAAATTGTTTAAAAATATTTTTTTTCCCGAAATCACACTTGGCTCATTTTTATAGACTAAATCGCTCATATTTATATTATTTATGTAATTAATATTACACACAGAATTAATTATAAAATCTCCAGTTACTGTAAGATTATTAATGTATTGAGTTTCGTTCGAATCTAATTTTATACGATTAACAATAAAATCACTAATTTCAAAATTATTTATATTGGCAAAGTTCAAATTTTCCTTAATTTCATAATCGTATAAATTTATTTTAATATTATTATATTTTTTACCATCAACAACGACCATATCATTTAGATTTTTATTATACCGATGCCATTCATTATTAACAAATAATTTATTAATTTTTAAAATGTTCGTAAATTGTTTTTTACTTTTTATGCTGTTCCAGTGTGTCATGTTATTATTGAAATCAACAATATTTATATTATTTATATAATTACAATTTAAATCATTTCGATTTGTATAATTTTGTTTTATAAACAAATTATTTATAAAATATTTTGGTGCATAAATTTTAATTGTGTCATTGGTACCGTCATTTCGAACTAGTGAATCTTTAATAATTGCTGTTAAATTTACCACGCCATTTATTAAATTATTAAATTTAAGATTTTTAATTGTAACTGTATCATCAAAAATAATTTCACTGGTAATAATTTGATTTTTATTTCGGGCAACGGAATTATTTAAAATATAATTAAGTTTGCTGTTGTAATTCAATTTCGGATAGTACAGATTGTTATTTATTTTTATGAATCGCCACGTTCCGCGACTCGGTTTATACAATGTATCGATAATATTTGGAATATTGTATTGTGTTCGGCCATAAATTCGATTGCTAGTTGTCAAATTATTTATAATTAAATTTGATTTAATTACAATATCGCGTTTATCATCAAAACTATTGTGATTTACAAATAATGTGGTGTTTATGTTGTTAAGATATCGGGTTTTTAAATATTCCGTGGATAAATTATAAAACCACCATATCGGATGTATGATTTGCTCAGTATTGGTTAAAAATAAATTATTTAACACATAGTTCAAATTAATTCCATTCACTCGATGATCCGTTAATAAATTGTGGTGAACAACCAGCCGATTGTTGAAAATTTTTTTCCCACCAATTTCTATGTTTGGTTCATTTTTAAGTACCAGCAGATCAAAATAACGTTGCACATCGTTCACATTGTTAATCGTGTTTACATATAAATTTTCTTTAAATAATACATTGCCGTTTATAACAATTTTCAGATTATCCAAATTATAATTAATACTATTATTATAAATTTTATGAAGCGAAAAATCGTTGCTATAAAGCTTATTAATATTTAAATTATTTTTAAAATTAATTTCACTGAGGCTATAATTTCTATTTATGTAAATAGCGTTTTCAAAAAAATTTCGATAATTATTTATTAGTAATTTCTTGCGAACAAAAATTTTTTTGTTATTAAAATAATTCAATTTATGTATTTTTAAAGAGTGAATTCTTAGATTTGTTTCATTAAGCACAAAATTTCTTATTTCATAATTATTTATGCGATTAACTTGAATTTTATTAACAATTAAGTTATTAAATTGTTTATGGTCCAAAATCTTTATAATTTTATTTGCATCACTATTTAGCAAAATAGTATTCTTAATTATTTCGTTTAAAACAAATTGTTTATTTAATTTTTCGTTTAACTTTATACTGCCATCTACGAATAAATTAGAGAAATAAAAATTATTTACGTTGTGGAGGGTTTGATCGAAACTGTTCCGACAATATTTATTTATATCGTAGTCATTTAATTTATTTTCAATAAATAATTGATTTGTTATAATGTCATTATTAAATATAAATTTAGGAATTTCTTGTTTTGTATTTTTTAACCAATATTTTGATTTCATGTTTTGTATGTTAAATTCTTGATCATTTACTACAATTTTACTATGATTTAAATTTTCTAAAAACAGTTTATTAAGAATTAAGTTTCCTTTAATTTTTATATTTTTATTATAAATTTGGGTCAAATCTTTTGATGCGTTGTGAAGCGGCGTTACTAATGTGGAAGCATCCGTTGACGATAAAAATAAATTATTGCGAATTTTTAAATTTGGTATTAATAAATCACCGTTAATTATTGCACTTTGGTTTATTAAAAATAAATTTTTATTATTAAACTCTAAATTATTTATTGTGTTTGTAGTTATTATATTGGCAAAGAATTTATTTATGAAAATATTGGCATTGATTGTTTGATTTGTAATTTTGTTTAAGTAGTTGGTTGTTGAGATATTATTAACTTTATTCACTTGTAAGTTTTTAACTGCAAATGGGCTCGTAAAGATGAGATTGCCTAAAATAGAAAAAAGTTTAGTTTTAATAATAGAGTTATATTTTCTTTTATATATTTGTATGTACACAAGAGTATATTCATAGAGAGGCAAAGTGTGTAGGCTTAGAGAAAAGTAATATAAACAGAGGTAAAGGGGGCATACTTAACCCCAAAATTCAAACTCGTTTAACGACGTAAATAGTAAACTTATAATTTCCGACTCTTCGAATTTACTTTGGTCTTTCCTTAACTTTACGTGACATTTTTATTTTTATGTTTTTCATTTAGAGTGTAACTGTAATATTGTATTTAATCAACATTTTATATTTTTTTTCTGTAGTGTAAGCTTATGTTCGATTATCTAAAAATAAACCTCTTATATACCATTTTAAGGGGACTAAATAATAAACAAAAATGTTGTGTTTATCGGTAACTGCATTGAGCGTTGATGTTAAATAATTTCCGTTCTGTTGTTTTTTTGTTGTTTGTATCACAAACTATACCTTATAACTTTTGAGTTAAATCTTTTACAGAAGGAAAAGTGTTGAGAGTTTTAAACACAATTTCAAGGAGCATAAAATAGTAAAATGAATTTTTAAAGAAATTCTAGAAATTAACTACCTATAATCTAGCTGAATCGTGTTCGAAAATATAAACAAGAGAACTTACATAAGGTACATTTTTTTTCTATTGCTAGGATAATGGGTTAATCCGCATCAATATTAGAAATCTATAGAAGCCTCTCAAAAAACATAAAATTACTATGGTGATATTTATATTTGGGATAAATATAAAAAATATAAATTTATATGTATATAAATATATAAAAACAATAAAACAAGATTAACTTCGTAGGAGAAGTTGGCTTATAAAATGTATACTACTTAAGACCTCTTATACATTTACATATTACTCTTTAACCATGGAGTAATAAATGTATAAAAGGTCTTAAGTAGTATACATTTTATAAGCCAATTTCTCTTACGAAGTTAATCTTATTTTATTGTTTTTATACATTTATATACATAAAAATTTATAATTTTTATATTATAAAAAATAATATAACTAGACAATTTTTAACTAATTAAGGGTGAATTGAATTGTGGAGGATTTATAGGGTTCTCAAATGCCTTTTGGGGCATTTTCTGAAAATTGGCAGTGCCGACCATTGCTTTCGGTTAAATTAAATTTCTAACATGAAATGTTGATTTTATTTCCGGTTTTTAGCGAGTTATTTAACCTTTGGCAGTTGGTGAAATAAAAATCTAGCTCTTATATTTTTCTAATGCACATTTTTGAAACAATACATAATAAGAATGGTGTCATTTGCAAAAAAATAATTTTTAAGCCAATTTATAACCACGATTCGTGTAAAGTTGATAAGTTTTAAACGAGCAAAACTCAGTCTCTGTAAGCATGACATCCTGAGTCGCAGCAATACACCAAAAAGTCTACGGCAACAGAAAGATTTGTTTATAGTTTCGTAATATTTAGGCTAAAGCAAGGTTCAACATCTACAAATCGCTTATACGACCGGTCAATTGTGGGCACTAATAACACAAGACAATTATGGCTGTTTAGAGTATTTGACCACAAATTATTACGATAGATACTCGGACGAAGATATCGTGTCTGAGACTCTTATACTACGTAGAGTATTACTGGAAGAGCAATGTTGAGGTGGGGCCAAATCCTGGATCAGGCCCTTAATAGAATATAGTGCCAGAGAAGTTGGTGGAAACACTAATTTACTAAATAACGATTTAAATTGGAACCTAACTCCAATTAACGAAATAATGTAGTATGATAACTGCAATAAGATAAAAGCATATTTAGATAAAAAACGACAGTTAGTTGTGAAAATTCTCATTTAGTTTATCCAAACTTTGTTTCATAAATAAAATTAAAGGTTTAGTATTGCAACAAAATATCTTTTGAATTGCATTTAATGCTCGCCAAGTAATAGCCTGGGGCCCTATTTTTTGAACTCGGTGGACATTTTCGTAATCGGAATACAATTTGCTATGCAATTCTTTATATTACTAAAATTTTTCGCCGGCTACTTTAATCATTTTTTAAATTTCTTTTCTTTTTTTAAATTAAGAAACATAACTTTTCCCCTACTAAGGGAAAAATTCCGACTGGGTAAATTGATACGGAATTATTCGCTTAGTAGGTAAATAAATAATAGAAAACTTGCATACAAATTTTAAAAAATTATTAAAGTAGCCGGTGAACATTTTTAATAATATAAGGAATTTCATAGCAAATTGTATTGCGATTACGGAAATTTCCACCGATTTCAAGAATAGGGCTCCTGCACAGACTACGGATTATTTAAACTGGTTTAGTAAAATTCGGTCAAGTACTCTAGAAAATTAAATTCAATTCAGTTCGACACACTACGAAAAATTCAAACATCTTCTAGCAAACTCAAGATTTTCCATAAGGTTATTTCATTAAATTTTACTAAACCAGTTGAACTAATCCTCAGACTGTCCAGGCTCTTACTTTCCTTTGAGAATATGTATAAAACAATCTTTAATTAATTCGAACGAAACTAAATTTCATTGGTAATCGAAACATGCACAATAAAAACACTAGTTCTGATATTAGTGGCCACCGGAGATCAAACCAAAAATTACATTTATATTAGATGTCATACCTCTGTAAGCAATCAAGCTACTTTAAATATTTTACCGATTAAAACAAATCAACCAATTATTTATTATTTATTTAACAATGAAAATTTAACTTCTTGGTAATCGCTTACCTACTCTAAAATCTTGGGTTTAAAACATGTAAGGACCAATTTCTTTCTTTATTATTTTCATGAAACGACTCTTATTTTGAGAGCAGCCGGGAGATCATTTGAATATCATAACTTTTTGTGAAACCAAATATCTTAGTGGAGTCGCGTAGAAGAGAGAGAGAGAGAGAGAGAGAGAGAGAGAGAGAGAGAGAGAGAGAGAGAGAGAGAGAGAGAGAGAGAGAGAGAGAGAGAGATAATGCGACACAACAACTTCACCAACAACGACCAGCAGCCGTTACTTAGGTTAGAAAAAATGGATGACCGCATGAGAAGTAACCTGGATAATTGTAAAAAATAGAAAAAAACGAGATCAATCCCCTCTGGCCTACCAGTATGCCTCATCCAGAAGCAGCATGCACCTTCCAGCACTCCTGTGACCTGGCTTCAATGGACTAATCATGCATTAATCCAAAACTAAAATTGATTAAGTAACCTTAGAAATAAGGGAGTGAAACCCTACAATGGCATGTAGTGCCAGTAAAATAAATTACTGGCTATATACATTTCTTCGCGGTACACAGTGTCTTAAAAACTATTTATATTGCTCAGTAAGTTTTGTCGTTTGACAAGAGATAGCGCTATTAGATTCGTTATTATAATTTTCTAAAAATGGTATTACTTTTTTATGAACACGTGTGAAGTTTCATGTAGATCTGCCAACTCATTCGTATATTAACAGCTGTTCAAAGTTGACGTGTCACAGTATTTTTTACAATGTAAAAATTGAATATTGCGTAGTGATAAAATTCTACTGTTCTAACTGAAGGTAAAGAATCCTTATACACTTTTCACAATCGTTCATGATTTTATTTTGGTGCTCCACCTGACAGATCTACATGAAACTTCACACGTGTTTATAAAAAAGTAGTACAATTTTTAGAATAACGACGGACGTAGCGCTATCGTTTATCGAACGACAAAACTTACTGAACAACCTAGTACGTATAATCAATAAACCCTAGGTTTCAAAGTTGATCGGTTTTTAAAAACGTAAAAATTTATTTTCTTAATATTTTCCTCACAACTCAGTAAAAGGGTAGTAAAAGGGTAGTTATTATAAAGAGGTAAATTATAATTAACACATTACGATTCATTCACGCGTTTTCGCACTGTTTTCTCTGAGTCCATTCACGCGTTTTTGTGTATTTCGTTGTATGTATTTTGAAAGTACAAAACAATATAAACGAGCTAAATTTTTTTGTTTGCTTACATCAAGGCATGGTTGCCTATAGGTATATTCAAAATATTATTTAATAATTTAAAATTAGAAAAATATTTTCTAATTTTAATTGACAAAAAAATGGTTTTAAACACAACTGAATGGCGTTTTTTTGTTTTACAACAAAGTATATAAAAAAAATATTTTTTTTAACCGGTAAAAACAGGTTTAGTTAATTTGGTTACCTTTTTAATTCTGTATGGAAATATCTCCTTTTGAATTTTTCACGCTGGTACGTGTACCACAGGTTGCAAACCACTGTTTTGTTTATGTAAATAGACAGAGTAGACCAATTTGAAGGCGGCCGCACGAAATTTGTCTCGAGATCGACAAAGTTGAAAATGTGTGATATATAATGCAAATTGGTGTTGTAAATTTTTGTTGTAATGCGTCGTACTGCCGTTTTGAAATCACACATTTTCAACTTTGTCGAGCTCGAGACAAATTTCGTGCGACCGCTTTGAAGGCGTCTATAAAATTTCGTTTTAATTGATTCACTGGTTTAAGAATTATATCGATTTTACGAATAAAGTGTTTGGTTGCCATTTTTGTGTAATTCATGCGGACTCCATACAACACAAAATGAAAATGTGTTAAATGTATTAACAAAATTAAAATACAATAAAGCCTGCATCAAAATCGATTAAGAAAAATTTTAGTTCCGCCCCAGTTGATCACTTTTCAGAACTTCCTTTAAATATCATTCTAGAATTCCATATCCCTCAACCATACCAAATTTCATCATATATATTTAAGATATGACTTCCGTTCCGTCCCAGTTGGTTAAATTCTTTAACTTCTTCCAAAAATTACATTTGAATCCCATTTCCATTAAACCATACCCAATTACATAATGATCGGCTAAGAAATGACCTAGTTCCGTTTTAGTTAGCCATATTCCAGATCTTACACTTCATAAAATGGGTACTTTGCATGAAAAAAGTCCTAAGCTAAAGAGCTTTATTGTAAAAGAAAGTTTTTGCTCGAAAATAACAGCTTTTCTTAAAAAGCGAGAATAAATAAAATGTTAAACATACATCTATTTTTTCAGATATTATTCGTATATTTTTAGATCACTGAGCGCAAAGTTATATTTATATTTAATGGCTATAATGAAAAATCGTGTTTCTTAGAATATGTCGTCCTTCTAGCAAGTGAGCGATACGGATGTATGTTCAAAACAAACAATAATAATAAAATACGGACATCAATTTATTAGTTTAACACTTTGAAGACGGATAACGTGAATTCACGTTTTTTATTTTCCAACCGTTGGTAACGGATAACGTTAATTTACGTTATTTGGAATTTCAAGCAGCATAGTACAAAAAACTGCAATTTTAAGTAAATAAAAAAGTTACAAAAGTTACAAACAAACATGTGATGAATTATGTAACCGTTATATTCCATTTAGTGTTACACTGCGTGTTTTCGAAATTAACACTAATTTCAACAAAGTATCCGGGAATTCAGGATACGAGTATATACTATTTGAAATGTGACGTCTGGAAATAGTCTCATTTAAAGCGGGTCGTAGACGTTTACCCCTGACAGAAGTATCAGGCCAAAATCCAGGTGGAGAGCTCGGGAAAACTCGGGTAAATGAAACACACGTACAAACTTCAAAAATTTGTAAAGTCTTAACGTTTACAGTGCGTGTGATGTCTGGAATCCAAAAATTTGTAAAAACAACATTTAAAGTGTTATGTTTAAAAAAAAACGCATTTAAAGTGGCTCGTGAATGGCCACCCCCGGAAAAATGATCAAGTTAAGTATGTGGGGAGCTCGCGAAAAATCGGGTAAATGAAAGGCCTTTACCAGACACAATACGTTAAAAATTAAGTTTTTACAAGTTTTTGAATTTTGAGTGTTTCACTCTCCCCCAATTTCCCCGAACTCCCACAATGAGACATGGCAAGAAAATTCAAAAGAGACCTTTTCCTGACATAATACTTTAAAAGATAAGTTTTTCTAAATTTTTGAAGTTTGAACGTATATTTCACTCCTCCCAATTTTTCCGAACTTCCAACACGTAACTTAACCTGGAAAATTTTTCATTGTTAATCGATTCGAATGAGATTTTTTCCAGATATAACACTTTTAACGATAAGTTTTTACAAGTTTGCACGCTAATTTTACCCCCGCCAGTTCCCTGAACTCATAACATGAACTGGACCTTTAAAATTTTCGAGCGATATCCATCGACAAACCGATCGCAAATGACGCTTGTTTAAGGCGTAATAACTTAAAAGTTACTGTTTTACAAATTTGTTAATGTTTGCAGGTGTATTTCGCTTCCCTCAATTTTACCGAACACCCAACATGAAACTTGCCCTGGACAATTTTCCAGCTAGCGATATTCATCGTCGAACTGATTGAAATGAGACCTTTGCCAGACATAAGACTTTAAACGTAAAGTTTTTACAAATTTTGGAAGGTTGGACATATACAGTGGCGAGCAAAAATGTATACATAAAGAAAATATTTTAAGTTTTTAATTTCAATAGTTATAATTTTATTATTTAGACAATAAAAGTAACTTGATGTTTATAAGATTTATAAGATTTACTTAAGAAAATAACAATCATTTAATTCATTGTTTATGTCATATGTATTCAAGTATGCCCGTTTTAAATACAGTTGTTTTTTTTTGTTTTTATATTTACTCAAATATTGATAAAGTGAAATTGTGTTGAATTATTGTTGTATTTTAATTAAAAAAACTTAAAATTGAAAAACATATCAGTTATAACAAAATATCAGTTCTCTTTGCGAAAAAGGATATTCTCTGAGGAAAATTGCTACGCAATTACATGTCATAGAACTGTACGCAGTTTAAGAAACAGGAACAATTTGGGCAAATCAAAGAGTTGTAAAGGACGTCCTACACTTTTAAATGAGTGCAAAGCGGCTAATGAGTTTGGTAAGAATGTTAGTGAGTCGGTTGTTGCAAAAAATACATAGGTTTGCATTCATACATAAAGAAGAAAAAACCAGCCTTATCCAAATAAAAGTGCGCCTTGAATTCGCATAATTTCATAAAAATTGGTCTATTGACGATTGGGAACGGATGGTTTGTGCCGACAAAACGAAAATAAATCGATATCAGTCAGATGTGAAGTGCTACTGCTGGAAACATCATGTTACGGAACATAAAAACAAAGAAACATCATTTTACGGAAACGATAAAGTACGGTGGCGGATCGGTGATGGCATGGCGATGCTTCACATGGTGAAACGTAGGCCACTAGTGGGTGAGGATCAAGGGCATTATGTGAAAGGAAGAAAAAACTGTAGTGGAGTTTGTGGATGAATGTGCTTATCCGGAGGAAGAAATTGTTTTTCTGCAAGATGGAGACCACAAACACGCAGCTAAAATAGTGCAAAAATGGATAAAAGGTCAGAAGTCTGCTCAAAGTCCGAATATGAATTCGATAGAGCGACGCTTTTCTAAGCGGCGATTAAACGATTATGGCGAGGCACCTAAAAACGTAGACGAATTATGGCGGCGAGTTGAAATGGAATCTAATAAGATTCCACATGACTCCATAAAAGGGCTTGCCGAGAGCATGCTCCGACGTATAAAATCAGATATTGACAATATGGGACTTTGGACCAAATATTAAAGATGTCACATTTAAAAACGTGCATATATGGCCTAAACAATGAATTTTGGTATGTTTTTTTAATTAATTAAATTATTATTATTTTCTTAAGTAAATCTAATGAATAATATTACAAACATGTAACCTCAAGTTATTTTTATTGTCTAAATAATAACTCTAGAAATTAAAAATTTAAAATGTTTTCATTACGTATCCATTTTTGCTTGCTACTGTACACATTATGTAGGGGTACATGTACATATCAAACTAATAAATTATGCCGGTATTTAAATTCTATTTTTCTTGTATGTTATAAACGAACATTCATATATTTTCGGCAGATTTTAATGTTACTGAAGTTACCCGAACATTTTTAGCCGAAAAATTGGTATTATCGACATAATTTGTCGTGTTAGGGGCTATGAATTTGAGTTGGGCACTACACTTAATACCTGTGCCAAAAAATCACACCATATTTTATGTAGCATCATAGTGAAACAAATAAAAAGCTAAAGAATGCATGTTTAGTGGTAATTTGGACTGGATGTAGCTAGACCAATTCGTAAAATGCCGGATCCCGTATTTCTAATTTACTGTGTTAGGAGGCTATGAATTTAAGGTGTGGCACTAACAGTAAAAACCTGGGCTACTAATTCTGTGGCAATAACCATATAAATGTATTTGGAAATTGTCTATAACTTCCAAAACCTTCCTGGGCTGGAAATACTGGTTGATGTTACGTAATTGTCTCAATGCTGAGTAAGTGACCAGCATTAGCCATATATTCAAATTTAATAAAATGGCCATGTTCCAAAATCCCAGGTTAAGGTAAATTAAAATTTGTATCTCTTAAGAACTTTCTTAAGTTATCTTATGACTCTTAACCTATAGTGAGCTCCTCAGTGCCAGCCGTATGATAAGGTTGGCACAATCTCCCAGCTACGATATGGCCCAAATAAATTTGTATTAAAATCGTCTATAACTTCCAAGAGCTCGCTGCGCCGAAAAAAGCGATTGGTGTTTTGAGATGATACGTAATTAAGTGGCCTCATAAAAATTTGTATAAAAATTGGATGGCCACATATAAATATGAAAATTGTCTAAATATTTAAGACCTTACAGGGCCAAAAATAGCGATTGATGTGTACATTATTGTTTGAGTACTGACCATGTGGCTAGCATCAATCGTATGTTCAATTTTGTGTAAATGACAATATATCAAAGCAGGTTGTGTCAATCCTAACAGAAGGCTGTTACTGAGGAACTCACCATAGTTTGCCCATACGATCAAATAAAGAACTATATCCGGCCTAGGATGTTCTTAAGAAATTCAAATTTGTATTTAACTTAACCTGAGATTTTGGATCTAGGCCAATTACTCAAATTTAAATATAAGGCAGTACAAGCTTCTTGGTCAGCACTCACCTGATAACGTACTATCTCAAAATATTCAATTGCCGAATCCGGCCCAGCAAGGTCTTGTAACTTATAGACAATTTTCATATAAATTTAGCTGGAAGATTGTACCAAGAGATACAAATTTTCATTTAAATCCACCTGAGATTTTGGAACTTGGCCAATTATTCAATTCTGAACGAAAAGCTGGTACTGACCACATCGTCAACTCACATCCAATATTGAACCATGTCAAAACTTTAATCGCCATTGCCGGTACAGGAAAGACTTAGAAGTCATAGACGATATTCATCAGGTGATCAGTGTTTTGTTAGTGCCACAACTCAAATTCATAGCCCCTAACACGACAAATTATAAATAGGGGGTTCTGCTATTTATGAGTTGGTCTAAATCCACCCAATCCATACTACCATTAAGCACCCAATTTATGTGAAATTAATTATATCAATAAAAAATTGATAAACATTATTTATTCTGCAATAATTTTCTGCTAACTTCAATAACATGTAATTTTCGGCTTGTATGAACAAAATTCTGTGCTTCCACCTGATACAAAATATGTCGATAATGCAGGTTTTTCGGTTAACATTCTCGGCTAACTTCAGTAGCATCTGATTTTATAGGTTAGTTACTTGCAGCTGGGATATTTTATTATGTGACTTGGTCTATGAAAAGGGGGCTTACGTCTCTACTTTTTAGGTGTCACTTTTTTGTCAATTCGAATAGAGTATGAAACGCTCTTTCACATTTTCTCGATAACGTGTTTTCGCACGTAAGCCCCCTTTTCATAGACCATATCACATATAATTACTATCTGCACTACACATAATAGACTATCTTCTGCATTATCAATCTTTCACTTTCGGATAGCAACTTTTGGTTAACGTTAACCGGCTCATCGAATTACTACAGTAAAATATTGAAAATGGGATAATTTTATCGGCAAATGCACCCTTTCAAATACCTTCGCTTACTATAACTGTACTAATCGGCCGAATACGAGTCTAAATACCGTCAACAATAACGCCTTTAAAAATATTTGTATATTTTCGTATTTTATTTCGGCTGAATATATAATATGTATAGTAAAGATCCAATCTACATTATCGACTATAGAGTTAGAGTTCAATGATACCAATTAAGTTAGTATGTAGTGAAACTGTAGAACGAGATAGTTTACAAAATATAAAATTACTCACCATGAATCACACGATTACTATCAGTTTGGTAAACATTTCTGTAGAATTCGTCCCAATTGGCTCCATTTAATTCCTCCACTAACAAATTTTCCACCACATGGTTACCAATTATGTTAATATTTTCCCCATTAAAACTGTTATCGCCATCACTAAACAAATTTTGTGCACTAATATTGTTTAAAGTTTTAACGTTCATTGAATCGGCAATTAAATTTGTAAATAATTTAAGACCATATAATTTATTGTCACCACCATTCGAGTTGTCAATATTTTTAAGATACACATTGGTTAAATTAATATTATTTATTAGCGAATTATTTATGAAAAATTCTTTGTTCAGGTGTAAATTGTTTTTAATATACACATTGCCCTTAATTTTATTATTTGCATTTTTTAATAATAAATCGGTTTTATTCAACGATTTAACAACAAGATTTTTTATTTTACTGGCCCGTTTTATTCTAGTTGTATTTAGTTGTATGCTGTCTAGTTTAACGACTTTTCTGAACAGCTGATGTAAACTTATATCTAAATTTTGTTTGATATTTATAGTATCAACGGTATTATTTCTACCGGTTAAATATAAATTACTTCCACTAATTTCTCGAATTTTATTAGATCTATTCTTTTGCAGCACAGTTTTGGTTTTCACTTTTATCTGATCAATCATTTCCTGTTTTGTGCTTATTAAATTGTTTAAACGACTAAAACATTTTATTGTATTTAATAGCAACTGTTTGGCATCATCACCGTAGTAATTATCATCAATATTATTATTTGAAGCGTTATCAATTACAATATTGACAAAATTTATTTTATTCTCACCATTTAATACAATTACAGCAATTTTATTATAATTATTATAAACTATAATTGAACGGATATCATCAATACTCGAACATTCAATTATTTTATAATTGTTTAAATCATAATTATTAAATATTACTAGCTTATTGTTGTTTACGTTCGTCGTGACCAGTAAATTATCAAAATAATAATTGTAATAAAATTTGTTAAATTTTTGATAATTGAACGGCAATTTTTTAACATTTATAAATAATTCTGCATTATCAAAGTATTTATAAATTTTGCATAACTTGTAAATTTTATTATAGCATAATAGAAAATAATGTTCGTTATAATTTAGCGAGTAGTAATTAATTGTCGTATCAACGGCGTTCTCGTTAAGCATAATTTTTTGTATTTTTTTATAATTTGTCGGACTATTGTTGTTATTATAGTAAATTTCAATGGCATTTAGTTTGTAACTCGTAAGCAGGAGGATTGTGTTTTCACGATCATGGAAAATATGCGATTCATCCATTGCCTGCAGTGTTAAATGGTAATCACTTATAAAATGTGTGTACCGCCATTTATACTGGATTATTTCACCAATATCATCGTTTAATTTGTTCACCAGTAAGAAAATTAAATCATTATTGCTAACTGAATTGTGACTGTTTAAGAACTTTATGTATGGCTTATGAAATATCCGGATACGTTCTCGTGGTTGCAAATAATTTTCGTTGAGTTCTAGTTTTGTGGTGTAAATTATGAAATGGTTGGGAAGAAGTATGAGAATAACTATGTATGATTGCCATTCGCCTGCCTGAAATAAAAAAAGTTTAATTAGTTTTTTTACATGGTATTGATCTTGCTAGAAATTAAAATAAGAAAGATTAAAGTTCATTAATGCTTCGAGGGGCTAACGCTTATGTCTTCTTAGAAAATGTTGGAGAATGGAAATAAAACAAATTGTTCTACAAGACGTATTCTTGAAAATATTCCTTAGTTGATGGTGCCTTCGAATTATTTATTTATTGTTGGTCATTTACTATTTAAATTTGCCAGCGTTATCACAAAAGAGAATTCTTTGTTATAAAATATCAGTAAATTTTTTTATTCATTTTGTATATCTTTTTTCTTAAAATAAAACATCAAAGTGGAATAAAATATTAAAAGTGGTTCTTAAAATGAAAAATTGATTGGTCTCCGAAGAAAAGGAACTCGGTATATGCAATTTTCAAATGCAACAATATTCCGACTTTCTGCATTTTTCATAACAAATTACGATGAAATCTGGAAAGCAGTATTGTATAGGAATTTTGAAGCGAGTTTTGGACTAAATTCTAGAATATGTTCATGCTGGGACTAAACTTGGCCATTTCATGACCAATTTTTATGGTATTTGTTTCTAGATTGATTTTCGATTGAAATGTAAATTTTATATGAAAATAAGGTATATGTACATTCTACACGATTTAAGTGGATTTTTTTCGCTATAATTTTTTGATTTTCTGCGGCCATATAAGTTAATCTCTGTTTCTGGCTAACATCTCAAAACCTTCCACTAGTAACCAATACTTACGGTTGTTTTTCTAATAGTTAAGGTCATACTAAGACTACATGGACATTTTGTGGAAAATTTATGAATTTGAATTTTCACAATATTTTTTTATTTTCCGCGGCCGTTTAAGTTCTTTTAGTTTCTGGCCAATATCTTAAAAACTTCTAATAGTAACCAATACTTTCGGTTGTTTTTCTAATAGCTAAAGTCATACTGAAACTACACGAAAAACTTGGAGAAAATTTATGAATTAGAATTTTCACTATAGTTTTTTCATTTTCTGCGAGCATATAAATTCTTGTCAGTTTCAGCCCAATATCTCAAAGCTTCCACTAGTAACCAATATTTTCGATTGTTTTCTAATACCTGAGGTCATACTGATACATAAGTCTCAGTTTCCGGCCAATATTTCAAAAACCTATGTTAGTATCTGATACTTTCGGTTGTTTTTTAATAGCTAAGTTCGAAACTAGACTACATGAAAAATTTGTGGAAAATTTATGAATTAGAATATAAACTATAATTTTTTGATTTTCTGCGGCCATATAGTTCTTCTCAGTTTTTGGCCATTATTTAAAAAATGTCCACTAGTAACCAATACTTAAAATAAACAACAATGATCAACAATGTCATAAACCGCTATTGTGCTGGTGGGAGATACATTTTGTGTTATTTTGATATAATCATGTGGCATATAGTTTGAAATAAATTGGGCCAAGCAATAATGTTTTACGAGCACTTTGGTTCACAAATTTACAACTTTGGCCTTGATGCTAGAGATTCTTGTTTTATATGTTTCATAAATTTTCCGATGATGTTTCCCAATTTTCCGTGTTTGTCAACTTTCAGACTGAAGTTATAATTTTAAAATAAGAAACCTCGTGAGGCTTCAGCCCCTAGCATTTTCAAGGTATTCTTCCTCATTCTATAAATGAATTAATAAATTAGTTCAAAGCGATAGTTCTAGCCGCTTAGTTGTGATATCAGATAAAACTGAAGACCATACAATCGTCAAACAATTACATAAATCCGAAATTTAGCATCAACAACTTGTTTAAAAGCCGAAAATGGGTAACTTTGAAACAAGCGTTATATAATTTTTCGGTGATTCTAATATATTCCATATTATCTGGAATTTCGATCTGTACATCAATTTGTTTAAACTAATTAAAAAATTTCTATAGGTATCCATGCAGGTATAAAATCTTATAAACTAATCTAAAGGAAGAAGAAAACTTCTTTTGATTGTTAACAGCAAAAAGAGTTATACTTGAATCCCACTTAGAATGCCACTAGAGTGTCTTTCAAAGCGTACTTCTTTATATATTACTTCTAGCAAACCTGCAATATCGGATCCACGGTTCGAAATTGGAGCAAATTGTAAAATTGTTTGATTGACGAAAACGGTTTTGTTTAAAGTTAATTTTGAGCGTAACATGATAAAGGAGCCCCGTAACTTAAAGAACTGTTTACTCAAGTCAGCCTCTTTCCCTCGTCTCTAGGCCTGGAACAATGCACTGGAAAATATACCGATAGGAAATATTTCCGTTTGGCACTGTTTTAGCCATACTTTAGAATATGGGAAAAGTTTACATACAATTTCTGTTTAATTTTTTTTCAGTGGCACTATTCTGGCTTTCCCTGGTTGGTAGGGCATTTGAGTAGGGCATTTTTTTCTAAATTAGATTTTTCTTGCTTACTGTTGGAGTTTGGTGTAAATATTTTTGAAACAATAGATATATTGGGAATAATTTTTCCCGATAAAAATTTTGTGGAACAAAAGTTTCCCAATTAACTTTGTTTCGAATATATTTACACCAAACTAATTCCAACAGTAGGCCAGAATATAACTTAGACAAAAATGCTATGAAAATATTTTTCCCAATTCCCTATGCCCAGGGAAAGCCAGAATAGTGCCAGGCATACTAAAGTAAAACGTTAAAAACCGGTAGAATTATTACTGCTTTTCTCATAAAATTTCTCTACCGTCTAAAATTTCCGTGCGGAGTTCATGGTTCCGCCCCAGGTAATGAAAAACAGGTTTGTTGCAAGAAACCTAATTTCAATTTTGTCGATCTGGCAAACAGCCTGAAAGTATATGCGACGGGCTCTGACGATTTGAATAGTGAAATCTGTTGGACGCTGCAGAAAAATAAACGAGCAAACAAGATATAGATTAGTACAGAAACCAACCCTTTCTCTTATTAAGAAAGGTAGTACATTGTACCACTGGAATAATCACTGCCCCAATAAAAGCTGCCTCTATCATGTTAGAAGGCATAATAGATGACTTACTTTCGACAAATTAAAATTAAAGGACATTACTAGAATATGGAATAGAACAGATAAAATCTCTCCATTTTTCGTAAATAAAAAAATATTTATGAAAAATGGTTTGTTTGAAATATGATGAAATAAAGTCCTAAGAGAAACAATGTTGCTTCTTCAATGTTAAAGGTGGCATCAGTTCCTCAGATACAACCATAACTACTAAAACAGAAACTCAAAATGTGTCAAGCGCCCAGCTAAAGATCAAACCTGATAGTTTATAAAAAAATGATAGTTTGTTTAATATCCGAGATACATTTCACACAACAATTTTATTGAAAATTTATATGATATCGTGTTTATCACACAATACACCCAGCCAACACTGCAAGGGAGGGCGTGCGATAGGAAATGTTTTTCATTATAGTAAAGTATAATCATAATTTAAAATGACAATTTGGTATGTTTATTCGAAATGAAGATATTTAAAAGTACGAATAAATAACTAGTTTTTGTAAAATGAACCCAATCTTGAAAGTAATTTTGTATAAGAGAGCTGCAGCTTCTTCGTATATTTCATGATTAAAAATTTTATGAAATGTTAATTTATTAAAGAAGCTTTTCACATGCAATTCTATCTTGTTTTAATATCATTCAATTACCTAATAAAAATGATTTTTATGAACTATAATAGCAAATTATTACATCTGTTAAACTTAAAATATATATTTAATTCTGCAATAAACGCATATTAAATTTTTAATTATATTAAATAACACAAATTCATTGATAATTTTTGGTTTTTCAAAACTGGTTTAAATTCCACGAAAAATGTTGACGTATTTATATCTCTTAGCAATAATGACACACCATGCGGCAGACACTTGAAGTGAAAACACGTCCTATAATTGTTATAAAAGTAATATTCGGCATGACGAATTCAAAACCAAGCAATCCTACCTTGACAAATACACGTACGGTTCAGGCAGGATTTAAAGAAAAACATAGTAAAGAAATAAAGTTAAATTAAACTATTAGAAAAGAAGGAACAACTGGATTAAGAACAGTTCTTAACAGACATACAACAGTCAGCATGAACATACATATTTAATAATACGACTTAGATACTAAACGATGCCGAAAATCGTTCATTTTTAATTTTACTACTCGAAAATTTAAAGCTCAAATACAATAATGATTTCCATTTTTATTCTTTACAGACCTTCCCTAAAAATTCACTCTAACACAACTTTAACTATGGTAACTATATGTGATATTAAGATGTGTTAACCCGCCCCCATGTTTAAACCCGCGACTTTAAAAAAGCAAATAACTAACTTTATAGGCAGTCGTAGAAAATACCAACGTTACTGCGATAACTCAATCCATAATTAAATATTAACGGAACAGATATTACTTTTTCACCCTACACAAATATTTTTTTACTTACATAAACATGTTGAATTTCATTAACGTCTTCAATCCCATCTAAATTCCCAATAAATTTTAGTTTTTTTCCACCGTTCTGAGGAATTTCAATTTGACTCAAATCGATGCCACTCAATAAAAACGCATAATTATCGGTTTGGAATATTTTTGGATTTTTCAAATTCGAGCAATTCAAATATCCGCCTGATGTGCAAGTTATATTAGTTTCTGTAAGTGGACGAACTAGAATTAGACATACAGTTGCATACAAAATTAGCTTGTTTTACCTTCACGTGGTCGTGTAGCCGCTTTACTAATTAAACGCTCCATTGCAATAATTTTTTCGTTCAAGTATTCACCAACCGTAATTTTTTCTTTTAGTACACAATTATAAGAATTTAAATTAAAAATTATTAAAAATATATTTAGAATTATAAAATTTTTGATAAACATATTTTTTGCTACGCCAATAAATAAATTTAATTTAATTTTACAAATTTCGATTGAATGTTATACCGTCGCACTGGTTGGAATTGGACTGTGAACAATCATAAATGCCGTGCGCTGTATCGACAATGTTACTGTACATTTTTATAATTCTATGGCAGAGTTGTAAAATTTAGTAATTTTGAAAATGTAATGATATAAATGTCTCGGGAAAATGAATAATGGTGTTTAAACTCTGTCAACATTTAAAAGAATATCTAAACCAAATAATTACACATTCTATTGAACTCATTTTTAACAGTTATGCAGTTAGGGTTTTTTATTTGGTACGTTTTTAATCGTTCATCAAATAATTATTGATCGTCCATTAAAAAAATTATGATGACTGAATCATAAAATCTATGATTATGAAAATATTTATTTAGTTATGTCTTGGTGGTTTTAGATGTTTGTGAATTATCGTGAAGATATCTGCTTGAGGTTCCTTAAATAATCGTTTAAACAACACACCTTAGACGACTACCTATACATAACATACATAAACTAAAACAAAGTGACTTATACTCATTTACATGGGTTGCCGAAGTAATGTGGATGGTGAAGTAATTTAGCATCTATAAAAAAATTCGTGAACAATAGTTGTGTAATATTTTCAGTAACTTAATAGGGATAGTTAAATGAATAAATATTATTTATTCAAGCGTGACTAACTTGAGTTGAATATGTAAAATTTGACCGATTCTAGTAGCGAAGGAATAACATAATCTGATGTAATCTGAATCACGTCTATTGTTCCCATTCAAGCGGTCTGTAACTTTAAAGGTATTTCTTTATCGTAGTCAGTAAGTACAAACTAAGTTTAAACCGAATCTGTATGATAGTAGGTATAGGTATTCAAACAGTTCTATACAAAGTCACTTCGCGCTTCGAGAAAGAAATTATAGGGAAATTATTTAGATATGATTGTGCCATTATTAATTTTTTGTTGATTTAATTAATAGCCTTAATACAAATAGGACAACTTGTAAGATCGGATCAAATTAGAAAGAAGAATGGAGGTGATTGCACGACATTGAAATTTTTTCATATGTAGGGTTAAAATTATCATTCATAGATATATTTTAAAAACGGAAGCGGAAAATAAGGTATTACGCTATACTCGCCACAATTGGCAGCACAAAAGAGTATTTCTTTGTTATAATATAATTATAAGCGATATTTTTTCATTTTGTTTCTTTTTTTCACAACACAACATAAAACATTACAGCGGAATTAAATATTAAAAGTGATCCTTAAAATGACAAATTGATCGTTATCCGAAGTAAAGGAACTCGCGGTATATGAAATTTACCAATATTCTCTGTTTCCGCCAATTCTTAACGAATTTCGATGAAATTTAAATAGTAGAATTGGTTAGGGATGGATATTAATGTGAGTTTTGGACAAAATTTTAGGATCAGTTACTAAATATGGCCATTTCATAACCAATTTTTATGAAATTTATGCTGTGTACCTGACTCCGATTTTTTTGTCTAAATATCCGACTAGCTAAATTGATCGTTAGTTCACCCAGGTATTGTTAGATGTCTCTAATATTTATAAAGCAAAATTTACGCAATATTTAGTTCCAAACTGAAAACTGGGTTCCGATTTATCAATTACCGATTAGAAATGTATTGTAGAATGTTAAATTTAAGTTTATATAGCAGATTTTAATTAAACATCAGATGCGGTTTGTTTTGTGCTATCTTTGAACGAATTGTATGAACTAACCATCAATTAAGTTAGCTAGAAATTTAGACAAAAAACCGACGTGAGGCACACAGCATTAGTTTCTAGATTGATTTTTGTATGAAATGTACTCGTACTTTTTTGATAAAAATGTAGTATCTGTACATTCTACACGATTAAAATGGATTTTGAGTTGGCGAGAATTCGGCTATTTCTTAGATATTAATAAATTTTTGTCAGATATTAATAATTGTAAAATTTGCATCGCATACTTTGGGCTGTTTTCTTAATAGTTTAGATCTGACTGAGACTTCATGAAAAATTTGGGGCAAATCATGAATTAGAATTTTCACTTTAATTTTCTGATTTTCTGCGGCCATTATAGGTTCTTCTCAGTTTCTGGCCAATGTATCAAAAATTTTCACTAGTGACTATAGTACTTTCGGTCGTTTTCTTTCTTCTCGTCATTTCTACTTTTTTCTCGTTTCGGCTAAGAAATTGCTAAATCCCCAAAATCCTCAAACTCAAAATCCATTTTAATCGAATAAAATATGCAGATACCATATTTTTATGTAAAATTTATATTTCAATCAAAAATCAATTTAGAAACCAAATTTCATAAAAGTGGTTATGAGATGTTCAAGTTTAGTAACTGATCCTAGAATTTTGTCCAAAACTCAATTTAAAATCCCTAACCAATTCTACTATCTACTATCTAAATTTTATCGTAAGACTATCTCTATTTCAATATTTACTTCCGTTGGGATATTTTATGTTGGGAAAAAGAGAAACAAAGTGAATAAAATATTTCCGCTGGTAATTATAAAACGAAGAAATCCTCTTTTTGTGCTGCCACTTGTGCGAGTAGCGTAATCCTTTATTTTCCGCTGGCACATTTCCGCTATCTTATACAGCAATCAAACAATACGGAATGGGAAATACATGAAATGTTCAGAAGTTCATACGCAATCTAAAAGTCATATTTTCGTTTTACCTAACGACAATTGCTCAGAGTTTTTAATTTAAGAAAATTAAATCGGCTTGTTCCATCGCACTCTGAGCTAACGGGTGATTTTTTTTTCTTTTTGATTTTTCGTGTATATGTTTTTACACATCATACGTGATTAGCGAGATATGTCAAAGCCAATTATTCTCAGTTAGCATTGCCATTTCATCATGGAAAGACTTACACCTGAACAACGTTTACAAATTAATTGAATTTTATTATCAAAATTCGGTTAGTGAAAAATGTGTTTCGGTGAAATTTTTTTTCCGCGATGAAGGTCATATTTGGTTAAATGAGTACGTTAATAAGCAAAATTGCCGCATTTGTTGTGATGAGCAGCCACAGGCAATGAAACCAAACCAAAATGCACCCAGAAAAAACAACTGTTTGGTGCGATTTATGTGCCAATAGTACTGTCAACAATAGTACTGTCACGGCCAATAGTACTGTCGTTCGATCATTTTTAACTTTTTTACCCAAGGTGGGTAAATTCCCAATTCATGGACTTATTTATTGAAACATAAGTTCAGTGAACAATTTATCACACGTTTCGGTCCGGGGCATTACGTCATTAACGAAATACCAGTCGAAATGTTCGAAAAAGTGGTGAAAAATTGGACATCTCACATGGACAAATTAAAACGTAGCCGTGTTCAATATTTGCAAGAAATAATGTTTTAAAAGTAAATGGCAAACATTGATTTGACCGAATGCATGATTACCAGAGAAATGTTTTGGGAAATTAAGTAAATAAGGTTATATTTTTTGTCAAAATTAAATAGTTGCACGAGTCTACTTTTACTAATATACTAAAAAAAGGGCGAAATAACCAACGTTGACGAAGGTTTCATATTTCTTTTTTTTAAAGGAATTGCAAAGCAACTTAAAAGCAAAAAATCGAATGTAATCATCATTAATTTGATAAACTAAACCGGATAGGAGTTGCAGATGGGAGATGGGTGCCATCATAGAGTTGCTAGCTGTCATTCAGATATAATTATGAAGTATTCTTTGAAAATGTTTGATTGATTTTTAAGAATAATAATAATCAAAATGATACCGTTTAGTAAAGAGTGTGTCATTTCGAGGTATAGAACTAGAACAAGTTGGTAACACTTTCTTCAAGGAAAGCCGATTTGACAGCTGGTAGTTGATTTTGGGTTTGCTATTTCATAAAAAATAGACTCACACCAGAGCAACGTTTGCAAATTGTTCAAATGTGAAAATAATGGTTCACATACATATTCGTCAATCAGAGCAGTTAATTCGATTAACTATGGATCGCTTTCACACCACGTTTAATCTAAATTATACGCGATTCGGATAATACGCGTAGTGATTAGTATTGAAGAGAATCTAAATGGATCGATTGTGGATGATTTTTCTGTAAGGAACTTGGCTTGCAACTTGTGCAGGAAATAAAATCATACGAGCTATTTTCGTGTTTACTAGCTCATTTACAATGTGGCATGAAGTTTGTGTTAAAATCCAACGTGTGACTTTTGTCCTGCTATTTTTAATTTTCGCGTACTTCTAAATTTATAGTTTTATTATGTTCATATATACTTATACTCGTACACCGTAGCTGGTACATTTTTTTGTAAGCAACATCGTACTACACAAATGTTTTCCTTTTGTGCTAGCCTCGTTCCATATATGTATATCAATGCAACTTCAAAACAAAAAACTCGCCAATTTAAGTAATAGTATCGTCAGCTAGATGTAAAGTGGAAGCGTGGACATATCCGTACTGTGCTATTTATTTTTAAATAGTCAGTCTCGTTGGACTGAAGTTGCGATTTTAATCGTAATCAGATGAGAAAATTTCATTTTACATCCTGTCTCTGGTGGGACTCGAACCCCGCTTCTCCCGGTTTAAGCGCCCAAGGTTTTGCCAGTACACCTTCTTCCCGGTCCAATGTTGTGATACTGCGCGCAAAACTTTTAATTTTGATGATTATTTAATATTCTTAGCAAATGCTTCACAAAATAAATAACAAATTTTCTAGAATTTTTCCCTCAAAATTAGAGTACATTTAGGCGAATAAATCTAAAATTAAGTCACAGAAAACGTATTTTGGTGAGAATTAAAATAGTTGATGTCAGTTTTCGATTTAGAAGTATTTGTACCTGAATTGATTTACTTTTCTTCTTTATCAGAAGTAATTATGTTTGATTAAAATTCAATTTCTATTAACCTTCAATTTTTTTGATTTATATAAAGCAAACTCGAATTTTATTAATACTGATAAATACGCCAACTATGATTAACAATTTTTGTTTTAGTATGATAAATTAGAATACAAACACTACTTATTACAAGACTGGCCTCTAATATTTTAATTCTCAACAAAAAAAAATCCATTATCCAGAACACTGAGATTTTCACTGTTTTTGGTGAGGTATATCATAGAGGGTGAGGCTCGAATGTTGCTACACAAACAAATGTGAATAATGATAATTTTAATTTTGTTTTATTTCTTTTTTTGTCAGAATAAAAGATTTTGTCAGATAGACTACGAGTGGTGCAATTACATTATGAACTAGAGTCTCCAATTTTAGTACCGGGAGCATTAATCATTCGCCACTACGGCGACTACAGCTAACAACAGATAACAATCCTTGCATTTCAACAAGACAATACTAGCGTTGAATAAATATAAATATTTTATGGAGAAAAGCCGACAACTATGGCTTGAGATGCACAATGTAACACATAACACATTAAAAACGCCCAGTCGTAACTTTTTTTGTCACCACCAGGAATCGAACCCGGAACCCTTGAATTACAGAGCAAGCGCTCTACTTACTATGCTATCGAGGGCGACAATACAGCTGTTAATTGAAGGAGTGTTTCGCCTATTGTGCACAAAGATGTGAATCGGAAGATCATCCAATTCGACTAGAGTTCTGCCAAAAGTTGTTCCGTTTCGATGAGAACGATCTAAACTTTATAATTCGACGAGGCGCACTTTAGTTTAAACGGGAAGGTAAACATGTTATACGATAAACTTGTAAATTTTATAATTTTATTTATTAAAACTTTGTTTATAATTTATTTACTTTTGAACATTTTATATATTCAATTATTTTACATTTATTTTAATTTTCTGAACATTGTAAATGTCGGTCCTGATATTACTTTATATCATCTTTTAAATTCCAAACTTTCCAAACCGTTTTCAAAATTTTCAACTTTATATAGCTTTTGAAGAGTATATAAATATTAATTAAATATGAAGTGCTCTAATACAAAATAAGAAGTACATTTTAATAAAAATATAATATGTTATCCAAAAGTAATAAACTATTCATAATTAATAACGACAATTATATGTTTATAAAGGGTGTTTCATCTGTTAGTTTTTATTTTTATATTAACAAAAAACACATAACGAATGTTGAAAATTAAAATTTTTTTTATTGAAAATGAAAGTTGGTTCTATGCCATTTATGTATGGAATAACATCGTTCATGTGACCACCACGGCTCCTGTTACAGGCCTGCATCCGAATATCACAGTTTTTGATGACTTTTTACAATAAAAGCACTTCAGTGATCTCGATTTCAGCTCGTTTGTTGTTCTTAAGATCTTCAATTGTTTGTGGATCCTTGCTATATACTTTATTTTTGAATAAACCCCAAACAAAATAATCTAACGGTGTCAAATCGCATATCTTGATGGTCAATAAGAATTTCTTGAAATTACTGGTTGCGAATAAGTCGAGTGTTTCACGATTTGTGTGACCGTCTTGCTGAACACAAAGATCTTCTAAATCAATTTCTTCCATTTTCGCCACAAAAATCCAATTAATCACTCTTCACCAACATTTTCACTAACAGCTCTTATTACTTCACGGGTACAATCTGGACGATGGTTTTCATAAGCTGTGCGACCTGCAATTGATCCAGTTTTTTCAAAACATCCAACAATTTTGCGACTTCCAGGTTCTGTAGGACGTTCATGTTGACCAAAATCATCATGCAATTTACCAAATGCTTGTTTTTTATAGAACGACCATTTTCGTTATAAGTTTGGATAACCAAAACGCGTTGTTGTGTTGCAAACGAACACATGACAAAAAATGCCATTGTTTTAAATTGTCAGTTGTCAAAAAATTTTCCGGTTGCTCCGCACAAAAAATATTGTTACTTGTATTAGCTTAGAAACAGATGAATTGTTAAACACCAGCTGCGTTTTTTTGAAAACAATCAAGTAGAGTTCGCGATAGCTATTTTCAAATTTGTCCAATTTAAAATTAAAAATTTATTTTTTTTTAAATTAAATAATTTAGATCTTATAGAACTACTCCGTTATTATACAGAACTATACAGAACAACGATATTACAAGAAAACCATACAACTTTTATGATGGATTTTTTTGGTTATACATAGATTTCTAATAAATCTAAATTATTTAATTGAAAAAAAAAATTAAATTTTCAATTTTAAATTGGAAAAAATTTGAAAATAGCTATCGCGAACTCTACTCGATTGTTTTCAAAAAAACGCAGCTACCCTTTGCAAATATTATCAGTGTAGCGCATTATATTCGAACTCGGTGTAGCTCGCTTTTGAGTTACACCGAGTTTAAATATACTGCGCTACACTGATAACATTTAACAAACTTGAAAAATTTCTAATAAGCACCAATAAAATACCTCGAAACATCCATTCAGGGAGGTTGCATTCTGTTTCGAAGAACACGATTCCAATAGTACAGTGAACGGAGTGCGTTCTAAACATGCTGAAACAATGTTTCTTCTTGGAATTGAACCGACAACGAATACGTTTCCGAAATATATGGTTTCATCAAGAAGGAGCCAGAGTTCGCATTACAAGATTAGTATTGGCGACCCAGCGTGAACAATTTTGTGAAAAGTAATCTCACGACACTCCGAACATCGTTGGCCTAAGGTCACCTGACCTAATTTTTTTTAGTTTTTTTTATGGGGTTATTGTAAGCATATCATCAACGAACAACGTTTTAATCCACATTTGTTTTTGTAACAACATTCGTTCTTTGAAAAGTTAATGTGCTGAATAAGAAGATAGGTACAAAATTTGGAACAGGATGTTTTTGAAAATAACCCAAACTCTGAAATTCCGTGGCAATCTGTGGAATGACTTATTATTATATAGACTGGAAATTGAAACCTGAATTCCGTTGCACAATTCTTCAATGAAAATTTTTTTCTACAGAATTTCTTAAAGTTTGATAATACATGAATTTTACAAAGGTATTTTCTGGGTTTCGCTTTTCATGATTATTATTTAAATAATATCTGTAACAGTTTTGCTACAGTTGTGCGATAGAAATTTTTCGTTTTTGAAGTAGAAAGTTCCACACATAAATATGGTTTTTAAAAGGGCCATGAACTACACACAAATGCGATTCCATAAAAATACCAGGCACTATCCGAAATAACTGCGACAATTGTTGTATGGAAATTAAATGAACAATTTTGCCTCTTGAAGTCAAAAGTTCTATGTTTTAAACAAATATACTGCTCAACTGAATCCACATTTGTTTAGAAAAATTTGCGGAAGTTCAGTAGTTTGAGTTACTGATATTCCAGGCATCGTGGTTGTGCGGCCATGAACAATCCCGAGTTCAAAAAGTATTGCCAAGTTATGATGCTTGATATGTTAAATTTTTATTTTATTTTAATTGCAAATAAATAAAAGAAGTAAAAAAAATGTTAATAATTCTCGCGAAAGTTATGGAATATCCTTTAAATATGCATGTATTCCTAAAAATTTAATTTAATTTATTGAGTAAACCAACCATGTCGATAGAATGATAACATTTGAAATCTCTCAGAAAACTCGTGCAATACTTTTATGGCATAGAAAATCCAAAGAAATTCCTTAACCTGGTTTCCCCTAATTTTCATAATCGATAGTACAATGAAGCGCTTGCGTTTTTGCACATAACGGGGAAATTAAAATTTTCCAATGTTTCTTAAACTTTACTGTTATATCTAAATAGTTTATATTGTTGCTGTAAATCTTTCATTGTGATAAATACGAGAAAACAAAATACGGAGGAGCGAATGTGAAAAGGAACTCAGTTTTTATTGTTCCGAAACCATGTGTACAGCGCTATTAGTATTCTCATTACGCTACAACAAGTCGGAACGTTGCGGTTATCAAAGTTGCAATTTCACAAGAATTATAACTCGTTTTTAGGAGGAAAATTTTGCTGTACATTTATTTATTTCTATTTGGTTCTTTCCGGCGGAAATTGATTTTTTCCTGACTTTACCCGATGAGTTGTTAATTTATGTTTTCTCGTTAAACCGCTATTTAGATCAAGTGTTTATAATATTTATGCTTAAATATATGTATATGTATATATGTATGCATGTTGTAAAATGAATGAATGTTCAAGCGGAGCTGTTTTCTATAGACATCGGGCTAAACGATTTAATCAATCAATGTCCTGATAGCATCACATGGTGACAACTTTGATATGGAAAACATGAATTATTAAGAAATGTTTGGGTTCATGAAATTATTTATAAATTTTCATTGGTGTTTTGTACATAAGCAGTGTATGTAAGAACTTTTGTTTCTTTGGGGAGGAGGATGTAGCAATGGCTATTATAAATTTAACTTATTAGCGGCGTATATGGTATTCGATCAGTGGATACGATTTATTCATTCGTGTTAAAATAGCTGTCACATTATATATGACACATACGATATGGAAAATGAGATAGTTTTATGTTACTGTATGAATAAATTTGAACCCATCCTTGTTTTCAGTATGAATAAATAGTGATTTTTCGAAATTCATTCTGATTCTCGTTTATCGGTATTGATTTGTTTAATCTGATTGTGTCGGTAATTTCATTTAAGATATGTGTTAATAAAATATAGTGGAAAATTATGTTTTAATATGTACATAAGTCATTTAGTTATTTAGCCAGGAAAAAGCTCCACATTCACAAGTTTGTTTTGCATAGCAACAATTTGATTAAAGGTGCTAATTGTTAAGAATTTTGATAACTTTTGAAAATTGTTAAAATATTCGCAAAACGATTTCGAATATTAATTTTGTCATTTTCATCTAAATTAAAAATTGCGCTTTCGACATCTGAGATACTTTTACAAAATGGTACAAATTTATCAACCGTAGATGGAGAAAACGCAAATTTCTTCATTAAACACTACAAATATAAGCAAAAGCAAGACTAAAATATTCTTGTTAAACTGAGTTAAATACCATTAAAAAATTATATTTCAAAAAATTATAGTTTAAAAGATAACTTAGTAATGTTATTAATTCATTTAATATCTTTTTGGTTGAAATATGGGGGACAATACAAAATATGGAAAACCACAACGAACAATTACATACGATACTCTACTCGTAACAATATTGTCGTCCGAAAAATTACAAATATCATGAATGATAAATTTAAACTCACCAAGTTAATTAACAAACTACATTTTTTATTACAATGTCGAAAGGAAAAAGCTTACCCGAAGACAAGAATTCTAAAAAACACGTTCAACATTAATAATGAAATTTTTACACGTTTTCAAAACAATTTCATATTTGGAGTTATTAATTTGTGAAGATATTTGTGAAACAATAAAACTCATTATGAACCAAAAACATTTTGAATGCTACACAACAATACTTGGAAAATCGACTATACCCAGCAATTGTTATGAAGAATTTTAAACCGGGCAAAGCAAAGTCAAATACAATTTCCATTTTAATAAAATAAAATTAAGACCAAAAATCAAATTGGACAATATTTCGTTAAATAATTTAAGTGAAACTTCAAGTAATCTAATGACCGTTATTTAACGCTTCTAATATTGATATTCCAAATAACGTTAAATTTATTTTACATTAGGTAATGGGTAGCATGCATACGGTTGGTAAATTTGTACCATTTTATGAAATTATCTCACATTTTATGAAAGTGTAATTTTTATTTTAAATGAAAATGACAAAATTAATGTTCGAAATCGTTTTGCAAGTATGTATTTTAAAAAACTTCAAAAGTTATCAAAATTCACAACAATTTACACCCTCGGAAGATTAAATTTTGTTATATGTGAAACAAACTAAACCATTTTTGAAAAATAATCCAAATATTATGGTTACACGAGCCGACAAAGGCAATGCAACAGTTGACACCTTACGTTGTGAATATTAAGATTTTTTTTTCTTTTTTGACGAAATTTTTAATTTATTTTTTTTTTTAGATTTTTCGCATATCAGTGGCCCTATTCTGGTTTTCCCCGTCAATAGGGAATTGGGAATTAGTGACGTTTTTATAGCAGTTGGGAATTTCTATTCCCCAAAGTGTGGTCTGGCGTTTGGGAATTTTTTTTATTGGGAAAAAATAATTCCATTTTATAGCAGTTTTGACGTAAATTTTTCCCCATTATTTTTTTAGGGAATTGTAATTCGTACCGTTTTGAATTTTGGAACATTATTTTTGCTAATAAATATATATTTAAAAATAAATTAAACTTTTAATAAAGCCGCAATACGTGGTTTAGTTTATAAATATTTACATAAAAAAAATTCCCAAAAAATGATTTCCTGTCTGCCAGAATACACATTTGGGAACGGGAAATATATATTTGGGCATTAGAGCAATTTGTAATTATAGCAAAATATTTTTTCAATTCCCAATTCCCCGGGAAAACCAGAATAGGGCCACAGAACGCCTATTTTAATCCAGAATTGGGAGACGAAACCACAAATTTGTGTATACGTATACGACGTATAATACACAATTTTGAGTAAGTGTGCTGTCATTTGTTACGCATATATGTGTGTTTTTTTTGTGACCATAGGCATCAACATTTAACGAACCGGGTAAAATCGGTTCAAAATGTTGGTGCTTCCACTCCTGTTTTGTGACATTTTCCCATGGTATCTGGATGGGGAATTTGACAAAAGCAAAATTATGCTAATTTTTGAGGAAAGTGAATTTATTTTTACGTGTCATTTTATTGAACACGAAATGTTTTACAATTGTTTGTTTTATAAAATATCCCTTTTTCAACCAAAAAAAAAATGGCTCTATTAAAGTCCAAACCACATAAATGTGTGAGTAAAAATCATAGTATGTAATGGCGTTTTTGATAAAAAACTGCACTTGATTTGAAGTACCACCAACACAATTGTGTGTATAGTTATAGTGTTTATTTTCGAACGAAAATATGTTCGAAAGGAATACACATGTAAGTTGGTTCAAAACACAAACAAAAATAAATTTTTGGCATGGCACTTTGCCGTACCCACACAATTGTGTTAGTAAAACACAAAAGGGATATAAAATTTGTTAATTTACAAAATACAAAATTATTAACCTAAAATAAAAACATTCCGAATGGTGTGGCGCGGCGTCCGAACAAATTTGTTTGTTACTAATACAAAAACACATATATTCTAACACTATTGCGTTCCGGTAATTCTTCTCTCCTATTATTATTTTTGGATCAAAATAGGCATTCTGTTGTTTATTTAACAACCTTTCGTATCCCTCCAATGTCTAAATGAGTGTACAATTAGTAATGTAATCTTGAAAAATGCTACTTGACCTACGGTCGTTAGCGGTTAAAATCCAATTCCCAACTAAAACATGTCTGCCCCACTTGAATTTCCAAAACATTAGGTTTATTAATTTTAAAGCTTTCAGAACCAAAATAAAAAAGCGGCCAAAAATACATTAACAATGCAACACAAAACCTATTGGCTGATGCCACACTAGGGTTGCTTTTATCTGGTATTTTTTTCATTTCTCTCCTCTTTACCAATAAAATCAAACACTTGCGGCGCAGATAAAACCGATTTTATTGGTAAAAGGGAACGAAACGAAAAAAATACCAGATAAAAGTTACCCTAGTGTGGATATGCACATTAATATACAAATAATTATACATGTCGAAATTAAATAACTGATTTAAAAATGTTGGGCTCCACTCATTCTTAACATTTTCAACAATTTAAAACATTGGGTTTATTCATTTAATGCTGGCTGAATCCAAATCAAAATTGGATCAAAACCAAACTTGGAACGTAAATCATGTTCTAGTGTCACGTGATTATTTAAAGGTTCTCTATAGGCTAATCAAATACTTCATAGAAACATTTTGACTCCACTTGTTTTTAATAAAACATTGGGCTTTTATATTTTAAAGCGATCAGAACTCTAAATGACCTATCAGAACCCTAGCTAAATGCACATTTATTCTAACAGAACCCAACCCGAAAAATTGTTCAAAACCTTGTTTAGGACGCACAACATGATCTGAGTACAGATTTTCGAAAACTGAGAGTTGGGAGTTTTGCTGCTATTTCACTAGCCTACAAGATGCACAAAATTAATATTATTGTTGTTTGATGTACTAATAATTAAATTTTATGTTTACATCTAGTGTGCTGCTGAAACAACATTAAAACTCCCAACTCAGAAGTCATGGTTTTCGAACAAAATTCGTATACTGGTTTGGTATTTTGTAACATCATATTTTCAATAATTTATCGAAGTTTATGTCTAACTTCTCTAGAATGAATAGAAATATTATTGCATATTTTATATCATTTCCAAGCCTGCTATATCTACTCGATTTCTATCACCAATTAATTTGTTTTCGATACTTCAACGAAATTAGGGAAAGAGATATTGGTGTAGATACTCGATCCGCTAGCAAGCAAGCAATTTGCTAGCCAAAATCCTGGCTACTCGGAAGGAAATTTAAATTTGAAATTATATTTTCAATACGCTTTTTGTTTTTTTTTTGTGCGATTGCACAGTAGAACAACAAAAAATTTGCTGTTTATTTTTGAAGCCATAAATTTTACTGTAATATCGCAAAAATTAGCGGATCGAGTATCTATCCCATTGTCACATTTGTTCTAGTAGATTCTGATAGCAATAGAAAATAATTAGTTTATAAACGAAACAGTCATAATTTCAGTTTAGGAAAAAGAGACATAAATTTCGATAAAGTATCGAATAAATGTGATGTCACAAACTGCCACCCCTGGTGTCATGTAGACAATTAACACCTCTCCTTTTACTAATTAAATACCCCCACTAAAAAAAATGTTCAAACTCTATCAGTTCTCCTTGGAGAAGTGGTCACTGCACATTACATTACTTATAAAATGGTTAACTTGTTTTTATGAACTTGGTTTAGTTCTCGGGTACTTAAATTGTATTTCAACAGTTGGTTTGCAATGTTATATTCCCACAAAAACACTAAAACTTAAATCGAATCAAAACTTAATAAACCAGTTTAATTTCTAGCATTTGAGCCAAGCAAAAATTCAATGAAAATAAAATGTACAAGAACAATAACGTTTTCGCTTGATTTTCATTTTTCCAACTAAATTATACTTGTAATATAGCACAACATTTCATTTCCAGTGAAATTTTATTTTTTATTGTTTTGTGTTTTAGTGTTAAGGATAATTGAAATTGACTGTAATAATATAAATAATGGCTTTTCTCATTCGAAATTGTAGAATAACAGCCAACCAAAAATAATAATAATAATAAATAAATGAAAGAAAAACATATCCACAATAATTTATTATAATGAAAGGAAAACTGTGAAAAATAATTTTTCAATTGTTAATTTTAATTTGGCGTGAAGGTTGTCAGAACTTAAGAAAAACCATTTTATATGGTAATAATTAAAATAATATTACACTTCTTAATATTTTATGAATCCAATCACCTTCTTCGATTTGAACTGAATGGGATTGTGGTGTATTTATACAGGTGAAGGATTATCTTTATTTTATACGTCTAAACATACCACCAGTAGGAAAATGGAATATGAGTACAGAAAATGTATAATTAAACAGGCTTAAGGTGTCCGTCCACATCACCGTAAACATTTAATTGTATCGCCACAACATTTAACCGTAAGGTCAGTTAATCGTGTTGGCAGTTAATCGTAAAACCCACATTATATTAAACGATTTTCTTATAGAGATTTTACAGTTCGTTGAAATAAAAGTATATTTTGAAACTGATTATTGCATAATTTATTTCACCCAAATTGAATTGTAATAATTCCAACATTTCCTTGGAGTCCAAGTGGTTGATCCCAAGTGCGCAAATGTATGAAAACACGAACTATATTTGACAAAATTAGATGATTAACTGATCATCTGATACCATTCCTTCGGGAAAAATTATGAAACCAAAATTATTTCCATGATTACGAGTTTTGATGTCAAATTCTAATAGAAACTTGATGTTTGACAAAAGAACGAAAAAAATGTCAAACACGAAAAGTTTGCAAACGCATTTGCCTGCGATTAAGGGACAATGTACAGAATGTTCTCGTTTATTCTTTCTGTATATTCCGAACGTTCAAAAACTGACATAAATCGTGATAGGAATACATATTCTGTTTTTGTCATGTCAAGCTGTGATAATAATTTTGTATGTGCAAACGATTTAATTTTATTTTTAATAAAAAACATACTTATACATAATACAAAATATTATTAACAAAGGTAAAATGTGTTATTAATTTAAACTTGAACATATTAATTATTAAATATTCCAAATTAGAGAGAGTTTTAAGTGGAGCCCAGGCGATATAAGATGCCTAGTTGATTTGATAATTCAACATTCCACGATGTTTGACTGCCAACCAAAGAAAGAGTTTAAAACGACATTGCATGTAAACTGGATGCGTGCGTATACTGATACATTCATATATTCCAATTAATATATGTTTGTACAATTTTATTTTTGGCCTATCCACTATTAAACCTAAAAAACAAGTTACTGGAGAGCGTTGTGATGGTAAAGGTAGAGAAGGTAAAAGTAAAATATTGTATATTAACTTTTATTTTGTTTTATTATGATATTATGAATTGAATGAATAAATAATTAGTTTAAAACGAATCAAATTAATTACCTATATCGTTGTTATATTATTTATTAATCTTAGAATTTGTTCCTTTCAAGAGAAGCTATTGGGAGGTGTAAAAAGGCGGCCTCAGCAAACTTATTTGCAATGGTTGGAATACTTTCCCATAAAAACTCGAAGTACTGGGCCGCATCCGAAAGTAGGCTTTAAATTGAAAATCATTTTAAGCGCAAATCGTATTTTCGAAATATCCCATGCTTTTGGGGTTATAATTATTTTTGAACTCACTGTCGATTCATCGCTTGAATCAGATTCAAAACATACAACCCCAAACGATTTTGGTGCTTAAAGCGGTTTCAATTAATTTGTGTTGATTCATAATTTTATTGTACTCGTATTTGGTATTTTCTCAATAATTAATGAACGTGGCAGAACTAAATAAAAATTAATAAAAAAAACAAATCGAGGCAGTCAAAAAAATATTCTGTTTATTGTATTTATGTTTTTTTATTACATTTCGTTCGGAATGTTATTAGGTCACGTGATTGATATGCTATTCCTTCTATTCTTTCATTAGGAATTTTTTTTATTATAGCGCATTCAAGTTCAGCTTAAAAAGATAATTTTAAACCAATAACAATCAAACGAATCAGGGTGATAGGGGAGCTCATTTCCAGCTAATGGTGCTATTCCATGGAGAAAACAGAAAAATTTTGCTGAACATCTGACAAAGACAATAACTAAAATTTACATTAGAGCGACTGAAACACAACATTTTTATTTTTTGGTAGGAAAAATTGGAGAAATTTTGACATCATCAAAATGTAACCAATGAATTATTTAAAAAACATGAAAAATTTTCATTTTGAAAGTTTAACAAAGAATTTTATATCCCAAAATTTACTAAAAAATATAATATTATTTTTGAGACGAACAGAATCATGTGGTTTTAATATTTTCTTTAATTTTCGAAAATATATATATAAAAAAATGCTCTACTATATAAATATGTAAGGGGAAAATTTTAGCATCAACAAAATTTAACCTATAAGTTATTTTTAAAAAATGAAAAATCTTTATTTTTAATGTTTGACAATAAATAACATCCTTAAAATTACTAATAAATTAAATAATATTTTCGGAACAGGCAGAATCATGTTATTTTATTTCTATATGCAATTTTCGAAAATAAATAAAAAGTGCTCTGCTATAAAATACACAATCTACAAAATAACACGTGCATTAAATTATTTTTAATAAAAAAATTTTCTTCTCTTACACAAGAATTTAACAAATTTCTTTTTCTAAAATAATGTTTTTGACTTAAATCAGTTTTTACACGAATATGCGAGACGATAATATACGTAAGCGCAATGTTTTATCCATAAAAATATTTTAGAAATAAAATTAAAAAGGAGTGGGGATGGTTTTTTCGTTTTGCTTGCTTTAAAACATACTAAACTTTATATTTTTTAGGCATATAATTGGGTACTGGTTATATACCTGATCGTGTTGTTGTTGTTTCACATGTAAAATTTGATCTGATCTGGATCATGGTGGTGTCATGAAATGCAGCTAATATTGAATATTTCGAATTGTTGGTGGTGTAAAAGTTATTCCACTTTTAGCGTTTTTTAGTGAAATCGCATGCGCGGCGACCTACCATAAAATTTATTTAAAAAAAAACGAAGAGTTCTTTTTTTCAACTTTCCTTTTTAATACAATTTAGAAGAGTGTGCCTTCGCAATAAAATTATTTTTATAAGCTTTGTTATCTTCTGTCAAATAAAAATAATGGATTTGTCTTTTTGTTTTCCAAAATTTTCTGTTGATGTTTAAATGACACCAGCGGGAAAACAATGTACTAGAGAAAAAAGTTGACCCACTATCAGAAAAATATGCGACTCTAACGCAGACTTTCAAATAGTATCACAATCCTGGCTTGTCACAACAAAATGTATATCTTATCAATTTTTTTCACAAAGTAAATCGTGTTTTAATTAAGTTTTTGGTGGCACACACCAAATAAAAAAGAAAAAAGGTATAAAAAGAAAAATATTTTGTAATTTATGTGAATAGTTCATACCTACTCGAACGTTTATAATTACAATGTCAATAATCGAATAAGCAGAAATGCATTTCATTTATGGAGGATACCATAGACAATATCCAAATCGCGAACGCTTTTCCGATAACAGAGTACATATTTCTAAACGGACATCAAATGTACTATGAACTCGAAGTCTCTGGACATTCGTGAAGAGATGAAACACAGACCAAATGGCACGTGGTTACTCACACATATAGGTTAGCCCTTATCAATGCAATATGATGGAACTCCCCTAACTATGCACTAATAGTGGGACAACACCAAAAAGTAAATCATCCAAGATGCTGGATTGGAAGAGGAGAGGAGTGGTCCATTGCATGGCCACTGTGGTCTCTTGATCAAAATCCATTAGACTTTTTTTTATGGTGTTAACGTTGAATACAGGTCAAAATATATTACCATAATCTAAAACATAAAAACAAATCATTAGAAATTAAGCATTTATTTATATAAATATTATGTATCAAACTGTTCATTTATAACCAAAACACTGTACACAATTACGTATACATAGCGTTACACAAATGTCAAACGCAAGTTATAGTAGTGAGATTCATTGTTTGTACACTCATTAAATTTATAGTAAGTAGCTTGATTAGCTAGAGATTCATAGATGCCACTGCTATAACTTGTGTAGAAAATAGAGCTATTAGAATTAAATATGTAGTATTAAATGTAGATGCCGACACCATGATCCACCAATTTTTCCAGTAAAAATTACACGAAGGAACGGGTCAATTAGAAACGAGATTTCGACAGGAGAGCATTAAACAGCGAGACCTATTTTGTGAAATAAAATTAATTGCTTGAATAAAATTATAATTAAGTATCAATCATTACGGTTTTATTCATTGAAGTACTTGTGGAAGTGAATATACATTTATTCGAGCATTTTGGATAAGATACCGGCAAATAGCATTTTGCCAGAAATACACCACGGAGTATAATCGTATTTTTGGTGACGGAGTGCCGTAACGCTATCCATAGAAACATTGGCGCCCGAGCAGGGACTTGCAAATCCAGTCCACACATCAACGGCAAAATACAACGGAGATAGACGGCATCTCGCATAACGGAGATATACAGAACCACGAGGAGACGCCAGCAAATTTCGCGCTATTACACTTTGTTAAGGTTGGCCTTGACGCCTTAATATAACGATCAACGGTTCATTTACGCGTCTCATTATTAACAGTGCAAGTTTCGTGGCATTCAGTGCGCGCGTGCAATAGACATTATTACGCGAGCATCTAAAATAAATAGAAATAAATTAGGTTAATAAGTTAATAATATAGTGAAATTGTGTAAAATGGAGGGGTTGAAAAAGCAAAGAGCCGTTATCAAAGGCTCAATGACCAGGTTATATACATTTGTAAGAGGCAATTTAGATGACGTTAGTGAGGACGAAATCAGTACAAAGTTAGATAGAGCGCAAAGGCTTCTAACCGAATTTATGGCTATTGAACGTGAAATGTTTGATCAAGACAGCAAGGTGGAATCCGACCTTGCCGATTTCGAGAATAGTTACTACATAGTATTGGCGGGACTAAACTCATGCATTCGAAAGAGAAGCATTTCGTCAGTAAAGCAAACAAATGACAGTTCCATGAACACTTCCCAGCATGGAACAATTGAAGTAAGATTGCCAAAAATTAACATCCCGATATTCGACGGCGATTACATGGAGTGGCAATCGTTCTTCGATATTTATAGTTCTACTATACACGACAGAGATAACCTGACTGGAGCACAAAAATTTCAATACCTTAGAGGCCTGTTGAAAGGAGAAGCATCAGCGCTAATTCGTCACCTTTCTGTAACGGATGCAAATTACCACGAGGCTTTCCAGAAGCTTATACAACGGTACGACAGAAAACGCCATACAGTAAATGCATTCATTAAAACATATCTAGAGCAGCCAATCATAACACAACCGAATGCAACTAATATCAGAAAACTAATGGATGCATTCGATGAATCGCTTAGAGGACTTAAGGCATTGGGGCAAAATGCTGAGAAAAGGGATCCTTGGTTGTTGCATATTGCTCTGAGCAAACTCGACGATGAAACCAGGTCTCTTTGGGCAAGGGAGACAGCAGATAAAGATTTTCCGACAATTGATGAATTATTACTATTTCTTGGGAGGCGTATAGACATGCTAGACTCAATTAAGGACTATACGAAGAAGATTGTCACTCATCGACCAGCAATTGCTAGAGCTTACCAAGTTGTAACATCTGCCATTATACAATGCCCGCTGTGCAAACAAACCGGCCATAGAATTCAAGAATGTGATACTTATCAGAGCATGACGTCAACTGAAAAATCGGAGGCTGTAAAGGGGACCAATAGATGCTACAATTGTTTATATGGTGGTCATAGGGTACAAGAATGCAGATCGAAGGCTAGATGTCAACATTGCAGAAGAAAGCATCACACATCGCTTCATGGTTCATCACGGGAGCCAACTGAAATTAATAACACGGTTAGGTCAAATGTTAATACCGCATCATCTATAAGTAAGGAGTCAAAAGAAGATCCAAAGCAAGCCGAAGTTAAGGCTCACGTTACAATCCCGGCAACGTCAGGAGGAATACTACCAACAGCACTCATAAAAATAAAGGATGGCAATGGTGAGTGGCAGACTTGTCGAGCATTACTGGACTCGGCATCACAAGCATCGTTCATCACCGAAGCATGTATACAAAATTTAAACGTTAAGCGTAGAAACGCGAAAATTCTTGTAAAAGGGCTAGGTGAAACTGGAGTGGGAACAACCAAGAGTTTAATTGATTTGACCATAGCAGCGAATGAAAATACAGCTACATTGACGACACAAGCATTCATCATACCTAAGGTGTCAGGCACATTCAACGAATTTACGTTATCCAGTGCAGATCTACGAATGCTGAATGGAGTGATGCTGGCTGATCCAACTTATAACAAGCGCGGCCACATTGATGTTCTTCTGGGCGTAGATATATTTTTTAAGGCAATACAACAGGAAACTTTAGAGTTACCAAGTGGTCTACGAGCGCTCAAAACAATTTTCGGTTGGATAGTGGCTGGCAAAATGGAATTAGAGGAATGCCATTTTGATAACCAGGTAAAAAACTTTAATATATTAATAGATGTCGATAAATCTCTCCGTAGGTTTTGGGAAATAGAAGAAGTTCCAAAATGCCTAAGACGAACACCAGAAGAACAAAAATGCGAGGAGTTATTCGTAGCAACAACAAAGCAGGCAAGGGATAATAGATTTACCGTACATTTGCCATTCAAGCAACCGGGTAGCATGCTTGGGACAACTTATAATGCTGCCATGAATCGCCTAAAATCGATGGAGAGAAAATTCGAGCGAGATAAGGAGTTTGGAATTATGTACAAGGCGTTTATGACGGAGTATGAGCAGCTAGGTCACATGGTACGAGTACAAGAGTCGCAAAGGTCGAATAAATATTACCTGCCCCACCATGGAGTAATAAAGGCCAGTAGCACAACCACAAAGCTTCGTGTGGTATTTGATGCTTCCACGAAGTCATCTTCAGGTTTATCGTTGAACGATATTTTAATGGTGGGTCCCACTGTACAACCCCCACTTATTCATATTCTCCTGCGATTTCGACAACACGAGTTTGTGATATGCGGGGATATTGAAAAATGTACCGTCAGGTGTGGGTTTCGCCAGAGGATCGAAAATACCAAAACATTTTATGGCGTGCCAGTCCAAATCAGCAGGTAGTGACTTATGAATTGAATACGCTGACTTATGGTACCGCACCTGCTGCCTTTTTAGAAACCCGTACCTTAAAGGCGATTGGTACACAACTACAATTATCTCAGCCGGAAGCAGCAGAAGCCATACTCCAAGATATGTATGTGGATGATATAATGACTGGAGCAAGCTCAATTCAATCTGCCAAAAGTTTAATAGAGCAAATAACCAAAGCCTTAGGGAGTCGTGGGTTTAAACTACAAAAATTTCTCACGAACAATGTCGAACTACGATCGTTCATACACACTACAGCAGAGCAAGATGTCAAGGATATCGGAGAACCAATAGAGTCATCAAAGGTGTTAGGGCTGCAATGGAATCCATGTGAAGATGTTTTCCAGTTCAAAGTGGTATTTCCAGCTCATAAGCTACATACTAAGCGCACTTTATTGTCGGACGCTAGCCGAATATATGATCCGCTTGGCTGGTTATCCCCGATAATAATAAAGGTGAAGATTTTGTTCCAGAAGCTCTGGGTGCAAAGTCTGAGTTGGGATAGCAAGCTTCCCGCAGATATTCTAAAGGCATGGACGAATATCAAGGTGGATTTATGTGAATCATGCATTATACGCATTCCAAGATGGATACAAGCAGGTAGACAAATAAAATTGATAGGATTTTGCGATGCAAGCGAAAACGCGTACGCAGCGGTAGTCTACGCTGTAGTGGATACAAGTAACGGTTTAAATTCTAATATAATCGCATCTAAGTCAAGAGTTGCACCTGTGAAGCAGATAAGCTTACCTCGGTTGGAGTTGATGGGTGCTTTGTTGTTGACAAAGCTCATGAAATCAGTGGAAGAATCACTAACTGTGAAAATTACTAATGTTTCTCTATTCACAGATTCTCAAATAGTTTTAGACTGGCTATCTGAACATCCAAGGCGATGGACAACTTTCGTGGCGAACAGAGTTAGCGAAGTAATACAGATGTATAAACGAGAGCAATGGTGGCATGTTACTTCGAAGGATAATCCGGCTGACATCGCATCACGAGGGTCAAATACAATCGAATTAGCGAAGAGCAAGCTATGGTGGCGTGGGCCTGAATGGTTAGTCGATGCAGATCAGCTGAAAGCGATACAAACAAATAGTAGACGAACACAACGTATGACAACTGCAGAACTTCGGCCCGAAAAAATGGATATCTTTCTAGTAGCGACGAACAATTTCATAGTAGATTTCGTAAACCGATACTCCAGCTTCAGCAAAATGACCAGAATATTAGCACTCATACGAAGATTTATCTGCAACCTTAAAAACAAGCACGGGCAAAGGGAAACGAATCGCCATGAGATCGATCACGCAGAACACGTCTTACTGAGAGAAATTCAACAATCGCAGTATTCAACCGAAATAGCCGAATTGCAGAAACAAAGGGCACTACCCAGCCGCAGCAACCTAATAAGTTTACATCCATTCATAGATGATAAAGGTATTCTTAGAGTAGGAGGTCGGATCCAAAATTCTTGTGTGCCATTTAATACCAGACATCCTATCATCCTACCAATGAACCATCATGCAGTGAAATGCTTAGTGAGAGACGCGCACAGATTGTACAGCCATCCGGGAGTAAGTCTTCTTACTAGTATAGTTCGTCGCAGATTTTGGATCGTCAAAGGCAAAATATTATCCAGATCCATAGTACGCAATTGCATAAACTGCATCAAGCAAAACCCGAAAACCCAAGCACAATTAATGGGTAATTTACCGAAGGAACGAGTGCAATACTTACATCCATTTCACAACGTAGGTGTAGATTATTGCGGACCATTCAAGGTGCAACCAACGCGAAGGAGAGGTCAGGTACCCATGAAGGTATACTTATGCATATTTGTATGCCTAAGCACGAAAGCGGTACATGTAACGCCTCTAATGGCGTCCTGGTAGCCAACATATTCAGTTTTAGTACTAAAAGCACGGTTTGCTATAAATTATCTTACCAATATCAGTAGCATAAATAAATTAAATTATGGGGAAAAACGTATAAAAAGAGCCTGATTGTAATGGTCGAGAGGGAGAAATGGTTAGATAAAGTAGATCGACAGTATTATCTAAATTGTGTTGTGGAAACAAGAAATTGCTGAGTTTAAAAGTGAAAACATAAAAAAATAGATATAAATTTCTGGTGATTGTAAAACACACAATAAAATGTTTGTGTGCCTAAATTGGAGTATAATCGATATTAACCACAATAAATAGTATAATTAATAAGGTTGTGACGATAATTAATATTAGTTCACGATGTGTTGTCGAAAATTTTAAATTGTAAACTCGGACATTTTGTGTGTGGATCAAGTGGAAAAAAAAATTTCTACGCAAAATTATTATTGGCGAAAAATGATTAGTTCTGAATTAAAGCTAACAAATGTAGTGTAGCAAATTATTAATAACTCTTATATGTATCAAATTAGTTGTGTATAATGTTAATTTAATATGAAACTATTACCTAAAATTGTAAGAAAAAAAAATTATGAAAAATAAAAATAACATAATTGTGTGTGTTAAGAATGATACGTATATAAGATCTGTATTTTGTTGATAAAATTGTGACAATAAAACAAATAGGCTGTGCTTAGTTCTATTAAATGTATAAACTCTGTAACATATTAAATATGATGATTTGCTAAAGGAAATGTTAACTCAAATTAAAATCGAACTCAAATATTAGAATAATAACCATTTTGAATGTGTGATAAACGGCATTAAAAACATAATTACATGAAATTATACTGCGAAGGGTTTATTCCTATTAAACTAAACCCAAATAATCAGCAAAACAATTTTCTTCGGATGTCAATAAAACAAATAATCAATGGAATTAGTTACATAAAAAACCAAACAAAAATTCATTTATAACGAAACAGATGATCTCTTGCATAAACACTTATTCAACATGATGGCTGCCATCGGATTCAACATTTATATTTGCTGTGTGAGTCGACGATAATTTCTTATTTTTATATAAAATTTATTAATCACGTACATATTTAGATTTTTCTGTTAATTTTTTTATATTTCATATTGGTTTTGTTGTTTTGCTAATTTATAATTACGTTATCTATTAACTTATTTCATAAAATTTGTAATTTTCTATATTTTTTAATCTAATTAGCAAATGGGCATGATTTGTATAGAACTTTAAGATTTATAATTTAGTCGATTGTCTAATATTTATTTTGTTTGCTTTAATTATTTACCTTTTTCGTATATCAATATATAAAATTAAAGTTTTTTTCAATAAATCATTATAGTTAATGTTAAATTATCAGCATCAAATTTTTTGCGTTTGATCCATAATGTTCATAAATTTAAAAATGGCGTAAACTAGAAAAACATGGGAGCTTAGACTGGTGTAAGTGTGGTGTATAAGTTGGGGTTATGGCAAGTTTCCGTTCTCTTACTTAATTTTGTTGTATGCGGTTTATGTAAGCACCGACACATTGCAACCGTTAGACCCACCCCAGGCTGAGCAGCTGGCAGGAAAACCGCGAAAGTTGGAAAAAATGTGTCGATGAAAAAAAATTTCTTTAACAACTAGTCCCCTTGATGGAGGCTTGTTCGTTACAGTGGCGCCCAAAATTTACGGTTTACATAAGGCTTACAGATTGTACCATTGCTTTTACAGTGACAATCCAAACACCTTAAGCATACAGTTATTCCTTCCTTCCGTTATTTATTAGGTCCCTTTCAATCATTAAATTTTTTTTGTGGTCTGTTTTAAATTTTAGTCGAATTAATTAGACAAATGGATAGACAATATTGGTTCCGTTGATTCTAACGTTTGACCTTGTTGTATACAATGCTATTTGCCTAATTTAACTTCGATACTCTCTTGTTCTTCTTGCAATAATACATTGTTTCCCTTTGGTTTCTTGATTTCAATGTTTTCTTTTGTGAAGAACAATTTATTAAAGCTCAATTTAATCCAATTTATAATAATTTCAGGTTTGTTTCTTTAATTTTTGCGTCGTCATATTTGAACAAGTGGATAGCATTAACTTGCCGTAGATTCTTACGTTTGACCTTGTTGTATGCAAATGATACTTTTTTTATATGGCGGTATCAATAATCTCTTCTTCATGTTCACGCGATGTTTTCCCCGATTCTGGGTGTTTATTTTCGATTGCACCGTTTTATTATAATATGAAGTTTAGATTATTTCGTTTAGACAAAAATGGCCGTGTTTCTAGTTTCAACAAGTGGATCCAGCGATTCTGTTTTGATTACTTGGTGAACTCTTCAAACATGGTTATTTCGGTTACACATTCCTTCCCTTTTAATTCCCTTCATTACAACTTGCAACCAACTTACATACCATACATTACGCATCAGGGTGAGCTCCCAGTTTGTGAGAATTATTAGTGATTTACGTATAAAGTTTCGAATAATTATTTGAATAGTTTTTTTTTCATTTTAATATTAATATTTTATTATTATTATATTATTTGGTATATTCATTAGTATATCGTTTATATTTCAATATTGAAGCATCACAATTTACCATTTCGTGTATTTAATTATTTATATTATTTATCGTCGTACTACTACGAACTGTTATCGTATTATATCATTACATTTCAATTCTTTTTATACGTTGTTTTCCACCATACTTGACCATTTATTCATTTTTTTTTAATCTTTTTGTCGAATAACCTAAAATGGATGTTGAACATCTAGAATTTGATGAATTCAAGGTCGAATGTTCGCTTCGCTCTATAGATGGCACATCTTTGGAAAAATTAGAAAAATTAAAACAACAAATTGAAATTGAGAATAAACATTCTGTATTAGTACCAAATTTACCGCATGAATCGGCTAAACTTGACCCCAAGGGCGAACTTATAAACTTAAAAATTAAATTGAAATACATCCATTCTTTAATAAAGACTGCTTATTTTGATATTATTGACGAAAATCAACTTCGTCGGTTCTCATCACGTTTGTGTCATATTCGAGATCGGCTAAAACGTATCAGGTTTGTTAACACTGTTATTTCTGGTGATGTCGAAAATTTACTAAATACCACTGATAAATTGATGGAGAATTATAATAAAACGATAGCGAAAGAATTTGATCTCAATACGTCAATAGATCAGATTGATCAACTAGGTATTCCAGAGTTAGATTCTGATGATGCCTCTGATACCTCCTCCGTAAATTCCCATAGCCAGTCTAGTGCTCAGATTCGAAGATCCGCAAACGGTAACGTAAAGTTCCCAATTAAAAATCCACAACCTGATCGAGACATTGAAAAGTTAGAAAGGCGAGCTCATATCGTTAACCAAGGGCTGTTAGGCTTAAACTCTCAACTTAATAATTGTCATCTGAATAATGCAAACCTTGAACAACCAGATCAAAGCACAGAATTATTGAATTCAACTCACACCACTCAAAATCATAATTATAAACCCGACGCTCGTTCGAATTATCTCCAACGAAATTTAACTAAATGGAATATATCTTTTAATGGTTCACCGAAAGGAACACCTATTAAAAGATTCATATTTAAATTAGAACATTTGGCTAAATCAAATAATGTATCCAGTGATCAACTGGTTACAGACATTAGTTACGTATTAAAAGAGGCAGCTGCCGAATGGTACTGGATTTATATTGAGCGAAATCCAGGAGTGACATGGGATAAACTTAAGAATGACTTCATTAAAAGATTTCGAGTCCGACAGACAGACGATGATTTGCGTCATGTTCTGGACTCTAGAAAACAAGGATATAAAGAAACATTCCAAGATTTTTATAGTGATATCCTTTCTATTTCACTTCAATTCGAAATTCCGTTGCCTGATGCGCAACTGATGTATACAATTCGTCGCAATATGCGGGCAGGATTACAAGATAAACTTGTTGACAAACACTTTCCTTCTCTAGAACAAATGGTCCAGTTGTGCATTTCGTACGAGGATACCTGGTCTAGAACTGGCTTTGTTCCCGAGTTAATGTGCCAGAATAGACGGCAAATTCACGAACTAGAGATCGGAAAAGAGCAAACGCAAACAAATGACTGCTATTATGGTCCTAGTAATTCTAACGATTATGACGAAAAAATTTGCGCTCTTAATGCTAACAGAGTAATAAAACCTGTTACCAATCTTTTTCAAAAGCGACAAAGTCCTCGAACCTCAGAAGTATGTTGGAATTGTGGCAGTGTAGATCACCTGTTTAAAAATTGTACCAAAACTTTGGCCCACAGATTTTGTTTTGGATGTGGTGCATCTGGAATTTTAAAGCCTTCTTGTAACTATTGTAACCAAAAATCGGGAAATGGCAACAAGAGGACAGGAGACGGCTGTGCCTGGCCTCCGAAAATTGCGACAGCCAACACGGAACAGATCAATTCAGTACTGCAAACAACACGCAATCAAGAATCCAAACAGAATTCCGAAATGAAACGCAGCACTTAAATATAACTCAAATTAATTCACTTAAGTCTCAGTACAATTCAGCCGCATCCAGATTGTCAGGAATCACCCCTACATTAACAAGAAATCAAATATATTGGAGAAACCGCAGACAAATTAAACATCTTTTGGCCGAGTCTTTAATTAACGATGCACAAGACGGACGGCCATATGCCGAGGTTGAAATATTTGGAAACAAATGGATTGGCTTACTTGATAGTGGTGCCAATGTTTCAGTGTTAGGTCATGGGAGTGAAAAGTTTCTAAAGAAATCTGATAATAAATTTCGTCATTTACCATCATCGGTTAAAACAGCTAGTGGTTCTTCAGTTACAATTTTGGGACATATTCGTACAAAAATTACTTTCATGGGTCAAACTAGGATTTTTACTCTTCATATAGCACCAAACCTAAGCCAAAGCCTCTACTTGGGAGTAGATTTCTGGGTTGCGTTTGGCCTAAAAATCCAAATTCCTTCTGATAATTTCTCGAGACAAATTTCCGAGGTAACGCATGAAAACAAATCTGACAAAATATTCCATCACCTTACTCCGTTACAAAAATCCCAACTTGATGTGGTGAAACAAAAATTTCCTTCTTGTTCTGTTTTGGGTCTAGGCAAGACAAATATATTAACACACTCTATTGATGTCGGAGACGCAAAACCAATAAAACAAAGACATTATCCCATATCACCGGCGGTACAATTAGAACTATACCACGAGCTAGACCGCATGCTTGCTTTAGGGGTAATAGAGGAGAGTTATAGCGCTTGGAGTTCTCCTGTTACACTGGTAAGGAAGGCTAATGGCAAAGTCCGATTGTGCCTTGACGCGAGGAAGGTAAATGCTGTTACGGTGAAGGCTGCTTATCCCTTACCCCTCATCGATGGTTTGATTGGTCGCCTAGACAAAACTAAATTCATTTCTAGCATAGATCTAAAAGATGCCTTTTGGCAGATCCCCTTAGATGAGGGGTCAAGGGATAAAACAGCTTTCTCCGTACCCGGTAGACCCCTCTATCAGTTTACCGTCATGCCTTTCGGGCTTTGTAATGCGCCCCAAACCATGTGTAGGTTAATGGACAGGGTTATACCGCACGAGCTCCATCATCAAGTATTTGTCTATCTGGACGATTTACTGATTACTTCAGAATCTTTCGAAGAGCACCTTGCTTTGTTAACCAAAGTTGCAGAACGAATCTCGAGAGCACAACTCACAATTAATGTAGAGAAGAGTAACTTTGTGTTAAGCGAAATTAGATATTTGGGGTACATCGTAGGGAATGGAGTGCTTAAACCTGATTTGAGTAAAGTGACAGCTATTACTGAATATCCTCTTCCAAAAACTGTTCGCCAACTAAGGAGATTTTTAGGAATGACAGGCTGGTACAGACGCTTCATCAGGAATTACTCTGATTTAACTGGCCCGCTTACCGACCTCCTAAAAAAATCAAAGAAATTTCTTTGGAATTATTCTGCGGAAACCTCCTTTCAACAACTTAAAGAAGCTTTAGCATCATCACCAGTTCTATGTCACCCCGACTTTACGCGGAAATTCTATATTCAGTGTGATGCATCCAAAACAGGAATTGGAGGCGTACTTTTCCAAAAATCCGATTCGGATGAGGAACGTCCAATTGCTTACGTCTCGGCAAAGCTTAATTCCGCTCAGCGGAACTACAGCATTACCGAGTTAGAGTGTTATGCGGCAGTTGTCAGTATTAAAAAGTTTCGTCATTACATAGAAGGTTTCGAGTTTGTGGTTATAACTGATCATGCTAGTTTAACCTGGCTCATGAGTCAAAAAGAGTTAACAGGGCGGCTTGCACGTTGGTGTTTGAAACTACAAGGGTTCAACTTTCACATCGAGTATAGGAAAGGTTCAGAAAATGTTGTTCCTGATGCTCTATCCCGCAAAAACGCTGATGAATTATCAATGGAGTTATTTTATGATCATAGTATTGAAGCGTGTTGTGTTGACTTAGAATCTGAGGTTTTTTTCAACGAAGATTATCAAAAGTTATTAGACACTTTGCAACGACATCCAGAAACATTATTAAATTATAAAATATTTAACCATCGAATATTTTATAATCCTTCTTTTGGTACTTACAATATTGCGACAGATAATCCTGATTGGAAATTATATATCCCCAAACCCTTAGTGACATCGCTCATCATTGATGCCCATTGTCCGCCGTCATCTGCCCATATTGGAGTGACAAAAACGTTAGAATGTTTGCGTAGGCATTACTATTGGGGGTCGATGTGTAAGGATGTAACCGAATTCATTAAAAACTGTGAGGTTTGTAAACTGGCAAAACCTGTCAATTATACAACGCGCCCTAGAATGGGAAACTATTTCGAAGTAACTCGTGCTTGGCAAAAAGTGTACGTAGACTTTCTAGGGCCATATCCTCGCTCAAAATCCGGAAATTCTTTTCTTTTCGTAGTTCTAGACCAATACTCCCGATTTGTTTTGCTCCAGCCTATGAGAGAGGCCACAACCAGAAACGTCATAAAATTCTTGAAGGAGCGTGTGTTTGATCTGTATTCAGTTCCGGAATATTTGTTTAGCGATAATGGGGCCCAATTCGTTTCTAACGCCTTTATTGAATTTCTCAATGAACATGGTGTAAGTCATATTAAGACACCAAAATATTCGCCACAAGCTAACATGTCTGAAAGAGTGAACCGCTCAATATTATCGGCAATTCGTTCTTATTTACTGGATAAGGTGCATCGTGATTGGGATCTTCACATTAGTTCCATTGCCTTGGCACTTCGAAATACTGTACACCAAAGCACAAAAATGTCTCCACATTTCGTGGTTAACGGACAACATCACGTAGGTCATGGCTCGTATTATGAGTTAATTCATTTACTTTGTAAGGTAGGAGGAAATGACGTGGGAATATCAAATTCTGATAGACAATCACTCGCTCAGAATAGTATCCTAGAGCATTTAAATAAAGCCTATCAAAAAAATACGCAAGTTTATAACATACGCGGCCGCCCTAGAACATTTGAAATTGGCCAAAAGGTCTACGTAAGGAATTTCGTGCAGAGTGACGCCACCAAAAATTTCTCGGCAAAACTAGCGCCCAAATTCGAAAAGGCCTATATTTTAAGAGCAGTTGGAAATGTCGCTTACGAGTTAATCAACGAAATTGGACAAACCATGGGAATTTATCACGTTAAAGATATTAAAGTTTAATTAAATTCTTTACGTAAGTAGTCTGATTAAATTTTGCCCGGCTCATTTGAGACATCTCTCAGAAGGGTCGTCCCCACGATTGTAACGCCTCTAATGGCGTCCTGGTAGCCAACATATTCAGTTTTAGTACTAAAAGCACGGTTTGCTATAAATTATCTTACCAATATCAGTAGCATAAATAAATTAAATTATGGGGAAAAACGTATAAAAAGAGCCTGATTGTAATGGTCGAGAGGGAGAAATGGTTAGATAAAGTAGATCGACAGTATTATCTAAATTGTGTTGTGGAAACAAGAAATTGCTGAGTTTAAAAGTGAAAACATAAAAAAATAGATATAAATTTCTGGTGATTGTAAAACACACAATAAAATGTTTGTGTGCCTAAATTGGAGTATAATCGATATTAACCACAATAAATAGTATAATTAATAAGGTTGTGACGATAATTAATATTAGTTCACGATGTGTTGTCGAAAATTTTAAATTGTAAACTCGGACATTTTGTGTGTGGATCAAGTGGAAAAAAAAATTTCTACGCAAAATTATTATTGGCGAAAAATGATTAGTTCTGAATTAAAGCTAACAAATGTAGTGTAGCAAATTATTAATAACTCTTATATGTATCAAATTAGTTGTGTATAATGTTAATTTAATATGAAACTATTACCTAAAATTGTAAGAAAAAAAAATTATGAAAAATAAAAATAACATAATTGTGTGTGTTAAGGAATGATACGTATATAAGATCTGTATTTTGTTGATAAAATTGTGACAATAAAACAAATAGGCTGTGCTTAGTTCTATTAAATGTATAAACTCTGTAACATATTAAATATGATGATTTGCTAAAGGAAATGTTAACTCAAATTAAAATCGAACTCAAATATTAGAATAATAACCATTTTGAATGTGTGATAAACGGCATTAAAAACATAATTACATGAAATTATACTGCGAAGGGTTTATTCCTATTAAACTAAACCCAAATAATCAGCAAAACAATTTTCTTCGGATGTCAATAAAACAAATAATCAATGGAATTAGTTACATAAAAAACCAAACAAAAATTCATTTATAACGAAACAGATGATCTCTTGCATAAACACTTATTCAACATGATGGCTGCCATCGGATTCAACATTTATATTTGCTGTGTGAGTCGACGATAATTTCTTATTTTTATATAAAATTTATTAATCACGTACATATTTAGATTTTTCTGTTAATTTTTTTATATTTCATATTGGTTTTGTTGTTTTGCTAATTTATAATTACGTTATCTATTAACTTATTTCATAAAATTTGTAATTTTCTATATTTTTTAATCTAATTAGCAAATGGGCATGATTTGTATAGAACTTTAAGATTTATAATTTAGTCGATTGTCTAATATTTATTTTGTTTGCTTTAATTATTTACCTTTTTCGTATATCAATATATAAAATTAAAGTTTTTTTCAATAAATCATTATAGTTAATGTTAAATTATCAGCATCAAATTTTTTGCGTTTGATCCATAATGTTCATAAATTTAAAAATGGCGTAAACTAGAAAAACATGGGAGCTTAGACTGGTGTAAGTGTGGTGTATAAGTTGGGGTTATGGCAAGTTTCCGTTCTCTTACTTAATTTTGTTGTATGCGGTTTATGTAAGCACCGACACATTGCAACCGTTAGACCCACCCCAGGCTGAGCAGCTGGCAGGAAAACCGCGAAAGTTGGAAAAAATGTGTCGATGAAAAAAAATTTCTTTAACAACTAGTCCCCTTGATGGAGGCTTGTTCGTTACATACACATGGAGATAGTAGCAGATCTTACAACGAGAAGTTTCATCGCAGCATTAACCAGATTTACTGCAAGAAGGGGTAACTGTCATACGCTATACAGTGATAACGGAACGAATTTTGTAGGCGCAAATAATTATTTAAAGGAACTATTTCAATTTATTCGAGCGAATGCGACTGACATAGGATTGGCACTTCTACAATATAAAATAAATTGGAAATTCATTCCACCTGGATCACCGCATATGGGCGGAATATGGGAAGCAGCGGTGAAACAGGCCAAAATACATTTGGGTCGTGTGGTTGGGGAAACAATACTTACTCTCGAAGAGTTCTCAACGCTTGTAGCAAGAATAGAAGCCATTATGAATTCAAGGCCCATAGCTGTAACAGATGCTGAAGATATTGATTGTATTACGCCCGCTCACTTCTTAATTGGGCGTACTTTTACCGATATGGCGGATGAGGACTTACAACATCAACGAATTTCTCCATTGGCCAAATGGCAATTAGTAAAAAAAATGCAACAGCATTTTTGGAATCGCTGGCACAGAGATTACCTCACCATCCTGCAGAAAAGAACAAAATGGGTTAAGGAGCATACCAACATAGCGATTGGAGATGTAGTACTAGTATCTGAAGCAAACTTACCACCAACATGTTGGGGCTTAGCAAGAGTAATTGAGGTCCACAAATCAAATGATGGCAAGGTACGTGTGGTAAGTCTTCGTGTAGCCAATACCAATAAAATAATTCAGCGAGCTATCCACAAATTATGCAGGCTTCCAGTTCAATCGTATGAATCAACCGATTCATGGGCGGCGGAATGTTAACGTTGAATACAGGTCAAAATATATTACCATAATCTAAAACATAAAAACAAATCATTAGAAATTAAGCATTTATTTATATAAATATTATGTATCAAACTGTTCATTTATAACCAAAACACTGTACACAATTACGTATACATAGCGTTACACAAATGTCAAACGCAAGTTATAGTAGTGAGATTCATTGTTTGTACACTCATTAAATTTATAGTAAGTAGCTTGATTAGCTAGAGATTCATAGATGCCACTGCTATAACTTGTGTAGAAAATAGAGCTATTAGAATTAAATATGTAGTATTAAATGTAGATGCCGACACCATGATCCACCAATTTTTCCAGTAAAAATTACACGAAGGAACGGGTCAATTAGAAACGAGATTTCGACAGGAGAGCATTAAACAGCGAGATCTATTTTGTGAAATAAAATTAATTGCTTGAATAAAATTATAATTAAGTATCAATCATTACGGTTTTATTCATTGAAGTACTTGTGGAAGTGAATATACATTTATTCGAGCATTTTGGATAAGATACCGGCAAATAGCATTTTGCCAGAAATACACCACGGAGTATAATCGTATTTTTGGTGACGGAGTGCCGTAACGCTATCCATAGAAACATATGGGGTTATTATAGAGAGTTGGTTTGTGAAAGAAAAAACCAGACCGAGCAGGAGAGGCGGCAACGTATAATCGAATCGTCAAACATTATAAAAAATAACAAACGTGCGTTTCGACGGATTATGCAAAATTTTATACGGCGATGCCAATTTTGTAGTTTGGCAAATGGTCAGCATTTCAAACACTTATTATAATATTTAAAATTAATAAAAAAAAAACTATTTTATTCACTTTGTTTTATTTCTGACAAACCATCTATTTTAGAACTCGAAATTTTGTTAAGTGCAATTTCTAATAAACACGATTTACTTTGTGAAAAAATAGATAAGAAACATTCTGTTTGAATAGCTCGGTGTGATACTATTTTAAAATCTGCATAGTGTCGCAAATTTTTTCTGATAGTGGGTCAACTTTCTCTAGTACATTGTTTTCCCGCTGATGTCACTTAAACATCAACAAAAAAATTTTGGGAAACAAAAAGACTTTACAAAACCATTGATTTTATTTGACAGAAGATAATAAAGCTTATAAAACTAATTTTATTGGAAAGATACACTCTTCTAGATCGTAAGAGAAAGTTAAACAAAAGAACTCTTGTTTTTTTAAATTAAGTTTTTGGTGGGTCCGCGCATGCGACTTCTCTAAAAAACACTAAAAGTGGAAAAACTTTTGTACCATCAACAATCCGAAAAAACTTTACGTGGCTGTTTCTGATGGATATGAGCTGTCCTATCACCCTCCGCTTCGTTTGATCGCCCAATATGCGTTAAATATCTATAAACTTTAATTATTTATCACGCGTCAGTTCGATCACCGATTCTTTAAAAATGAATCAGTGTAAGTTTCAGTATAGATATCCATTCGAAGATATCATCAAGCGGCGTACTATTCTAGATAGAGGAAAGACCCCATCAAATCTTACACAATGCGTATGCCGTTTTTACACAATTTCACACTTTTTTGTATGTGTTAGTTTCACACAGTTAAATCCAAAGCTAATTAGAAAACATGGCCATTCCAATTGGAATTTTAGATCTAAAAGATAATCTAATTGTACATGTAAAACTTAATTTTCTTTGTACGATTTAACAAATTAAATTAAAGTTATATTTGGAGGAACGAAAATATTGTATTTATAAAGTACATACATTTCTTTTTAAATAAAGTATAATAAGATTCATTCAAGATTTATTATATTTTACTTTAATCTTTATTTTACTTTAATTTAAATATTTGTCATACTTAACTGGTATAATATTTAATATACTACTTTTTTAATTTATTGATAGATTCACGCCAAATTATAAATTTATTTGGGCTTGTAATATAATAAATAATTTTTATCATGTTAATTGCAAATTGCCATTTTAATGGCCGTTGACTATTTTCGCTCCAACTCTCAGAGTCCAAATCTCTGGGAATTGTGTTAATGGCCGTTTACTATTTTTGTGCAAACTCAAATTATAAATACAAAAATTCGTTACAAATTTGCTGATCTGGTTATGAAGTGGCAATCAGGCTGGCTGGACCAGCAATTTAGCAGCCTATTAAAAGTATTCGCGGAACTTGAGTGAGTCCAAATCTCTGGGAAGGAGTGTTAATGTCCGTTTATTATTTTCGTTCAAACTAAAAATTGACAATTGAAACTCTCAAATCAAAATTATATTTTTTTATATTTTAGGAATTTTATTTGGCTTTAATGAAATGACGAATATCTCCAATACACATTTGAAGTGCTTACGGGTGTAACTGAAACAAGTACAGAAATAGTGTTAGTCTACATATGTTGTGCACACTTCAAAAATATTATTATTCGGCAAATCACAAAAAAATGCCATAATATTAAAAAAGAACCCAAAAACTTGATTTTGGATATCTTTTGTGCCACATTAAACTCAAACAGTTTAATTGAAATTGACGAACTATATAAGGTACTTTGCATCATTTTTACAACCCCGATGGTCTCAGACGATGTTAAACAAGAGTTTAAAATTTTTAAGAGCAGTTTAGAGAAAACCCCAAAAATAGATGGCTATAATAGTAAACTATCTTTTTCGAAAACTGTTGAATTGGAATACGATCGAAACGAGACATCAAATTATTATTCAAAGAGCCCCTTTTTCAAACTTTTGTAATAATGTACGATGAAGTCAAAAATAAAACAAATAAATCAGCAACTGAAGCAAACGATTTTTTTTTATCCGGATTTTGTTTTATTTTGTACACAGAAATATTTTGCCTTCCTACCACTGTGGGCAACTATATTTTCAAGAACTGTAGGTATATTTAATTATTTAATAAAAATAAAAACCTTTTGTATATAAAAAAAATAGTATTTTATTTTAACTTATAATATAATTGTACTTCAGGGTATTACAGGTCGAATATCAAATGCGAATGCCGAAAATTGGTTCAACCTGGTAAAAAACCAATACCTACCGGAGCAGCAGCATCTCAAAATCGGAAGGTTTGTAGAAACATTAAAGTATAAGACCAGCTGTATGTATAAGGCAACAGAAATGTCTGCTGCAACTCCAACTACAGGAAAAACAAAAGTTTTGAAATTGCAAACGTTCAGCAACAGGTCCGATTTAGACCTAGAAGGTCTGTTAAACGAGGAAGGGTGGAATAAACGGAGAAAAATTAATTACACACAAAAACATGTTGGTCAAAGGGTGATTGAGCGCTACGTTTCAAGACATTTGAAACGTCTGCATTCGATTCTTTTACCCAAATTATTAACGCACTTGGGAAAAATATTATATTTTTTTATATTTTAGGAATTTTATTTGGCTTTAATGAAATGACGAATATCTCCAATACACATTTGAAGTGCTTACGGGTGTAACTGAAACAAGTACAGAAATAGTGTTAGTCTACATATGTTGTGCACACTTCATAAATATTATTATTCGGCAAATCACAAAAAAATGCCATAATATTAAAAAAGAACCCAAAAACTTGATTTTGGATATCTTTTGTGCCACATTAAACTCAAACAGTTTAATTGAAATTGACGAACTATATAAGGTACTTTGCATCATTTTTACAACCCCGATGGTCTCAGACGATGTTAAACAAGAGTTTAAAATTTTTAAGAGCAGTTTAGAGAAAACCCCAAAAATAGATGGCTATAATAGTAAACTATCTTTTTCGAAAACTGTTGAATTGGAATACGATCGAAACGAGACATCAAATTATTATTCAAAGAGCCCCTTTTTCAAACTTTTGTAATAATGTACGATGAAGTCAAAAATAAAACAAATAAATCAGCAACTGAAGCAAACGATTTTTTTTTATCCGGATTTTGTTTTATTTTGTACACAGAAATATTTTGCCTTCCTACCACTGTGGGCAACTATATTTTCAAGAACTGTAGGTATATTTAATTATTTAATAAAAATAAAAACCTTTTGTATATAAAAAAAATAGTATTTTATTTTAACTTATAATATAATTGTACTTCAGGGTATTACAGGTCGAATATCAAATGCGAATGCCGAAAATTGGTTCAACCTGGTAAAAAACCAATACCTACCGGAGCAGCAGCATCTCAAAATCGGAAGGTTTGTAGAAACATTAAAGTATAAGACCAGCTGTATGTATAAGGCAACAGAAATGTCTGCTGCAACTCCAACTACAGGAAAAACAAAAGTTTTGAAATTGCAAACGTTCAGCAACAGGTCCGATTTAGACCTAGAAGGTCTGTTAAACGAGGAAGGGTGGAATAAACGGAGAAAAATTAATTACACACAAAAACATGTTGGTCAAAGGGTGATTGAGCGCTACGTTTCAAGACATTTGAAACGTCTGCATTCGATTCTTTTACCCAAATTATTAACGCACTTGGGAAAAATATCGAATATTTAAAAAAAAAATTGTCGCGTCCAACGAGGAATTTTTTAATTATGTTGCACAATTACTAAATTGTAGTGCTAACGATGCCAGTTGTATAACTCGCACAAATGTATTGTCCAATTTTCCTCGGAAGTTATTTTGGTTTATAAATCGATAAAACTAAAGCGAGTCAGTTGTAACATTACTGACATAATTGTACATTATTTTCCACGCACAATAAACATCAACTACATATGTCAAAACGATAGTACTGTTAAACATAAACAAAAATATTTTGTTCCGGTCAACATTTTTACAATTAAAGAGGAAGATCTTGAGAAGTTAGAAAATATTTTTGATATTCGGAAAGTGAACTTCAGTACTTGTAAAGGTGTGTTAGGTGAAGGCACGATCAGCGTGAATAGCGCGGTATCACGCTACTGGATCTCCAACGCGCAAACATGGACAGTTTTAATACACAACTCAGCAAGATACAACAAATACTTGAACTGGCAGATGAAATACTAATTTAAAGACTATAATATATTTCGATCGACCAACCGAGCCCTTTGAAAAATTCAGCATTGGTAATCTTTCATACTACGTCCAAATGGAGATTCGGAGATGTATGACGTTCTTAGGAGATCATCGATGAAGATCGATGATAATAAAGTAATAAACCCTGCAATTCTAGTATATTATACTCGTAATTAACGTACTTAAATTATAAATTAAATAAAAATGAATAGGACTTAAATTATAAATTAAATAAAAATTAGTATGAAATAAATTATATATTAAATAAAAAGTATTATAAAGTAAGTATCATGAATAAGTATCATCAATTAAAGTATTATGAATTAAATAAAAATTATTATGAAATTAACAGTAAATATTGGGTTTCATTTTATATTTTATCTCTCTAACTTTATTTTTACAGTCATTTTTCTAGTACATAATAATAATTTGTTAACATAAACGTTAGTTTATGTCTTTATGAACATGGTGTCATGTTCATAAAGACGAGGTTTAGGTTTTTATAGTTTATTTGTCAAATCAATTAACTCATCTTATTTTAATGTAGTAGACATAAATTATTATTGTTATTATATTTATGTGGTAAATGTCAAACTTTGAACTTATAATCAGCATCTCTTTTGATTGTTTCTTGAACTTCTGGGAATTTACCAAGCAGTAAGTAAACAAAGTTGTAAAGCTGCAAATTTTAAATTTTTTTTTTCAGCGTTGGTTCGTAATATCTCACAATCTCACATTCTTGGAATAAAATTGGCTATACTTGTCTAACATTAATATTTCCATATATTTTTGTTGAATATGATAAATATAAAAAAATATTAGCTTAGTTTGTTTATTTTCCAATTGGGCAAATAAATTTTAATTTTTGATCCAAATTGCTTATGTTTATCTACGCCATTTTAAAATGCGAAAGATCGAATACATGTCATCCAAAATTCATATAAAGAAACTGATTCATAGTAACATTGCGCATGTATGTAATGGCCAAGGTAAAAAGTAAATTAAAAAATTGAGGTTGCAAGGCCCAATAAACGTAGACATGGAAAAAAATTTCGTACAAATGCTATGGAATTTTTTTTCGTAGTTTTTATCTTATTTATGTATACAGGAAACCCACCAAGAACACGATTAATTCGTTCTGTGTTCTTTAAAATCGTGTTGTTCACAAAAAATAAAATAAAAAAAAGATTACGTTTTATTTTTTGTTATTATATACAAAAAACAAACTAAAAGAGAATAACGAAAATCGTGTTGTTTGAAACCGTGTAAGTTGAGGAAATGGTATCTGTACTCTTCGAAACCGTGTTCTTTCAATACCGTGTTCTTGGAGGGTTACCTATATTTCGTAAATGCGGCAGAAAAATTAATATGTGATCAACTGATCACCTATAAGCACGAATTTTCTTTATTTATATTTATTTCTGAAAGATTGTTTTTCAGTTTTAAGTTTTCATTCAAAATTTTACCATTTCCCACTATGATGTCTTTAATTTGACTATCATCGTATAACATATAGAACAAAAAGTTTATGTGTATGCATGAAGATTGGATAACTTAAAGATGAGAAAAGGACGAAAGATGAGAAACGGCGTATACACAAGCTAGCTATATATATATTTTATATGACGTACATCAAATTAAAGACATCATAGCGGTAAATGATAAACTCTGAATGAAAACTACCTTAAAAATAAAAACAATTTATCAAAATTAAAGATAAACAAACAAAATTTGTACTCAGGAGACCAAGAGTTTAGTTTTCTACCGCACTTACGAGATGTACAAAAATAAAATCAAAAAGAACTTTACCAAAAAAAATTCCATAGCATTTGTATGAAAGTTTTTTCCGTGTTTACGTTTTCGGGGCCGGCATACATACAACCCAACATACAATGCCAACGAAATTTCATTTACATTCGCCCCCAGTATGCAATTGTTTCACTGTGTGGAAAAAATAGTTTTAATTCCATACTACAAAATATCAGACACAAAAATATCGATTTTGGAGAAAAATAATTTTGTTTCCCTTTTTTATGTACAATTTTTTTTTTGATGTTTTATTAAATTTGTTTTATAGCTTCAGTTTCGTGAGATATGTTGACGAATGACCTTATGTAGGTATACTCAGTTACGGGTTTTTTATTTATAAAACTTTTTTGGGTTTTATTTTTTAAAACATGTTTTAAGTATTAAAGTAAAATTTTATTAATTTTAAGTGTTGCTCGTATTTTCCGTAACATCCCATGTATGTTTATATCCAAAATTTTTTTAAAATTTCCTTACATCTAGCTGAAATCATCACTGACTTTTTTCATGTCCGATTTTATCTAAGATTTACTATGAATGTTGTCGCCAAAACTCGGAAATGATGAAAAGAAGAAGTTAGGTCATGTAATACTTTTCCGGTAAAAAAAGTGGGTGGAGCTTACTTTCGATTTTAGCGGCCTATTTTAAATTTTGAATAAAAACAATAAATTAATCTATTTCAGTAAATATTTTATTTATAATAAATAATTATTTATTTTATTCGATTTTAAAATACATTTGCATATGTAAATTTTAACATAAATTATGAAAAATGGAAATATCGTATTATTAATATAATAAAATATCTTAAAAATGAAAATATCTTAATTAATATTAATTTATTTTTAATATTCAAAAAAGTAAATAATTCAATTTTCAACTTATCGCAAAACTAATTCTTACAATTTCAATAAAAAGAAAAATCAATTTATTTTCTATTTTTGGAAAGAACTTGCTTTTAATAATTAAAAATATAACTCTTTAATATTTACGTCACGGATTTAGATCCTAATGAGTCAAAAAAATTGTAAACAGGATATATATTAACACAATATAAATTTAAAAAATATACTTACAGACAGCTTAAAACTATACTATATATATGTATAGCTTAAAAAAACTAAGCTAACTATACTAGTATTTATATATTAATATAATATACTAGCTGACCTGTGACTGAATAATCAGTCACGTGAATACTTTTTTTTGAGTTTTTGGTTAAGAAATGTGAAAGAAGATTTTTTAACATGTAAATTTGATGCACTTTTATCAAAAATAAAGTAAATTAATATACGCGGTTAATTTTTAAATCTTAAATGGCAAGCACTCGTTCAAATGCACAGCATGACTTACGTGCCACGTCAAATATTCATGTCTCAAACGGGAAGCGCGCGCTCGAGATCACTTGATCACTTACGCGCTCAAACCAAATATTCGAATCTCAAACTTTGTGGGAAAATTGTGTGGAAAAGCACAAAATTGCCGAGGCGCACAACTTTAATCTAAATAATTAATAAAAAATGTACAAAAGGACCCTGTATTTGTGTGTTATTTTCATTTGTATATGAATAATTTTGACGTTTTCGAAAGCAAATCTCGTATTAACAACATAACCAAAACTAATGTACTTATGTAGATTATATAGTCGATTTACCACCACACAAAATAGATATTATGTTTGTGTAAGTAGTGAGGTCGATCTTCACTCACAGAATTTTGTCATGAAGATAGAGTGCCATGACAAAATTGTATTTTTACACTCACACCTCTTAACACCAAAATGTTTGTATGTATGTAAAATCATTTTATGTTCTCTGTTTTGTTCTGTATTGTCACGGTGTAATGACGGTTCAATACAAACATATTTTGTCATGACATTCTGGCGTCGTGATTAATATATAAGATGTACAGTATAGGAAAAACGTTTATTGGCTTTTACACCTATTTCCCGTGCACGTTCCTTAATAAAACATATATTCTCCTAATATATGAAAAAATACCTTTCATCTGATATATGTTTCATTAAGATACGAGCACGGGAAATAGGTTAAAAAGAGAGCACAAACTAAAAATTAAGCGTATTAATATATAAAAGATTTAAACATTACAAAAATTTTAGCCTCGATAAACGACATAAACACAAATAACCGTAATGGCGTCTCACCTCAAACTCAACAAGAAAAATCGATATGTTGTTTATTTGGAAACAACACAACAACAAAAATCTTTTTTAAGATGGATTTGCGACATAACATTACATTGGCGAATACATTGGTACATTGGCGAGATTTAAATTAAAAAATTTTAGTGTGCCTGTGTATTGTATATTAAAAATTGTATATGAATATGAATGTATTGTAAATGTATGTATTGTATATGAATAAATTTTACAAAAAAAATGCAAAAAAAAAATTCTTTAATTTCAAAATAAAACCTCAATGTGAAAAGTACTATGAAATCTCTCTCCATCTGCTCTCTCTCTCTATCGGCTCTCTCCAATTTCTTTTTTCTCTTTTTAGTCGGGATTCACGCCAACACTGGAATTTTTGTGACACTTTTCTTTAGCGAGTAGTACGGATTTGCGTGTGCTTTACCAGTGCACCTAGAATACTACAGGCCACACTGCTTTCAAAATTTTCAAAACAAACAAGAAAAATATTTTAATAATATGTTTTAAAATTTAATAAAAAGCTATTGGTAAAAGTATTATCTCATAATATTATTAGAAAATTGTGCATTCTAAATTGTATTAAATATGTAAACACGTATAAAATGTGTATATATTTCGTATAATTTACGAGAAGTTTCCGATTTTTGTTTTTATGAACATGACTGCCGTCTACAGTTCAAAGAATAAACTGTAGACATAAATTTAATGACATAACAAGCAGTGTGGCGTGTATTCTAGGTGCACTGGCTTTACAGAGTGGTGGTTTTTGCACGCGAATGTAAACGGAATTCCGTCCGCATTGCATATTGGGGAGTGCAAAAACCACAATCTTTCTTCTATGGTGTCGGTGTGCGTTGAGAAGCGAGAAAACGAGAAAAAATCAAATAGGAAAGAAGGTGGAATTTCGTTGAAAACTACGGTTTTTCTATACTAATTTTAAACACTATTCTACTTAATAAATCCGAATGAAACTAGAAATAACTTTTTTCGAAAATAAAGATTTTTGTTATTTATTTAAAAAAAAATTATGTTTTATTTCTATATTCAATACAGGAAATATTTGTTTATAATATTTTTTCATCCGCCTCCCGATTTGATATCTTCAACTTTCCAACTAACAATTTTGAAATTTATGAGCGTCATATAAGAGTTAAAATGCATCTTATATTAAACTTTTAAGAGTCTGCTGGCAAACTTTTTGGGCATATAAGGTTGTAGCAAGTGACATGTAAGGTGTACGTATATAAGTATCATATAAGGCTCATCTTTCTTGAGAAAGAATGATATAAGTTATAAGAATAATCGTAGAGTAGTCTTTCGTGGGATTAATGATTCTTAATTCAGTTTTATAACAAACTTGTTACTATCATTGACAATTAAAACAGATAAATTAAATTAAAACAGATGCTTGAAAAACTAATTGGTTTTTAGCTGCGAATTCAAATTTATCAATTAAAAATAATAGCTATTGATCTAATTTTATTGTGCTCTTAAAAATTCGAATAATAAAATAAAGAATTATTATTATTTAAAAAAACAAAAATTATAAAAAAACAAATATTATAAAATGTACTGCTTAAAATAGTATAGTACTTGTTATGAGAGGAAACTCTATAAAAGCTCTTGCTAAGTTCCTAAAACTGCCAAAATATTTCATTTGAAAAAAACTTTTCTAAAAAATTACAAAATGGATGCTTTTTTCTAATGAAAATTTCTAAACCAATATGGACGAAATAACGTTCTACGTGAAATATCTTATAAGTGTCTTATAAGAAAACGTTTAAATTAGTTTCCAGGTTTGGCTTGAGTTTATATACTTCTTTAAAACTGAAGAAATAAATATAAAGTAACCAGCAAAATTAAAGTCATATAAATTTGTTGATACTCGATATTATCAAACGTAACATTATAGAAACTTGATACAATAACTCGGTTATACTGTTGCTATACTGTGTATTTGTATACTTAGTCGTCAAATAGATAAATGCGCTTACCCTGAGCCCGCCAAAGATAGAAATGTCACCTAAAATAATATTTTTAATTATTAAGTAAGAATTTAGTAAGTTCTAATAAGGGAAAAGTATGAGTTTTTCTTATAGAAAACTTATCTAAGAGAATTTAAAGAATATTTTTATCCTATGTAAGAATAAAGTAAGTATGTAAAAAGGAGAGGTATGAGTTTTTGTTAAAGAGAACTTATCCAAGAGTATTAAGAGAACATTTTACGAATACAAGTGTACAATAAATGAATACAAGTGTGTATACAACTATATTATTTTAAATAAAAATGTTGAATAAAACAGTAATATATCTACCACTCGATTTTTAACTTTAATTAGTTTTAGAGTTACGTCGATCACTAAGTTTTGTTTTCTGCGGTACTCAAACAAATGTCATATTTTCTAAAAAAAAAAAAAAATACACTTTAAAGGCTCTGTAACGAAAAAAGTTTACCGTCTTACGACAGTATACCCTAACGTTAAAGAAATTGTCCCCATTTCATGCACTAACCCCATGTGCGGCTTTGATTCCCACAGCTCAGCCTTGTAGCGGATGTGGTCATGGGTTTTTGGGGTTAGATGAAATAAGGGACCTAGATTACCGCACAATAATGAAGACAGAGAAGATGGCCTAAGATGTACCGTCCAACGATTAAATAATTATGGAAAGTGGGGTCCTCGGACCCAAAACTGGCGGTTCCTACACATTTCAAGGGAATGGGTTTTGACCCATGGTTGTTATCTCTTGCTTCTTAGGGTAACATAATTACCTTAAGAAACACATCAACATACCAATAAAAGAAAACTAGAGATTAGTTGGTGAAAGAAGTGGAGGAGGTCCTTAGCAGACAGAGGGTGTCCCGCCTATGGGCAGGGTTACTTTCGATGCCCTCGCTTCTAGCAAGACTCAGCTTTGCTAGAAGCAACTAAGGGACTTCGTCACGATTAGAATGGATAGTGACACCTCTCCAACACCATACTCACCAAAAAAAATATACAGGTCTTATAACTGAGATCTTTGATCTTATTCTTCCTTTTTTATAGATATATAAACGGGTTTTATAGAACCGAAGATTATATTATATCGGGTTCTTTACACATATGTATTTAACACACCAAAAAAAGTTTATTCTTATAAGAAGAACACTAGAATCTTACTTCTTTAATCAATTAAATAAAAAAACTAAAAAAACAACACAATTTTTCTTAAAACAAACTTTTTTATTATCCACAGGTGGTAATTGCTTAATATACACAAATATTTTATTTTTTGTCAAAATTACTAGGTTTATTGAATAAACATTGAACAACAAGAATTAGAACAAAAACTGAACCGAACTCTACAAAACTAAAAAAACTCAACTTATGACTAAAAAAACTAACACTCACTTAAAGCTAAAAAGAAGACTCTCCAGTCTCCATAAACCAAATTTTTTTGCACATTTTATACCAAATTATTGAAAAAAAATATTGTACATTCATCAGAAATGTACGAAAGTAAAAATGTACAATAACGTGACATGGATTTTTGCTTACTCAATGCACGCTCAAAAATTTACTTACATCCAAAAATATAAATTGATCGAAATGTGCAATTGTAGGAATTTTCAATAGCAGAGTTCATTTTCATGCTATTTACCTCAAAACATATCGATGAAAAAACAAATTGATAATGTTGCATTATATTATTATGGTTTACGTTTATTCACCTACTGCATGGATATATACAGTAATCTGAGTAACATAAACAGACAATAACAATGCGAAATACGGCATGGTAATTTCTTTTGGTAGAATTTGAGGTATCACCTCGAAGGTTATGCTGAATGTTAAAATTTGATGTTGAAATTTGGGTTGATAACGGAACTGAATAAAATTCCGTTACAGCTCTTGTTAAAGAATTTAAACAATATAAAATCTTATAGCGTTCTCTAGCGACTAAATATGACTTGGCTAAGAAAACTTTTTTACTAAAACCAATACGAGTATACCAAGTGAGGTGTAAGAAACAGCCTTACAACAGAATCTGTTAAGGTGTAAAAATGTCATGTAAGAATATAATATAGTTTATAAATCGACATTATATATAAATCGACTATGCGCGTAGTTATCCGCCAACTTGTCAAATGGAACTCTAGAGAAGATAAGAGGATATACAAAATAAAAACTTACAAAAATAAAACAAAACTGTGAAATAGAAAGAAAATAATTGCTCTCAAAAACCAATATTTGTGTGTTTTTGATATTTTATCGTATGGAATTAGGCCCTTTTCGAAGCATATACTTATTGGAAACTTATTTGTGTAGACCTACTTATTCGCCGCCATCTTTAATAAGCATGTGAAACCCATTCGAAATGTGTTGCTATTTACACACACTAAGATAAAATGTCCCGTGGACCGCCATGATGAATATATTAACAGGAAGCTGGACTACAGTATTCAATTACAAGCTTCAACTTTTATAATCATTGACCTAGAATTAAAAAACTTAAAAATACAATTTCTTTTTAGCTATTTGTGATGCAGATCACAAATTCCTAAACAATAACGTTGGCTGGCCTGGGATCAGTGCATGACCAGCGGGTGCTGCGCAATAGTGAGTTTTATTAAACGAAGAAATATGCCGCCGAAGGCTATTTTTTATTAGGTGATAGCGGATATCAACTCACTCTGGAACCAATTGCTAACATAACACCATATATTGATCGTGGGTTAGATCAGCGCCAGAAGCGGTTTAACCATTTACATAGTAAAGCTCGTATAGTCAAAGAGCAAGCGTTTAGCCAAATGAAAACAAGATATAGGTCTATATTTTTACGATCGTTAGAACTAAAATTAGAAAATTGCATTAAGTTATAGCAGTTTGCTGCATTTTGCACAATATTTGCAAAGATGTGGGAGACTTAAGTAGTATAGATGAAGAGTTCAAAAATGAAGAGGTAGTTGAACCAAATTCTACCGAATACAAGCCTCACAGAGAAATGCTACCGAATTTCGAAACCAATTATGTGCTGACATGTAACCATTTTTTACAAATTTTATGTATAGATACAAACCAAATGAGTTCAAAAAATTATTTAATAAATAAAATTGATTTATAATTCAGTCTTTTTATTTTAAGAAATCAAAAATTTTTAATTTCAAGCACATATTTAAATCACAAACATTATTAAGGAACTTTATATAGCTTGGCTGTGTTGACCTTTTTTAATCCGACTCAGATGAGCTGGATATCTCGACCCCCGGAAAATATTTTTGTACCCAATTTTGTAAATTGTCATTTCGCTCTATAGATTTTAGGATCCTTTTGTCGCGTTTCTTCATGTGATCCATCAACGTCTTTCTTTTTTTTTTTTTTTTGGGGACAAACAATTAATGGTGAAACACTTGCCGTAGACGTTGAAGGTTTTTGTTGTGTGGTCAACAATAAACTGTCCGCAAGGTCCGACACTTCTTTATCGGGATCGTATTCAATTAATTCATCAAATTGATAAACATGAGGATCAATGAGACTATCGATGCGAAATGGCGCTGCGACATTATGTTGTTGAGAAATAAAATCGTTCTTTCTTGCAAAATAAGCCCAATTTTCGGCGGTCAGCGATGATGGTGCCGTTCCTGTTTTAGGATGCTTTAATTTTTTATATGTGTCGAGCAAGTTGCTCCATTTCTTAGAACATTCCTGCGGCGTTCTAGATAGAAGTTCCTTCCGCGATGAGCTTATATGTCTAAAATAAATTAAATTATTTTGATACAATATGAATTTTATTGCATACTTCTGAAAAGCACAAGTCTATCAATACTAACCTCAATGTTACGTTTTATTGGTTGTTTTTTTTAAATTATTGGTCGAATTTAGCCCGGGCTTCTATTAAAGCGTCGGTTTCCTCTTCAATCCCTATGGAATATTTTGAATTGAAATAAACATTTATGTAAAAATTTAAACATTATGTAAAAATTTATTTGATTTTTAAGTATGTATACACAAATAACCTCAATAATACGAAAATAAATTAAAGAAAGTAATACATTTTTCTTATATCGACTAGAGTATGTTTTATGTTCATTTTCTATTTTTCTATACTCATTTTCTATTTTTCTATAAAACTTTGAACATAAATACATTTTAATTTGATATATTATAAAACAAAATAGTTTAATGTTACTTTTATTGAAAGATAAACATAAACATTTTCTAACAGGCAGTTTTTTTATTTATCAATTAGATTTTTATGTAAGGAAAAGACAGAAAATAAGTTACCTTGGTAGATGACTTATTTGAATAAGCAAGTCTACCCAAATAAGTTTCAAATAAGTATACGTTTCGAAAAGGACATTAGAACTATTTTTTCCACAGTGGAAAAATTACATACTGGAAAAGTTTATATAAGTATTTCGATTGGAATATAATTAATATCCCAATATGCATTGCCGACGAAATTCCGTTTACATTCGCGTGCAACAACCACACTCTTTATATGGAAAGAACTATGTAAAATACACGGAAATAGATACTACTTGCCAAAGAAAAGTGTCACAAAAATTCTAGTGTAGGTATGAATCCCGACTAAAAAAAGAAAAACATCCAATTGGAAAGAAGATGGAATTTTGTCGGGAATTTAGGTTTATTCCATATATTTTTCCATACTGGTTGCACACACTTTTCTGAATGCTGCTAGAGCAGATTTTCATAGTACTTTTCACGTTGTGGTTTTATTTTGAAATTAAAGAAATTTTTGTTGTATTTTATTGTATTGCCATTTCTGTTTCCAGCTAAAGAATTATACTGTAGTGGGAATAATTTAGTGTTACCCATTAACGTGTTACATAAATTTCAAATAACGCTATATATGTATAAAGCGCTACATGTATCTTCAGTGTTATCTAATATTAAATTTGTTTATATTCATCATATTTATCGAACTAGAAATTGCAAAAGATTTAATTACCATCATGTAAAGACTGAATTTGGAAGAAAGTCGATTACCTTCTTAGGACCAGTATAATCAAATACCTGATAATTTAAAAATATCTGAAACATTTTTGAAATTTAAGAATAGTATTAAAAAGTATTTTAAGTCCAATATTGAATTGTTTTTTCTTAATTATAGTCAATTTATGTATTATCATTTATCATTAATGTTTTTTTTTCTCTTTGATATTGTTATTTTCTTATTACTTTTCATAATAATTTATTTTGCTGTACATACTAACTTAGATTATTCTTCAAAGGACAATAAGTCCACTGAATAATCTGGTGGTAGTTGTATTTTTACTGAGAATATAAATAAACAAATTGAAAAATTTATTTATTTTTAATTTGTAATATATAAAACACCTATGTATTTACATAGCTCACTCGGCATCCATCTTAAATAAATAAACACATGAAAATCGTCAGTATCAAAAGTTAATTAGTACATGATGATTGAGATTCATTTTAATACCGGTTTAGTCCATTGTTGTTTATCGTGATGATGACGAAATACGAGCATAATTAGAAAACACTTCAAATTAATAAAATTTTACTTTAATAATTAAAACACAACATTTCGAAAATAAAACAAATAAAAGTTGTATAAATAAGAAAAATCTTAACTACGTACATGTTTACTCATCGACTTGTCATTGTCAAACGAAACTGAATATACAAATCAAGTTTAATAAAATATCAAAAAATTTGCGAATCAGAAAAGGAAGAAAATAATTTTTACTCAAAATCGGTTTTTTGTGTCTTTGATAATTTGTAGTACGAAATGTAGTGTGGAATTGGAGCTGTTTTTTTCCACACATTGGAAAAATTGCATACTGGGTTGCCATTGTCACACGAAACCGAATATACAAAACAAAACATATTTAATAAAATATCAAAAAAAAATCCGAATCGGAAAAAGAAAGTAAATGTTTTTTTTACTCAAATTCGTATATTTGTTTTTTGACAATTTTATAACAGAACTTAATAATAGTATTTTTATAACAATTTATAAATATGTTCCTTTATAAATTAAGGTAGATGCAACACCTCGCGAGGTAACTTATTTGAATAAAACGGGTTCCCGTTATAAGTCTTCGTTTCGAAAAGGGCCTAAATTTCATTGAGTGTGTGCAATTTAACTCAATAGTGCGGCTTGTTTCTCCAGCATTAAAATTCAACTTTAGTCATCATCAACCACAATAGTTCTGCAGCAATTCATCAATTGGCTTTTCAACCATTTGTATTAATTGGCGGATTTTTCATCACGACCATTTTTTCCACATACACATACATTAACCCACCCTTTCAGTGGCAACGTGATTTCGGCTAGTGTATTGAGGAGCACGATCGCGCGTTTTGACACTCAAAGAGTTAACCATTGTAAACGCCATATTTTTGTGTTGTTTATGTATTTTCATTTTTTTTATAGTTAAACATTATTATTTATGAATGTAAATTGTTGTCCAATGTCTGCTTCGTTGACAAAATAAAAAGCCTTATAAATTTTAAGCGTTTTTATTTTTGTGTGCTCAGCTCGAAAGTTGATGGATAAGAGAATTTTTATTTTTTCGTATATTTGTTTTTTGACAATTTTATAACAGAACTTAATAATAGTATTTTTATAACAATTTATAAATATGTTCCTTTATAAATTAAGGTAGATGCAACATACAATATAAATTTTCAATCTACATAATTTCTAAAAGTTAATTCTACTTTACATTGCGGTTTAATTCGGTACTGTTTGCTGACTTATAATTTGACAGCACAAATACAATTTGTGTTTATATACATTGTGTTTGTTTGTATACAATAAATAACTAATTAATAGTTTTTTATAAAATAGTGTAATAAAATAATTGCATAATTTAAATTAATTTGTGTCTTTTACATTACAGATGGAATACAATACAATATAAACGCAGCTGATTCACAAATTAATTGAGGTGTACAAACAAAAATAGTTGATTTGTAACGTTAAATTTACAATTATAATTGATTTGAAAGCAATAAAATTTGATAACAAATAAATTTGGTGTAAGTATGTGTTTTAGTTTTAAATGATTGTAATTCAGATTAAATAATGTTGTGTTGCTGGATGAGATTGTTTAGCAACAATGAAATTTAAAATAAATTTATTTATAAAATTTTATTAAAACATGTAAAATTAATTTATGATAAAAAAAAATTAAATATAAAATATATTAGCATGTTAAATAATGAGACTCTACAGCTCGAGAGCAGACGTAATGTGCTGAGAAAAGGAAATAAGCACCATAACAATTAAACCGATTCGCCCGGATCGCGTTATTTTGATACTGTTCATCATACAAATGACACAAATACGAACAAAAGAAAAATACAAATACAAAGATATAATTGTGTATTATACACAGTGTACGTATTCGATTTTTTTTGCTTCACTCATTTTAAATGAGTAACTCACGAGATAAAATCGATATACAGATTTTTTTGTATGTTTCATTTTGGTATGTAGCGAAATTATATTTCTATATCGCTTCTTTTTTACTGAAAAATATGTTTCATTGTGGAATAAACGTTTTTTGTGTAAATTATTAGCATGCTATGCACAATGTTGATACGCAGCCTGGCTTTACAAGTAAAGCTAGGTATCCGGCTCGCGCTAAGATAAATTTTAACGCGGTCTCATATTAACTCCACAAGTCTCCACTAAATTGCAGATAAATTATAAGCTAAAAAGTTTGTGTAGAGATAATTTTTGATGTTTGTTTTATTTCTCCTACAACAAACAAAAACATAGTTCAATTCATTATTTAATTAGCAATTTTATAAACATTTAAAATTAAAAGTTAAAATTTCCGTTTTTTCTTTCATTTTCCACTTTCTAAATTTTCTGTATCCACTTCTTCGTAGTCAATCAAGTATTCTTCTTGATATTCGAAACTTTCATCGTCAATATTTAAGTAATATGTTTACATTTCATAAACGCCAATTTAATAGTTTTTGATTTGGCCATATACATATACTGTCACTGACACTAAATTTTCAAATTATAAAATCATTTCGATTGGTCTCTGTGTACATGATTTATTTTAATTTCTTATCAGAGTTCAACTGGGAATACGGATTTGTATTTAAAATACAATAAAAATGTTTATTGTACAATTCAATATTCGATTGTTATATAACGCACTTAAATCGAAAATGTACAAAAGACACAATTTCACAAACAAAAACAAAATTTTGTAAATAGAAACAAAATTTTATAAATAGAATTGTAAAATTGACACAAATTTTCATTTGAAAAAAATTTTTTAATTTTAAATGGTACTTACAATTTCTTCTCAGAGGTTTGAATTCCGCTTTGAAGTGCCAGTAGCAACTGAATTAGCTTAAAAATGCTGTCAAATGGCTCATCTAGCCTGAATGGAACTTCTTAACCACGAGAGAAAATTTGTTTCGAACTATTATTGTAAAGCAATTGTGATTTTGGACGAAAATGGTGAACGGCCATTAACACTCCTTCCCAGAGATTTGGATTCAGGTTCCGCGGGTACTTTTAATAGGCTGCCTGATTGCCACTGCCTAACAGATCAGCAAATTTGCAACGAATTGTTTAATTTATAAATTGAGTTTTGACGAAAATGATAAATAGCCATTAACACCCCTTCCCAGAGATTCGGACTCAGGTTCCGCGAGCACTTCTATTAGGTGGCTAAATTGCACGTCCAGCCAGCTTGATTGCCATTTCCTAACCAGATCTCCATTATAAGGTTTGGAACTTTGAAAACTTATGTATATAAAACACTTCTGATACTGTATCAATACAAGTTTTATTAATTTATATCTGTTATTTAAATATTAAGTTCGTTAAAATTAAATGAAATTGATGAAATGGTTTAATTTTGTATTCTTATCTAATTTGTAGAAAAGGCTTTTATTTTATAAACCCCTGAAACCATTAGAAAATTAATCTTATAATAAAAGTTTAAAACGCAGTAGATGAATTCTTGTTTATAACTTAATGTCAAAATAAATGTTAATCTTGTTAATTTAAAATTGTGAAATTTCAAGAATAAATGTTAATTAGTATATTTCAAGTGATAAATGTTTGTTTTATCGATGCATTTATTTTTCGTTTTTATGGCATAGCGACACCAGTAAATAATAGCTGCAGTTTCCGTAGAAATTTTTCATTCGGCTCTGGATGGATAGTGCTCCAATAATAAAACACGGCTAAAATCGGCATGCGCATTCTTAAACATCATATTTACGTCACATGGAATTTACACTTTTTTTTAAAAAATGATGACACTGTATGTTGTCCCATCACCTGCGATTTTTTTACAAACTTTGTCGTATTATGACGTTTTCCGTTTTTTTTATCAATCATCATGTTTCTTGTCGGATTTCACATTAAAACTCGCGTAATCAGAGATATAATTTTCCTCGTTCCTTCGATTATTTAATATTTTCCAGTAGTATTGTGTTTTCATATATTTGGGCACTTGGGTTGGGACCAACCACTTGCACCCTGAGTTCCCAAAATGTTCGAATTATTATAGCGTCATGACAACAATCCGTTTCAAAATATACTCAATAATTTTATTTGATGAACTGTATAAGATCTCCATAAGAAAATGATTTGGGAGCCAATAACATGATCCATAGAATGTTGTGGTTTACGATTAAATGTTTACGATTATATGGATGTCAATCCAGGCATAATGCTTAATTTAGAGTGTCATCCACACACAACAAATTAAATAAAAATTGTTTATGGCATGGTACATGATTAACGGTTGAGATGCCTTGTGTTGTAATGATGCGGCGATTAATTTGATTGTTTTACATAATAAGATTAAATGATTTTTTTTTCTACTTTTCTTTGCATTACCCTACTAACTGTTTTTCAATGGTTGTGCCAAATACTTTTTATCGACTTATTCCACTTTTAGATTTTCACAATATGTTGTGGATTTATGATGGTGTAGGAAAATTATACTCATTTTCATGTAACTTCTTTTAATGATAAAGTTTTTTTTGACTATGATTAATTATTTTAAAGTGTTCAGTCGTTCGAATGAATATATAGAAAGTGTACGTGTAATAATATAATGTGGAAAAAGTAATTTCGAAGAAAATAAATCGTCTGTCTAGAATCTTTTCCGTCTTCTACTTACTAATAGGTATACTGCTTCGTTAATAATTTCATTTAGTTTTGCTCATTTCACATCTGAATAATGAATCTAAAAAATTTTTTGGTAACCGTCAACGAAATGAAATGACATATTTAGTTGACAAATGTACAAATAAATATTTTTGATACACACAACTTGGCAAACTTTTAATTAATCGATACACAGAGTGGTGACGACTGCAATAATTACGATTTATAGAATTTCCATAATTAGTAGTGTTCCTTAAAATTTGTAAAAGAAATGTAAAAAATGTTTTAATTTTGTTTAAATAACTCAATTTTATTACTTGTAGCCCGCCAAACTAGACAATGGTAACATGGATCTCTAGGGGCAGCCTTAGTATTGGGAATTTTAAGAAATATATTGGTGAGCAGAACTTTCAAAACAAGCAAAGCACTTTTGTCGACTGTAAAATATTTTTTGATACTATGGTAAGGCGCGCCTTTTAAAGGAAGCTAGAAAATTTCGGCATACCGCAAACAACATGGAAGATTCACCATCAACAGAAAAATACAACGAGAGTACGTTCTATCATCAATACTCTTTTTTTGATTGATTTTTTGTAAAGTGATGAATCAAACGAACATTCACGTTTCAAAACACACTCTCGATAAACGATATACTAGTTCTGTGATGATATCGTATGAGTAAAATAAAATACTTCCCAATCCTGACTCTAATAACAATCGCAATTTTAAAACTAAAAACAAAATTTATGATTTAGAATATTAAGTGTGAGAACCAGAGACGGAAACTTTGGAGCCAATGTAACATCACATATTACGAAAACCAGGCGGGCATGTTTCAAGCTAAACAAAAAACGATGTTCCGAATGGTGTCAAACCCCAAAATAAACCACTTTAACCTAAGCTTGCTACCTGATCTCTTCAACGGGTATGAAATGGGCTAGTACGAAAAACGAAATCAAATCGAAATCTCGAAAATAAAATCCCGAATACTGAAATTCAAGAAAATAAAATACCGAAAAATATTATGCTGAAACAACAAATACCAAAAATCTAGAAATTCGAAATCCCAAAAAAACTGTAAATGTTGAAACTACCGGGGTTGAAAATAGCTGATTTCAACATATTTCAGTATTTTTCGGGTTAATGTTTTAATTTATCTATCGCTAAAAGCTACTTTTTTGTAACTTTATGAGTTTGGTGTATTGTTGATTAAAGTTGGGATAGATTTGATTGAAGGACACCTTAAGTTTAGAACATACTGTATATGTTTAAAGAGCTTAAATTGAAATGATAAACTGAGTATCAAATGTTGATACTGACAAATTAAATTGTAGTTCCTCTATATAATATGTATTTAGAGCAAATTTATTAAATTAAATTAATGACTAAAATTTAGTAATTCGGGTTTTTATTGTTTCCGGACTTTGTGTTTAAGTTTTATATTTTTCAGTATTTTATTTCCGGGAATTTGCGTTTTTTCTCTTTTCACAGAGCTAAATTCAAAGTGTGCATCAATAAATGTCTAAAAATAATATATAGAATCTCTTGGTCTAACCCTTGAATAGGCGATTGATTGATCTATTAAAAGTAAAATCACAAGGCCCAGTATACACTCACGAACACACGCACTAAGTGAACCCTCACACTGCAATTTAAATGGCTTGCGCTTATTCGACGATAATAGAAATCGCTTAATTAATAATATTATTGAGTTATAATTTTAAATTATAATTTAATTCAGTTTAACCAAAATATTTTATTTTGGCTTAGCCTCGACACACTTTCGGTGTCGGCATGTTTGACCGTCGACGTGAACAGTCGAAAAACAAAATGCAGCAGAATTAAATAATATAAATTTTTGATTGTTTGCATTATTTATTTCATTTTGTGGCACCGTATGACAGTGATATATAAGTATTAATCAAATGTGTTTATTTATTGAATTGTCACAAAACCAGAGAAGTTTTGTTTTATTTAATTTGTATTATTTATATTGGGGGGAAATATATTCTTTTTACGTTTATTTCGGGGCTATATTTAACATGGCTACAATTCATTCGTAGATCGAAACACGGGCCATCACGTTTTATTTTGCGTGAATTTTTGCGGCACCTAAACATCGAGGTTCTTTTTGAAGACAGCCTTATGCAAATAGTTTGAAACTGTTTTTGAGCGATGCTACGATAACTCACATGCCGGTCTACTTCGATAGTTTTCATTTTTATCGACATTTTCGACGATAGACTTTCCAATGCGTGGTGCATCTTTCATATCGTAATAACCGCACCGGAATCGACGAAACCAAAATTGCACGTGATTGTCTGTGACGGTATTATTACCACAGACACCTCCATTCTTAATTTCAGTCGCCTGACTTTTGTTTTTTACCTTTATCGAAGCAAAGTCGTAAAATATAGCGAATTTTCTCTTTGCTTACCTCATTCAGCACGCTATAACTCACGACTCAATTGATCAATCAAAACAACGACTAAAATGTTTTTAGTACATGAATCCCCCTTTCCAACTAGTATGGTGAACTGCGACAAATAGATCACGAGATATATGTCACTAAAGAGATATAACATATATGTCACACTACCTATATAGCGAAAAAATAGTGGATTTCTTTTATTTCAACTCTTTATGTTATTTGCATGACTACGTGGAGACTATTGTGAGTAGAGTTGCATCGAGGATGGTTAGTGTATCCAGCCTTTACATAATCGGGCAACGCTCACTGGAAAGAGTCACCCAAACAACAGTCTCGATTGAAACGCAGTCCGGAATAGCAGGACTCCTTGGAGCAATAGATGGCAGCCATATCAAGATCATACGACCAACAACAGACCCTCCTGAGACATACTATAACCGGAGAGGTTATTATAGTATTTTGTTGCAAGCTGTGGTGAACTCGTCGAAACGATCGATATTTACTGCGGGGAACCTGGCTCCATGCACGATGCTCGAGTTTTCAGGCGACCGCCATTATCCCGCCAAGCTACGCAGAACGGTCTTTTTATATATAATTCATTTTTATCAGATGATTCGGCTTACCCGTTAAATTCCTGGCTCGTACCACCAGCATGTTGTGTTCTACATAATATATGCGTACACCAAAATGATTCGTGGTTTCAAAATGAAAATAATCATGACAAGAATTTGGAAGATGAACAACGAAGAACAGTGGAGAGCAGACAAAGTGTAGTTAGAGAACTTGTCGAAAAAAATTTATTGTAATTTATTAAAAAAAAAAAAACAATAATTATGTAATAAAATAAAAAATCTTATTTTATTTTTCTTTATTTCGAATCAAAATTTCAATTAGAATGATTTGTATTAATTCACCATACTTATTCAGTCATTTCAATTTCTCTCCTATTATTCTAAGTATTAAAAAAAAATTAAATATAACAAATATAAATTAACGTATACAAATTATTTTACTTATTTGTAAGATAATTCAAAAGTTGTCTGCCGATTAATTGGCACTCTTCGTCTCGTTTCTGTATGGCCGATTGCCCCTCCTCGCGACGCTTCTGGTTTTCAATGTGCCTTTTCTGTTTTTGCCCTTCTCGTTGCTCCCGATTATCTTCTTTTTCCTTCTCCAACGCAAGTTTATTTTCTCTATATATATGTTTTTGCGGTTTTTATTTCCTTGGAGGATTCTTTTGTTTAGGAGGTTGTTCCGGTACGTTTACTACTATCAATTCGTCGAATTACGTATTTTGAACCATTTCCTCTGTTTGTTGTGAATTTATTGTACGACGAACTGGAATGCCAGTAGGTGAATATTTAGCACCGGCAACAATTGTCCGATGTTCGAATTGTTCCGCTGGTCTCGGAAAATAATTCTTCTAAAAGATCCTTAAAAGGCTTCGGTTCTGGATCCGGCTTTTGTGTTATTGTCGACGGATTCCGCTTCAAAACGCGTCCGATTTTTACTTTCGTTTTAAGTGATGCTTCATTATAGAAAACAGCCTGCAAATAAATTTAATTTTTATTTAAATTTAGTTAAATGTAAATTAATCCAATATACATACCGAAATTTTTGATCCAATCATGTCTTCTATCAAACTTTTATATACATGTTTCTTTTTGATAATGTGGCCAAATTTGAATTTGTCGCAAAGGCCAGGAGTGTTCTGTTTTTTTTTTATTTTATTAATGCACTCTCTAAAATCAAATTTAAACTCAAATCTACATGACAAAAATGGCCTTGAATTTATTTTTATTTCATTTATGTTTGTGTAAGTAACCTCAAAGAAGTAGAGTGTGGAACGGCTGATTAAGTCGATCTGCTTTATTCCGGGTGAGGATAAGTACAATCGAAATTATAGTAAATGGATTTGCTTTATTAATTTTTATTTTGTGTAATGTAAATCCACATTCGAAAATGATGAGTGTGTTGTTGATAAGAAATTTTTTTGTATTTCTTCTTCGAAATACGATTGCTCATATGAATAAATAATTTTTATGACGTAGGGACCAGGGTAGGCAAGAGATTGCTCCATATATCTTTATTGTATTCAAAAGAAGTGCAATCGTGGAGTGGTGTAGTGTAAGTAGACACTCGGCTTTTATTGGTCAAATTCGACTTTGTTGAAAAAACAATTGTTGCAAAGATTAATTATCGAATTATTCACACAAGCAGATTATCAATGCCTTCGCAATAGAAACTTGGTGGTTTCGAAGCAAAATAGCCATCTAGTCATTTTTGCACATCTTCAACTTGCATAGACCGCAGGTCTTTCAAATATGATGACATCGATATGAATAAGTAGTAATCATAGGTGCCTCCCTATGTCTGGATAATACGCTGTATGCTGTAAAATTTCGCTGTCTAAGGAGAAGATGGGTTCCGTGGTTGATTTTGCTGTATGTAGATGAGCTTTGTCATGCAGCAGAATTACCTTCCGCCTTCCTTGGACTATAAATGGTATTTTTCCGTCCAGAGCATCACTTAATTTGAGCAATTGAAACTGGTAACGTTCAGCTATAACAGTTAAACCAGGTTCCAGATACGAGCTTCTGGTGTGACTCCTTTCCAATCCTACACCGTAACAATTTCTTGGCATAAATATTCCTTCCTTTCGTGGATCAACACGTCGTTTTCTGCGTTTAGGTCGTACAAAATCCACTTTGCATCACCCGTAATGATTTTGTGCAAAAATTTCTTTCTTTTATACCGAGAAAGTAAATTCATGCAAATGTCAAATCTTTGGTTTTTGTTTTCTTCGGTCAGTTTATGAGGAACCCGTTTTCCATCCTTCTGTATTTTTCCCATGCAATCGAAATGATATTGTTTGATGAGTAACTCCTAATTGTTCAGCAAGCGCTTTTTGAGTTTGACACGGATTTTCATCCAGTAAAACTTTAACTTCTTGATCGTAAAATTGTTTTACTGCACTTGGACTAAAATTGTCATCACGAAATCTTACAAACCACTTTTTTATTGTTGAATAACTCACAGAATTTTTACTCAAAGTCGAATTAATATGTGGCTTATCGGCAAAAACCCCTTAAAATTGATACACACGGAACGACACCTGCAAATGGCTGAAACTTATTTTATAAAAACAGCAATGACTAGCTACATATATCCAAAATGGAGGGCGAATTGAATGCGTTGAAGTATATTTTATAATGCAACCAAGAGCCGAGTTTCTACTTGCACACCTTATTAAAAAATTTGGTCATCTCATCAGACGAAATGATAGTTTGGTTCTTTATGAACTTTGAAGTAAAAAACATTATCGGGCTATTATCCAGAATAACCCAACATTTCATATAGAAATCGCATGTATGTGTTAACTACAATAAAACTTGAGGTTACGAAGGCGTTGACAATTGGATAGCGAATTAGTAAAAGTCGCTAAGGAATTGTGATTATACTTTGAGTATAAGTTCAAAGTATTTTCAGTATTTTTGTAGTTTGGTCACTGCAGTCTGATCAGATGACCGACTTCTTTAATATAAAGAATTCAATGTTTCAGTAGTCCCAAACCAAACTTCCAACGTCTTAGTAACCTCACCTGGATGTAAATAACACTATCTGGCTATTATCCAGAATAATCTAAAAATTCAATTTAGTATATAATTAATTATTATTTTTATTATTTATGATTATGACCGAGAAGCGATTCATAATTATATGTGCAATTTTTTTTTCAAATAACTGCCAGTCCGACAAAATGGCACTGCGGTTAAAGCTTTGGCGTTTGGATAGGGAGGTACCGAGTTCAAGTCCCGATAGGGGCAGGATGCAAAGAGAAATTGCATCCGATCTGTGGTGAAATTTATCACATCTATGACCTCCTGTTGGTGCGAAAAACCCATTGGCCAACCCATCTTCCATGCCACGATAGACTGGCATGGAGCTTGCACTGTGCAGATTGTCTTAAATCGGTCCTATGGCCGTACGTCCTCGAGTTGGCCGGGAGGCGTAAAGTATGGACGTAAAAAGCATAACCGCGGAAAAGCAGGGTGAGCCTTGAGCCCCAAAACAGACGCACGGTTAACAATAACAAAACTGCCAGTTATCCGATAATGACGGTAAAATACTATTTGCTGCCGCTTTAATAAAATTAGTAAATTATTATCATTTTCCCTTGAAACAGATGATCTTACATACAACCACGAAGCGGTTGTCGCAACACCCTCCATCGACCTCTGCAACCATATTATGCAATCATATTTGCAATGAGAAAAAATGTGCGAGTGGGTCGGCAGGTGGATAATCTACTTATTAATATAGCAGTATGATGCCATTTTTGAAGAACACTACTGTCCTAAGAGTATACTTTTAAAATGAAGAAAATTTAGCAGGGATCGAAATAACTCTTCGATTTACAATTATTCATCTTTTTTTTGTGATAATTATTTTTATTATTTTTATCATTTGAATTATTTTCTATTCGTCAACCGAGAATAACAAAACAAAATTTCTGTTTTTGTTTCTGTTTAATGAATAGTGAGCGAATAATAGAAAAGAAACAAGATTTATCGTTTGACTAAAAAACACGACACAAAATTCCATATTTTTGATCGCTGACAAGTGAATATTTTACCTGGTTAATAAAAAAATAAAACAAAAATAATTTTTGTTAGTGCGTAATATTATAGATTCTTTTTAAAGATGAAATTTTAAGTTTTATAGGGAATTGGTTGGCATAAATCTTGGTGATATGTGGTTCTAATAGGACGGTGCCACATGCCGCACAGCGCAGGATACAATTAATTTACTCAAAGAAACATTTGATCAAAGACTAATTTCCCGTTATGGTCCTGTTAATTGTTCACCAAGATCGTGTGATCTAACTCCATTAGATTATTTTCTTGAAGATATGTTAAGTCACTTGTCTACGCAGATAAACCAGATTCGTTTGAGCACTTGGAATTTAACATTCCACGAGTTATTAGCGAGATACGGCCACAATTGCTGCGAAAAGTGTGTGATCATTGAACATTCAGATTAATCTATACACCAGCCGCGGGGGCCACATGGTCGAAATCATATTCAAGCATTAATGGCATAATATTATCTATTCAAATAAAGCTAGTTTCACTGATATTCAAAATGTTTTTCTTTGTTCTATTTTAATGAACCTCTAAAAAAGCAACCTTTAGTTACCAACAATACCAAGCACCATGAAAACACACTCGTAACTGCTAGTTTCAGAATTTCATCATTCATCACTCAAATGAACAAAACCAGAGACAACCTAAAAGAGATATTTCATCCTATTTAAAAGTACAAATTTAAATTACTATTTCATTTTCTGTAAATAGCCGCACGAAAACAAAAATATTTTGTCTCTCTTCGCTCTGCCTCGTTCTCTTAAAATCAAAATAAATTTTATCATTGAAACTTACAAAACAACAAAAATATTATTTCTTCCTCCAGTTGTTTTGTAATTTTGTTGTTAGTTTCGAACAAACTATTGAAATCGAAGGACATTCTTCTTTTTTTTAGTAATATTTAACATAAGTCGATTTCTAATATCATCCAATTCGAAAATATTGTAATTGTACGTACATTAAAAAAACATAGCAAAAGAGCACGAATATAAAGTAAAAAACAGAAAAACTGCTTCCTAGAGCTTCGACTAATTGAGCGACACTAGGTCTCAATCAGTCACGACTTAACAGCTTAAGTCCCCAGCAGGTTGCACCACTTCGTACTACAATCACCAAAATTGAATAGGCTTCTCGTCACAAATAAACAACTGACCTCTACAGTTTTGGTGTCGTACCGCTCCACTAAGCTCTTAAGTTTTGACTGGTTGAGGTTTAAATAAATACAAACTTTATTTTTGGATTTGTTTCTTGATGACGTGTTTAAATATTAACAAAAACAGATACATGTTGAAAAAACAGATACATGATGATGTCGTTTTGCGTGTTACAAGTTGGACCAAACATTTTTGGAATTGCTGTTCGAAATGGCATAAAACTTTAATTTACTTTATGTATTGTTAATAAATATTATTTTACATTGCTTTACTGGAAATTAAAATTTGAATTAATTATCTTCTAGATGATTGAAAAAACTATAAAGTTGTGGAATAAACATGGAACTCGGAAAAAATAAATTTTAATTTAATTTTACATTTTAATAGAAACTTTTAAGTAAGCTATTTCCTAATTTTCAAGAACTGATTTTTAAAGTTTTTGATAATAATATTAAAATTTAACCTCGGCGCGATGTGGGGGTAAAGTGTAAATATCTTAACATTATTATAGCGCTCTCTCGGTTTAGACATAAATTGACGTCATGTGCAATAAATGAGAGTAGTGAGAGGCATATATAGTTTAGGAGGCATTGTTGGAATTATCAGAATTAAATTTTGTTTTAGTTTCTTAGCTCAAATGAAAAATATTCTTTGATTGTCTGTGAACAAAACCATTGACACAATCTCGAATTGCATTATACATATTTTAAAACTTTACGAATCGTCGAAAATTTAACTGCATTGCCTATTTATTATATTTAAACTTTCAATTTTTCGTCCCGGGGATTTTTTTTTATTAGTTGCCACCGTATAAGCGAAGCTTTCGACGGTAAATTAAAATAAATTTAATATGTTTCTCATGAAGTCGAATGAGGGATTCGGTAGTAAATATTTTGAGCTAATATATTAAACGGTTCTGGTCACTTCTGCTCTGAAAGTAACAGTTGACAACATTTTTTAGAATGTTCGCTTTTATTTTATTAGCAATTAAATGTGCCTTAGGTTGATTTTTCAATTTTAGAAATTTTCTTTTTGCTATTCTATTTTGTAGTTTTAAGTTTTTAATTTTGTCAAATAGTTTCAACTTATCATTTTGTAGTTTATTGATTAAATGAAAACACTTTCGATTTAAAGACTGACAAACTTTGACATTTTTTCTTTCCATTCGCTATAACTGCACATTGGCTGTTCCACTTCCAGCACTAAGTGTATATGACTCAGCATCCGAATTCAATATATCGATGATGGTTGGGTTATTTAAATTAATCGCAGTTGCTGTTGATGAAGGGATTTGCAAAGTAATGCCCCCATCATCAATGTGTAAACGAGACAGGCATAATTTGAGACGGTCGTTAGTTTAAGCTTCCTCTTTAGAAAGCAGTTGGTCCCAAAATGTTTTGAACATATAAAAATATTCGCTTTTTACTCAACGGTAATATGCCACAATGTCTTAACCAATGTTCGTGGCTTGAATAATTAGAAGAATATTTAAATAGGTGAGCACCGTCTCTTGCTTGGACTTGCGATACAAAACGACACTTTTGCAGGTTTATAAATTGCACTGTTTCAGATTATTTTCAGTTTCACTTCACACTCGACATTGTTTAGCTTAAAAAGCCCAACTCTTTCGATCTGCATTCTTCTAAGTGCTTTGAAGACGTCTATCCGATATTTTGTGAGTTAAGATTCTGATGGAAACCAATTTTGGAAGTGGATATTGGCTATAAATGATCGCTAATACAAACAATTGCACTTTAATTGGATTAGATGTTTTAGATTTTATTTGTTCATCCTTCCAACTTCTAAATTTACTTTCTAAATATAACTTATGTTAATTTAAATTATTCAATTTAAGTAATATCTTCAGATATGGGTCTATAAGTACAGAAACATAGACTTTATTATCTTAATTTATATTAATTATAATATTCCTATAGTACAGTATTATGTACGTAGGTACGATTGAACCAAATTATTAAACCGCTTGTTGGAATTTGTGGTGTTTAATATTACTATTTCTAATTTTGCTATTATTTAGTAATTCGTGTCTATACTCTGCGTAGGAACTATACATAACTAATAATAACATTTTATTACATGATTTTACAAGAAAGTGAACAACACATACTAATGATTTTAGCCTATATTTTATATATATTTAATTGAATTTATTTAAGTTGAATATCATAGAATTATAAATTGTGATTAATCTGCGCTAACTCTGTCTTATTATATATGTCACTAATAAACTGACTAACCAATCGAGTGATCGATGTGTCTATAATTGGGTCGTTCTCATTATACTAACGAGCTTGTCCTATCCTCATCATGTTAAGCGTAAAAATGGTGTATAGTTTAGTCTATACATTCCAATCAATCACTCAAAAACTTATTTCCTACAAATATTAACCAAATCCTAAAACAAAAAACTTAGAACTATGCGTCTGAAAAGATTAACAACCAAATCAGCTTTTCTCCAAGAAAGCGAAAGAAAATAGGTGAACTTTCCAGCATAGTTATTTTATATCTAGGTTCCACAAATAAGTATTCCTTTCGAAAACGGCCTTAGTGCAATAAGAAAATATATAACCAAATCATTCATGCAGATTACCATGTAGATGGGACTACAGAGCAGCGCAATTTTTTTTTGTTTTAAGTGTGACAAGTTTAGGATCTCTATGCGTGTTAAAGTAAAGCAAATTTGCAAATCGACCACTGAAAAAGTTTCTCGGATTGTAATGCACACAATTAAAATGTTGATAACGAAAAATTGCATACATTAAAGAATGTTGAAATAAAAAAAACACTTCCACAGAAAGTAAGTATCGAACCATTTAATCCAAGTGAACATATCATAATTTTTAAAATTTGGAGCATGCAATAATAACAAAATAAAATATAAGTGGTAAAAAGCCAACAGGTATGGCTTGAGATGTTAGTGATGAACTTATGCCACTTTAAAAACACCTAGTAACACACCTAACATAACCTCCAAAATAACAACAAAGTTGATTGATCTTACTAAGCGCCATTTCTGGTATAATCCAGCCGAGAGATTCTAATGTGGATCATCTGGGGCGAAACATAAACGTGTGTAGATATGCTTTAAAGCAGTATTAATAAAACTAAAAAATTCTAGTATTTATTTCCTTCCATCAAATATATTTTTACTAGAATAAAAATAATAGTAATAGTGATTTTCTATTTTATTGGTGATTTTAACTCGTAAAAATCAATACAAATATACAACAAACATACATTCATTTACACAAATAACGCTTAATTAACTTAAATTATGTTATTCACCTTTACAGAGTATTGAAAAAATACATTTTCCGTATATTTTCATTTCTATTCATCATTTCGAAAATAAAACAAAAACAATTCAACACCATAGGACCGTTCCATTTTCCATAATAATTATTCGTATATTTTTCTCTTGTACGAATGAATTGAATACGATTAACATAATTGGTTTTTATTTACTGTTGAAATATATCAAAAAGCTTAGTGTAAGCTTTATTCGATTTTCCCTTATACTTAACTCTACAGTTTTTGTTTGTTTTTTTGTTGTTTATTTCTGTTAAATTATTGTTTGCTTTGTTCCTAGAGTACAACACCAAAATAATCCTTGAAACAGAAAAGAAAAGGGAAATGTTAATCCAAAAAAAATATTCTGTTATTTTTGAACCAAAGGAAAATTGTCTAATTAAAACCGTCGGTTGTTTGTTTTTATTTTTAATGTCATTACAGTCCAACCGATTCGAGTAGAAGTTAATGCCCAGAGAAACTGAATGTTGGTTGGAGGTATTAACTGTACCTAAAATACCTTATCTGAGATATTTTGCAAGGTAACAATATTTTTTGTCGCCGGCCGCGCACATAAAACATTACCGTAACAAAAAAAAGACTCTAACGTTCTTTGTGATTGATTACTTGAATATTGATGAGGTTTATGGAAAAAGCCATTTTGCTAATTTATCAATGATGATTAATTATTTCTTTGTTAATTAGATGAGAAGCTGGCAACATAAATTTTAATGACAGCCGAAATAAATGTTGTGTTTTTAGGAATAAGCAACGAACGGAACCGGCGTCTTAGATTTTTTTAAGGTTACTTAACGGTTGGTGTAGAAGGGAGTGGTTTTAAGAATAGTTTACATAGTAAGTGATGCCTTAGAATGTTACACATTCATTCTAAAAAAACATTAACAGTATTCGCCTGTCGATACGATGCATATTTAATTGATCTATTTAGTTCAAGTTTTCACTAATAACAACTAAAATTTAATGTTTTACAAGAGCTCATTATCACTTAGTTAAATTTTAGCTCCTGTTCGTTTAAATTTAGAAACTTGATTCGATGATGAACCTTAAATATGATAAAACGCAGCTGCATAAATAAAAGGACAGAAACGCTTTTTATGTAGCGGACAGGTTATATCTATTTTCCACTCGTCTGGTATTTTCTTTAGACCAAATCATTGAAACAAGCATTACCGGATGTTAATGTCATTCTCACTAGATCCGTGTAATTGTTCATACTTGACAATACGTTTTGAACAAATTCAAATAACTCGCTGGCCCTGGGACACTCAAGCAAAGAAAATGATTACAAGAAAATGGTATCTTAAAGTAAAAACTGTAACTTTCTTGTATACTTGAAATATTAAGTTTTAAGTTCTTTGAAGCTAAATTTTCGGTCTAGTTGTGTAACAGAAGTCTCATCAGACCATGGCGATAGAATATTACAACACACTGACCAAAATTTGGTGTTCTATGTAGAACACCCGTGTATCACAAAATCTAGATTTACAAACTCTCACTCATTCACACTGGGTTCGATTCCCGTGCACGTAAGTTAAATTTTTTATTTTTAATGTTTTCCCCAAATTTAATACTGAAAAATATTTTCATTAATATTGTAATATATCAGTTACTTTAAAAACAGAAGTATGAAAGTAATAAATAATAAATCGCCTATCTTGTGTTGTGACCAAGAAATTACTACATATTATATTCTAAGAATTTAACTTTAGATTTAAATAAAAAGTGAGAATATCGGTTTTTGCTTTATATGAACCGTTTATTTTGAAAGTGGTTTAAGTCCATTTAAAAAAAAATAGTTAATGGTAACAATAATCACAATTCTTATAATTTATAAAATGTATTACAACTATGTAATCTAACATGTCATGTTAGATTTCATAGTGTAATACATTTTATAAAATACAAAAAAGAATTGTGTTAAAATAGAAAAAAGAATTGTGTAAAATGAACTTAAACCACTTAAAATAAACGGTGCATGCGATATTTTTTATTTTGGTCTAATTTCAAGAGTTCTCGTTTCGTCAGCTATTTCTCTATTTTAATTTGTACGAATATAAAAAGAAAAATATGTGAATTACAATAGAGAAAGAGCTGACGAAGAGAGAACTCTAGAAACTAGTCCAAAATAAAAAAATATCACATAACGAAAAAACGATATTCCCACTTTTTATTTATGGCAACTAAAATTAAATCTCGTGATAAAAGTGGACAACAAAATAATGGAAAATAATAAGAATTTAAATCCTCAAATTAAGATATTTGTGCACACTTTTGAGAAACTGCTTGCTTTTAATTAATCTATCTTCTGAAGTTAAAAAATTATTCAGTGAACAAAATATTTACAGTTCAGTTCAATTTCATTATCATTTTTAATTCTTAATTATGGGTTTCAAACGAACAGTTATTTTTATGTTAAGCGACCTATGCGTAGAGAAAATTTGCATTTGTCTAAAATTAACGCTTAACAACTTACCAAATCGATACTAGTATAGGAACCAAGCGCACATTTTACTGGAAAAAATCGATTTAATTTTTTTCTTTAAAATCAAAATGTATGTATGCAGCCAAAACTGATTTGTATATGTATGCAATCAAAACAAATTTTGTGCCTGCTACTATAATCCTTATACGTATACAGAAACGCGAAGCATCGTGTCTCGGATTTTAAACAACATCAACCCCTGAGACCTAACTATTGAATTCTTGTTCATTTTCGAAGTTTATCGTATGACAAAAGAAGAAAAAAGAAAAATTTATGAAATTTTTACTATTATTTTATCTTTTCTTTCTACGTTTGCTATAGGAAAACGATAGCCGTCGAAAATGAACGTCGAATTCAGTAGTTAGGCCCCTGATTTCCTCTTTTATAATCTTCTTGCGTACAATCTTCCTTTTATAAATTTCTTCTCGGTTGATTCATATTTTGGAAGCTCTCCACCAATACAATATCCGGTAAACAAACAATTTAAGAAAATCCACATTTTTATTCATCCAACAGATCCACTATTAAAATGTAAACCCATGTTAAATATGTCTGTTCTTAAATATTTCAATTAGTTCACAGCTGATTTCTATTTATTGCAGACCACTATTTGACCTACATTTATCAATATTGTTTTTTAAATTTCCTACTCAATGCCAACAGGTGGCACGGAAATAAACAAAGTTGAAAATTATTTCTATATAAATTTATTATGATGTTCATCATTGGAGAAAATAACACAATCGTATGGTTGTGTTACATTCACATCAAACAATCATTTAACACTTTCACGCACTTAACAATTTTGCATAGAATAACGCAATCCCAAATTATTGTACCGTCCCATTATAAAACGCATCCGTATATTCCATTTAATTTACGTGTATTGAATCGTATATGGGTGGGAGGGTTCAATATAATAGAATCAGTTAAATGATTACCGTCTTGTTTGTTGTTGTAATAATAGTTGTCGTGCATGTGGTGTTTTGGTATTTTATAAAAGTAAATTAAATTGTTTTATTAAACCGAGAAACCTTGTCTCAGCGGATGTTGTGAAGGTAAAACTTGTAATTGGCAATGAGACATGTGTTTTGAATGTCTTTCTCGATGAGTTTTCTGATTATTTGCGACATATAAACAGTAAAAACCTCGTTGTTCTGGGTGATAATAGTATGGATATTTTATCTTGCTCTTCCATCTCCGATAATTATATTTGCATGATGTCTTGGCGATGCCACATTACAATTTCTACGAACGTTTTCTGAAAACGTTTTTCTCACTTTAGATTAAGTTATTGCATATATTTTATTTAAATCAATGACATATAATGTAAAATAACTTTATTTGTTAGCCAAAATAATAAATTTACAATTATTAAACAATTTTAATTGAAAAATTTTCCGGAATGAAAAAAAAAATGTTTCTAGGATCGGCATAATAGAAAAATGACTATTTTTTCAATTAAAATTGTTCAATAATTGTAAATTTATTATTTTGGCTAATAAATAAAGTTAAAATATATGCAATGGTTTATTCGAAAATCAAAAAAACGTTTTCAGAAAACGTTCGTAGAAATTGTAATGTGGCATCGCCTTAAGAATTTTTCGTGGAGTGCTTAGTTTACAAGATAAAACAGCTTAATATACTTTTTAACATTTATACGATTTATAGCGAAAAACATGGTTTGCTAAAACTGCAATAACTCAACAGCGATTTGTCGTACGTTAATTTAGTCAATAGTCTCATTCTCAAGGGTGCTCAGTCTTTACAAAATGGCTTATTTGGATTCGTGAATGTAACATCAGAGTGTCGATTTTGTACCAAAAATTTCAGAGCGATGTGAGCAATCCGGAAAAACATAGTAGTGGTTATTTTATTAGTATTGGTTTGCTTGAGCGCATGCGCGTCATTTACATATTTTTTAATTAATGTGCCAAATGCGGTTTCGTATTTTGTTCAAATATTTGAAAATGAAAAATCAATCACATAGCAGAAAATCGGTTCCACTGCTCAAAAGCATGCGAATACAAGAGGTGAGGTATACGTCATCATCATAAATATTCAACCGGTTCAACCGGAATTTTTTATTTTGTTATCCTTGTCTTAATACAACACAAATATAAAATTGTATATTATACATTGTATATGTACACAAAATAATTGTTCACCTCGCTAGCTCGCGCTCTAATTTTTGGTACAAAATCGACACTTTCGAAAGTTCGTTGGCAGTCTTAAAGTTTGCGTTTTTTTCCTCGTTAAAAAATTTTGTTTGACTCAAAAAGAAGTCATAAAAAACCAAAAATAAAAAAAACGGAACCTAGAATCGGAAAGTAAACTAAATTTCTTACATTTTAAAAGTAAAAAAAAGAATTAAACCGACAATTTCACCAAGCGTTTGAAAATATGGTATTTTTTCTAAACATTTTACAGTGTAGTTTGTTCGTAAGGTGTTTCATATTCTCGAGTATATCTGCATCAGCAGAATATCGTTGAATGTAAATTACGCATAAATATCTGATCCATATAGGTGCTAAATATAATATATATTGAAGGTTACAGCCAACGAGCAGATTTCTCTTGCGTGCTTTTGGTTTCCAACGTCATCAGTCCTGTTGGAGGAGGTCTGTTGTTGGATGTCCTGGTCGCCTTTATCACGCGTTTATCGTGCGGAGTGCTCAATTATCCGCCATTACAACTGCTTCGTTATTTTCCGGACCCAACTGCATGCGATGGTAATGAAATTATCTAAAGAATTCATCTGGCTAACCCACAAGATGTGTCTTCCGGTATGGAAATTCGGCATACACTATGGTACAGAATATTCTCGATCGCGACCATCTTCTGACTGACTGTATCTTTCATTTAAATAATAATTCACCATTAACTTAGATAGCTGTCAGTTACCGTCTGCCGAAATTGCAGTCTGCCGAAAGGGTGCTCCTGTAATCATTCTGAGAATTGAATTTTTGACTGTGTTCGTTGGACAATGTCAATATTCGAAGTGAAAGTTGATTGCCATAATTAACACCCGTTCGACCAAATTGGTTTAATCATTGTGGTATACAGGGGAAGTTCGTATTCTAGCTCAATGGTTGAATATTTACCCATTAACCATTTTACCAATTTCTAATTTGATATGGTCTCGTTTCATTTGAATATGTTTTCGCCAAGTTAACCGTCAATCTAGATGGACACAAAAAGTTGCGTCGCAAAATTTCTTCTTCGATCCCATTATGGCAGTCCTCAATTCCTTTCGAATGCGCTTGTAGCTCATATTGGAAAATAATCTCCACTTGAGTGCTACAAATTCACAGTTCTATCCCTATTTCGCACTCTAAATTGCAACATGCCATCTATCAAGGCTTGTGGAGTTTTGTACACCCCGCACGAATACTGCTCTGTATTATTCTAGTCCCTCTCTTATCCCGCGACAACAAAGGATCGACAACAAAGGAAACAAAGGATCCTGCGGTTTGGCCTCTAGCCTCTTCTTGCTGTAGGTGACTTATTTCTCAGCATTTATAGCAGCGGCGGTGGAAGGGCACAGCAGACGTGGCGATAATAAAATTGATGAGGTCTGGCTATGCGGAAAATTCCCTCTCGTTAAAGTAGCGGACTGTATATTTGTTCTTCTGAGCTTTCCCGATTACCCCGTATACACTTTGATACACTTAAGCCTTTTTGGTATTTTTTACTTGGCACAATTTTTATTTATTAAATTTATAATGTTTTTACTTTTAATGTTCGTTCAAGACTGACTAGAAAAACTTTACCATTGAATTTTGCAAGATGACATTTTTTTCCGTACCATCGCATAAAAATGTTCGGTATTAAAAACTACCCGCGCGAAGTTAGGAGCGCTGCGGTATTTTCATCTTGCAACATTCATTACAAAAGAAAATGAGTTCACATAATAATTCTACTATACTAGTTTGACACAAGTGACAAGTGTAATGTAAATAATACAACAATGGAAGATTGTTGTGATAAAATTAAAGAGATTGTTAGTTTTGAGGTAAGTAATTTGTGTTAGACTTACAATTAGACAGAATATAATTAATTAATTAATTTACATAATTTCAGGTGATTAAACACATTATGCAGGGTAATCCATAGTGTCTGAGATGAGTTAGCCGATACATCTAAACGGAAGGCTAAGTATTATTATTATTATTTGTATATAGATAGAAATTAATTCGTGTCATTTTTGTTTCAGAATAAATCGAAATTCCCGGTCTATATGGATCCCAGGTATATATGTGTATACGTTAATAAATATTGAAAAATAATTTGTGGTGTTTCGTTAGTAGTTATTCATTTGTGATGTTTAGTGTTCGTCTCGAAAAATATACGTCGTTCACGCATTGACGCGGGAACAGGCGATACTCGGCTTTTGTAACTGACAAGAGATCCATCCGATCCTTAAGTCCTTTATCCACTAGTTGTTTTGGCAGTTTTAAAGCCGCATAATTTGTATCCAAGTGTGTTCGCCTCTTCATACTAAAATTTTTGACATAAATTGGTTCCAATGATTTTGGTTAAAATCGGTCCACCAGAAGTGGCAACTTACATAGGAGCTTTTCGTGTTGCAAATATTTATCATTTACGAGAAAAACGCTTATGAACTAAAAGATTCAAAATAAAATTTGAATTAATATCGGTCCGGATCATCATGTTTTGCAACGAAAATTTTGTCATGCACAGCTCAGACAGATTGATTGATTGGGACGAAACTTCATACATAAACTATTCCACAAATTGGGATACCCCAGTGAATTTTAGTTGAAATTGGTCACCATAAGTGACAGCTTCCGTAGGAACTTTCTGGTTTATTCCAAATATTTTGAAAAGTGCATCACTTACGAGAAAAACGATGTCAGATCGTTTTTTCCAAAATGTAAGCACACATGACGTTTTTTGACTAAAAAAATTGTTTTTTACTTTCTTTTACATAGTAAAATACTCGGTTCTCTACAGCCCAGGCGGATCGACTTATGGGAGTGAAACTTCATACTTAAGCTTTCTAGACAAATTGGGAGACCCCACTATTCGTCACAACATATTCTCCCCTTTCTTAAATATTTAAGAGATGTGAACAATTAAGACTAAAGATCAAAGCAGCTTTGGTTGAATATATTGAAGTTTACATAAGATCCGGGTACTGTAGTCTAAGAATCTGGTCTTTAGGGAGTAGCTAGCTAGCATTCAAGGTACTCGGTTTGTTTTTTTGCCCGAAACACTTTTTTGTGACCATTCTAAGATGACAACTACTTACTGTAAAAAACTGATTCTTATTATAATGAACTACATTATCCCAATTTGCTTATGTATTTTAGAGCGTAATAATAATGAGAGTGTTGAAGTTACTCTATTTTGGAATACCGATTAACGTGCTTGAATCGACATATCTTTAAAGAACCAATATATTGTACTCAGAAGTTGGATTCTTAAAAAATACTCCTATTATTTTACTTGCATTAATAATTGAAATTATTACCATTTCGAAATGTAATATTCCTAGAAACAGTTCCAGTAAGGTATTTTAAACTCTATATTACAAAAGCTTATAGTAAAAACTAAAAGGTTTTATGGTTAAGTATGTCCTTGAACATATTATAAATCCGATTAAAACATCAATATTTTTTGTTGCTATTAAACTAAACCGACTACGTTATAAGTTTTGGTACAAACATGTTAACAAAACACAAAGGAGAATATTATACGTAAAACTGATTCTAGATAAAACTTTTACTTTATGATAAAAGCTTTCGCCAATAAATCAATACATTATGTATAGTGGTACATATAAAAGTAATTTTATATAAAGTAAAACATTTTTTTTGTTTAATTTTGAAAGCTTTCAATTTCCTTATTATATATTTTCAATTTTAATAAGCAAAATGTGGAAACAAAAACTGGAAGTATCGAAATTGTACATATTCCACCAACAATACCAAAATTAACAAACCAATAAATCAATATTTCGAACTTAATAAAACTTATCGTCTCATTTTGATTACTGAACTTTTATAATTTTCAAGCTTTTTTGGGGGGTTTTTTGTTTTACTTTAATAACAAATTGGTTGGGTGAAATATAAATGGAAAATAAATAAATTACAGAAATATACAAAACCGAAAATAAGAAGAGAAATGTATTATATTTACTTTATTGGTAGGTGCTGGTGGTAATGTCAGAACTGTCAAAAAATAAAAAGTTTTGTTTTATTTAAGTTTATTATAATTTTATTTTTAGATTTGAATTAATCCTGGATGATCATTTGTGTTTGCGAGGGTGAAAATATAATTACTATTATTGATACAGAAAATTAATTAAGAAGTCAAATGGTTTTTATTTCTAACTTAAGTTTATTCCAACTTTTTTTGATTAGGGTAGGTTAACATTTAGTATTAAACTGAAAAAAAAATCGTTTTTGATCAAATTTATCTAAAATTATGTTATTTTTCGATTTTTCCCTCTGGGCGTTTCAATTTGTCAAACAATAATACAAATTTAGTAAGTATGAAGGAAAGTTTATTTGGAATTTTGCCCGTTTTTGATTATTCTCTCCCGTGTTCTGTGCATCAGTAGTGGTCTTATTCTGATTTCCCAGTGAATTGGGAACTTGTGGCGATTATCTGGCAGTTGGGAATTTTGTATCCAGTGTATTATGGGCTTGTAAATTTCCTTGTTGGAAAAAATTGTTCTTCTTGCCCCTAGTTTCAGTTTCACCTCAAACATGTTTGAAAACGTAGATACGATATACCATTTTGCAGCATCGAAACTTCTTCATGAAGTCAACAAAATTGCTAACAAATTCAATTAACTTTTTAACTGTTTATGAGTTTGTATCACTCGTTTCACGACTAGTGTCTCTGTACTATACTTATTCAACTATTTGTATTTATTAACATTTTACAGAAGCGTGCACCGAACCTTGCGTTTCATTGGGTAACTCCAATTGACACGTGGTAACAAAAGGTGAATGAGTCAAATGTTTATGTCTCTTATATAGCCAATATGAGCACTGCTTTAGTTTTCGAGGTCAGCACTGAGTGAAAATTGGCTCTATATAGCAATCGACTCTAAATAAAGCTAATTAAGAAAAAAGTTATACTCTTCAGAAGAAAGGCAATCAGAACGAAGAAGAATTTGAATCCACATTTCGCATCTGGTTTTGATTCTTACGAATATACATAATACGACTCTGCACAAAGTAATGGTCGTCAACGCCTGCACTTGTAAATTGCCTATAGAACATGTTATTATTAACTTCTCGCACCATCATTTCAAAATCATTGTCATGACTTAAAACAAAAAACCATCAGAAATCGTTGATACGATAGCATAATTGCTTTAACGTGGCACGTTACATTTTATTAATTCTACCTGTGTTTAGATAATAAGCATTTTTATTTAAAATTAAAAAAAGTTATAATTTCAGTTAAGTTGGTTATAAAAATAGTTCTGTACAACGAACGTGCGAAAATAAAAGTAATATTTATTTTCAATCTAGGACCTAAAATACTTATTTTTTGCCTAACAACTAATGTTCACCTGTGATGAAATAAACATTACATATGTTTAAATTTTGTATCTAAAAAATTTAGTTTGAATTTATATTTTTATTTTTTGAACAAATATGCGGTCTGCTTTTAGCTTTGGTGCATAATAGCACAGCCATCTAAGATCTAAAGAGCCCTAATATCAAAATGTGCATTTTATTTAAAGGGTAAACTTTGATGAGTTCATTATGTTCTCATAGAAACAAAGTAAAATAACCGTTTTTTGAATTAAAGTTTATGAATGAAAATTTAAAGGAGTCAATAAAATTATAATTTTATTCGATTAAGAGCATATTCAAAAACATATATTTCAAAATCAGCGATTATTATATAATATTTAATTAATGAAAATAAATAAAAGAACGGTACATACATTTTTAATATATTTCTATAGAATTGAACCTTCTGTTTAGTCGTTTGGGTTAGTAAAAAAATACATAAATTGATTTCCCGCAAATATTATATAAACCCAAATTTAAAGAATAGTTATAGTAGCAAATAAGCCATGAGTTTTATTAGCAATCTACACACCAACTTTTATCAGGAAATCAGTTAATGAGATATCTAATTTAATTAAGCAACATGGCGAAAATATAAAAGAACTAATTAAAAACTAGCTGACCTGTGACTGAATAATCAGTCACGTGATTACATTTTATTAAATTTTTGGTTAAGAAATGATTAAGAAGATTTATTAAGATTTAAATTTGGTGCACTTTTATCAAAAATAAAGTAAATTCATATACGCTATTAAATATTTAATAAGAAATGTACAAAAGGATAATAAAATATGAATTTACATGCGTAGAATCTCTACAAAACAACATTCTTTGTTGTAATGCGCCCGTCCCGATCAGCTGATTGATCGCTTGTCTCAACCATAAATACTTTGAGTCCGTCAAATGAGCGGCATCGTGAAAAGGCCACAAATACGAGGGCCGGAAAGTACACTTCTACCTTCTTCAAGCTTTGGCCCTAACTCTTGTTGATGGTTATGGCGAACGCGAGCTGGACGGGAAATTGGAGGCGAGACATTTTAAATGAGAAGGTGCCTTCCGAGGGGGAGAGCTTTATATGTGGCAAGAGAACGCGCTCGCCTTTTGAGAAGCCCGTCGGCAAATCACGTTCCAGACTGTAACGGTTTATTTTTGCGACTCGCATGCGTGTTCCATTGATAAGACCCTTGCTAGTGTTTAAATTCCTCATCAAAAGAACGATGGCGTTAACCTTTAGCGGGATAACATGGCGCGGATGTCCGGATCCTTCAATCTTGTTGAGAAACTCGACATGTAGGCGGAGTTCCTCATTCATGTCGTCACTCTCAACTTTATCAACACTAAGTTTGACTTCTTGTCTGCCGGGCAGGAGGTCAAGCACCTGCTGATTGATTAGCGCACAATCATCATTCTTGGGTGCAAGGGTGGCGTGCTCCTCGATGGTGCCCTCGGCTAGTGTCGTGTTGATGTCACCATACACGAAATCGATTACACGTCTGTCTTTGATTATGAGCGCGACCCCTGGCATGATGCTGGCCTCATCTATCATGATGAGTCGCGCGCTTCTCAACTTGGTAGTGTGAGAGAAGTTTGGCTTCATTGATGAACCGGCAGTTTGAAAATGTTGGAAATATTGGAAAAATATTGAAACCGGCAGTTTGAAAATGTTGTGTAGCGTACGTCCACCTTCCATCAACTCGTGGCGAATCCAGTGAAGACGGAGCAAATGGACTCCAAGCCACGCATTTGGCAAATGCAATGAGTGATTGCAATACAAATGTCTTGCCACACCCATCGGGAGCGTCAACGTAAAAGACCTTTGCTGACAGGTCTTCATTTGCACTCGCATACATGTTGTCGAAAGCACCATTGCTAAATATTAAAATCTCAAAAGGGAAAAGCACACAATTGCCGTAGCGCGCAACTTTATAATCTAAATATTTAATAAGAAATGTACAAAAGGACCGCTGTATTTGTGTGTTATTTTCATTTGTATATGAATAATTGTGACGTACTAAACTAATGTACTTATGTAGATTATATAGTCGATAGTCGATTAACCACCACACAAAAAGCAGAAACACTTCACGCTAGTTCAAGCATGAAATTAAGAGCTTAATAAATTATCCGGTTACGAAATATACTTTGGACACAAATCAACCGCATATCGGGACGAAACTTCCCGCTTAACCTTTTCGCATAAATTAAGAGATCCAATGACTTTTGCGTGAAATCGGACGAAAATGATTATTCCAAACTTTCCATAGATATTATGTTTGTGTAAGTATTAAGGTCGATCATCACTCGCAAAATTTTGTCATCACGATAGAGTGCCATGATAAAATTGTCTTTTTACACTGACAGAACACCAAAATGTTTGTATGTATGTAGAATCGTTTTATGTTTTCTGTTTTGTTCTGTATTGTCACGGTGTAATGACGGTTTAATACAAACATATTTTGTCATGGCATTCTGGCGTCCTGATTAATTTATAAGAGGTACAGTATAGGAAAAACGTTTATTGGCTTTTACACCTATTTCCCGTTCACGTACCTTAATAAAACATATATTCTGCACATCTATGAAAAAATACCTTTCACCTGATATATGTTTCATTAAGATACGCGCACGGGAAATAGGTTAAAAAGGGTGTACAAACTAAAAATTAAGCGTATTAATATATAAGATGAATTACAACTTTAAAAAAAAGATAACCAAAAATATAGTTTAACGTTTGATGAGTAGGCTTCTGTAAGAAACAGAAGATATCTTAACGTCAACGTACATTCAAAAAATTCGTTTTGGAACTTGGGATTATGTCGAGTTAAAAGACATATGCCAGCTAAAACATGTGTTGAAATTACCGATGAGAAACTTCAACAATATGGTCTTCGTCTTAATTCCGACATTATAGCAATGGAGATATACCTTCAGCTGATCAACAAATTTGCTTAGCATACGCAATAAATTTAGCAGTTTTGGAGGTAATATTTATATAAAAAACCTGTGTATGAAAATGAAATATCTATCGATGAACCAGGTACTACAAATTCTGAAGTCGAAATGGACAGTGATGAAGAAAATTCAGACTACGAATTTCAATTGGAAATTGACAATGAAGGAGACGAAACTCGAAATGATACTTGGCAGTTGAAAGAAGATATTGGACAAATAATTCATAAAATTAGAAAAGTGGTAAAAAATTGTAAACGATCCTCTACCAAAAACGACTTTGCCTTTCATAAACACGTTAAGGAACAATTTCAAAAGGAAATTGTACAGATGATGGATTGCAAAACAAGATGGAACTCACTTCTTCTGATGTTAGGGCGATTCTATAAATTAAAAAGAGGTGTACAGAAGGCATTAATAGATATAAAGAGTGATATTAGTTTCCCCAGACAAGAATTTGCTAGTTTCAACTATAATTGATGGTTTGACCCTCATTAAAGTAACAGTCGAAAGCTTATGCTCTCAGAATCAGGACTTATCTCGTGCAGATATTGCTTTACAGTTTGTGCTAGATGAGCTATAAAAATAAAATAACTCTTTTAGTACAGATCTGAAGACAGCTCTATTAAAGCGAATAGCGGAACGACGTTTTAAATATGGTGATCTTTTTAGCTATTTTACTGCTCCTACAGCAGAGATAAATACAAACAATTGTACTATATTCATCAAACCACTACAGAATAATTTAGTATTACAAATTTATGGACTTCTTCAGAAGTTCAACATAAATGAAGGAAATATAATTGAAGAGCCAGAAAATGAAAATTTATCTATAGATTCAGATGAGAATGAAAACGAATCTGGAGATATATTATTAACTTTTAAAGAAAAATTAGATAGGCAAATTTTAGAAAAGACTAATCAGAATTATAAATTACAAAATCCGGCGAAGAAATCTAAAAAGATTTACTATCGATTGTACGAGTGGAAATAAAATATTCTGAGTCAGAAAAAATGAAAGTGAAATATCTAAATATAGTTTATGGTTACTTAGAAACTATTTGACCAACAAGTGTTGAGTCGGAAAGACCTTTTTCTTCAGCCTCACATTTAGTAACAAAAGTACGACCATCTTTATCTGATCAATCAATAAACCATTTAATCCGAGCATTTTACAGTAAAAAAATAAGACCTAATAATTTATTTTTATTTTTTTAATGAATCACATATATAGTGTTATATATGTTATAATGAATTACATGTTACATAATTACAGGAATTACATATAAAATATATTCTAAACGGTGTTTTATTTTAAGCGTGATAGAACTTGAAATTGTAAAAAATAAAACAAAAAATTAAATTTTTATGAAAAATATAATCTGGCAGATCTCAGTATTCTCTGGCAAATCATTATGAATAAACTGACGCTTGAACAACGCTACGAAATAATTAAATTTACTTTGAAGTTATAGACGACTTCGTGATTTTCGTCGAACTGTTTTGTCGTATATGGAGTGAGACCAATCCACACCATACAGACTCCATTACAACCAGAAAAATGCACCGTTTGGTGCGGTTCACACGCCGTGGCATCATCGGACCTTATTTCTTCAAAAACGAGGCCAGGGATCGCGTTACGGTCAATGGAGATCGTTACCGCACTGTGATCAATGATTTTTTGTTTGAAAATATGGATGACATTGATCCGGACGACATGTGGTTTTCAAAAGGTTGACACTACGTGCCATACGGTGACCGTTACCATCACATATTAAAATCAAAATTTGGCGGTAAGTTGATTTCGCGAAATGGACCTGTCAATTGGCCCCCAAGGTCGTTCGAATTAACATCTCTCGATTATTTCCTGTAGGGCTACGTGAAGTCACTGGTTTATGCTGATAAACCAGTAACAATTGACACCTTAGAGGCAAGCATTGTTCGTGTTATTCGTGAAATACGGCCAGCAGTTGAAAAAGTGGCATATGATCTTCAGTTCATATGCCATCAGTTTTAATATTTGGTTTTGTTGCTTGCTATACGTCACTACAAAGAAGGGTCGGTAATCAATTTCTCAAATGTATCGATCTTCAACATCTGGTTTCAACGTTTCCTCTGAAATGTCCAAAATATTTTCTGACATATTGTCCCGCGCTTTAATTGCCTCTGAACGAATCTTCCGTAACACGCCACTAGTTTCTGATTTTTGTATTGTGTTATCTTTGGTTTTAATCCTTTTATTGCATAAATGTTTTACTTGTGCCTTCGACAACTTTACGGTGTCATTTTCAAAAGCATTGTAGTGCACTTACACAACATTTGATAGATAGCAATTATACAATTACTTTAGATAACGTGAAAATTCTCGAAAAAGACATATTCAATTTAAATTTATTTGTATAACGTTTTTCATAGAGTTGTGCGCTCTCCAAATTTGATTTTTATTTTTTATTTTTATTTTTTTTTTGAATATAGAGTCTGGCTGAGATAGCCGTTTTTCTATCAAAATGCGTTTTTTGATTTTTTGCTATATCGACTTTTTGTTTTTATATGGAAAATTTTGATGTATTTTATTGAAAATGACACCGAAAAGTTGTCGAAAGCAAAAATAAAATATTTTAGCATTAAAAGAGTTAAAACCAATAAAAAAACTAAAATTTACGAAATTCATTAAAATTATTATTAATTATTAATTAAGTTTTTTTTGCATACCTATACATATCTCAAACATATTTCGAAATTACGTGTAATTTTTTATTTTTTGCCCAACTGCACCATCTGTTCTGTAAACTCTCGATTAATTAATTTACATGTCCGGCAATTGATTTTATCAGTTTTGTGACTACAGTCGGCTCTAATGGTAATATGGTTTTTGCTTACGTCATACCCTTTTATATTAATTTGGCACCCATTAAGCTCCGTGCGTTTTCGGATACTATAGAGCTGTTGGTGTGCGAACTAAATTTTTTTTCTGGTGAACAAAATATGTTAGCCCAAAAACCAGGTACTAGACGAATATCATAATCAATTTTAATAAAAACAACCTTACGCATTGAATTCTTTTAAATTTTGTATTTTCGTCAGACTTTTTCACGATATTTTTTATATTAAATGAAGTTTTCTGTAGCTCAAATATTAAGTTTAAGGATTCACAGCTATCTTCACAACATACATTCTCCAAACTCGTTTCATTTTGTTCATTGACTGGAAACGCGCATTATCAATATATTGGGTTTCGTCATTTGGGTTATTGGTTGTAATGATGTTTTCAATAACCTTGGTAGTGTTGTGTAATTTTCTGATGTTGCATTTGTTTCTGCAATATTTTCTAACAAAAAATCATTTTCAGCGAGAATATAAACAAAGTCATCTGAAGGTGAACCCAGTATTGTTTGTGAAATACACGTTTCACCATTAGAGTTGAATCATTGTATCCAGTAACGGTTAGTAACACCTACGCGTTACTTGACTGTTCCATTCTTAACGAAACAGTAGGAAGATCACCATAATTTTTAATTTTTCTCGTCCAATTAAAATTTGGTTTTTCTTGTTATTTTTTGCTCCAATTAGATCATACATTTCTTTCATTTGTTATGTATCTAAAGAAGATTTAATAGTATCTATTTAATTCAGTTTCGTCCTTTTAGTTCATATTGATCTCAATGCATTGATCAAAGATTCGGGAGTAACAAGGTTTCATTTCTTTTTGTGGTTATTCTAAATAGTATGTTTCATTCTGATACAAAAGAATGTTTAAATTAAATGAAATTAGTGTTAAAATTGATTTTTAATTATATCAATATAATTAGTAGTTCTTAAATGTACAAATACTATGAACGATCTTTATAATTCACGGATCAAGTCAATGGAATGAACACACTACACTCTTCACAAATTTACACTATACTGTTTCAACTACCACCAGAACAAAAACCGTTAATATTTTTACTGTTTTACAAAACGTAATTTTAAATTCAACAAATAGCAAAACCATTTCAAACCACTTTGTTTAAAATTTCACTATACCGATAGAATTGTAATTCTTTAATAATTGTCAATTTTTTTTTTGAAAGCATTACATACTGAAAGTGGTATGAACCTCTTCTCCAGCTTATATAGAAATAAGCATACATTTTTTGGATTCGAGATGGTCTACACTACTTCATTACAGTGGCAGTGGCCGAAGTCTCCATGTGAAAACAATCAAAGAGGAATGGCGGTGACGGCGGTTCATGGTGAATTTTTTGTTGAAAATTGTTACATACTGCGTCTGACACGAGCCTTCTTTCCACCTCGTACATAAATAGGGCTACATTTATAGGATTCTAGATGGCCAACATTACTTCGTGACAGTGGCCGAAGAGTCAGGCAACTTCTGTGAAAATTGCCACAGACGATAATTTCAAGAAAATTTTTTGTCGAAAATCGTTATTGTGTCTTACACGAACCTTCTTTCCACCTCATATAAAACGGGGCTACATTATTTGTGTTCCGCATGACCTACGGAAGTCTCGGGCACTCCTAGTGAAAGCCGTCACAGAAGAAAATGCCTTAGTATATTTTTTGCTGAAAATCGTTATAAACGGCGTCTCGATCGAACCTTATTTCCACCTCGTATTCAAATGGGCTGCACATTTATTTAATTTCACATGGCTTACACTATTTTGTGACAGTGGCTGAAGTCTCAGTTGACTTGTAAAATCAAATCTTGTTATATTGTAAATGATGTAAAAAATATTCGGGATAAGAAGTCATGGTATGCAGTTTTTCTAAATTTTTCAGCCAACCCGAAAATATCAGAGATTTAGCAAAGACATATTTTTTTGTTTGTTTCGGGCTACTTTCCATCAGTTTTTTCTCCTAGAATCAGAATTTCTCTCAAAAAAAATACTCAACGATATGTGCCTTCGGCCACCAAGAGTAATCGAGTAATAATCGGGCCTATAGCCAGCCGTAAGTCTTCGATTTGGCAAGCAATGCGTAAGGTAGGATGTGAAAAGCGAACCGTGGAAGAGTTGGGAGTGCTTCGGTCCCAGAACAGATTGCATCGATTAAAACATAAAAAAAATAAAATGATTAAAATCAAATTCATAAATGTGTATTGTTTAGGATTGTTTTGCCCTTATAAACGGGAAGTTGATTATCTTCAACATCAACCCCCGTTTGATTACTAAAATTTGAGTTACAATTATAAAATATTTTGACGATTTAAGTCAATTTAAACTTTGTGTTTACAATAAAGGTAAATCTATATTTATGTTTATTAAAATTTTGTGACTATTGCCAATGAGACAGGTTATTATTAAGTCGAGCAGCTTTATTCCGAAATATTGCAATCTTTATAAACTGAATTATTTGCTTTTATATATCCGTATGGCAAGTGTATATTTTAATTTTATAGATACGTTATTTTTATTACCTCGACTTGATTTCTTCAATGTGTTGTACATTTATGTATACGAGTTTCCATAGCAAACCATTTTCATAGTATCATTTAAAAAGAAATCCTTACGTGTGACTGTATAAATTTCAAATGGAAATGAAAATTTCTCGTATTGTTGATCTCGGTCTATACACAGAAAATAAAAAAAAAATTTAAATAAAAATATTCAATTCCTTATTCATAGCTTTCAGCACCATAAAGCACGTTTTTTTCATCCGTACTTTTACTTCATATCCAATATACATAAATCTCATTGTGTGTATACCTTGTATGGGGTTTCAATGTTCCATTTTTTTGTATGCTTGCAAGAAATCATAATGAAATAGAGGTATGATAACGAAAGCGTTATTTGTATGCTCCAACGGCAAATAAAAATCTATCTTTTAGTTTTATATTACGTTTTCTAGGGTAATTTACTGTCACTAACGCTTACAAAATGGTTGTATTTTATTCAATCTACGATCAATACAAGTAGTGTGCTAGAAAATTGGAAAGAATTCATATTTTTCTAGGAATCATTATTTTTCTAAGAAAATTGTTGTTTTTCGACCTCTAGGTACTCGATTTAAATTTGTTGATGAAATATTGTTTTTGTTTAGAAAATGAAATTAAGGATTACATGTATATGTACAGGGTGGCTGAGACCAAGTGTTACCAAATGAAAACGCTCTAATTTTTTTAATTTTGATTATTTTTTATTGAAATTTCGTGGAATATGTTGAAAACATATTACATTTTATGAAAAACATGTTACTGCACGATATCACCTCCTTTGGCTCTGATTATTTGATTCAGTCACAACACGAGCATTGAAGACCTTGGCCGAACGTGATGAGATTCCAAAAATTGTCTTTTCTGATGAGAAAATTTTCACCATTCAACAGTATGTGAATAAACAAAATGATCGTGTTTGGTTAGAGCACAAGTCCAACGATAATTTGGACACAAGAGTTGCCATCCGCAAGCAATCACCAGCTTATGTTATGGTTTGGGCTGCAGTGACTGCAGATGGACGCACTCCTTTGGTTTTCATCGAACATGGAGTCAAGGTAAACCAAGAGGTGTACCGCCAAAAGATTCTATACGATGCTTTGCTATTTTGGACACGTAAATACTTTGGTACGAACCGTTGGACATTCCAACAGGACTCGGCACCGTCACACAAAGCTTGAGCGACACAGCAATTTTTACAAAATTGCGTTCCGCGGCTAATTTCGTCGAAAGAATGGCCACCATATTCACCAGACTTGAATCCCATGGATTTCTCCATATGGTCCATTTTGGAGAGTGAGGTGTCCACTAAAAAAATACGAAAGTGTTGATGCATTGAAGTCAGTTCTTGTTCGAGAATAGAATAAAATTCCGCAAGCCCACGTTCGGTCAGCATGCAATGCTTTCTATGGAAGACTGAATCAAATAATCAGAGCCAAAGGAGGTCATATCGAGCAGTAACATGTTTTTCATAAAATGTAATATGTTTTCAACATATTCCACGAAATTTCAATAAAAAATAATCAAAATTAAAAAAAGTTTTCATTTGTTAACACTTGGTCTCAGCCACCCATGTCATGGTTAAAATTATTATTTTCGGTGATTATTTATAATTCTCAACTCCGGCGTTGAGGTGAACGCAGCGGCCTCCCACTTTGCTGCGAGGATTATAAGCGATAGTCCATGCAATTCTGATATTTTCAAAAAATCAATAAAATTTATTAAACATTGGATAAACAATACTAAGAATGTTAAAATGAACAACTTCAATTCAATATACTAACTATATACCATTACTACTATCGATATACTCTCCATGGGAGACAAAATTAACGGTGATCGGAAAATTTACAGACCGGAATAACGTATCTATCACACACCAGAAAAAAATTGAATTCCATCGTCACTGAGCTTTTGATCTTGTGAATGTTTCACCTTAAATTTTCACCGAAAATTATATCCGCAAGAGTTAAATACGGCTTACATTCGTTGATATAGGTTACTGATTCTGATCACTAATTAGGCACTAAACATAAATTAATTCATGTGCCAGGCCGTTATTTACTACAAACGGGTATTCGCAAAACAGCTTACCGAAAACCGCAATGGTTTTGAGAGAGATCGAGGAAACATGGTTTTCCTGTAGTATTAATTATCCAATGACTTTAATGTCAATTAATACCCCCTTATCATTCACGCACACATCCACCCATTCACCTACCTACTCACACAACTACAGTATACCACCTGCACATTGCAAGCTCCATATCAACCTGTACCCTGACATGGACGGTGTGTCGGCGCTGAATTCTTCACTCCAAGAGAGGGTCTTAGTGGTGTTTATTAACATCACCGATCGTAATCGATGACGAAAATTCGCTTTACATGCTGCCCCTATTTTGCTTCGAACCCGGTCCGTGCCGAAGCTTTAACCACTGCACCACTTGTAAAGTAAAGAACAAATATATTTTATCCATTTAAGAACAAATATATTTTATCTGGATACTCTGCGTTATTTTTAGAAAAATTCTAACCTTCTATTATAAAAATTAAAATGAGAATGAAATTGTTACAATGAAAATTTTTGTTTTGTGATTTATAATGGATGAGATTTTTTTGTTGTTCAGTGTGTTCTGCAATCACTGAACAATGTATATATCACTGAACAAAATATATCTTTATTTTACGCTTTTTACGCTTCTTTATATATTTACATATATGTCATGCTTTACTATATAGTACATTGCAAAATGTTTTATGTGAATAGGTTATGATGGTAAAGTGTTGTAAATCTAAATGCAATGCAAATTTACAGGCAAACCAATTTTTACGTGGCTTCAAGATTCGAATGCCGGTACTAACCTGTTCAAGGAAGTTCTTTAACTTGTACATAATACAATTTTTGTGTATATACAAAGGAACAGTATAGTATAATTAGATTTCAACAATTGTTATACTAGGGTAAGTTATTAGCTGCCACCAGCAATTGTACACTCCAATGAAACCCCTACGAAAATTTTTAACAAAACAATAATTTTGCAACACAAAAATTTATTACACTTACTGTTAAACTGCAATTAAATATGTACATAGTGCGTTTTATATTTCTGCTAATATTTACGGTTGCCTATTTGGAGTGGCATTGGCTTTTTGTACGCATTTGATACATAAATTGGCATAATTCAAGAAACACCTCTTAGAGGGGAGAAACCCTTAAAATAAAATATTTTATATTTAATGCAACCTACTCTAATATAAAGCAGAACATTATTGCAACGGCCTTCACGCTCCAAAATCGTTTTACGAATTTATTACAGCCATGAGCATAATACAGCAAAATCTCTACGTAACGATCTCTTATGAATTTATTACACCGCTGAAATCTTCAAGCCTTATTATAAAGCATCCAACTGTCTTCTTTTCTACTTAATGCTTATACCATAGACACATATCTGGTTTCGTAACTAGGGTTATGAAACTATGGTTTGCGGGATGAGAATAGATGACACACTACAGTTCTCATCACATTTGACAGTTCGTCATATTTCTTAAAATTATTTAATTCGATGGTTACTTTTGTGAAAAATAGAAATAAAAATGCCAAATAAAAAATCAGTGTGTATCAATTATATGCTACAATTATCAGCATATAACATTTTAATAAATTTAATGGATGGAGAATCTGCGAGGTTGAGGAAGGAAGCGGCTGTTGCGAAAAAGTTAGCTATTTACAATTTAAATAAATTTAATCAATATGCCTCATTATTATTTAATAAAGATCGGGTAATAAAACGAAAACGAAGGCGTTTCTGGTCAATTGTAAGTTAATAATTTAACCTTAAATAAAAACATAGTTTAACTTGTTCGTATAATTCCAGGTGGAGAAATCACGGTATTGGGAGGAAGACGTACCAAAATTTGATGAAACTAAATTTAAAAACACATTTCGTGTATCGCGCGAAACTTTTAATTTCATTAAGAATCGGATAAAACACATCGCTCGACAGAAAACAACATTTAGACCACCCATTGAAATAGATAAACGATTGGCTATTGCGTTGTATGCATTAGGCTCATCAGCAGAGTACCGAACAATAGCCTCATTGTTTGGAGTAGGTCGAACTACAGTAGGAGACATTGTCCTTAATATTTCAGAAGAAATTTTTAAACAATTTAAAGAGGAATGCTTCAACGCTTATCCACCTACTCCCGAAAAAATTGACGAAGTAGTTCGGGGGTTTGAATTGCTCGGATTTCCTCAATGTTATGGTGCTATTGGTTAGTATTAGAATGAAATTAAAATTATTAGGTAAAATTAGTAAAGTAATTCACACATCATTTGTTTAGATGGCTGCCATATTGAAGTGCATCCACCCAAGGATCAGGCCACCGATTATTACAACTTCAAGGGGTGGTATTCTGTGATTCTTTAGGCTGTTGTGGACTACCGGTAATAATAATTGGATGTAAATAATAATCAAATTAACTTATTTTTTAAATTTATTATTTTAAAGATATAGATTCACTTATTGTAACGTTGGATCACCGGGAAGGATGAACGATTCTAGAATTTTCGAAATGTCTAAGGTAAAAGCTGAACACCAGCTTAACCCATTGTTCCAGCGAAAAAGTAAAATTATCGAAGGAGTTGAAATTCCAGTGCTATTGATTGGTGATTCGGCGTTTCGAATTTCAAACATCTTGATGAATCCATATCCTTATTCAACAACTCAGTCTTCCGAAGAGAAATTATATAATTACCACCTTTCAAAATGCCGAAGAGTTGTTGAAAATGCATTTGGGCAATTAAAAGCCAGATTTCGCAGAATAGGAAAAGGGCTAGAAGTACACGTTGATAACGCCAACATCCTTATAAATGCTTGTTGTCTTTTACACAACATTTGTAATGACCACAATGACATATGTAATCAGTCCTGGCTTAATGAATTATCAAGTAAATCTACTAGAATTCAACCGCAAACCAGAACAAGTATCGGAGACGGGGTCGAGACGGGGTCGAATCAGATGGCTACAGAATTCGCAATGCGATTTGTTCGTTTTTAGGTATGTTGTAATTTAAATAAACGTTCGGCCTTAAATTTCAATTCAAAAGTTTTAGTTTATTAAATATTATAATTAATAATAGTTAATATAATAGTTTATAAAATAAAAAATACGTATATCATCAATAATATTAATTAATAATAATAATTAAGATTAATTCATATTATATAAATCTAATCACCCTTTTTACTTAACAATTCCAATAATGTTTTTTGAAATTCAATATTCGTATTCACAAAACTATCAACCAACTTTAATTTATCACTTTCAATTTTATTGGCCTCTGCCAAAAGATCATTTGATCGTTTTAACTCCTCAGCAACTGTTTGAGATGATTTCTCCATTAACTTTTTTATTTCATCATAATCATCTGTATGCTTTCTTTTTCTAGCTCGTAGAGATGGTGCTGGTGGCCATGATGCAGACGATGTTGTTGCTGTCCCAAACGCTGAAGTAGATGAAGTTGAACATGCGACTGACGTATCACTTACATCTGAAAACTAAAATCGTGAACTATTAAATTTTGTTTACAAATTATATAATAATATGTGTTTGTTTGTATAAATATAGGGTTACATATGTATGTATGTGCTTATATATTGTGTAAATAATATTATAATTACCACACTATCATTTGACTCGCTAATGTTTGAACCTGAAAATAAATTGAATAATTACTATAAATTATCGATATACGATGTACATGTACATACCACTAAAAGTTTCTTCAGATAAATCGTATTGGTTCGATTTAAATGCTCCGATTATTTCGTGGATTTTTAGATACAAGGGCCACTCAGAAGGAGAACCACCAGATACACCACATTGTTTCTTTTCTTGTCTGTAATTAAAAGTAAATTATATTGTAAAACTATATATATATATATATATATATATATATATATATATATATATATATATATATATATATATATATATATATATATATATATATATATATATATATATATATATATATATATATATATATATATATATATATATATATATATATATATATATATATATATATATATATATATATATATATATATATATATATATATATATATATATATATATATATATATATATATATATATATATATATATATATATATATATATATATATATATATATATATATATATATATATATATATATATATATATATATATATATATATATATATATATATATATATATATATATATTATATATATATATATATTATATATATATAATATATATATTATATATATATATATATATATATATATATATATATATATATATATATATATATATATATATATATATATATATATATATATATATATATATATATATATATATATATATATATATATATATATATATATATATATATATATATATATATATATATATATATATATATATATATATATATATATATATATATATATATATATATATATATATATATATATATATATATATATATATATATATATATATATATATATATATATATATATATATATATATATATATATATATATATATATATATATATATATATATATATATATATATATATATATATATATATATATATATATATATATATATATATATATATATATATATATATATATATATATATATATATATATATATATATATATATATATATATATATATATATATATATATATATATATATATATATATACACACAAATAAATTTTTGTTTCCATACCGATATCTTTTCGTCAAATTGTTTATTTTGTTTAAAACTTCGGTCGCATTGACATTTATATTATGCTGTGCTAGTTTTTGAGTCATTTCAGCCATTATGTGTCCATTCCGTTTTGCTTTTCTTAATTTTTCTATGTTTTCACCCCAAATATCTATAAATATATTTGTTTCCCCATCGGACCAAACTTTTCTATTTTTACTTTTATTTTCCATGATTTAATTTAATTTTTGATTTAATTTAAAGAAAAAATTGTTGACTTAAATTTATTTTTTCACACCTTCAACGTAAATAAAAAAAAATACATGACATGACAAGAATATTTATAGTTTTCGGAATTTACTAATTGAGCAACTTGGCGCTGTCATCACTAAAATGCTACGGGATGAGAAAAATTATCTCATCCCGTAACTACGTTCAAACCGAGTTGCAAACCATGGTTAGGGGTGACACATTACAACGAAACCATGGTTAACTCGAAACCATAGTTATGAAACCAGTAATGTGTCTTTAGTATTACTCTCAACTTAATGACCAGTCTTGAATTAATTATATCTTTAAACTGCTTCCTGTTCACGTAATGTGAACCCTAGAGATTATAACAATGACCCAAATCGAATTTAATGCAAGAGAGAGAGAGAGAGGGAATTGTATTGCCACTAGTTTTTGCAACTAGAAATATTGGACCTCATATATAAGTTTAAAGTTAACTACTATTTGTTGTTATAAAGATTAAATTAATAAAATTAGTTGCACGTCAACCTATAGAGTGCTGGGAAGCATTAGTTAGGATATTATAAACTCACCTAAACAAGAAAAAATAAAATAACTTTTAAACGAAGCGTAAAAGCGTTTCGATCAACAAGCTCTTTAAGCTTTGGTGACTATTAACTCTGTCAAATAGTGTCAAAATTAAAAATATATGAAAATTATTGTAAATTAGGTAATTAAAGGAATTGTAAGCAAAAAATTACTACATCATTCTAACACGTATAATTAAAAACGATCACTAACAATAAAATTACAACTAAAGTTGAATAAGACTAACTTAAGGCTAACTTAATGGAGGTAAATTGACTAAAGAGGTGAAAAAATATATGCAGAGAAAAAATTGTTGGGATTACATATTTTACAATTTGGTTAATTGGTATTTATTTTATGTGTCAAAAAGCAGAATCGAGTGGTGAGGTTACAGAAAAAAACATATACAATTTTTGGATGAGTTCGGAATTAGTTTTAAATAATATAGCACTAGGTCACGGGAAAAACTATACCATTACAAAAACGTTCCTAAAATCGCTAAAATGGAAAAAATTTAAATAATAGTATATTGTATAATTAGGAGGAAAAGTACTGCATTCCCGGACGATGGTGGAAATTTTTTGTCCGATCGGACTTTAAAACGAATATAAACCCAAAATAATTTTTAGTATTATTCATTAATTATCATATTAAGGCTGTGGGCCAATTCTAAGGTAAGTCTAGAATAAATGCCGTTTTTAACAGTGTATGCGGTAAATTGAAATACTGTACTAAAAAGTAGGGTGAAGCGAAGACACAAGAGGTAAATAGTAGTGGTTTTTGTTTTTGCTAAACAAATCATGAAAATATGGCGGCCATGTTTCTAGACATATTTTTTTTATATTCACTAGCATTTCCCATGAAATAAATATGATCTTGTATATTTATGAACACAATTTTATTTGTTCAAATTTTTATTAATTTTTTCAATAAGTTGATTGAGTATATTACGCAACAAATTGTAGCAAATATTCAATTTAAATTTATTCGTATAAACAATATACGAATAATTGAACAAAATTTATGACATTAGTTCGTGTACCTACATACCAATTTTTGTATATTCCTAGAAACCATGTGTCCCTTTAACCCGCATTTACCTAATTTTATTTACTAGACAATTGGTACGATTTGAAAAGTAATTTGTACTAAAATTCCAATTTACTGTACTAATTGATTTACCTCAGAATTGGCCCACAGCCTAAGAATCAAAACAAAGTAAAAAATCGAAAATAACATAAAGTTATTGCTTAGTCAGCCACACTGATATATAACTCATGGATACGGTATAAAACTAAATTACCATAGCAAACGACAACAAAATATGGTACAACTTTTTTTTATATTCCACTCGCTTGTATTATATACACCTCTTACTCGAAAATCGTATTAACGAAAATGTAAAGTAAGAGCCGCACTGCAACCAAGACAATTCCGAAAATTATCCGAAGTCGTTTTCTTTTTCCTAATAAACATAGGATAGACAGAAAAATATTCAAAATTGTTAATTTATTAAATCATAATTTAATAAATAAAACACTGCTGCCTATTTTAAAAAAAAATATTTAAATATTTTTTTCGTATTTTTCCCTTGAAATATGAAGTACATATCTGTGCTGACATGTTCTACCATCACATTTTCGATATTTTATCGTAGATTATGTCTCGCTTCTTTAGAATAAAATGTGACACTATTTCACATTTTATATCATTTACCAGGTTGCTAGATTGAAAAATTGTGATATTCTACTCCATTTCTATCAAGAAATAATTTGTTTTCGATAGTTGAACGAAATTAGAGAAAGACAATTTGTTCGCATTTGTACTAGTAGGTTGTGATAGCAATAGAAAAGAAATAATTCATAAATGAAACAGTTGTCCATTTTAGTTTAGGAAAATGAGAAATAAACTTCGATAAAGTATCGAAAATGTGATGGTAGAACATGTCACCCCTGTAATGAACAACATGCCAAAGCCAAAAACAAATTTAAAATTCGACATAAATCAAACGCAAATAAAAATAAATAAATATCGCATTGCATCCATTTTATCAAGTGTATGTCAACTGTTTTTTTTGTAGTATACTATACTAATTTGAATTTGATTTCCGAAAATTCGGAATTCTAGACAAGGAAGATAGTTTTGCTTTCTCGTACCAAACAAACCATATGAAATAGAATTATGGAACATGGCTACGCATATGGAGATTCTTTGGTTAAAAAACTGGTACACAAAAATACATGGAAAAGCGACTACAGTGGGCGAATGAACATAAAAACAAAGGTTTTACGAATATTGTGTTGACCGATGAGTCATCCTTTTTGGGTTTTAATGTTAAAAGGCGTATTTGGCCAACTAAACAAAAACAATATTAAGAAGAATTTTATAATCGTCCGTGAATTTAATTTGTTTAAGAATTTTTTTCGGCTTTTCGGACAAAATATTATTTTAATGGACACCCATACAATGTTTACGACTATTTTAGTCGCAGAAAACAAAGAGGCCATTTATTAACAATATTTCTACCACAAAAGTAGAAAAAATGCACTCCCCTCCCCCAAACCTTTAACCCCAGGGCGTACTTGTGTACACAAAGAACACAAACCCTTGCAAAAATGAGAACTCCCTTAGGTAGCTTCTTGGCAGCTTGGTTTCGTACTGATAAAAAGTTGGTCTACTCATCAGGTTGCAACGACCAAACTGCAAAAATCCAACTCTTGCTTTGTACTTTTCGGTACAAAGCAAGAGTTGGATTTTTGCAGTTTGGTCGTTGCAACCTGATGAGTAGACCAACTTTTTATCAGTACGAAACCAAGCTGCCAAGAAGCTACCTAAGGGAGTTCTCATTTTTGCAAGGATTTGTGTTCTTTGTGTACACAAGTACGCCCTGGGGTTAAAGGTTTGGGGGAGGGGAGTGCATTTTTCTACTTTTGTGGTAGAAATATTGTTAATAAATGGCCTCTTTGTTTTCTGCGACTAAAATAGTCGTAAACATTGTATGGGTGTCCATTAAAATAATATTTTGTCCGAAAAGCCGAAAAAAATTCTTAAACAAAAACAATTTGTCCGAACTGTGAAACACCCGAACCTAAACGCACTTTTCATGAATAAATTTATTCACGAGACTTGTTACTATCTGTCCTTAAATGGTTTGGAGCGGGGAACTCTAATTGGATCTTGCAAGACAATGATCCAAAACACCATAGCATACTCTGTTCGAAATGTAAACTTAAAAGGGCATCACAACATTGGACTAGCCATCTCAGTCACCTGACCTCAATTCCAATACGAAAAAAATTTATAGGCACTCATGAAGATTACGTTGAAAATGTACCATAAAAAAAATTGAGCCCTCTAGCGCTTAGGTCCGGAATATATGGAATATTTTATCACCACAGTATGCAGAACAATTGGTTGATAGTATGCACAAAAGGAGCCAGGTAATTATTAATAGTAATGGTGACTTTATTTTGTATTAGTTGAGAGCGCCCTAGAAAATACAATAAACTTTCATAATAAAAACAAAAAAAATCGTAGTTTAATTTTTACTTAATTTTTTACTGTACACGCTTTTGTTGCACATACTGTACGTTTTATGGGTGTGTTCTTTAAATCCCACATTTTTTTAAGGAAATCACTTAAACTCGTTGTACTGAATATGCTAATCAAGTTTCACGATTGGCTACTCCCCATCTGCGAAATTTACTCGTAAGAAAACACTTATTTTAAACTTACGGTCATTGAATTATGATCACTATTCTATTAATATAGTGAAAAACTCCAGTATTTTTTCAAAATATAAATAAACCAAGATTTTTTTTAAATGTCTTTAATTCTTTAAAATTAAATAATTTTGAGTATACCTAAATTGGAAAACAACTGAAATTTGGTTAAACTACCTTTATTTTTAATCACAGCTATAATCTTTCAGGCATGCCACATATAGAAGTATTGATCTTATTGTGAATTTTATCACTATTTCTCCATATTTTTTTAGAACGAACCCTGTAGGATTGGGGTTTTTATATACGTTGGACTTAAGTAAGGCCCAACAATTCTCGATAGGGTTTAGATCCGAAGAGTTGCCAGGCCAAGAGAGGATGTCAATATTTTGGATAAGGAGGACATTCTCTATTCATTTTGCGGTATGGTAAGGAGCTCCATCCGGCATAAAAGTGTAAGAGTATTGTCCTTGAGATAGCGACCTCATGTAAGGGAACAAGACGCTTGTTAACACCTTTTTATATTGTTCTTTTCTCAGGGTTTCCTCTACGAAATATATTGGACCAGGTCCATCTCCAATAATGCAGCTTCATATCATTACTGATGGTGGATGTTTTATGCTTCTGACTACGCAGTTCTTCCTAAAGTTCTCTCCCGGTCTCTTTCTGACGAACTGAGCCGATTCTGTAACGGCCCCTAACCTGCAGTCGTCACTAAATATAACCTATAAATTAAAAAAAAAACTCATTAATTTCGGATTTTTTTTATTTAACTTTTGAAAATATGTAATGAGTGCTTAAAAATTCGATTTACCGTCTTCTAGTCGTCGATTGTCCAGTGCTTATGAAGTTTAGCCCAAATAAGATGTTTTTCCTTATTTTTTCAGTGCGTCTGGGTTTTTTTCCTGGACGTCAGCATTTCAAATTATTTTCATAGAGCCGCAGTTGTTCTGGGCGTTGTCGTCCTGATCCCCTTACAGTTTCTTCTCTTGGTCTCATAAAATGCACCCCACATTGAAGAATCATTGCCAAATTACTTACTGATGAGCAGGATTTTTTTTTCATTTTTGCGATTTCGCGATATCAATGTTTTTTTTTTTTTAATAATGCTCCGATAGAATGTTTTTTGTCACTGCTTAGGTCCTTTTTACGACCTATTTTTGAAAACAAATGTCTCAGCGTAGACTTTCCAACCATACACATACACTTTAACTTAAACATAAGTTTTTTAACTAATGATAAAATTCACTTAACGTAGATTATTTCTTACTTTAGCTCGTTCGCAAAAATTCTAAAAACACCATGTCAAACCGCGCGTCAAACATAAAATGAGAGGGTAAACTTAAAGTAAAATATGCATGTTATTGAGGTAATAATTTTATTGCAACCTTTTGAGAATGTCGTAAAATAATCTTAAAACAATGACAGAGGTGATCTAAATTTACTTTATTACTTTAAAATATAAAACAATTGCAGAAATTAGGAATTTCCAAAATACAAATAGTGTTCATAATACAATGAACTGTAATTTCAAAAGATCATTTTTGAAAAATTTAACTAGGATGATGGATATTTGTAGAAACCACCAAGTGTGGACATAAGAGTTGATTTTGGCTGATGGGGAGTAGGTACCATCATACAACTTTATCAGTATGTTCAGTATCGATTTTCAGAAATCGCCCATACAAAATTTTTTAAAAATGGTATTTTCAAAAAAGGAACGAAATAAGGGGGGGGCTGATTCTGGCCGATGTGGAGTACACACATTACCAGATTGGTTAGATATAGCCGTTTAGGATAAATCCTGACCAATTCTGGAGGAGAACTAAATTGTTTTTGGAGTGCAGAGTTTAGCACAACTGAGCTAAATTAAAACACATACTATAATGTTTAATGATAATCACGTCAAAAATCCCAAATTATCTCCCAACATAATTAATGCACAAATTTGACCGTTAGACGCACAAAATAAGATTGTTGGCGAGACTCCACTCCCGGCACCTTAACGCTACTTTATATTATTTTCAAACTTCAAAACTATTGGACAATCACACGCTGGTTAAATGTATCCCAATGTTCAAAAAATAACGGCCATGCGACCTTACATTGTGAAACACAAAAATTATAGTATGCTACCTCCTAACCTTTACCGTTAGTAATTGCATTGCTTGTGTTAATGATTAAAGAATACAGAGTTGTTCCACTATGAATAATAGAAAGGTACGAGGTTGGAAACCTGTTTTAAATGGATTATCAGTCTGATCCTTCAGGTCATATTTTTGGTAATGATCTTTTACCTCTGCATATTTGTCGACAATCAGAAAACCCGTTTCCTCACCGTGTCATTTAAAAAGATTCCAAGAACTATTTAGTAACCGTTCAGCCAAATCAATTCAAATACAAAACAAACCTGAATGCTTAATTTGCTACATAAATCAAACTTTATTAGAACTCAAATGAAAAACTTTTATTTATAACTAAGAACATTGTTGGTTCAAATGTTACGGTAAAAACCCGAAATTGGAAAATGTCCTAATAAAAAAGAAGAACTGTTTTATTTTTTCGAAATCTATGAAATGAGGGGCGGTATGTTGTACCATCACTTCGAATCGAAATTCGAAAAAAGTCGAATGGCGGTATGTTGTACCATTTTCGAAAAGCAAAAATGATACAACTTTCACTTTTTCGATTCGACTTTTTTCGAATTCGACTTTTTTCGATTCGAAGTGATGGTACAACATACCACCCGAGAATCTTATATTCTCGAAATGGTTCACCCTTCATCCCACGGAGTATTTTTTATGTTATTAGTGCAAATTGGAATTTGGAATAGTAGGGACTAACGGCTTTCCTAGCTCTCACAGGCTCGTGGGACCTAGTTGTGAACATCATGACACTTACTCCTCTGATTGAGAATAAATGCAATTACGGGGATGTAGTAGGGAAGGTCGACAAACATTTCGTATAACCATCGAACCCCTGCACAACTGGTTTTTAATCGTGTAAACGAAACTAAAAAATTAAAATTTCGGACATTTGTCGATTTCGGACTTTCGAACCGTAACACATATATAACTTTTCATCTATAATTCATCTATTGCTGCACATATTTCTTCTATGTTACGAATAATATATGGCCTCATTAACTTAGTGAATTTTTTGAGTGAACAAGGTTTCCTACAATTTGGTATTTTAATTTCCTGTGGGACTTTAGCGTAGCCGTCATTGTAGTAAATAATCTAAAAAAATAATACTATACTATTAATGATTCTTGTTATAGTGCTTTAGTACTTTTTCGAGTTTACCCAGGATTACAAAATGGGTTTTGGTTATTGACCCGAAAAAAGTACTGAATATATTTAAATACTTACTCTTATTTCGTAGTCACCATTGCAGATCTTATTGTTGTCATGCAACTCGAATACTAATGTCGCGCCAAAGTTTGGAACCTCACCCGTTTGTGGAAACAGCCCGATCGTATTCATTATGTTTTTTAATGTAATATCATGGCCAGAATAGATAAATATTGATCGATCAGGATTAAGCGTTTTGTTTTCTTTGGCATTCATATTATCTAATATTTGTGTTATTATAGGTCCACCTTTAATTTTTTTCATCCACGGTGTTAGCGTATTCATTCGTGAACTAATTCTAACTATTTTTAATAGCTCATCGGGATATATTGAATCCGTCCATTTGGGCAATTTGAGACCAGCAGATTTCTGAATTAGCAATGTTGCATACAGATTTTCTATTTGTAATGAATTAGCGAACGTTAAACCTGTATAAGTCTCAAGCATTTCCGAAAGATCAGCAAATTGACCATATGTTTCGTCGTAATACTCGCTGTTAGGTGATTTAAATGAGGCATACAGTCTATCGTACACTGGGCATGGTGCCAATTGAAATATGTACTAAATAAATTTGATCAAAGTTTGATAATGGTCAATACAATTCTTTTGACATAAATTTTAGTTGTAAACCGTCAAACGAGAACTGACAAATTTATTTTCGTTAATAGTAGATAATGCAACTGTAACACTACCAATATCGGTTTACAACTAAACATAATGCACTCATCTAAATAAACTTTATATAATTAATAACTTACATAATCTAATTCTCTGGGTAGTGAATTAATTGGAATTGGCTGCCAAGCGATTGGAAGAACATTCAATGATTTTTTGGGAGGCATAAAACCCGCCAAAAAACTTGCAGCGCTCATTAAACACCTCTCGTACGCGCTACTTCTTACGTTCATAAGACTTTGATCATAGAACCCATTTTTCGGAATCAGTGTCGAATATCTTGCACGTAATTTTTTTCCAACGTTCAATAAATTCAAAGCGCCTTCTTGGGTTAGGGCACCATATCCACCTGGCCATGAATAACTAGAATTTGGATCAGTGGGATACGACGCATCTGGATTACGTTCGCCGTGTCGGAAAAACTTGAAACCACATATAGTTAAAAATTGAAAAGCAATTTAGATTGTGTATTTGAATTAATTTTATACTTACGATCGATACCATTCGTAACGTTTGTGAATTTTTGTCATCTCCATTCGAGGAAGCGTATCCGAAAAAGAACGCACTTAATATTATGAACAATTTACAATTTTTAATAGCAAACATTCTACTTTGACTATCGAACTGTTTACAATGGTTTCCAGTTTGCAAACTTTTCAACCTGAGCAATCAGTTTAACTATATATGTTCTAAAATACATTATCGACGATTAAACAAACAATTAAAATTTTAATTAATTGCACACTGGTAACATGTAATAAAAATTACAAGTATTTAAACACCTGTTTAGTAAAAAGTACATAAATTTTAGAATTGTCAAAACACAGGTTAGGCAATATTTTAGAAATGACGTTATGAATTTATAGGCTCGTTTCTGTGCTACTTTATTTGGCTCCGTGGCAAAATGATAAAAACAAGTTTTGTAATAAGTTTTAGTAGTTAGTTTGGGAAAACAACTGCTCGTTAGCATACAATAATTGTTTGGTGTGATTTGAACAATAAAAATGTACGATACAAAATATTGCATTATTAAACGTCTCAGAGGTGTACTGTGGTTTCAGGGAGAAGGAATTGTACATATTTTAGTACTTGCAGCATTTTTATTTTTTACCGTGTGATCGAAGTTTACCTTTACATTTTAATTCAGATGGAGCATATAAATATTTTTATATTATTTACTTTCTGTATGATGTACATATATGGCTCGCTTGATTCGGCGCAGAATTTGCGATTTATTTCCAAACGTTTTTGATGTTGTTAGTTATGTAATTTTCGTAAAAGTCAAAATGACGAATACGAAGTTGTGAGTCAAATAATTTTATTTACAGTCTTTAAATTAGGCATGAGGATACCAAAATCATCAATCGTATAATCTAAAAGATTGTGAGCATATCAAACTCAAAAAAGAAGGAAACTAAAATATAGTTATTTGAAAAATTCAATGTTCATGTAATCGCCCAATGCCCATACTGAGCATAATTCTATGATACAGGTAGCTAGAAAATATTACAATGATTTTGCTCAAAACATAAATCGTTCTTGTCGTACTCGTATGTGTTTTTTTTTTAATGAAAGACAATACCTTGAATACTTAATACGACTTATGAGAAAATCACTTAGCGCTGGGCGCCAACAACTTCCTTCTGAACCGTACGTATATGATTGCAACTTTATCTTAATTTTTTAATTATTTTTAGTTTTTTTAAAACTAAGCCACTTTCAACTACCCCATTTTGAGAAATCAGTTATTCATAATATGTCAGAGCTCCCTGAATTAAAAAAAGCTAACTTAAAAATGGTGTTTTTCGGACTTAAAACCAGCGTTTTTATTTCATTTTAAAATTGGCTTAAAATCTGTAATGAAAATGAAATAAGAAAGCTGACTTTATTAATGCATATCATAAGTCACTTTGAAAATGATTTAAGAAGTGTGTTTAAAAATGGTTTCATGTTCATATTACAGTAAAAGCCCGATTAACCGGAATCCTATTAACCGTAACACTCAGCTAACCGGAATTTTAATTTTTACGATTTGTTTTGCATTTTTCTCTTTCTTTTCTCTTTCACATGCATTTTTTAATTCACTTTGAAATTTGGATTTTTTTTTGCACCTTTTCATTAATGAAAACATTAGTTGAAAATTTTGAATGGGTTTAATTTTCATATTACAGTAAAAGCCCGATTATCATGCAAACAATTACCACGCAGCTAACCGGAAGTTAAACTTTTAGGAACTCTTTAACTTCTTTCTTTTTCAGAAGGGAAATTATTTTTTTTACAGAAAATATTCTTTCCTTTATTTTTTTCTGTTTTATGCATTATTTTGTTTTATGCATTGAATGTGTGAAGTCGTATTACATAGTTAGGTTAGTGAAATATTGAATATATGTATTATTAAATTTTGGGTACTCGTATGGGTGTACTCGTATACATATTATGTATGTATTTCTTATTTGCAATAAATTCAATGAACTGATGTATAAAAACTGTTTTTGATACATACTTCGAAAATAAATCCTAAACGAGAATCCTAAAAATAATTAAATCAAGCGAATTTCTCGTAAAATTCCTAGTTTTAATGAAACATTCAATTATCCGGAATATTCGATTTCCCGGAATACTCGCATACTGAAGCGTTCCGTATAACAGGGTTTTTACTGTAGTGTATACTACAGTAAAAGCCCTGTTATCCGGAATTCTTAGGGATGAGAGCTTTCCGTATAATAGAAAATTCCAGATAATTGAATGTTTCATTAAAACTAGGAATATTACGAGAATTTCGCATTTCATTATTTTTAGGATCCAAACCAATTTTTTTGAACCATTTTTTTATTCATCAGTTAATTGAATTTATTACAAATAATAATACATACATATTATGTATACGAGTACACTTAACGAGTACCCAATATTTAATAATACATATATTCAATATTTCCCTAACCCTAGTTGGGGTACGACTTTACACATTCAATTCAAATAGAATAATGCATAAAACAGAAAAAAAGTAAAGGAAAGTATATTTTCTATGAATCCCCGAATAATAAAAAAAATTATTTTTCTTCTGAAAAAGAAAAAAGCAAAAAATTATTCCAAAAGGTTAAAATTCCGGTTAACTGAGTGTTCCGGTTAATTGGATGCCGGATAATAGGGCTTTTACTGTAATATGAAAATAAAAGCCATTCAAGATTTTCAATTAATGCTTTCATTAATGAAAAGGTGCAAAAAAATTGTAAATTTCAAAATGAATTAAAAAATGCATATGAAAGAGAAAAGAAAGAGAAAAATGCACAGAAAATCCTAAAAATTAAAATTCCGGTTAGCTGAGTGTTCTGGTTAATTGGATGCAGGATAATCGGGCTTTTACTGTAATATGAAAATTAAAGCAATTCAAAATTTTCAACTAATGCTTTCATTAATGAAAAGGTGCAAAAAAAAATTGCAAATTTCAAAATGAATTAAAAAATGCATTTGAAAGAGAAAAGAGAAAAATGCAAAACAAATCGTAAAAATTAAAATTCCGGTTAGCTGAGTGTTCCGGCTAATAGGATGCCGGATAATTGGGCTTTTACTGTAATATGAAAATAAAATTCAAAATTTTCAACTAATGCTTTCATTAATGTAAATGTCAAAAAACTGAAAAATTCAAAAAACAATTGGAAATTTCAATATGAATTAAAAAATGCATATGAAAGAGAAAAGAAAGAGAAAAATGCCAAAAAAATCCTAAAAATTTAATTTCCGGTTAGCTAAGTGTTCCGGTTAATTGAATGCCGGATAATTGAGATTTTACTGTAATATGAAAATTAAAGCCATTCCAAATTTTCAACTAATGCTTTCATTAATGAAAATGTGCAAGAAACATTTGCAAATCTCAAAATAAATTAACAAATGCATATGATAGACAATAGAAACAGAAAAAAGTAAAAAAAAAATCGTAAAAATTAATATTCCGGTTAAGTGTTCCGGTTAATTGGATGCCGGATAATCGGGCTTTTACTGTAAAATGAAAATTAAAAATTTTCAACTAATGCATTCGTTAGTGAAAATGAGCAAAAAACAATTGTAAATTTCAAAATGAATTAAAAAATGCATATTTTAATTCATAATTACTTCACAAATAATAATTCACAAATGAAATTTATGAAATGCATGTTTTTGTCTTTCTCTGCAATACAACAAAAAACTGTAACAAGAAAAACAAGAAACCATATTACAAATGTAAATTTTATGTTTATAATGTGAAATAAAATATGCCTTTTTTAAATCATTTTAAAAATGAATTAAAAAATATACATATTTGTAAAATGACATATTTTATTTTCTTGTGTGCCTTTCTTGTGTCATTTTGAAATTTAATTTGTTTTTGTAAAACACCTTTGTTAAGTCAAAAAATTTGTTAAAAGTATGACTTAAAAATGGTCCCATTTTTTCATATAAAAACACCATTCTTAATTCCACCTTTTTAATTTCAGCTTTTTTTAATTCAGGGAGCCATATGTCAGTATGTTTGATCGATGCCATCAAGTTGGTTGTTTTTTATGGAATCAACAAATTAAAGCTTTTCTCCTAATTTCGGAGCTCTAATTAGCTTTTCTCCTAATAAGGAGAAAAATTATTATCTCTAATGGTATCTCTATTATCACCAAATTTAAAACTTAAATTGAAAACTATAAACATCATCATATAAAATAAATTAAATCAAATTATTAGTTTTTAAATAATTCTGGTTCTCATTAAATAAAATTGCTAAATTCATGAACTATTTTTGACCACTCTGTTCCTGACCATTTTTTTTTGAATATTCACTGCCTTCTTCATGATGTATGGAGACAGGGTTTTTTATTTGTAACCTCTTTTATCGATGTTTCCTTCATAAGCTGCATAAACGAATTAGTTTGATGATTTGATCCTTGTTGTTAGTGTCTGCTTTGTATTGGTTCACTTCATCGAGTGGTGTCTATTTCTGATTGTATTGATGTTGATTGGATGAGTATTGATGGGTGGATGTTGTCGGTGAGATTTGTATGGTGATTGCGGTGATGTTGATGTTGATTTTAATGTGGCATTTAATAAATGTGAATCGGAAGTTGATTGGGAGAGGGCAGTTGCTCGAATCATTTAAATTGTGGCTGCTCTCCATTCTCCTAACATATAAAATATAATTTAACTTTGTTGATAGTAAATATATTATTTATTATTTTTTTACAAAGTCTAAGGTTTGCTATGAACCACGCCCGACGCACGTGCCAAATTAAAATCATATCGTATTACAATTAAAATCCACAGCTTTTGTATTTTGCTTTCTGAAATGGAAATTTACGAATACTGTATTTGTTCTAAACAAAAATTAACAAATTTTATTAGATAAATATGTAATAATAAATACTGAACAGTAATGACTTACAAAACTTACTTAATAATAAATTCAAAAATTTGAGTGATCTGGCCCTCTTTATCGTTTTTATAGCCACTGTCACTTTTTGGTGCCCGTCGTAGTCGACTACATTTAGCTCTAATTAATTTCACTGTGCTAGTTGAAAAATGTGACAAGAATTCAATGGTGCTAGTCCGATTTCAAAGTTCTTCCCCATTTTTGAGATATCGCTTTCAACATGTTTTGGCTCTGAGTCAAAAATTTTTCAAAATATACTCATTTTTACTTTGATAACTCTTGAACCATAGAGTGTTTGTTTTGCTTTCTTCAGCAAAGCTATTGCGCAAGTTAAGAGAAACAACGTTGCCGAACATATCAAAACCGAAAAACCACATCCACCATATATGCGTGGTTAACTTAGGCCAAGGTTAGGTTAGGTTGGAGTAGCTGCTTCCGCACACTTAGAACAGTAGTGGCCCGTTGTGATACAACAGGATCCTATTTCCTCTTTACCCCTGTTCAAAACTATTCGGAGCTACGTACGTAGTGCAAGATTACTCACAATCCGCGAGATCTGAACGGATGGCTATACTGTATACGCCCAAATACCTATGCCTTCTGTATGATAGTGCCGGACATGAGCATATGAAGTTATCTAAAGTCTCTTTCTCCTCTTCGTCCATGCAACTTCTACAGAGTCATTCATCTGTAAACCCAACATTCTCGCACTTTCCCCAAAAAGTGTTTTTTCAGTTTTGGCAAAAGCTTTGTCATGAGATATTTGTGTACTGTACGTATACATATTTCTCATGAGTCATGAGTGAAGTTGCGGCAAAAATTCGCATCCTGAAAACACCATCAATTTACTTAACGACAAAATCAACACAAAAACCAATAAAATTTAACACTTACTATCCATAACTTAAAAACAAAGGAGGTGCCAAACAGCAGCGCCTAGCAACAGTATAAAACAGCTTCAAAATAAATTATGTAATAGTAGTAAAAAATAAACCAAAGAAGAGATTATTCTCTTAATCCATATTTCTAAAAATGTAGAAAATCAGAACTAAACACCGTAATATAAAATTAAAAATAAAAAGTTTTTCATCTAAATATATAAAGTGACAAAAGAACACAAGAAATAAAGTGAAAATCGTCTCGTGAAATAAATAATATGGATAGGTGTTTTAAATTCACGTGCTTTTGTTATGTGTGGAAAATTTACAATTATGAGAAATCGCCGCAAAATAAGTGATGAAACCGCTGATTTATATCGACTATACTTTTCACAAATAGTTATTAGTGGTGTAAATTGGACGCCGTCTTGTGTTTGTACAACATGCATTTTCCATCTGTATAGATGGTAATACACTGGAGCCGCAATGCCATTTGGTGTCCGGATGCTATGGATCGATCCACAAGGACATGATGCAGTTCAATGCTATGGGTGCGTGAATTATATTTTCGGAACAAACAGAAACAAAATTGGTTCTTTGACATACACTGCAACGACAAATGCTCAACTACCGCTGCCGCATTCAGATGAAATTCCTGTTCTGGAAAGATCAAACCCAATTGAAGAATATTTACCACCAACATTTAAATCTTATGAAATCCGAGAAATGTCCGCATCAATATATCAACCATCAAATGTCACTGCAGCATGCAATCACATTGAAATCTCGCAAAATCGTTTGGATATTATGGTACGACGCCTGAAACTATCGCAGATGCAGCGGCAAGCCATTCTTTTGTCAAAGGATTTAAAACAAGTGAACAACAACATTGCTCAAAATGTTCGGATATATAGAGCAATAAATTATCTACGTTATTTTACTAGTTTTTTTCAAATAAGTTGAGAATAATTCACTCGCGTTTTGCACTGATATCCGTGGTTTGGTATCCACAATGCATATTATCCCGAAGATTGGCGATTGTTTATCGATTCCTCCAAAAGCAGTTCTCCTTCATGTTACCAACTCAAAAAATAACATTCCAATTGCACTCAGCACAAACACTAAGGAAACTTATGCATCAATGAAAAAAATAATTGATTTGATTAAATGCAATGACCATCAATGGAAAGTTTGTTCAGATTTAAAAGTGATAGCTCTTTTAAGAGGTATGCAATTGGGTTACACTAAAAACATGCATATGTTTTATGTGCTTATAGAATACACGTTTTAAAGGCGACCAATACAACGAACTTAACTTGGCTTTACGTGAGAACATTAGATTGCGATACGACAACAGCGTTGAGGCTCCACTTGTGCCAATTGAAAAAAATATGGCTAGTACCACTTCGTATCAAGCTTGTGGAAACACGTTCATCAAATTGAGTCGCATTTTTCCGTGGATAATCCGATGAAAATAAGAGAAGGTTGGTTTTCAATCTATTCGAATCTAAGTTGTGATTTTTCATTTCGCATCTTGTTTTTTATTACATTCGAACGATAATATTATTTTTATAATATACGTTCTAATGTCATTGAAAATGCATTTTTTACATTGTCATGCGGAAAAATACACCGAACATTCACCGGCCGAGTCCGATGAGCACGGCGAGCGTTTTCGCCAAGTAATGGCAAGGATCGAACATTAGTTCAGCGGCAAAAAGCTACATGCACTCTTGGGCGGCATTTGTTGGAATTTGCAAGAGGAAGAAGATCCCAAAGACGACGCGAACGAATCAGAAAACTAAAACAGTTAGGAAAATGCTAATTTTTTAGGAAAAAATTAAGAAAAATAACCAGAAAATCAACTGAATCGCGTTAATTTTCTTTTAAATAGTTTCTATTGTATCTATATTTGTCGATGTAGTTTATTCGATCGATTATTCGATAGAGTTCAATGGATTTAAATTCAATAAATGGACAAAAAATGAATAAAGTGTTTTGTTGTTATCGGCAAAGTTGTTTGTCTTGGCTTGCGCACAACTTTTCTGAAGAAAGCAGAACAAAAATCTTAATGGTTCAAGAGCCATAAACGTGAAAATGAGTGTATATTTTGACAAATTTTTGACTCTTGAGACAAAAAATGTCGAAAGCGATATCTCAAAAATGAGGACTAACATTGGTTCACCCCCTGGGTACCCAGCTTAAAACAAGTTTGCGATTCAAGCACAGACCTGGTTACAGACATTTAAGTAGTCAATAGTTAGTAAAGTAAATTGTTAGTTAAGAATTAGTTAAAAATATAATGTAACGCGGTTAACGATTAATTATTTAGAACCGTACGATATAATTAAATAAAATTAATGTAATGATTAGTATTAACTAAATTAATTTGGTTCTCTTACAACAAATTAAATCAAAATAAAATAAATCGCACCAAGAAATCAACAAATATTGTAATATCAGGGCGGGGAAGGTACGCACAATTTTTCTATCTTCAACGGATAGAATCTTTGTGATTAATTTGCCACTTGTCCTTGCCATCGCTATGCTAAGTTAGCACAAATATTTTTATTTATCAAAATAATAAAAAAACAATGACCAACCCAAATCTGGCTCAAAAACAGCTAATCCGGAATCTGTAAGAACATATATCAATAATGGATGTTTGGCTCAATTTTAGAATCCCCATTACCTAAACAAATTAAACCCGAATTTAATAAAACTATTAAAGTATATATTTAGAAATCTGTAAGATGACAGAATTAATAATAAGTAGCTAGCACAACTGTATAATCCTTGATAACCAAATAGCTCAGTCAATATTTCAACGCTTGGTTTATAAAATAAATGAGTATGTAAATATTAAGGCATTTTTTTTCAAATTAAATTAATTCTTTATTTTTAACATTATTTACAATTATTGAATATTGGAATGGTGAATTAAATAACAAAATAAAGCCATTCTTAACCTATAATAACATATTTACAATGCCTGCTGTCCCGAATATGGGCACTAAGAAGCTTAACATAATTGAAAATAGAAAACTTTGAATTAAATATTAAATAAGGCAAAGGAACAATGTAACAATTATATAATGTAAAGTAATAATGAACTGAATAAAAAATGTTAACAAAAAAAACAGTATTTAATCTCTAACACAACACTCAGACGAAGAAATGATTTAAGCCAAAAACTTAAAATTACTTGTACTAGATTATAATAAAATTTTATCTTAAATTACTATCTCTAAATGGGGTTCATCCCGCCGTTGTCAACCACCAGTATTTGGAACATCTGTCCTCAAACTCATTGGCTTTTTGTTGTTTGATACTTGTGTCGAACCGTAGATATTCACCTGGATTATTGAATTTATCAGCCTCAAACCAATTCTCATTGGGCCTTCTCAAAACATAGAAAATAATTGGTATGCCCTCTTTGTCCTGCACATACCCTCTACTATCGAGGTGTGTAAATAAATATGGACCCGGTACTATACCTTCGGTTAAATAATGTTGTGCCATCCGCTCATCGATGTAATACGGTCGGCATATTAATGATTTATCAGTGTTTAATGTCGCTCGTAATATATGATTTCTTATTAATTTAAGTATATGTATATCAGTTCGGTCTGCGTCAAAATTCTCATATGATTCTTGTTTGAAATGTAATGGAGATAGCCAGTTTCTGCCTTGCGGTATGTGTTTCTGCAGTGTCGTATACATTTCCTCTCAAAAACTCTTATTCGTTCCATGTAGCGTGGCACCTGATTAAACCACACCTGGCATCCATATGTTATTATTGGGCGGATGAGTGCCATATATCCGATTGTTTTAACTCTTTCACCAATATGTTTACTGTAAAAGAAACGTCTCGCTCCCATGAACGCTTTACGCGCCTTTTCCAATAGCGCTGTTGTATGTGCCGCCATATTGTCAATGTTCACGACCAAATAGTTGACTGACTCCTTCAATACTATTGGTTGATCGTAGGCCGTTACTCTCAGCTTTCGCCAATTTCTTTTTAAGTTTCGGTTCGCGCTCCTTAGCGGGCTGCGACAATGTGAATTGATTTCACAAAATGTGAAATCAATTCACATTTGGCCACGTCCATTCTCCACAATACGTGGTAATCCTGTACATAATCTATTGCCTTTTGCAATTGGGCTTGAATATCTCCAACCAAATATTTACTACTATAGATGACCATATCATCTGCATATGCACACACTTGAAGATTTTTCGAATTTAGTTGTTGATTCCCAATCATTTCCGCAGAATATAAACTAAATAAAATTGGTGCAGTAATCGATTCCTGTTGTACACCATTTAAAATTTTGAATTCCCGACTTGAATTTATATTGCCCGTAATTGTAATAAATTTTCGATCATAAAGTAGTTCAAAGGTAATAAGCTGGCTAATGGCTATATAGAGATTGGAGATTTTGGTGTAAAGGAGATTTGTTTGGTTTTGATGGAACGAAAAAACGATACAAGAGTACGGAGCAGTATGATACAGAAAATAAAGAAACTAAAATAAAAAAAAAATCTGTTCTGATTGTAATTAAAATTATAAAATGAAATTATTATATGTGTAATGATAAAGTACCTATGTTATAATCAAAAATAAAATAAAAATTAAACCAAATAGTGTAAGGTTGTAAAACAAATGGTGGCAATTAGTCAGCCTGTACTCGTGTAAATAAATAAATAATAAAATTGTGACATGTTGGCTGTGACTTAAAAATCTATATACGTATTGTATATAGTTATAAATCAATTAAAAATTATAATAAAACAAAATAAACTAAGAAAAATTTAAGAAACTGGTATTTTCTTATATTCCAACTAAAGATATTGTTTTTGTGTTCAAGTTATTCTATGTGGGCAATGTTTTCGAGGGGAAGCCCTATATCAATTCACAAGTGGTGTTGAATGTTTCCTGGGCTACTGAAGTGGTCAAAGTGGTTAATATATATTCACATACACCCGCAAATTTTTAAAAAGTAAACTACACCGATAGTATTGGGCGGGGAACAAACGTTGCTGAAGGAGATCAAGTACGTGCAGGAGTTCCAGAAATCGAGACTACAGAAAAAATTTGTCTGTAAACTTTCTGAACGATATGCATAGCGGAACCGGCTTCAACTGTAAACCGTAATGAGATATTGGGACATCATATCACCACCATAATCGTAGATGAACCAATATAATTTTGAAAGTCGGTTTACATCAAGGTCATCATCACTGATGATATAAAACTATTTATTACATTTTATTATATTACTAGCTATGTAGGTATAAAATCGAAAAGAAAATTAACATTAAGATGACTTACAACAATAATTAACCAATAATTACAAACATACTTTTGTAATTGTGTCCCTTAGTTACAAAAACCCCTAAAACCAAAATTTTAAAAATATCAGGTATTGATACCAAACGAAAGAGGGCAACATTTACCACACATTCGAAACTAGTATGATTTGCAAAAATATGTTATTCCCATAGAAAATCAAACTTGAAAACCATTGTAAGATGCAAAAACCATTATTTTCTTTATATAATTTGTTTCAAAAGCCAATAATTCCTATAATAAAAGTTATATTCAAAATCCAACAATTCCTTTAGTTTGAAACACTGTGAAATTTTGATTAGTTGCAATAAACGATAATTCCAATTAGCTAGATTTTTGCCGTTACTAGTTTACGGTTGGTAATATTCGTATTAGTTTGTATCGTAGTTTATTCGAGTCTTTAGTCGAGAAAGGTAGCTTTGTAGAGTGGCAATATTTTACGATTATTTATTTTATTTAAAATAAAAAGTGAGGCACGCAAGTTAATAAAGGTAAAAGTGAATTTTTGGGGTGCACCATACAATAAAAACGGTAAGATAAAATGGAAAACTTTGATATGGCTGTAAGTGTTGATGTAAGAGGTTGTAAACCACGAAAGAAACTAGTGAATAAAAGTGGGTGGAAAAGAGAACAAGAGAAAGAGAACAGGTAATTGTATAGAATTGTTTTTAATAACGGATTAAATGAAATGAATATGAATTATCGTAATTTTAATAGATATACAATGAAGAAACCTCCGAAAATGCCATCGTGCAAGCATGTTGGTAAGATATTTAAATGCTCCCAGTTAAATGGTAGAGATGCAATGCAATTTTCGAAAGCATTTCATAGTTCGAAAAATAAAATTGAACAGGACAAATTTATCCTTACGAGCTGCAAAATAAAACCAACGGTTAGAACCAATCGGAAGCAGGTCGGATCTACTAGATCCAGAGGATATTTCATCGAACTTTTCATTCGAAAAGCAAATGGAAATTTGGTACGGGTTTGCCAAAGCGCGTTCACCAACATTTTAAATGTGTCAAAATATCGGGTAACGGGGATATGTAAACGGTTTTATGATAGACGTACTCTCCCAGTGGAAACTCGCGGTGGTGATCGCAGCAGTAAGAATTATGAAGCAAGAACATCGTCTGTGAAATTATTTATAGGAAAATTCAAAGTTGTTGACCTACATTATTGTCGTTCTAAGAAAGTCGGTCGTCAGTATTTGGCAGGCGATCTTTCAATAAATAAAATGTATCGAATGTACATTGCAGATCAACCAGCTGAACTACATGTTAAACAAAGCTATTTCAGACATGTGTTTAATAAATATTTCAATCTGGGTTTTAAGACACCATCATCTGATAAGTGTTCAACGTGCCTGATGTACATGGAGCAGCTTAAAACTGAGACGAACACCCAAATAAAAAGCGATATAATGATCAAAAAACGAGTTCATAATTTGCGAGCACAGAGTTTTTATCACCTTGCACGAGAGGAAAAGGAAGGAATGATAACGATCTCCTTTGATTGTCAGAAAAATATGGTTCTCCCAAAAGTTCCAGATCAAGCCGCATATTTTTCGGGACAAATGTATTTATATAATTTTGGTGTTGTCCAAGGATCGTCGTCTTCCAGTCTCAATAAAGATAACGTGTTTCTGTACGTTTGGCTGGAAAGTGAGCACACGAAAGGCTCCAACGAGATTGCCTCAGCATTGTATCACAAACTTTGCTCCACTTCGCTTGAAGATATTTCCATTATTCAACTGATTTGTGATGGTTGTGGCGCCCAAAATAAAAATTCAACGGTGATGGGTATGATTTCGTTCTGGCTAAAACAAGTGGCACCGGTACAAATTAAAGAAGTACAAATAATTTTCCCGATTCCTGGGCATTCCTACATTCCACCAGACAGAGTTTTTGCCCAACTAGAGAAAAAGGTGAGAGCTAAAGAGCGGATCATAGATCCATCTGAATACTTAGATATGTACACCGAACATGGCCAAATTATTCGGCTTGGATCGGATGTCTGCCCGGTGAAGGACTGGAAGGCAGCTACTGCAACCTATGTTAAACCTCCAGGACAATGGCATTTCCAGTTTAACAAGGCCAAACGCTTCATATTTCGCAAAACGATGAAAGGGTCTATTTCTGTTCGCGGTGAGGTAGCATATAGATCGGATGTTGGTGTGAGTAAGACTGTTCTACGAAAAAACAGATGCATTTCCGCAATTCGGCCAGAACTTATACATGTCGGAGTACCCATAAAAAAAGTAAAAATGGATGACGTTAGCAAGTTACTGGTAAAGCATTTCGGTGAAAATTGGGAGACGATGGAAGAGCTGGGCTACTACAGATCGGTGCTTCATGCCGAAACACAAGTAGAACCTGTTGACGAACCCTTCAATTCGGATATTGAGGAATGTAACCATGCTGACGAAGATTTAATGATTTAATTGGAGTTGATGTTTACCATTGAATATTGAATTCATATTTTTATATTGTTTTTAATGAACATTTATTATGTTATTGCGTATATTGAAATATTTTAATAAATACTTTTTCAAGGTATTAAAATTACTCAACAAATTATTTATTTTCAAAATGCTTTAATTCCATCAAAGTTACTTTCAAAAATCACTAATTCCCAAACTATCTTGCAAAAACCATTAATTCCAAACTAATTGGTTCGAAATACATAATTTTTAAATAAGATAAAATGAAAATTATATTTTAATTGTAATATGAATATAATTAAGGATAATTAGCCGATAAAAAAAATTATTAATTATATTTAGTTTAATAGATATACGTTTAATCAATTATCTAAAATAACATTGAAACGGAATTATGGCTTTTTGTGACTAAGGGACACAATTATTGGTTAATTATTGTTGTAAGTCATCTTAATGTTAATTTTCTTTTCGATTTTATACCTACATAGCTTAGTACTCTAGTTTTCTAATTAGTAGTTTAATTATTTCCTGTTGTGGGGTAAAATTCGGTATGACTCAACTGGTATCATTATTTCCATTTCTTTAGTAGTCAGTAAAATTGTACAATGAACGCGTCTGACTAAACTTTTGGTATAATGGGATGACTGGTTAACTGTAATTTTTCGGATTAATCTTAACCACGCTTTGATAATTTTATATTTATGTAGCACACTAACTTCGATAGAAAATTTGTGAAATAGCTGTAGGTATTACATGTTAAAGGTCGAACCTTCCTAACCACTGAAGGCTTTACAGTGTGCAATGTGGTACGCTACTGATCCAAGCCAAGGTTACAAACTATGTAAGTACAGCAAGCAATATTTAACTGCATTTCAAATTTACTCAGTAGCTTCCAAGCTATCTATCCGTAATTTTAAAAACTCATATATCCGTTAAAAAAATAAAATTCATTAGTAAACCCAATAGTCATTATGATATGACTTTTGACTTTTATTTCTGACTTTTGAATTTAACATTTTATTTTTAATTAGAAAGTACTACTACTTCAAAGTTCTTCTGTAAACAAAAATCTTCATTATAACTTATTAAATTAGCTTAATTAATTATTATTATAATTATTATACACCTGATAAACCTCGGAGATAACTCTCAATTGCTAATCAAATAAAAATTAAAATACAATTAATTTATTACTCAAACGGTGAATACTTGGATGAAGGAATATTACTTAAAAATAGCCAATCTCCGAATTAAACTGTGGAAGGTAACATTTTTATGAATAATAATAGTAAAATGTACCAAGAATAATGTGCTACTTTTATCAAGGCTCGTACCAATAAACGGCTCAAAAATAGCTTAGAAATATAAATAACAATAGAGCATATATGAATACAACCTCCTGTAAGTTGAGAAACATAATGTTCAACGAACAACCACCACAAACCGGAAACACCGACCTACTACTCATGAATGAACGGAGCCCATTCAAAGTACTCTAATATAAAAGAAAATTTATTGCAATATAGTTCCACCATACCCTCGTCGCCACTGCGTATATTGATCACACAAAAATCCAATGCAAAATTTACTTTTAAATTAAATCTGTACATATTTTTACAAAATAGTGAAATTAATGAAAAAACCAAAATAAATATGTATATGAATCACGAAGTTGGTAGGAAAACCACAACAAAAATCTATAATTCGATCGTGTTTTTTTGTGTCCCTTCATACAGGAAAAAATCTGCACTCACAGGTACAAAATCAAATATATAATAAATATGTATTTCGCAATTATAGGCACTTTCGATTAACTTGAATTAACAAAATTATCTGAATTAACTGAATCAACTGAAGTGAATTGAGCTTTCGATTCGCACCTCTTCAGTCAAAAAATTGGGCTACTGAATTAACTGAAGAGATATTTTGCTTGTGTACACACTAAAAAATTTTCGGATATTCTATAAATTTATTTATACTTTTGTTCAGATAATTTATATTTATATGAAATACTATATAAAAGTTATAAATATTGAACCTATATAATTCGTTTATATAATTCTGTAATATATTTTATACAAATTCATAGTATACATACAATTTCTATACTTCCATTTGTATATTTTTTATAACCTTCAGTATAAAACTTCACTCTGTATACCTTGATTGGTATGAAATTAATATATTTATCATATACAAATTTTGTTTTATACGATTAGTTTTATAAAATTAATAGAAAAACGAAATTATTTTTGTTAAAAACGGGATTTTTATACTGTAAGCACCATTTTTTTTTTTTTCAGTTCTGTGGATATCGTGTAGTGAGTAGAAGTGTTTTTAAGTTTTATTGTAGACTTGTGAAGTTGTGAATAGTAACTTATATAATTTGTTAACTATGTAGTGAACTATCATTAGTTAATTATTCGATTTATTATTATCGAATAATTAACTAAACTGGAACACTGAAAGAAATTGTGCGGAGATATTTACACATTTTGCTGTGTAAACCTAAATTGGTAATTATTACCAATAATGTCTTAATAAAGTACGAGCCTGGTAATTTGTAGTGCAATATTTACCGTGCATTTTTAAATATTAAAATTTTTGCTGAGCAGCGTCTTATGACAAATTAGATTCAAGCAAATCATTAAATTCTACCCTATTTTGCAATTTTTTCTCCAAATTTTATTTAAAATTTCAAACAAAAATTAGTCTTAAAGTAAATTTAAATCAGTACACAAATTGCCACAAAAATGCGTATTCGTCTAGTTTCCGGATTAGTTGGGAAAATGGTAATTATTTCAAAATAAAATAAAATATAAACTATTTTTATTTTTATCGTTCATTAGGAGTTTTTTTTAACCTTACTTCACGTTGCATCAAATGTCCGCTGTAACTTTGAGGATTAATAAATAAAAGTGCTGAAACGATATATGGTAAACACAAATTAAATTTGCAAAACTTTATGTGCATTAACTTCTGTTTGTTGCTTTCTTGTTTAAATTCCAGAATTTTATAAAGCAATTTTAGAGGACTGGACGAACTCAGTTCCCTGAACATTAATGCTTACATATAAGCAGAGAATTTAATTATTAGCAACATTATAACAATTCAATATCTTTCAAGGCAGTAAAGGAAAAATATATTTGATCAAAATTTACAAGTAAGTTTATTGTCAATCCGGAGATGTAATTAATTATCATCTTTATTTTAAGAAAAATCGATTGCCTTTTGTGAAAGTGAATAAAAAAAAAATTATTATAAAAAAAGTGTTTCATTAAAATTGGTTTTTAATACATATGTTAAATATTAAATTCTGTCTCCTCAAACTCTCCTCAAGTTTCGAGTGTTTGCTTCTATGGAGAGTAAATATTTACGCGCTGCAATTTACTAGATCAGCAAATTTTAAAATGCATTGTAAACCATTAATCTTGCTGTCATTATTTACCATCCGCTCGTTCTTGATTTGCTAAAATCGCAGTAAATACAAAGCGCTTGTATGGCTCAATTTTTAATCAGTCTTCATTAAATATTACTCCGTTTTTTTGGGAATATCACCGATTATTTTTTTCGGTGGAGGTATTGTTCCTTTTACTATATAAAACATTTCTTAAACTATTTGGTTTCAAACAAATATTTGACTTATAACCAAATAAATGAAAGGATTAAATGTTTTATATTTGAGTACAAATCGAAAAAATTATTCCGACTGGTTTAGTCGCTAAGGTTTCATTAACTTTCTCAGCATCTCGATCGTGGTGCTTGATCAACCACTATCCATTTATTTTTGGAGTTATGAATTTTGAAGATCTGCATTCGAAGTGGCAAATAAAATAAAATAGTGGCATTAAAAATAATAGACATAATTTTTGCAAAAATAGTCACCGTTTCATCTGTAAATAATTTACGAAAATTGATAACGGATGTTATTTGTCGGCTATAGTGTCTGAATTTAAGGTAAACCTAAACATCATATTTTAACACACTATCCCAGTATAATATTGAAAATGGGTCCTTAGCTTAAATGTCATCTATCCGTTATGAGTCATTTCACCAATATTTTAAAATTTTAAATAAAAATCAAAGGAATTTTAAAAATGTTTAAAGAAGCTTAGCAATTCGTCAACAATAAAAATTTTCAACTCTTATATAAAATTTAAATCTAGAAGGAAAAGTGGAAAATGGGAAAAACACTTTATTTAGTAAACAATTTATTCAAGAAAATAATTTATCTGATAAATCGTTAAATATATCGTGTATTAATTATGATGCACACTATCGCCCTGGACTATTCTTCGCCTCACCAGAAAGTGATGACAACTACCATAACGAATTTTATGAAATAAAGTTTATAATTTTAGAGAATGAGGGTATAGCTATATTGTATTTTTTATCTCAAAAGAATTTTGCCACGTTTGACGAATTTCATAATGCATGTGAGATACAAGCTATGGCACAGTCAATACTAAATAAATTATATTTGAAACATTTTAAATTCAACAGAAGTTTCAACACTGCCGTGTCACGAAAAAGAAACAAAACATATATTATATTAAATAGTATCGTATAAATTACTTTACACTTAATTTAATTCTAGCTCTTGTATACTTTTGTAAGTAACACATGGGCTGTAAAGTCCCGGGCCTAACAAAGAAACACGTTTTTTTGTTCAAAATTGGCTTTATTCAACAACGTAATCTCCATCAAGAGCAAGACAATCATTCCAGCGCCGCTCTAACATTTCAATACCACTTTTGTAGAACAGATTATCTTTTGCCTCAAAATAGGCCTCAGTTTCAGCGACCTCTTTATTCAAGCAGAATTTCTTACCGGAGAGCATTTTCTTGAGGTCTGCGAACAGCCAGTAGTCGTTGGGAGCCAAATCTGGCGAACGCGGTGGATGTGGGAGCAATTCGAAGTTCAATTAATGTAGTTTTGCCATTATTTTAATTGACTTGTGACGAAATTGTTTTTGATCCATTGTTTTGAAACTAACAAAAGTAGCGTTCCGAATATAATGAATAGAATATAATGAAATTTTGACAGCTGTTTTTTGAAGGTTATTACCAACTGAACAAAAAAAAATTGAACAAAAAAAACGTGTTTTCTTTGTTAGGCCCGGGACTTTTCAGTCCATGCGTTAAAATTAAAAAATCATAACACTTAAAAAATAATATGGTTTTAACAAATATATCGACTTTATAAAATAATCTAAAACTGTTTATTTATGTGACAAAAATGTATCTTAAATTTCATCAATATTGAAAACTGAGTTCAATTCTAACATATAGAATTTTCGAAAATTCTATACTAAAGCAACTAATTTTTATACGAGAACCAGATTGACATTTTCTATAAATAATTTATATAAATTTAATACTAATCCCTTATAAACAAAAATTAACATTTAATGGATAAACTTTATATTTTGTAGTATATACATATATTTATACGTTGGAGTATCAAATTTATACAAGTGACCTATAAAAATATTTATATGGAGTAATATACATTTTATACAAGATTTTATAACATTTGTTTATAAGTTAAACTAATATAAAATCTATAAAAAATTCGTACGGAATTATATTTATATTATCATCGTATTAATTTTATACGAAAATTTTTTAGTGTGTAGTAAATCATGTAGGTTAATTGTTTTTGTTGTATTTTTGACATTTATTGGTTTTGCGTTCATTGCATTTTGTTTGAAAAGTGTGTTAATGTTTTTTCTAATTAATATTAAACAAATTTGAATAAAGAAGAATTAAATTTAAAACGATTTTTGACAATTTGTCAAAAACAAAGAGGTGCGATTCGAACACGCAATTCACTTCAGTAGCTCAATTAAGTGAATAGTAACTCGATTATCTGAATAGTAACTCAATTGCAATTCTGTTAATTCAGGTCCATCGAAAGTCCCGTATGTAATACAGAATGAAGTAAGAAAAATAAAATGAAAAGAAAACTGCCCTGGGGCCGTATGTTGTACCATTACCTCTAATCGAAATTCGAAAAAAGTCGAATGGCAGTATGAGAGAAAAAAAGACGTTCAATCGCGACCCCAAAAAAAAACAGAATCCTTTTTGACAACGTTCCGGCAGTGTACATATAATGCGAAGTAATTTTTATCACAAAGATATTCACACTCGTTTCTAATTACTTAGAATTAAAACCAACTTCATTTCTTTAGTCTATATGTCTTATCCGTGTCTACATTGTTTAAAGCACCCTTACAGCTTTCTTTACTAATTTATATTTATTGTTGAACATATCCTAAAAATTAAAATTCAACGTATCTATACATTTGTTGTTTACTGTTCGAACATTTAATAGAAAAACTCCATGGGCGGTATGTTGTACCATCACTTCGAATCGAAAAAAGTCGAATTCGAAAAAAGTCGAGTCGAAAAAGTGAAATTTGTATCTTTTTTGCTTTTCGAAAATGATACAACATACCGCCATTCGACCTTTTTCGAATTTCAATTCGAAGTGATGGTACAATATACCGCCCCATATTTGCATACCACACAACTTTTGGCTCTCTATCGGCAATGTTCTGAGTTAATTTTCAAAAATATTTATGGAATTTATACTTTATGATTTTATTTAAATTATTTCTTTTATATACAATTAAAATATTTAAAAACAAACAAAGCTACGCTTGAGAATATGGATTTAATTTGAATATTGTGAATAAAATTGTATCTATTGTTGTTGTATATTCCAATCTAACTTGCGCAACTTCTTCAAGACTGAGATCTAATATGTAACAAAAACTGAAATAAAATTTCGAGAAAAGAAAAAGTTAAGCGCTGGTTTTTCATAATAGCTGCGAATATCAAAAAAGTGTAGAAGAAAATGTTTCCACAGATGCTTGTAGAAGAAAATGTTACCACAAATTTTTGGGATTATCAAGAACGAAAGTCAATTGAAAATTTATGATTTATGTACTAATTTTTTTTGTTTTTCTTTTTTGTTCTGGGTTGTTATTTTATTTTGTTCATTTATTTTTTACCTTCAAAATTTTTTCTTTTTCCTCCTAGTCAACATTTTTTTTTTTATAATATTTGTACATAAATTGTGAGGGTGTGTGTCTACATGATGAATTTATGTATTCAGAAAGGTAAAACAAACATAAGTAAAAAAATGTTCATGACTTTTTTTTGGTGTGCCGACCAAAGTGATGAAAATAAAATAACAACATTGTCATTTTGTGTCTCTGACATTATTATTTTATGAATACAGTTTTTCATGTTGTGTATTGTTGTTCTTTCAAAATTTTCGTGTCGCCATAACAATAAATTGGAAGTAGAAGAGATTGATTGGCTTGGCAATATTGTAAAAATTTAATGAGACAAACATTTGAAATGTATGTATGATACAACATGGTCAAGGCACCTAAACAAAATCGATAACATTTCTGTGAATAAAACGAAAATCATAAACAGAAAATTGCGCTGGTAAAAAGACACTCAAACAGTATTCTTCAAGAAATCTAATTTCGAGTCAAATGCCAAGAGTTTGTTGTTTTGAGAATGTAGTCTTGCCATAATGATGCAAATCCTATTTATATTAAATTGGATGGAAGATTTAACGAGCACATTTTGAAAAATCGGTATTCTTTAGCAACTTTACTATAAGCTACTTTCATCATAGGTGGAGATATAATTTTATTTAAGTTAATGGATTTTTTAAAACAAAGGCGATAAAAGGTTATACATATTAAAATTCAATTTAATATGAACATTTTTCAAATTTATTTTAAACAACTTTACTTTGTAAAAATATTGTGTATTATTATATAAAAAATAAATATTATAATTCAATATTATAACTTATTTAAAAAACAACACTACAATTTACTAGTATACAAACTTTCTCTTAACAACAAATAATTAATTTAAATTTTTTTAAAAATTGTGAAGACCGGTTTCGGAACTTCTTCCTTCTTCGGTTCGCTTTACTACTCGGTTTGAGTAGTAAAACGAACCGAAGAAGGAAGAAGTAATGAAACCGGTCTTCACGATTTTAAAAAAATTTTAGATTAATTATTTGTTGTTAAAAGTTTTTATACTAGTAAATTGTAGTGTTGTTTTTTAAATAAATTATAATATTGATTATAATATTTATTTTTTAATATTACACAAATTTTTACAAATGATATTCAACAAAAAGCCACGGACAATAAATAATGGATTATGTTCATTATATGGTAACTTTACTTTATTTTTCAGAAAGCGCCGATTTTACGATTTTAATTTAAATATTATTAAATAGTTAGTAGATGTGCAAGTAGAAACTCTGCTTTTTTGGTCAAATTCAACTTTATTGAATATAATTGTAAATAATATTTGTAAAATATAATGATATAATACATTTATCAGGTAAATAATGAATGCCCTCGCGATAGAAACTTGGTGGTTTCGGGGCAAAATAGTCATCGCGTCATTTTTTGGAGATCTTCAACTTTTGAGAACCGCTGGTCTTTAAAATATGTAATGATAATGAATTAGTGGTAATCAGAGATAGCCAAGTCTGGAGAATACGCCGCATGTTCTAAACCTTCCCAGTCTAAGGAGAAGATGAGTTCCTGGGCTGATTTTGCTGCATGTGGACGAGCGTTGTCATGCAGCCATATCACCTTCCGATTCCTTGGCCCGTAAATGTTTTTCCTGCTCCAGAGCTTAGCACTTAATTTGATCAATTGGGCCTGGTAACGTTCAGCTGTTCTAGAAGCTCGTAATAAATGCCTCCTATCCAATCCCACCAGACACACAGTAATACTTTCTTGGAATGATAATTCAATTTTGCAACTGATTTTGACGGCTGGTCTGGATCAACCCATGGTTTTCTGCATTTAAGATTATCGTAAAAAAATCCACTTTTCATCACAGTAATGATTTTTGCAAAAAATTCTTTCTTTTGTACCGAGAAAGCAAATTCATGCAAATGTCAACTTTTCGGTTTATGTTTTCATTCGGTCAGTTCAAGAATTTTCTGTCTTTCTGTATTTTTCAGTAAGAATTTAATTTTTTCGTCTTCAAGTTGTTTTACTGCACCTAGACGTCAATCGTCCTCAAGGCGACGTTGAGAATTAAGTTTTTAACGTCGGTAATGATTGGTGTATCGCTACGTGCGGTAGCGCAACATTAAGTACTGCATGATCTTCAGAGATAATGTTTTTCTTTCCGGAGAACATAGCATCGCTAGCAATTTTGATTAATACCAGGTTTCCATCGTCATAGTATACAAGTATAATAGTATTATAATATTAAAGTATTACGATGGAAAACCAAAGTTGATAGTATAATAGTTTATTAAAATATTTCAGTATACTAGCTATCAAATTATAATACGTAGCAAATATTATTTTTAACGTTATAAATTTAACAGTGTAAAAATAAACTTAATTTTCTTAGCTCATCCATTACCATTTTTAATATTTTCTTGCCGCAATGAGAAACAATTTGTTGGCTGATTATCGTTATATCTTATTATTATATAATATGTGTCAAATAAACTAATAATATCCTTTTTATCAAACGCTCATTTCGAACAGACTTATTTCAAACCATGCGATGGAAAACCAGCAGTGCTTGATAGTAAAATAGTATTATACTATTATTCTATTATGCTATCGACGATGGAAACCTGGTATAATTCTACTAAATGGAATTGATAAATTGATGCTTCTCCAGATATCATCGTTTCAATGTTTCGAGTAAGCAGGTACATAGTATCATCATCATTGAGGGTAGCTTTAGTGTTAAACTGAAATTAAACAATACATAACTTTAAAAATAAATTCGGATAAATTAGTTTATAGTAATTAAATCTGGAACTTTGATCGTCTGTATCGTCACTTACTTTGGAAATGGAAATCAATTCAACACCGTTTATTACTGTGTTGATAACATAAAACGACAACTCTGAAGGTATTTTTTTTATTTTCCACTTGCCTAGAGGATGAATGGTATTGAACAGGTGCTCTATTCTTGATCCAATTGAATATTTTTCGTGATTTGAACATTAAAAACGTATCACACAAGGTTCAATGTAAATTGCATCACATCACATACAATAATTTGGATATTGATGAGGTTGATATTTTCCCTTTCGAAACGTTTCAAGTTCACACACTAAACTGTGATACGGTTACGAGTACCGGTGCAACTTATGTCACGATTTAATATGCAAATCGTTGCAGGTTTGAGTTGGTTTCATACCCCTGACTTACCACACCTCTACAGACTTACTTATTTTTGGAATTGTAACTGGATGATCCCGTCCAATATTTTGCTCGTTGTAATTATAATCGGATGAAAATCGAGGAAGGAAAAATAGAAACGAATTAAGGAAGTCAACTTAGTCAGTTAGGTCTTAAAATTAATTGCAGACGGTCAATATAGCCTTGTTGGACAAAAAAATGTCTTTTTTTGGAATTATAAACTGTGAACATGTGTAAAGTCCGAATTGGATATGTAAATAATATTGAAATAATAGTAAAGTAAAATAAAAAATTTTAATTGAATTTTTAATAATAATAAAAATAATTTAATTAGGTTAAAATAAGAAATAATAGGAAATAAACATAAATATAATCAAATATAGTAAAAGGAGCGTAATAAAAATTGGAAATTTATGACAACTGTGGGCATGTGAAAAATTTTGTTTGAATATATCATTAATAACTTTAATGCCCGATTGTATATGGTCGATGCTAAATAATTAACCGCCTGATTAATCATAGTTTGCATTGTATGGACGCAGGTAATGAAGAAAATTAATCTATTTTTAGCGTCTGTTAATTATTTCTTTTTGGCGACTAAATCAGAGACTTTTTATTTTTTGACGTGTGAGAGTGTTACAAAAGTTTACATTTTTTTTATATGACATTTGTGAAAGTGTTAAAAAATGTTTATATTTTTATAACAAGATTAAAATACATTTTTGTTTTATTTTATTTTTATTTTATATTTTTACAACAATAATTTTCGACCAGCGAATTGCACATAATAAAACCAAATCCTCTCACCGCCATGACGTAATCAGAATCCGGCGATCGTGGTGAGATAAGATTCTTCCATCTTAAAAACAATAAATACTTAAAAATCTTATTCAGTATATCTACATTAAAAAGCGTGGTAATAAGTATTATTACGTTATCGAGAAATTGTGTTGCTCATTAAACTGATTTTTTTCACTTAAAAGTTTATGTATATAATTTAAACTTACGAAAACAAAACTTACACAAAATAAATATAAGGAGAGGATATATTTTCATTTAACTTCGATCATACAATGCGCGAAATGTAAAATCCTCGATTAATGATTAATCATTACTCTCGATTCATGCTGCCCAAACATTGAATTTTAGTATTCGTTACGGTTCGTTAGACAAGCTTCTCTCACTTGATTAGACGCACTTGCAATTTTACTTTTAAATGTACAATAAATTTTACTGTTATTTCTCGCGGAACCAAGAAAATATTTTTATTGGGAAAAGAGAGAAATCCCTGCTCAATAATTCCATAATCGATAATTATTCTGAGGGAAAAATATCTTGCCTTTCATTTTTTATTTAAATAAGTTCAATTAAACATTATTTTTTTGTTTCAGTTGCTTAGACGCAACTTAGAAATATAATGTTTAATCTTTTTAGCTATTTTTAGTAATGTTTATTACCCCCATTTTTTAAAATTACTTCAAAGATCCTCTCCTTGAGAGAATCATATAAATATTTTCAGTAGTCTAACGAAATCTCTGCCCAGGCAGCTTTCGATTATATTTAAATCAGAGGAATAAGCTCGCCTTGGTCATACTCAACGTTATGACTCGCAATCTACCGTAAAGTGGTCTTATACACGGGCCTTATGTATGGGCACATTATCCTGTTGGAAAATCCACTGAAGAGGCCCAAATAACACCTGAATTTCTGGAAAAACTAATTACAACATATATATGAATCATTTTATTGGAAACAAAGTTCAATTTAATAACATTATTGCTCCTTTTCTGGCATGATATGACGAATCAACAATTGTTCTTCTTTGCGAATGTCATGAAAATAATAAATATAGCTATCTGGCCCATGTAAGTTAAATTGTTTTATCCGAAAAATAAACTTTTACAAATATTCAATTCATTGTTTGCGGATACACATTTCAAGTCATGTGCTGTATAGGGATTAGTGGTATTTTTTTAATTTTAAAAATAAAGCACTTAAAATTGCTTTACGAAACTGTTGATTTGCTGGCGTTAGGCCTAGCTGCCGTTCCTATTTTGTTGGTGGGAAGGACTGAATTGGACGCTAGTCTTTTAAATATTTTCGCAAAGCAATCTCACTAGGTTCGATTTTACCAGCATAGCGAGGATATAGCTCAGTTGGAAACTCCCTCTAAGTGGTAGTCATCGAATTTTGTCCTTTCTGCCGTATTCAAAATATTTTTTCTACCCATTCTAATACATGATTAGCTACTTATTTTGAAAATCTTGAAAAAAATTTAATAAGTTACACCGAAATCTACTCACATATACTTACATTTTAAATGCATCTATATTAAACCGATAAAATACGTTTAATATAAACTATATTCCAAAAAACAAAGAAAAGCGCAGTTAGATTTTCTATGTTTAATTTTTATTCAAGAGTAATAATTTCTCTCTCTCTCAATACAAATATATTTTTGGTTCTGCGGGAAATTATTGTCAACATATAAAAGTAAAATTACAGGTGCGTCTAATAAAGTAAACCAGTGTACCTGAATTTGTATTCCATAATCCCTATGATATTGGATAATTTGTTGCCATTCTGGATTGGAAGTAACCACAGGTCTTGACATTTTAGTAATTTGTGAACAAAATTTACAAAATTACTTGAAAGTTTATTAATTAAAATTGCGAAAACAAAATTTAATCAACTACTTCAAGTTCAATTGGCTTTGCAGTTTGTATTGAATTTTTGGAAAACCAAATCAAACTTTTTGACGTTTCGAGTTCGCTGTAGAAAAAGAAAATATAAATTTTAAGTATAAAGTGCTAACCAAAAAGAGAGATAAGAGCAGGTAAGCGAATAGTCATCGGCTGAGTAACAAAATTCAAGGCATATTGAAGCACATTTAATTATCCGAAGTACTAGTCATATTATTACGAACATAAGAATAGAACAGTACATGGATTTCGGTTTGATAAGAATTTTTAGTCTGATGGGATTCTGAACTAATCGTGACTTTTGGATTCCGGTTCAGTGGTCCATTTATTACTCTACTAACAAGTAATAATATTATGTTTCTTGTAGATATGGAGGAATAGATGGCAACAAAGACATGACAGAGAAGTGGAATGAGGTGGCCGAGTTGTTGAATGATGCAGGAGGAGCGTCTAAGGATGGCGCACGATGGAAAAAGTTGGGTCGATTTGAGGTTAGTTAAATTTTTACAGCGTTTGTATTTGTAATTCAAGCAGAACTCAAAATATGTAATATCTTATTTGAATTTAGACTTCATGTTAAAAACAGAGGGCAGACTTAAAAGCAATTGCCAATTGTGTCAATGTGTTGGGTCGTCGAAAACCACTTACCGATCTAGAAGAACACATTATCAATATAATTTCTTTGAGCTCCGTAACAGACGAAGAATGTGCTGTAACACAACAGTAACAATAATGTACAATAATTTTATTTGTCATCTATATAGATAAAATCTTATATTTTTCAGAACTTAAATCAGATCGAACCGATGAACATCCCCTCAACATCCTCATCAAATATCCAGGAAGTGTATGAAAATATATTTGACATTACCATTAATACCGGTAATCGACGTCAATACTGATGGAGGAAATTTGGGCTCGCATTCACATCACACTTTACAAAGCAACATCCGCCAAAATACAACTCTTTCTTCAAATATAGCTCCGAGAAAGCGCAGATCGCGGAGTATGGAAGAGATATTGGACGATTATTTGGTGGAGAATAAAATACGAAATACGGCCCTAGAACGCCAAATCGAATTAGATGAAGAAAAACTGAAAATGGACAAAGAAAAAGTCGCCGCCCTTCAGAACATAGCAGAAGCTATACGGAGCAGTCCAAATAAAGCCATAAATTTAGAAAATATAAATATTTTATAATACAATTTAAGTTTTTATTTTATTTTTTGTTATCTATTAACAATACTCCCTTACCAATTCGCATCTTGCTTGTCTTCCTTCGTTTAGATAACTTGATCCTTGGCCTGATCCTTCATAACTTGGCTTTTTAATACACCAATACACCTTTCTATGCAATTTCTGGTAGATATATGCGCGACGTAGAAGTTATCTTCCTTCTCATTGCGGATAAATTCAGTTTATTTTATTTTAATTCGAGACAAACAATTCAACAAAAAATTTAATTAATTAATATTTAAATCTATGAAACTTATTAACATATATGCTTACTCCATATTATTTAACAAAGAAACAGGCCTTTCTGGCGGGTCGTCGTTTCGAGTCTTTCCGGCATATAAAGCAATTAAACCTTTATGTTTCAGGCGACATGTTTTATCTCGAACTTCTAGCACCAGAACTAGAACTAGAGACGGACTAGAACCAGAAGATGGGGATAGAAATGATTCAGATACATCTCCTATTTTCCGCATCAACATTGCTTCCAATCCGTTTCGTGTGTTAAAGTTTCGATGTATAAATGGCGTTGCTTTTCAATTGATGGCTTTGCAAGCGACTTGCCTCCTACAAATTTTTCTCCTTGACAACTCATGATTGTTAGTTGAATAAATTATATGCGTAGCTAATGCAGCGACATTCATCATGTTGTAAAAAAACGCAACTGGACATCTCTTAGTACGGCGTTTGGTGGTATATTCGCCCAGCATGTAATCCATAGTATCCACTGCTCCTTTCGTTACATTATAATACAATAATTTATAATAATTTTTTACACCACTTACATTTTTGTGGAGCTTGGATAAGAGAACCACAACTATGATTTTTTAGGTACGTAAGAGCATATTGTCACGTTTTCGTGGAAGCTAAATTCTGTAGTTAATTCATCAAGTTGCTTGAGGCCTGGAATTCGATTGGACTGTATGGTTTATTTTGATAAGTCAGATGTTCTACCTGTTTGGGCTGTGTTATGGGTTTTCCCACATCTTTTACGTCATACCTAACAACCAAAAGTTTTTTTCACCTGTTTGATACAAATTGTAAAGATGTATCTGAAGAAGTAATGACTTCCACATAAACGCGTCATGGGCGGATCCACCAAATTTTGGATTTACGGATAATATTAATAGATCGGCATCACTTATCTATTATAGAGCAAAGTAGGAAGTAAAATATTTCGCTTAACTATTGATCGTCTCACTTCTAATGAAAAATAAATAAACTTACGATTTTAATATTTTTTGAATGACTCCCTTTTCGACACACGTAGACGTGTTCGATGTCCTTGGTTGGCTTCTTTATTGCCCCATGTGTCCCGTCGATAATCCAATAACACCAGGAAAATTATGTTGTTGATAAAATCTAGAATAAAAAATCGTATTAAAACTACATTATCGATTTTATGCTTTCTTACTCTTTACTTAGTTTTATTTTCATTTAATTGCGTTGGCGTTTGCCGAAACACAATATATTTTCCTAAAAGGTGGTCATTTATGATATGGCTGACCACTTTAATGCAGCGACTTACTAAAGTTTGGCTCATTGTTAGTAGAAAGCCATCACCAACAATCCGCTGGTATGAACCTGAAAAAAATACAATGAAACTTCAGTAAACATACGGGTAAATATAAATTATAAAAAATATAAATAGTGATTTTCTTAATTGATCGTAATCAATTAAGAAAATTACAATTTATATTTCACGTAGCATAAAATCGAATCGCTAATAATATTCGCAGAAACATGGTACTCCATGAATTATTTTGCGTTGGTCCATAAAAATTGACACTTCATTAATAAAACATTTTGCCAAATGTTTCGAGAACCGAAACAATTCTTTAAATCTAGCATCGGAAATGTTAAATGGATTGCTACAATCCCTCAATTCTCGACGACGCCTTAATAATCCTAGCTCTTACCGTGGCAAAACCAACAAATATTTATGAAATCGTAAACTAAATAAGTAAATTTTATGTTTTACGATTTGGTTTTATTCGGTAAATACAATTTTTCAGCACCTCAAAAGTAATGTAAAATTTATTTAATTTAAAACATCAAAACACAAAATGAACAACGTACTTGATAACAAAATAAAAAATAATGAAAAAGTTTCTGTCTACTATTATACCGGGTGAGTTTTTTAAGCTAAAACTTTCAAATATCTCGAAAATAAGCCCTCTACAATAAAAATGACCATAATCAAAATTAAATCATTCTGGAGGGGAAATACATTAGTGTTAAAATTAGGACCCCCGCCCTTGTTTGTAAGGAAACTAACTTGGAAACTAAGATAGGAACCCCTATTTTTTATTGCAGATTCGGATTCTACGGCTAAAAGTACGTAGGATTTCCTTGAAACATTTTTTTCGATTCATGATAGATGGCGCTGTAATAGGCGATATTAAATTTTTTTCGATTTCTCCTACTGAGAACATTATTAGTTTTAAACAAATTGTATTTCTTAAATTTAAAAAAAACACTACTTTTAGCGTAACACAGGAACAACGACGGCGATGATTTTGCATAGGAACATGCGACTAAATTTGTTTTCAAATAAATGATATTTTTTGTTTTAAAAATATCGATTCATTTCAAAGATTATTTCGAAAACAATAAGACCTGTTTGCGTAAGGCTATTACAATTCAAAATGGAGTACTTAACTGTACGAGAAAAAATTGAAATGGTCCTGGTTTATGGAGAAGCTGGCCGTAGTCTTGATAATACGGTCCATCTCTACGCTTCGTGTTTTCCAGATAGGATTCGGTCACGTGCTTCATTTTACCGGACTATCAAACAATTCACTGCTGATGGAAGTGTTTGACCGAAGAAAAGGACCCGTCGAGCAACAGTCACTGAGGAAAATAACGAAATTGCTGTATTGGCTGCAGTAGCTTACAATCATCATATAAGTACACGAGAAATAGCTAGCGAATCCGGATTATCCCAGACCAGTGTTTGCAAAATTTTGAAACGACATAAGTATCATCCGTTTCATATGAGTTTACACCAAGATCTTCATGGCGTTCATTTCCAAAAATAGAACAATAGAACAAATACAGTAAAATCCCAATTTTTTTCGCTATGTATTGTTCTCCGATGAGTCGTCTTTTACAAACCATGGAACGGTTAATCGACACAACATGCATTACTGGAGTGTTGAAAATCCACACTGGCTTCGCCAAGTTGTCCCCAGACTGTCAACGTGTGGTGTGGAATAATTGTCAACCAACTCATCGACCCCCATATTATTGAAGGCAACTTGAATGGTCAAATGCACCGAGACATTTTGGAAAATGAACTGCCAACATTATTTTAAAACTTGAGCATAGAATTGCGACAGAACATGTGGTTTCAACATGATGGATGTCCAGCACACCGTTCATCGCACGTGAAGTACTTGATCGTGATTTCAATAGTCGCTGGATTGGTAGAGCTGGTCCGGTAAATTGGCCTGCCAGACCACCAGATTTTACTTTTGTCAGATTTCTTTTTGTGGGGCTATCTCAAAGACAAATTATACCAACAAGTACCAACAACACGTGAGAATATGACTTAGCGAATAAGAAATGTTTGTGACGAAATTCCAGCATACACGCTTCTAGATTGTGTACATTCATTTGAAATGCGGATTAATAAATGCATTGAAGTCGAAGGTCATCATTTTGAGCACTTAATTTAATGACCCTAATGCTGCACCAGCACTTGTAGCACAATCCAATGAAAATGGTACTGGAATTTATTACAAATTAATTACAAATTTGTTACACAGTTAGAAAATTTTTTACAGGTCCCGTTATCTTGCAATTCGTATGTGGGCTGGTGTTAGACAAAGCTACACCACACTTTTCGTATTTTGGTTAATATTTGTTATATCGTACTGGAGGTGGTACTGAATTTTTTTACAAATTAGCATAGTTCAACCCCCAAAAATTTCCCCTAACGAGTGAAATTTGCATTTCTGTGATTTTTTGTTGTATAGTGCTGGGGTGGTACTGGATTTTTTTACAATTTTACTACAATAAAACGGCATAATTAAATCCCCTAGAAAACTACCCCAAAAGAGAGCAACAGTTTAAAACCATTGTACCTTACTGGTATATACAAGATATTTTTACTAAACAAATTACTATATATTGGAATAGGTCAATTGTCAAAAATTGTGCAGCTTTTTAAAACCATATTTCTATGTAAATGGTTTTAGAACCCCTCAAGTAACTACCCATGAATTTACTACAACCGCCTACACCCACGAAAAACGATCAAAAAGTATAGAACTTCCTTCCTATGCAAGAAAAAGATACCAATAAATTTATTACAAAAGCCCACACACTATAAAATCGATCATAAGTACCCATGAATTTATTACAACAGCCCACACTCACAAAAACTACCAAAAAGTATCGAACTTTATTCCTATGCAAAAAATAGACACCCGAGAATTTATTGCAAGAACCCACACCCACAAAAATCGATCATAATGCATCGACCGTCCTCGTACGCAAGAAATAGGTACCCATGAATTTATTACAACAGCCCACACCCACTAGAATCGATCATAATGCATCAAACTTCCTTCGTACGCAAGAAATAGGTTCCCATAAATTTATTACCACAGCCCACACCCACAAAAAACGATCAAAAAGTATCGAACTTCATTTATATTTAAGAAATAGGAAATCAAGAATTTATTACAACAGCCCACACCCACTAAAATCGATCATAATGCATCAAACTTCCTTCGCACGCAAGAAATAGGCACCCATGAATTTATTACAACAACCCACACCAACAAAAAACGACCAAAAAGCATCAAACTTAATTAATATTTAAGAAATAGGTACCCATGAATTTATTACAACGGCCCACACCCTTAAAAGTTGATCAAAAAGTATCAAACTGCCTTCCTATGCAAAAAATAGGAAATCAAAAATTTATTACAACAACCCACACCCACAAAAGTTGATCAAAAAGTATCGAACTTAATTAATATTTAAGAAATAGGTACCCATGAATTTATTACAACAGCCCACACCCACAGCCTATTTCTTGCGTACGAAGGAAGTTTGATGCATTATGATCGATTTTTGCGGGTGTGGGCTTTTGTAATAAATTCATGGGTATCTATTTCTTTCATAGGAAGGAAGTTTGATGCTTTTTGGTCGTTTTTTGTTGGTGTGGGTTGTTGTAATAAATTCATGGGTGCCTATTTCTTGCGTGCGAAGGAAGTTTGATGCATTATGATCGATTTTAGTGGGTGTGGGCTGTTGTAATAAATTCTTGATTTCCTATTTCTCAAATATAAATGAAGTTCGATACATTTTGATCAATTTTTGTGTGTGTCGGCTACTGTATTAAATTCGTGGGTGCCTATTTCTTGCATAGAAAGGAAATTTGATACTTTTTGATCGTTTTTTGTGGGTGTGGGCTGTTGTAATAAATTCATTGGTACCTATTTCTTGCACAGGAAAGGAGTTCGATACTTTTTGATCGATTTTAGTGGGTGTGGGCTGTTGTAATAAATTCATGGGTACCTATTTCTTGCGTACGAAGGAAGTTTGATCCATAATGATCGAATTTTGCGGGTGTGGGCTGTTGTAATAAATTCTTGATTTCCTATTTCTTGCATAGGAAGGAAGTTCGATACTTTTTGATCAACTTTTGTGGGTGTGGGCTGTTGTAATAAATTCATTGGTATCTATTTTTTGCATAGGAAGGAAGTTCGATACTTTTTGATCGTTTTTCGTGGGTGTAGGCGGTTCTAATAAATTCATGGGTAGTTATTTGAGGGGTTCTAAGACCCTTTACACAGAAATATGATTTAAAAAAGCTGCACTTTTTAGGTGCAATTTTTGACAATTGAACTATTCCAATATATAGTAATTTATTTAGTAAAAACATCTTGTATATACCAGTAAGGTACAATGGTTTTAAACTGTTGCTCGCATTTGGGGTAGTTTTCTAGGGGATTTAGTTATGCCGTTTTATTGTAGTAAGTTTGTATACAACAAAAAATCACAGAAATGCAAATTTTGGGGGTTGAACTAGGGTTGAACTATGCTAATTTGTAAAAAATTCAGTACCACCCCCAGTACGATACAATAAATATTAACAGAAATGCGATAAGCATGTTGTAACGAATAATATCTTTTTTGAAGAATTGCACCGCTTAGGGGTAGTTTTTTGGGAGTTGAACTATACCGATATGTTGTAATTAATTTGTAAAAAATTCCAGTACCACCCCCAGTACGATACAACAAATATTAACAAAAATACGAAAAGTGTGGTGTAGCTTTGTCTAACGCCAGCTGTATAAATTTGTGTTCACCAACAGTTCAACAGTCAACCGTCGATTAAGTCCAGTCATACTCACCTGTAAGATATTCTCTTCCTGTAACACATAATTAAACCTGGAATACATCGCATCAATTACATACACCTAAAACTAAAATAAATATTAGCAATTAATTAATACTTACCTTGTCATTGTATAAATTCATCTTTGATTTCCTAGAAATTAGTTTAAATTATTAGTCCAACCAAACCAAATCATATGTAAACTATGTTATGTATTATGTTATGAACATACATAATTTGCCCTTGAACTTGATCTTCAATTGGTAATCAAAACAAATTATGCCATGTATATTGTACCACAAATATTTACGTAGAATTTCACCTTACATTAATTAACTCGTAGATACTTACCTTTAAAACACAACGAATGTAATTATCTACCAAAAATAATAATATTAAGTTAAGATAAACGTATAAATTTAATATGTAAATATTTCTTACCATTTTTATGTTTTGACGTTTATGCACTACTACTATAATACAAAGTAGTTCAAATTGCCATACAATAATTAATCGTAATGCCATCTAGTGGCAATTAAGTTTTTTCTCGATTTATCTCGAAAGCGATTGATAACCCTCTATAGTCAATATGTAACATTTGTAATTAATATTGTAAAATAAAATTATAAAACCCTTCTTGTTCCAACCACCAAAGTGTCAACATCATTTATTTTATTTAATTGGAGGATTCATCCTTTGAAGCACATCTACATTTTTTCTGGTCCTTCGAGCCGGATCCGGAGTTTTACATTTTGGATTCACACCAGCTGCCGATTACGAAGAATCCAACAATCACCTTTACCTCGTGGATTATTATTTGGACACCATTTGTTCAACCAAACAAAAAACCTTAAGTATACCATTTTTATTGTTTTCCAAAATTTTTTTCTCGCATTTTATTCTCCATTTGCATTGTTTATCCCGGTTGTATTTTCCTCCACCTTATTTCGGTATTTAATAAAAAAAAATAAAAAAATTCTGTATTACGTTATCGTTACATTTGTATTACATTATCGAATTAATCGGGCTAATTGAAGAACAAGAGTGATTTGGTTAGTGATAAGTGTATAAATAGTGAAAAGTGAATCAAATCGAAATGCCACCAAAAAGGTAGATCAGTTTTTGCGACGCCGCGAAACCACGTTGCTGCAAATAAAGGCAATTGAAACGTACGCCAACAACCTTACCGGTACTGAAGATATCGAATCCGTTAAGGTACGAATGGAAACGCTGCAACGTTTGATGACGGCATTTACGGATGCCGAAGATGAAATATTTGCCAGAGATGGAGAAGCTGAATCGAACGCAGACAATGTGATGAGATTTGTTACAAAACTATCGCCAAATTAAATACTCATATAAAGCGAATGCAAGAGAAGATGCCAAATTTTGATGTTTCTGCCACTTGGAATAACGGGACGCTAAACCAAACACGTTGTGACATAAAATTACCACGCCTAACTTTGCCAACTTTCGATGGCAATTACCGAATGGCAATCATATCACGATATGTTTGTCTCAACTGTACATGATAATCCTGGGCTTACTGGTGTTCAAAAGCTCCAATATCTTAAGGACTCTTTAAGAGGAGAAGCTCGGGCATCGTTAAGATACTTGGCAATAACCGAAGCCAATTATATATATATACCAGAAATTAACCAAAAGGTATAGTAAGAAAAAACTAATATTAAATTCTTTTATTAAAACCTTCATTAGCCAACCGTCAGTCAACCAAGTAACCGGTAAACAACTTTGTCAAATTTGCGACACCTCAGATGAAGTAATACGTGGTATAAGGGCGTTGGGAAACTCAGGAAATGGACGCGACCCATGGTTAATTTATTTAATCTTAAATAAATTGGATGAAGACACACAACAGCGTTGGGCGAGTGAGACCTCAGAGATCGATTTTCCAACTTGGCAATCGTTTTTGAATTTTGTAACCAAACGGGCTGACTCGTTAGAGAATTGCCAACCACCACCTAGGAAACCTCAACCTCGATCTACCAACATCCACAGCCATACAGTAGCAGTTAGAATTTGTCCATTATGGAATACCACACATAATTTATTCCAATGCGCTAAATTTAAGGAGATGGACATAACAGCCAGACGTGAGTTCATGCAAAGAGCCAACCGATGTTTTAATTGTTTGTGTGACTCCCATTTGGTCTCGAGATGCCAATCAAAACGGTCATGCATGAAATGTCACAAACGCCACAATACATTGCTTCACTTACCATCCAATCACAACGTCACCACTACCCACACCACAACTGAGACGAACACCGAAGAAGGAGCTACCAACAATGCCGAAAAAACAGCAGTTCATTTAATACAGTCCACGACTGTGCATACTCACCAAGCACAGCCACCATCATTTAACGCCGGCCTTCTACAAACAGCACTTGTAGATATTCGAGGAGCTAATAATTCCTTTTATACTTGCAGAGCACTATTAGATTCCGGAAGTTTAGCGTCATTTATTACCGAGTCGTGCGTTCAGAAATTGGGACAACCGCGGAGGAATCAGAGAACTATAGTCGAGGAACTAGGTTCAACAAAGGTGGGCACTTCCAGAGGACGTGTGAATATTGAAGTATTTTTACGAACTAGAAATCACACATCATTTCATATTGACTCGCTTGTTCTATCATCAATTACCTCAAATCAACCGCAGATACGAGTTGCTGATTATCATTGGGCAGAATTCCAAAATCTACCATTAGCAGACCCGACGTTCCAAGAGCCTGGCGAAATAGACATTTTAATTGGATGTGACCACTATCTTTCGTTACTACTACCAGGACACATTGAGAGTGCCAATACCAATTTAGTAGCACAAGAAACAATTCTCGGTTGGATAATTTCAGGGATATTAAGAACCAAACAGCCATCACAGGTCACAACCCTTTGTACTTCAATTGACATTGATGAAGCGCTAACCAAATTTTGGGAAATTGAGGAAATTAGAACACCTACACTTCAAACAAAGGAAGAAATTTATTGCGAAAACCATTTTGTGGATAATTACAACCGAAATAGCGATGGTAGATATGTTGTCGCATTACCCTTCGATCCAAACACCGCACCACTAGGAGAATCTAAGTCACAAGCCGTTCGAAGACTCCAATCTACGAAATCCTGACCTAAAAGGAGAGTACATTTCATTTATGAGAGAATACGAGAAATTGGCACACATGGAAAGTATATGCGATACCGAATTAGATACTCCATGTGACCAGTCGTATTACCTGCCACATCATTCAGTCTCTAAAGAAACCAGCACCACCACCAGAGTTCGTGTTGTATTTGATGCATCGGCCAAAACCAAAACCGGCAGATCGCTAAATGATAATTTGTGCGTCGGTCCATCAATCCAACAAACTCTACAACAAATCCTAATGCGTTTCCGATTCCATCGTTTTGTTATGACAGCCGACATAGAAAAGATGTTTAGGCAAATACTAATTACCAAAAAACATTCCGATTTTCAGAGAATAGTAGAGGACTCATCAGAGCCCATACAAGTGTTCCGCTTACTGACCGACACGTATGGCATATCACCAGCGCCGTTCTTGTCCACCCGAGTTTTAAAACAAATTGCTAAGGACAACCACGAAAGGTTTCCGAGCGCGGCAACAATCATCGAGAGAGATTTTTACGTTGACGACCTGATGACAGGAGCAGACACAATGGACCAACTCATCATCCGTAAAAATGAAATAACCCAAATAATGAAAGCGGCAGGATTCAATTTACGAAAATGGCTATCAAATTGTCTACCTGGCGACGAAATTTCAACCGAAGGTAAAAACCTATTGATAATGACCGAGAATCACACCATTCAAGAGTTTTAGGTATTGTTTGGAACACGAGAGCAGATCATTTCACCTACAAGATTGCACTAAACGATGTCCCAGTATACACCAAACGAGGACTGTTATCTGAAGCTTCTAAGGTTTTTGACCCTCAAGGTTGGCTTTCCCCTATAACGATCTACGTCAAAATTATATTCCAAAGGACATGGGCAACGGGCTTAGAGTGGGATGATCCGCTGCCACAAGATATACTTGACGACTGGAGCAATTTTCGAAACCAACTACCATTAATTTAGTCTATAACCATACCACGATGGCTCAAATTTACATCTAACCACATTAATTTGTTCGGTTTTTCAGATGCATCCAAGAGTGCTTACGCTGCTGTCATATATGCCGCCTGTACCAATGAAGATGGCAATATGGATGTGACTATTGTGTCAGCCAAAACAAAGGTCGCACCAGCACAAAAACAAATCACCATACCAAAGCTAGAACTCTGCGCGGCACTGTTACTGGCAAAATTAATGGATAGCGTGAAGGAATCGCTATCAGATCGAGAAACGAGTATTTATATGTGGACCGATTCAACAATTGTGTTACAATGGCTAGAAACTTTACCACGATCACTCGAAGTTTTTGTAGGCAACCGTGTTGGTGAAATTACAACAAATTACCCCAGGAAATATTGGCGTCACATAACAACGAGTCAAAACCCAGCTGATTGTGCTTCAGAGGCATACCACCATCCGAATTATTGAATCATAAGCTGTGGTGGACAGGACCGGAATGGCTTAAATTACCCGCATCCGAGTGTCCAATCAAATTTCAACCTACCATCATATGTAATTTTATTTCATTTTCATCAGTGATTCATTCGATTGTAGCTAACAATTCCAATTTTAATAAAATCATACGAGTGTTGGCATATTGTAACCGATTTATTAACAACTGTAAGTTGAAACCTCATGAAAGATTAAAGACATTTCTAAATTGTGTTGAATTAAGTGATTCTAAATTAATTTTAATTAAATATATTCAAGCGATACACTTCAAAAATCATCCAACCAATGATGGCCGATTTACCCACTAACCGAGTCACGCTTGTCAGACCATTTATGTCGACTGGTGTGGATTACGCTGGACCAATATATGTGCGACCATCGAGACGAAGAGGATTGAAACCAGACAAGTCATACATTGCCGTATTCGTATGCCTTAGTACCAAGGCAATACACCTAGAATTGACTGGAGATTTATCCACTGCCACATTTATTGGGGCATTTCGACGTTTTATATCCCGCCGAGGCCTATGTCGGGAAATCATTAGCGATAACGGGTCAAATTTCATTGGCGCTAAAGCCGATTTAAATGAACTATTTAAAATTGTAAAAGACATTGACATTTCAAATTTTTTTTCTCAGAACCAAATCTGTTGGAAGTTTAACCCACCGTCAGGTTCACATTTTGAGGGAATCTATGAGGCAGCAGTCAAGTCAACCAAATACCACCTGAAACGAGTATTGTCCGAAGCTTTACTCACATACGAGGAAATGGCGACGCTTTTGGCACAGATCGAAGCAATTTTGAACTCCCGACCGCTCTGTGTTAATTCGGACGGCGAGCTGGATCCATTAACACCGGCTCATTTTTTGATTGGGCATCCATATACCTGCCTACCCGATCCAGACGTCAGTCACCTGAAACTGAACCATCTATCGCGATGGCAATACATCCAGAGACTTCGACAGGAATTTTGGAAAAAGTGGCATTTGACCTATTTAACCACGTTGCAGAAGAGAACCAAATGGCAGACGGACGCAACAGATATCAAAACCGACGATGTCGTTTTGATTCATGATAACAATTTGCCACCCGGTAAATGGAAACTGGGCCGGGTTATAGCATTACATCCAGGAGCAGACAATATAGTACGAGTAGTCACGGTGAAAACAGCATCTGTAACTTTCACACGACCTGTCGTAAAATTATCAATACTACCAATTGATGATTGATGCATGCAATTTAATGGTGGCCGGAGGATGTATAAATTTGTGTTCACCAACAGTTCAACAGTCAACCGTCGATTAAGTCCAGTCATACTCACCTGTAAGATATTCTCTTCCTGTAACACATAATTAAACCTGGAATACATCGCATCAATTACATACACCTAAAACTAAAATAAATATTAGCAATTAATTAATACTTACCTTGTCATTGTATAAATTCATCTTTGATTTCCTAGAAATTAGTTTAAATTATTAGTCCAACCAAACCAAATCATATGTAAACTATGTTATGTATTATGTTATGAACATACATAATTTGTCCTTGAACTTGATCTTCAATTGGTAATCAAAACAAATTATGCCATGTATATTGTACCACAAATATTTACGTAGAATTTCACCTTACATTAATTAACTCGTAGATACTTACCTTTAAAACACAACGAATGTAATTATCTACTTAAAATAATAATATTAAGTTAAGATAAACGTATAAATTTAATATGTAAATATTTCTTACCATTTTTATGTTTTGACGTTTATGCACTACTTCTACTACTATAATACAAAGTAGTTCAAATTGCCATACAATAATTAATCGTAATGCCATCTAGTGGCAATTAAGTTTTATCTCGATTTATCTCGAAAGCGGTTGATAACCCTCTATAGTCAATATGTAACATTTGTAATTACTATTGTAAAATAAAATTATAAAACCCTTCTTGTTCCAACCACCAAAGTGTCAACATCAGGAATTAACAATAAATTATAAGTTACCAAAATATAATAATCTGCGACGGTTTATTTTATTTAATTGGAGGATTCATCCTTTGAAGCACATCTACACCAGCCCATACACGAATTGCAAGATAACGGGACCTGTAAAAAATATTCTAACTGTGTAACAAATTTGTAATTAATTTGTAAAAAATTCCAGTACCATTTTCATTGGATTGTGCTACAAGTGCTGGTGCAGCATTAGGGTCATCTTAATTTAATTAAAAGATGATGTCCACGTCGTTGTTCCTGTGTTACGCTAAAAGTAGTTTTTTTTTAATTCAAGAAATACAATTTGTTTAAAACTAATTTCAGGAGAAATCAAAAAAAATTTAATATCGCCTATTACAGCGCCATCTATCATGAATCGAAAAAAATGTTTCAAGGAAATCCTACGTACTTTTAGCCGTAGAATCCGAATCTGCAATAAAAAATAGGGGTTACTATCTTAGTTTTCAAGTTGCCCCCGTCCCTCTTAAAAACAGGGGCGGGGGTCCTAATTTTAGCACTAATGTATTTCCACTTCAGAATGATTTAATTTTGATTATGGTCTTTTTTATCGTAGAGGGCTTATTTTCCGAGATATTTGAAAGTTTTAGCTTAAAAAACTCACCCGGATATCATGTTGTCTCTTTCTTGCCATGTTCCTTCGGTAAAAAAGTTGGAGATAGATCAACTTGATGAAAGAATACGGAAGAAAAAATGTCATTTTCGAAAAATTCTATTGGTTAGAAAAACACAATGAACGGAATGAACACAACAATGAACTCAGGAGTATCTGAAAATTTAATGGTTGTCATTTTTATAAGTGACCTATATAGAAAATCGAGTACTGGGAAAACTTTCTGTAGTTTTTGCGATTGAAAATATTCCAAAAAATAAAGAATGTTGTACATAACACATATACTAGCAGTAAAAAAGAAAATTGGAAAACTTCAAACACGAGGAGCAGACAAAAAGTAGAAAATAAGAAAATAATATAAATACAAATCAAATAAATTTGTTCTGTCATACGTGCTAACAATAATATTTTATTGTTAGATTCCAGTTCATTGGAATTGAGTATGTTGTTGGTAGATTCATTTTATTACTGCTGTTAGTACGATGACTACTATTGCTTCTTATCGGTTAGTTAACATTTGTTTTTTTGCATTCTCGAGAAAATTAAATTTTTATTTCCTCTGTTTTTCTGCTTGTTTCAGTTTTATGAATTCAGTATAGTTTGCGAATTGTGTTGATTGGTTTTTATGATACATTATTGTTTGGATAGAATGTGCATCGAACGGAATCAACAATAGTTTTGTTATCGTCTACGAAGAAACAATATCGGTGAATAAATATTTAAGAACCGATAGATACCAGGTTATAATATTTTTTGTATTCCAATTTTTCTAGTCGAAAGGGGTTGTATTTATTAAAATGAAATAAAAATTATTTCTAATTTTAAATCAACCAATCAATCAAAACCCAACATATCAATTATCCGAATCAAATCGTCTGGAACATACAGAAAATTTAAAGGCATGGTAAGAAACAAAATTGCAAATCATTACGATATTAATTTTTATCATTTTAGATGAAAACATTTAATTTAATTTATTTTGCAAAATCATATTTATGAATAAGTTAAAAAAAATTTTTTATCGTGCTTAGGGACTTTTATTTACAATATGACTAATGATCTGAAGATTATCTGATTTTTTTTATGATGACAAAACCTCATATTCTATAAATTTAATAAATAAAAATGTATACATGTCACTGTCATGCTCATTCAACTTATGCTGGATCCTAAACGAAAATGTAGATTTTGTGATTAGTTTCTAATTTCCGTGTTTATCGAGAAACACACAGGTATCCAAAAAACCTTTAACAACCGTATCACAAATATTTAAAGCTGTATTTTATTTTGGGGAAAGAAACTGTGATAAGTGATGTTTCGCAGATGAGACGAAGCAGAATTCTCAGTTCTAACAAAATAAGATTACTTTTAAGAGTCCATATATTAATTGTAATATTAAATATTAGTATAGTATTAGTAATATAAAATATTAAACGGTGTAGTTTTTAAAAAGTTCACATCATTTATAAATGATGTACCACACCATATATGTAGTACTCTTTACCTTACTGTTTTATCAGTGATAAAAAACGTTAAATGTTTGATCTAGTTTTGAAACTAGAAACTTAACGCTCATAAAACAGTCGGAAATCTGGAGTGGCTCCGCGAGTTAAATTGGATTTGTTACCGTCTAAGTCAAGCAAAGCAGTAATAGGAAATTGCTTACCTGATTTTATAGAATGATACTTAAAGCATACACGGACGATTATTAATACTATTTACTATGGTTATTGACTTTCAAAGCTGGCATTAAATTATAGTTATTTTGAGTATTTTTTTTGGATAAAACACTCTTATTTTTGTGATATAATTTATTTTAAAAATTTAGGAAAATAAACGTTAAAAAGCCAACATTTAAAGGGGAGTGTCTTGAAATTTCACTTAGATTTCTTACTTTTTCAGATTTTAATTCTAAATTTTATTTTTAATCAAAGTTTCCGTAAAATTTACAAATAAATTAGTCTCATAGTACACTTAACATATTACCCATATTCATGGATTTCATTTTTTCCTTTTCACGCATCGAAATATAATATTAGAGGCTAGTTTTGGAATTAGCAGTGATGGTTTCTGAATAACAGAAGAAAACTTCATCATTGTTGGCTTGTTTATTAATAGTAATTATCATTCGAATTCCATTTAATAGGTGTGCAAAAATGAACTCATCTCTAAACTGAAGCTGATTGGTTTAAAATATATATTGTTGAACGCATCCAAATCGCCCGCCATTTTGGATATATGTAGTTAGTCATTGCTACTTTTATGACATAAGTTTTAGTCACTTACAAGCTGTCGTTCCGAGAAATTTTATTTCTTACCAAAATACAGCTACTTCAGGTTTGTCCAAATTGTATACTTTACTACTGGGATTATAAATGTGAATCATCGCCTCAATAATTAGAACCATTTTAATTTTGAAGTTGATCATTATGGTGGGAATCTGCGTCTATGTTTTCGAAGGAAACATTTTTACACTCATTGTTAATTGCTCTGTTTATTCCTTAGTTTAAATACAGACAAACCACAATAAAAAGGCATGGTTAGTATTTCAACCACTATATTTAAAAAATTTAGCTTTTATTGCCGTTTTCTCTGGCTAAAATTTGATTAAAGTTAATAAGTTTAATGAAAATTGAGTTCATGCGATATTGGTAACTTCTGAAAAATAGCCATCAATGGCTAGTATTCTGGTAATTCCCCGGGAATAGGGAATTGTAGAAAGAATTTATTTGTAATTTCTATTTATTTTTTTTTTCTGGCATACTGAGGTAAAAGGATAGTGTTAATTTTTTTGAAATCAAAATTAAATTGAGAATAATTACCCCTGCCAATTTAGATATGGAAAAACTATTCCCAATTTATAAATATTTACATCAAACTTTTTTCCTCAGTAAGCCGGAGAAAAATATTTGAACATAAATTACATATAAATTTTTCCCCCAATTCCCTATTCCCGGTCAATTACCAGAATAGTGCCACAGATAAATCTCGGACGGAATTTAGTTAATTCTTCAGTCGATTTAGTTTAAATTTGGATGTTCTTTAGAAATTATAGGCATTAAATTCACTAATAACTATAGAATGTGAACTTCAAGACGAACTCAATATTCACTGTTGATGAAATTTGTTACATCGATGGAAATATCTAAATAAATATAATAATATCTAAAATATCTATTATAAATAATATCTAAATATTGGTTTGTGTGGTCTACCCATCGATCCATATATTAAGAAACAACGTGACTCGTACTGAAACGCCAACACACTATCTTTACAAACAACAAGCTTCACTGATTTATACTTTCAATATAATAGTTGTATCTTGAATTAATTAAGATCTTGAAACCAATCAACTACCCATGTTGCAACAGTCATTAAGAAATTACATCGATATCTACCTAAACAGTTCTATCAAATTCTTAAATCGTACATCGCAGATCGGTATTTCCGTGTAAAATATAACGGAGAGTACTCTGAACTGCTTTAACCAACGGGCACTTGGACCGGAAGGTTCTGGGTTCGAATCCCATCAGAGTGTAGAATTCAACGCTGACCCACCGTCCATGTCAATGTGCAGGTTGACACGGAGCTTGCAATGTGCAGGTGTATACTGTAGTTGTATGAATAGGTGAATGTTTTAATGATGTGGCGTTAATGCGTGGTATCACAATGGGTTAAAAATGACCTAAGTGTCAAACATTGAAACCTAAACTCTGAACTAAAGAGAATAGCAGCAGGCATACCACAAGGTAGCGTACTGGGCCCTGTATTGTAATTTTGTACACCAGAGATATGCCAAATAATGAAGGTGCTACCCATAGCAACATTTGCAGACGATACAGCTATTCTGACTACTGGAAAGTAGATATCAGAACCAACGACAAAACTTCAACGAGCAAGCGACTCAGTGAGTAGCTGGACAAAGAAATGGCGCATTAGCCCAAACGAAGCAAAATCGGTTCACGTAAACCGGTTCCAAATGCAAATACAACCAAATACCTTGGCATGACTCTCGATTGCAAGGTTAGATGGAAAGTGCATGTTAAAAAGAAAAACGACGAATTGAACATCAAATATAGGAAAATGTATTGGCTAATAGCTAGAAATTCTGAGCTTACAATACATAATAAATTGCTATTATATCGTCAAATACTTAAACCAGTATGGAGCTATGGTATTCAACTTTGGGGCTGTACCAAAAAAACAAATACACAAATGATACAATGTTTTCAAAACAAAGTGCTGCGTTGCATTGCAACCCACCATACATCAGAAATGGTAACCTAGGGACTTAAACATGGAATATGTCAGTGAATAAATAAAAAATCATGTAAAGAAACACATTCTTCGGATATCTCGGCACCAAAATGCAGACATACAAAGTTTGTTGGACACCACCAATGCAGCAAGAAGACTTCAAAGGCAGAAATCTTTAGAACTGGGCAGTTGTATAATTAGGACAGAGAAATATAATAAATTATGTAAATTCAAACGGGAGTAACCATTGGCTGCCCGTCAAATGTGAATATTTATTTAAGAAACATAAATTACATACTAAATGATTTGTAAATCAGTTGTAATATAAATTATAAATAAAAAAATAAGTCATTAAGAAAAAGTATTTTGTAATTTATCATGTTTGAAATTACTCCTTTGGTCTGATTAGTTTTGCGAGTAACACATTTTACCATTTTATAATCAGTTTGTCGTATCAAGAAATTTTTTAGTCAGCTATAGTAAAGAAATAAATTGTTTAAATGTAAAATTTAAAGTAATTTAAACATATAGAAAAATTGGAAGAACTCGTTTTCGTGCAGTTTATGTTGCGTGACTGCATGCAAAATTTACATTAATTATTTATTAGTATGCTACATTTGAGCGACCCATTGATTCGTGAGTTTTTGTTTTTCCAATAAGGTATCTACATACACATTTTAATGCTGTTGCATTTTCCTTTTTCACCTAAAGGTTTATTAATATTAATACAATTTACAACGTGTTTTAGAATTTTTATTGTTTTACCTACCAGTATAAAATTTTCTAACCATTTTTTTACACATCAGCAATTTCCAATAAAAATAAAAAATTAAAACAAAACTTGTTAGATGAACGACATCGCTTGTATAAACCCAAAAAATGAGATGAACAATCAAATTTAATTACAAAAATTTGCAAATTTAAAACTAAAAATAAAATTTTAATCGAGCAACATTTATTATTCTATCCCATGGCAACTTTGTGTGCTATAAAATCCATTTAACCATTCCATTTGCTGCTAGTTAACCATCCGTATTAATCCCAATTCTGCACCTCCTCGCACTACGTACATAAAATGTAATAAAACACAATTAATTTATTCTCGTTATACATATATTTTGAATATTTAATTAATTAAATTATTATTTATTTTTTATTTTAATATTCTCCGATATATGTACGTATATGTATGTATTTACAATTTCGTTTTTAATTTATAAACTTTTTGTAATGCTTAATAATAAATTCATAAACTAAAAAATAAATAAAACAAAAATTTATTAACATGACCTAAAATTTAAATTATTATTATTTATATTACTACTGTCAATGTAAATAAATTAGATTAACGATAGATTATTGTAATTTTTTGGTTTAAATTTAAAATGCATGTTCGGGTTGAGTTATCCGCAGTTTTAGAGGTGGGTGTTTTTACACACATAAGCCTAAAATGCAATTCTCCGGAGCACGTTAAGTTGCCGATTCCATAGCATAGCGGTGTAGGGTTTAACTCAGTGATGGTCAACTCGCCAACAGGTAATGGCGAGAAGTTGTAGTGACATCTGTTCACACATATGGCAGTTATAGTGACACCTACAAGGTACATGCCTTGACGGTACAACCCAAAATAATTATATTATTTTGGGTAAGAAAAAGAAGTGAAACGATGCAGACGTATATAATAATCACAATACTTGTAAATAAATATTGAAGTTAAATAAATAATTAGATAAAGTTAGACGTTTTATTAAACTCTACAAAGTCAATCTCGATGAGAAATTTACAAAAATTATATAAATACAGAAAATCTCCATAAGTCGAACTTCTATTAATCGAATTTTTCCCAAAATCGAAGTTATATTTTGGTATATACAAAAAAAATCATTTTATTAGTAATTTTCTCTCTTTAAATCGAATTTCTATATGTCGAATTTTTCTATAACTCGATCCACAAAAGATCGAGAATTTAACAGTTTTAATTTCTGTAAATCGAACTTTTTTTATTTGTTTTTTGTTTTAATATGTATTTCTGTTTCTTTCATACCATTTCATTTGTATATGATATAATTTCCAATTGGAAAAAAACTTGCAATTATTTCTGGTTCGTTCCTACATATGTTACCATATATAATTCGAAATTTGTTTCGACACTTTCCTTTACTTATTGAAAGAAAGTATGATATGTAAAATGATTTAGATTTTTGTCACATTCGAACTACGGAAATTACATACGCACGTTTAAAATGCCAACAGTTTCGTAAAACATCCAAATTAGTAAAGTTATATTTGGTAAAGTGTATTTTTATTAGCGACGTTCATTGCAGTACAAATATTTTAATTTTATATGTCATACATAATAAAAAGGTTCGATTTATTCAAAAATCATTTCAAATGGGATCAAGGAAACTGAAGTGTCTTAGTATTGCACAAAAACTTGAATTAATATGTGTGTAGACAAAGGAATGCGAAAAAAAGTTGCTGCTGAAAAATTTGGAATACCTCAAAGCACCTTATCCACCATACTAAAAAATCGAGGAAAAATACAAAATATCGCAGCGTGTAATTTGTCCAAGAATAAAAAGCGCATTAAGCGATGTAAGTTTCAACAAATTGATAGTGCGATTCTAGCATGGCTGCATCAAATTCGTGACAAAAATTTACCAGTAGGTATGGCCCTTTAATTAGGCAGAAAGCCCTAGAATTTGCGAAAAAGTCTCAACATTCATGATTTTAGTGCCTCAAGTGGTTGGTTCAATAAATTTAAAACTCGTCACAGTATTGTTTTTAGCCGTGTTAGTGGAGAGAGTGCGTCAGTTAGTCCAGCCACATGTAAAGAATGGAAAAACGACATTTTACCCGAATTAATAAAAATGTACAGCCTTAAAAATATATTTAATTGTGACGAGACGGGATTGTTTTTTCAGTGCTTACCTAATAAGACATTTGCGTTTCGTGGAGATAAATGCTTCGGTGGCAAAAAAACAAAAATCGGATTATCTGCTTTGTTGGCTCCAACATGACAGGATGTGAAAAATTAAAGTTATTGCTTATAGGAAAAAGTAAAACCCCAGATCATTTCGTGGCATTAAATGTCTTGGGGTTGAATATTATTCAAATAAAAAGGCGTGGATGACCAGCGAAATGTTGGAAGATTTTGTAATGAAAAGTGATAAAATGTTCGGTCGTTAGAATAGAAAAGTTGTCCTAATTGTTGGTAATTGCCCTGCCCACACAAAATTGATTCAGTCGAAGCTAAAATTTATTCATTTAGAATATTTTCCCCCAATCGCCACATCTGAGCTTCAACCCATGGACATGGGTATAATCAACAGTTTGAAAACTCACTATCGGCGGCGAATTCTGAGCACATATCTAAATAGGTTAGAGGATAACAACCATTAGTTTGCTTGATGCAATTAGATCAATTTCGTCTGCTTGGGTTGTTGACGTAACTGAAAACAAAATAAAAAATTGTTTCCGAAAAGCTGGATTTGTGGAAAATATTGAATGGGCCTATGAAAACCTAATACCATTAGCCGATTTGAGAGCTCAAATCCAACGGGAAAATTTAGAACTCGAGGAATATAGAGCTGTATATAACGAATTTATGAAAAGTACGAATGATGCTAAAGATATTGCATCTGCTGAAGATTTTTTGCATTTTGATGATGACATTTGCGCGACGGAATATCTCACAGACGAAGCTATTTTGAAAAATTCTGCACCGTCTCCAGTATCCGATCCGTCAGATGAAGAAGAAGAGGAAGACTGAAATGTAAAGAGACCATCTATAAAAGAAATAAGATAATCGATTGACATTCTGCGTACTGCAATCGAGGTGCACGATGATGTTCCGGATGGGATCCATTACAGTATCCACAAGCTAGACCAATTTTTTAATCAGTCTAAGATATGTAGTAAGCAGACGAGAATTAATAAGTTTTTTCATAAACAAATGTACAATATATGTATACTCGGATGTATTGTTAAGGCTCCTTACTACATACATGCATATTATATAGATATGTATGTGTAGATTAATAATAATTTTTGAACTTAATGCAATATTATTTTATTTAAGCTTCTAGTTTATATTTATTTAATAATTATTAATGTTCTGAAATTGCTAGAAATTGAATTTTCTTAATAAATAAACCAAAAAAAAAGAAATTTCATGATTGTTTATATTTCAATTTCCATTTTTCGAATTTTCCCTTAATCGAATAAAATATTTGGCAACTGCAAATTCGACTTAAGGATGTTTTTCTGTAAGGTGTGGAGTTAACTACGTCACAATCACATATTAATTTACACTAAGTTTTGCTAAGTATATTTCTCGTTGAGGTCTACTTATCCTACATCATATTCTGCAACTTATATTTCTAAATAGACCCAATTTTTTAAGATTTTCTTCTAGATAAGGAGTGATTTACTATGATAATTTTTTTACATATTCATTAATTTGGAGTGTACTAAGGAGAGCAGTAAGTACGATCACCCGGAATGCGGGGCTCTACCGCACATCAGTTTTGCATTTAACAAAACCGATGAGTGGAATGGAGAGGTTAGTGTTTACATATTTGGCCTGGTTTCAAACACCAAAACGGTGTTATCAAAAATGTGATAGTGAAAAAAACAGCTTAATCTGGTATCTGTAAGGGTACTCCTATTAATAACGTAGAATATACATATATGTCACTAATCGAAAACTCTAAATTCCTAAATTAGTTTACCTGCTATCCTAACAATATTCCATAGAACTTTTAATTGATCGGCGAAGTCATAATACAAAACTTAACATCACTTAAATGTCTCATGGTCGCTTAAAATCGCAGCAGGAATAACCAACAAGCGCTAATGTACGTTTTTGAGCTAATCTGTGAAAATTAAAATGGTATGTTGTGTTGACACTATATTAACTTCAAAAGTTATCCGCCACTTCAAATTTTTAACTGTTTATTGTTATGCGAATGAGTACTATTATTGTCATATAATGCATTTTACTTTTATAAAATTATTTAATTATAATATATTTTATAAAATATAATATTTCAAATTGATACTATGATAAATACGAATATTCCTGCCTCGCTATGCTTGTTTCCAAAAAGCTTATAATCTATTCTATGAAGATCAATCATAGATACAAGGTCTTAAGTCTAAACACTATTTCTTGATGCTGATGAAAACTAATATTTTAGTATTATAATTATTGTTGTATTTCTATGTGTCATAAAAAAAGTGAACATCACATTTTTAACTAGTTTTAATTGTCACAATAAAAAAATTGAAAATTTGGGATTTATTATACAGACTATTCGGCTGACGATTTTATAGAGGATGGGGAAGCATTACATATTGAGTAAAAAATAATACTTCGGACTTTCGAAATTATTTATAGCCGATATAAACCATAGTTAAGAAAACCCCCTTTTACCAATTGCTTAAACATTCAAAGTGATATTAATCCGATCTAGTTACATTCGATTAAGAACCATTTACATTTACTAAAAAATATCAGAAATTATGCACACCATCATTTATTTCGAAAACGAGGCCGTTGAAGCCTAATTTATGTTACGTGCGTCAAAAATTTTCCCCAAAAACTTTACCACACTTTGAAGTGAAGCTAGCTGACATTTATCCTAACAAACACATAGCACGGACCACAAAAAAGTGGACCATAAACATATAAAGGGGAAGTTAATAATGTTTTGGTTGGCCGATTTTACTCTCTTTCAATATTCTCAGTCAAATTTGTCCGGAAAAATTTAACGCAGGTTAACATAAAGTCCCCTTGAAGTCCTGTTCATAACTATGAATAAAGATCCCGAATTTTTTATCACATCGTTTTAACCAATTAAATCACGTAAATTATACGAAAGACACGCCTCTTCGGTTGCGCGATTTTTATCCATAGTTATCAGCGTGACTTTTATCCATAGTTATCAGCGTATTTGTTGACTAATATTGATACTGTATTTGGCTTGAAACAATAAAATGAGGATTTTTGTAGTTTTCATGGATTCCTTGTATTCAAAAAATAAATAATATTAATAATAAAGCTAGCCAACCGCAAATAATCACCGTTAGTTTATAATGGGGACGATTCCGGGATCTAAAATTTTATGTTACATATTTTATGATATTTTTGTTTTTTCAATACAAATCCCAATACGAAGCGGGGGAATAAAATAACAGGACTTTTATGCCACGAGAATTGGGCCCAATATATAAGAATTATTTGGAATAATGCTTTCAATTGTTCATCATCTAGAAATTCATGAGAGCTGCTAAACAGTATTCTACCATAGGCGAAAATAATGTTACAGAGAAGTTTCAATAAGAATAGAATAGAATCTCCTGGTATAAAATTGCTCTAATGTTATTTTATTTACCCGCTTCCTATTGAAATTTGTACTGAAAAAACAAAAACAACTTAATATATGTAACATAAAATTTGAGATCCCGGAATCGAGCCCATTACGCGTGCCAATACAAGTTGCTTACTACTACATCGCACTAATAACAAATAATGTTGAGATGTTTTATTATTCCGATTATATCACTAATTTTGAACATATTTACACATTTTAAAACTGTGTGTGGTTTTTGGTGATTTAAAATCAATACCATCATTAGAATGGCACGCGGTGGACCATTTTTCTTATTTCTATTACGACGTCTTTGTAATGCTAAAATAGTATTAGTACTGATTATACTGTTTGATAACGAACATTAGCTATACAAACTTTGTTAAACATTAAGCAACTCAACAGTCGTTTACGAAGTGCACATTTTTTTGATATTTTTTATTAAATATAAATGGTTCTTGATCGAATATGACCAGATCAGATGAATTTGTCTTGTAATTTTTAAGATAACGGCCCTGTTCCGAACCATGTACTCTTTTGAAATGTTGAGATTGGCGCTATAGGCCTATTTGTGGAGGGCCTAGAAACATTTTTTAATGGTTGCCTTAATGGTTGTTGCTTATCCTTAAAACCACAAGTCAATGCGTATGTTGAGAAAGGCCCTATAAGATTACGAAAATTATAACTTTTTTTACTTATATTTAGTTACTACACGTATATGTAAGGTGGTATAAATTATAGTTTGTATTGTAGTATTTTCTGTGATTTTTCCTTTGCTGGCAGGATAAGTATTCACATTATTATATTTTTCGGGATGATGTAGTTTACCATATACAATACACTCAGGGAAAAACGTATCATTAAATTCGCAATAGTACTATTACTTTTGTGGTATACTTTTTTCTTATTAAATCTATAATTTTCCATTATTTTATACAATGAATCAATTCAATCAATCAATAGGATAGACATTGTTGATTTTTAATCCAAACATAGAATTAATATTACAACAATTACTATTAAATTAACAGTATATACCTTAATACGTACCATATCATACTGATTTTATAAAGAGATCTGTTTCAAAAACACATCGACGTAGCAGGAAAAAATGTGTCGGGATATAATTATCTCGACTCCTAAACCGGTAAATGAAAAGTTGATACTCCTGATGATGACCTAACAAGTCGAAATCGATCGAGTGATTTTTTAAACTTTTTGAAAAATATTCTGCGAAACAACAAGTGATTAATAAAAATGTGTTTATTAAGTATTTTCTTATTAGTCAAAGAATTTATATTTATTTTGTTTGTAGCTTTATTTTTATTTATTATCATTTGTGTAATTCTGTACATTGGATATGTTCTCGCAGTTTATACTCAAAATTACATTCACGATTATAGAATATGGTATTGCGTTTTCATCCCGTATATACTTTAGACTATTGTCAAATTTGATGATAAATATTTAGACTCTTATATGATTCAATAGTTATTAGATTGATAAGTGCTTTATATAAAGCTATACAAATCATTTTATGATCCTCGAATGACCAAAATAAAAAGAAAACATTTTTTTATTAGACATAGTAACATTCAATATATGGTTCCATATGACTTTAAGTCATTTGAAAACCCGAAATATGATCCTTTATGGCTAAGTGATCAGAAGAATTATTGAAATATGACCGATATGTGCGTCTGAGTCACGAAGTGACATATATAACCGATATGTGATTCATAATATATTAAAACTTCAACATCTAGTAATTTGGAAAAATTAAGGCGACATGGCTGACGAATTCATAGTGTCATACCTGTCATCAAAGTGGAAAATGAGTTACATGACTTGATTTGTGGTAGATTTGGGTTTGATGAAGTTATTTATCGTCGTGTTATTGGTAAGATCGTTATCCATTTTTCTTAACCATAATTAACAATAATAATAATACTAAAAATATGTTTGTTATTTTTATTTTAATTTTAGATCATGATTTTGACATTGAAAGCCTGTTAGTTACAACTGACTCTGAATTAGAAGATTTATTTCCAACTCCCATGTTAGGAACAAGGGCGAAGTTTCGCTTTCATTTACACTTATGGAGGAAAAATGTAAGTCTTATACTTGGTATGGCGTGTTAACTTAAAAAAATACAAATTTCTTTTAATTACAGACCAGTACTATTTCTGTGTCAAACTCCTGTCGGGAATGGATTGAAGCCCAATCGCCAGTTCTATCGCCCGTGCTGCGCCCGAACGCATTGGTTCTATCCCATCCTCTCATAATGAGATTACCATTGCGAAACTTCTTTCAATCCTAAATAATTCCGAAATATGTGTTGAATTTTTAAAATATTATGAAGAACATAACATTCTGGATGACGCGAACAAAGATATTTTGACGACATTCATAGTGGAATCATATTTCAATAACAGAAAGTTAATGACCACACGGGATGTAGAAATTGCAATTAATGCAATTCATTCGATCTTTCTAAATGAATACAAAGTAAGGAGACGTTTTTATTTATAATATATACTTTTACTGACAAATTTAGAAATTGCTTGAATTCATGCAACAAATTGATGACGATTATTAAAATAGACTTTTCTCGGGACAAAAACTCATCTCACCCAAATTATTTTAAGAATTTTAACCTACGCGTAAGCACAATCATTCCTTAATTAAAAATAATAATGAGCTTTTATTTGTACTTACAAAAAATTATTTTATAATTTTTAATCGGTATAGAATTAGAAATGTTAAATTGTAAAAAATAGTTTTATTAATTCATTCTTCCCCAGGAATATTATTTGCGTAAAAGAGGCCACGGACTAAACCCAATTGGAAAGCTTCATGATAAGGCTGTGAATTCGAATACAAAAGTACGGGATTTAAGGAAAAGTTGGACAGAATAGGTTTCAGATATAACTGGATACAGATTAGTTTCAATAATTTAGGTATTATTAACATTTAATTAATCTATAGCTCCTTCCCGTGCACCAATCAAAGTTTTACCAACACCGGAGCTTATAGTTACAGACAGTGATTCTGCGAAGTCATTGTATGGTTACAACGCAACAACGAGCCTTGGTCGACCGTTGAAACTAAATGGGCTCAAGTACTTGATATAAGGCAATATGACATCAAAAGTGGAGAAGTACAAAATGTTTTAAAAAAATGGCCACTTTTTAAGAACAGCTTTGGGCATACATTGGTAAATTAGTTTTAGGTTATTATAAAGTTTATAGCATATTTTAAGTATTCTGGAAAATTTCTCGTTTTCGTTAGGTCGATATTGAGTATAACAGATTGTACCAAGATTATGCGTCTCAACATTTTTAACTGTGGCCGTCATTTGTAAAAAAAAATATACATTACTACCTAAAACACATTAAACACAAACATTCCCCGCAGCTTTTGAAGCAGCTTCTACACATTACATTTCTACAAATTAAAGCCACTTATTGTTGGAGTCGCAAAAAATGCGGCAAAAAGAGTAAATGGAAACCGTTAGTAATAGATTCTCAGGAATCCAGCATTCTCCATTGTTTTTCCTCTAGTAATTACATGAAAAAGTTGAACAATTAAAAGTGAAGTATTTGGAAAAAGGTCTGACATTCCAGCCTGTAATTATTGTGATTGGTGAGCAGAAAGTAAAGTATACTTGTATGTATATTATGATGGTATATTATACAAATTTAATTCTTTTTTAAAAGGCCTGGATATTGTTTTTAAACTTTTCCACGTCATGAATTTTGAGTACCAGCTAGAGGGAAAAAACGTGTATAATTTTATTGAATATTTTATTTATAATTTTAAAACTGATAAAAATTCAAACGTAATGAGCTTTTTAGAATATTTAACAAGTGAAATAAGCCTTTAAAATTTTATCATCGTTTAAAAATGTCCAACTTTAATGAGTTTTAGTTTTAAGTTAATAACCCATATATTATCATTTACATAAATATAAAATAATTATTTTTGAAATGAAGTGCTCAAATAAAATACTGGTGGACTGGCCTTCCAAATAAGTGACAAGAAAAAAGGTCGGGCAAGCATTGGTTTTTAAAAAATGTAACTTAAAATGTACTTTATTTCATATAATATGTTATAATGTTATTCTTATTATTAATTGATAAATGATTTCTAATTTTTTTTGCGATGATTAGCTCGCTTGGAAAATTCTTTCATGTTATTTCTGATCTGCAATAAGGGTACCGGTTGCTCTGCATTCATGTAATTTTGTACCTCGGCAATTGTAATTGTATTACAAAGGTATTCTCACTGAATATTAGCTTGGTTATATCTATGGGCGACAATAGTAAGATATAAAATTATTAATAAATCTACTTGAAAAATTTTCTAAAAATGAAATGAGGCATTACCTTTTGAAAGTGACGACTGACCCGACCAGGAATATTTAACGATTAAATCATTATCCAACATATGCTCAAGAATATTTTTCACCGTTCTGTTTTACCCTAAAATTTTACGATTTTCTTATACACAAAAGATTGAACAAATAATTAATCATTTATACATACCTAATTATTAGTTTGAACTCTTTATTGAAATTCCTTATTATTTTTATTTTTAATTTTAACTTAAAAACAATTTTATACTTATAACACTAATAAGCAGACTCTGAAACTTATTTAAATTTTTTTCACGTTTCAAATACATCCATCATGGATGAAATACCTTTTATAAATGGTTCGAACTTTCGTTTGTTTAATTTTTGATGTTTTTCCGAATAAAACCGAGTTCTAGGAATAAGTAATGACCAAATTCGGTCTCGGTCAGTCATTTCACGGTTAATTTGTATTACACATTTTTATCGTTCTTGAAATGCTATATCGTTATGGATCGCGAAACGAGTAATCACTTCGTAAAATCGAATTATAGTTTTAAGTTGATTTCGTGTAAACTTCGAGACAAGTTATCTTTTTTTAATTTGGCGAAATGAATTCGTATGATTTTACAAAAACAATTTAATTTTTTGTTGTAACTTTGCACCGACTATTTACAGACGCCTAACCGGACGGTTAAAAATTGTTTGTCTGGTAACCCTCTCATATTATAACCCAAGCTACTTTTGCCTCTTATTGAAAATAATAATAATAAAGCGCTTGCCGAAAATATTTTGGATCAGTTAAAGCATCCGTTTCATTCTATTAAAACAGAATACAAACTTCTTCAAAACTGGAGTCTAGAGAATTGTTCAAAAAACCTTCGTATTACACTACCAACGAAGAAGTTTGAGAAATTATTATTAATAACTCCCATACATTAGATACAAATAAAGTAACTGGTGTTATCATGCCTTTTGCATTTCAAATGAAAAAATATTTTGAATGTGAAAATATTTTGGAACTGACTTTTGGAAATATTGACTTCCTAAATAAAACAATCCGGGTTGTTATGCTAATATAATACATGGAGATGTGTAGAAGAAAAAACGAATCTTTTGAAGGGAAATTAAAAATTCCTTATGTTTTAATTTTCGATGATTTTTGTATCGACAATCCTTTAGGCTCACATGCTAAAAGTCAATCCATTTGTTGCAAAACATCAACTTTCAAAATTAAATAATGTATTTGTAGATGGATTTTTTAAATCGAAAGACCGACCTTTATTTGGAAATTATTTTTCGATTAAAGCTTTTGTTAATCGTATAAAGAATTTAGAAACCCTTGGTATAGAAATTTAAATAGATAATAAATCTTATAAGATTCATTTCATTCTAGCGTTAGTTGTGGGTGAAAATTTGGATCTGAATACATATTTAGGATTTTATTGTAGCTTCAATGCAAATTATTATTGTAGGGCTTGTAAAAGAAGGTAACGTGAAATGCAGTCAGACAAATTAGAACATAAAAGCTCACTACGAAATATAGATAATTATGCAGTTGACGTAATGATTAATAAGAAAAGTTAACAGGAATAAAACTGAACACTAAAACTGTGTTTTCAATGAAATTGACTCTTTCCATGTAACAAATAATTTTTATTTTGACATCATGCATGACATTTTTGAAGGGGTTTGTAAATACGATATTCCAAAAATTCTATTACACTTTATAGAAAAGTCTAATTGTTTAACACTAGATATTTTAAATAGTCGCAAACAAATGTTTGATTACGGAGAAACGGAAATTGGTAATATTTCTCCACCATTACAGTTGCCGCCATTAAAACTAAGTAATTTAAGAATGACTGCTCGAGAAACTATGGCTTTTATAAACTATTTATCATTAACGATAGGAGATCTTATACCCGAAGGTGACAAAGTATGGGAATTTTTAATAGTGTTAATTAAAATAATTGATTTAGTATTATTACCACAAGTAACTGAATTATCTACCAAGTCTCTAGAACATTTAGTATCGAAACATAATATATTATACATCGAATTGTTCAATGAACCGTTGAAATCAAAGTTCCACTTTCTTTGAAGCATTGCACAAACTTAACAAAAACGCGGCTAGAGCTACGAATTCACGAATCAACATTTCATTAGACAGACGAACGGAAATATTAACATTAAGCTTTTCACAGAAGACACCAGCACCTACCTTGCCGTCTAGCTTAGAACCCTCTGTGAAAAATTGCAGGGCCTCGTTTGCCAGTATTGATCCGTTCCTCCAGGATTCTCTCGAAGGACAGATGGTCCGGAAACCTTTATCGAAGCACAACGTTTTTTTAATATAATCTAGATTCGCCAGTTCTTCCCTAAGCGATCTAACTATCGTCGAGTGTCCCACCTGAAGACACTTCCACCGAGAGACAGCCGAAAGTCTCGTAGCCACATTGGCTGCCATCTGCTTACCAAAAATTTCGATTGGAATCAGGTGGAACATAACCTGTAAAGCGCATGTAGGTGTTGACCTAAGCGCCCCGCTTATTATCATGAAGGCAGTTCTTTGCACCTTCTCCATCATCTTCCTATATGTTACCTTCTCCAGAACTGGCCACCATACGCCCACCCCGTACATCAGCACAGGTCTTACCACTGCGGTATAGAGTCAGTGTACCAGTTCTGGTTTCAATCCCCATTTCTTACCTATGGCGTTCCTACACGAGTAAATACGTTAGCCTTATTCACCCTTTCTACAATCTTAGGCTTCCAGCTGAGCTTACTGTCCAAGATTATGCCCAAAAATCTCGTTCTGTCAGCAAAAGCTAGTCTAATGCCGTTCACGGTAGGAGGGCTAACTACCTAACTACCAATTTTATATTTCTTAGTTAATAGTACCAGCTCTGTCTTGGAAGGGTTGATCCCTAACCCATATTTGATGGCCCATTTCGTAACGATCAGTAGTGCATTCTGTATAACATCCCTAATCGTGTCCAGATATTTGCCTATATCATCCGCATACGCTACAATCCATACGCTCTCCAGTTCTAAGAGCAATCTATTCATCACAACACTCCAAAGAAAGGGGGACATCACGCCTCCTTGCGGGGTTCCTCTAACCACCCACCTTCTAATGGTGGCCTTCCCCAGTTTCGGAGTAATAATCCTGCTTACCAGCATCTGATTTATCAACCTACTTATGGGGTAGTCCACGTTCAAAAATGACAATCCTTCCATGATCGCCTCCGTTTTTACATTATTAAAGGCATCCTCAATACATTATTAAAGGCATCCGAGAAATGCTACCATAGAGAACTCTTGCGCGTAAATTGACTTCTCAATCATACGTACCAGATCGTGTAGAGCTGTGTCTACCGACTTCCCCTTACAATACGCATGCTGCGACATTGCCCAACTACTGGGCTCAATTTTCGATCGAATATTAGTTAATTAATTAATAAATTAATTAATTAACTAATATTATAACGGGTGATTTTTTAAGAGCTTGAGAACTTTTTTTTAAAAAAAAACGCATAAAATTTGCAAAATCTCATCGGTTCTTTATTTGAAACGTTAGATTGGTCCATGACATTTACTTTTTGAAGATAATTTCATTTAAATGTTGACCGCGGCTGCGTCTTAGGTGGTCCATTCGGAAAGTCCAATTTTGGGCAACTTTTTCGAGCATTTCGGCCGGAATAGCCCGAATTTCTTCGGAAATGTTGTCTTCCAAAACTGGAATAGTTGCTGGCTTATTTCTGTAGACTTTAGACTTGACGTAGCCCCACAAAAAATAGTCTAAAGGCGTCAAATCGCATGATCTTGGTGGCCAACTTACCGGGCCATTTCTTGAGATGAATTGTTCTCCGAAGTTTTCCCTCAAAATGGCCATAGAATCGCGAGCTGTGTGGCACGTAGCGCCATCTTGTTGAAACCACATGTCAACTAAGTTCAGTTCTTCCATTTTTGGCAACAAAAAGTTTGTTAGCATCGAACGATAGCGATCGCCATTCACCGTAACGTTGCGTCCAACAGCATCTTTGAAAAAATACGGTCCAATGATTCCACCAGCGTACAAACCACACCAAACAGTGCATTTTTAGGGATGCATGGGCAGTTCTTGAACGGCTTCTGGTTGCTCTTCACTCCAAATGCGGCAATTTTGCTTATTTACGTAGCCATTCAACCAGAAATGAGCCTCATCGCTGAACAAAATTTGTCGATAAAAAAGCGGATTTTCTGCCAACTTTTCTAGGGCCCATTCACTGAAAATTCGACGTTGTGGCAGATCGTTCGGCTTCAGTTCTTGCAGGAGCTGTATTTTATACGGTTTTACACCAAGATCTTTGCGTAAAATCTTCCATGTCGTCGAATAACACAAACAAAATTGCTGCGAACGGCGACGAATCGACATTTCACGGTCTTCAGCAACACTCTCAGAAACAGACGCAATATTCTCTTCTGTACGCACTGTACGCATTCGTGTGGTTGGTTTAATGTCCAATAAAGTAAACTGAGTGCGAAACTTGGTCACAATCGCATTAATTGTTTGCTCACTTGGTCGATTATGTAGACCATAAATCGGACGTAAATCGCGAAACACTTTTCGAACCGAACACTGATTTTTGTAATATAATTCAATTATTTGCAAGCGTTGCTCGTTAGTAAGTCTATTCATTATGAAATGTCAAAGCATACTGAGCATCTTTCTCTTTGACACCTTGTCTGAAATCCCGCGTGATCTGTCAAATACTAATGCATGAAAATCCTAACCACAAAAAAATCACCCGTTATAATATATATGTGTTCAAATAAATAATAATTTTAATATTAATATTAATAATAATAATTGTGTGTTCGTAATAATTAATAAGTAAAGTGAAAATGATCGATCATTTACACTTTGAAATGTGTGTACGCGTTGTTTTTAGTTTTAAGTTTAATGTAGTTTTTTGATTAAACAGTTAACTATTTTTAAAAAATAATTATATAATAATAATTAAAAAGTGGTGTCCAGTGGATGAAATGTTTTTATATACATTAAACCGTGTTGAAATATTTGTAACGGCATATATTTCTACGCGAAGTTTATGTCGTTTTAATTTTTCGATATCTGTATATGTATATATCTGCATATTCAGAGAAGAAAATGGAGAGAAGTATCCTTTTAATATATTTTATTATATACATTATACATAAATGTTATATGGTGATTGAATGGTTATATATTGTGGGTGTGTGTGTAAATACAGTGACGCTTCGGTAAGTCGAATTACTCCTTAAATCGAATTTCGATTTATGGTAGGAACATTTTTCTTCAGTTTCCTGTTTAAAAAATATATATACATATATATGTTTAATATCTAATATGTGTACATATGCTCGGGTAGTTCGAATGAAATTGGTTTTTGATTTCTTTTATTCGAATTTTCTCTATCTTAAGCATATTATTTTGCAAACTAAATGGATCGACTTGTAGAAGTTTTACTGTATAAGTGTACTAGGAAGAATTCAAGGTGTTGGTGTGCGAATGGATGTTGTTTATATGTAAATAATAAATTTCTTTATTCTTGAAGCTCTCTTCGCTCTCACTATTCGTTTTGTATTTACACACAACGATAATTGTCTTAAACGTATGGAAAGCAAATGTGTGTATGGATGTATAGATGTATGATCCACGATATCCCATTTTCTACCAAAAAAAAAATACATAAATTTGGCACATTAAAGTATCAACCACACAAATGTGCGAGTATAAAACATAGTATGTAATGTCGTTTTAGATAAAAAAATTTCGCTTGATTATGTAGGTTGGTTCAAAACACATATAAAAATAAATTTTCTACAAAATCCTTTGTCTTACCCACACAATTGTGTGAGCAGGCAGGAAAATTGATATGGAAAAGTTGGAGGGTATAATATTGCTCATGTAAATGTAACGTCAGTGACGACAACATACATGTGATTACGGTTTTTTTTTTATTATTTTTTTTAAATAAACAGATAATAAATGTATATTTTTTTTTCTAAAAAAAAAAGCATATTTAAGTTTCATAAGTATAGTTGAAGAAATTTTTTAATTATTTTCTTATTTTCAGTTAAAATCAAACAATGTTTTACTTAAATAAATCATTCAACAATCTTGAAATCCACATCAACTAAGAAATTGTGACCTTCTTCAATTTGTAACCAAACCCATCAACTACATATTTCTGATAAGAACAGAAATATTTAACACTTCGTTTTTTAACTAGCGGAAATCGTGAAATAACGAGAAATAAGGTCGAGATTTAATTTTGATTTGTAATTTAGGGTACATCGTCTGTTTAAATTGATGAATTCTTGAGACCACAAATGTTTTTGAAAGTTGTGGATCGAGGAGGCATTGCTGTGATATCGTTGATAGTGATTTGTGAGCTGAATTTCTTTGTATATATCCCTTTCTCAACCAAAAAAAAAGGGCCATTCAAGTCCAAACCACACAAATGTGTGAGTAAAAAATCATCATCATCCATTACATGAGTTTTTGATAAAAATTTCGCTAGACTTGAAGTACAACCAATACAATTGTGTGTATAGGGATAGTGTTTTTCTTTTTTTCGGACGAAAATAAGTGTTAAAGGAATGCACAAATCTGTAAGTTGGTTGAAAACACATACAAGGGTAAATTTTTGACATGGTACTTTTGCCGTACCCACACAATTGTGTTAGTGGGTACTTAAAGAGATATACAGATATTTAGACGTAACAATTATTTCATAGTGGCTTCAGACAGGTACATATTGTTTTGTTGGTAAACATATGTATAAACAATTTTACATGTTTTTGCTAGCAATGTGTTATGTGCTGTGGCTATTGTGTGATTATGGTTTTATGTTATATACTCATAATTGTTCTATCCCTATTTTGCCGTCGTTTTGAAAAATATATCTCGACGGATTGTTTTCTCAAATGTTTCGACCATGGAATGAAACGTGGGGTGTACGCAACAAAAAAAAAACAATTGTTTAGTTAAACCACAGATAAGGATTACTATCTTAGATGATGATCTTTCCTGCAGCCGCGACGTGTGTGAATCGGGGATGTTTGATTTGCATACCCGGTTGTAGTGGGGTACGATGGAGTTTGGAGCGGAGGAGATGAGATGCCTAAACTATTTAATGTATAGCTCTCGTTCATTTTAATGTGGGGTTTCATAACAACTGTTTTGTGTGTTGGATGTGTGTTTAAGTGTGACACGGGCGAGGAAAGTGGACGTATGCTGCCCGTTTATTGTTGTCGATCGTTTGGGGTGTCTCTTTCTCTTGCGTATGTTATTGTATTAAATGTGGGTGTGTGCTTGAGGGGAGTGTTGTGTTGTGTTTGGTGCGGTTGCATATCTGTATGTGTGTATATGCGGTCGGAGGCGTTGTTTTTTTTTTTTTTTTTTTTTTTTTTTTTTTTGTTTTTTTTTTTTTGTAAAAGCAGTTTGCTAAGAAGGTTAAATTTATTTTCGCGTTTTTTTTATAATTTTGGTTTATTTATTATTTTGAACGGTAGGGGTGGGAAGAAGTAGCAGAGCGGGAGCGGACAGAGAGGGATTTACTCTTGAATGTTCAGTTGAGGATCGTGGAACTTACGGACATTCAGTTGTATACGATGGGTTATAATAAAACTCAATTTTATTTTATTGCTAAGAAAAAAAAACTCCATTATTTTTATAATAGCCTTCAATCGATCTGGCATCGATTCTACTAATGTTTTCGTTGTTTTTGTAGGAATTTTATGTCATTCCTCAATAATGGCTGATTTTAATTGGTTTTTTTGTTGAATTGAATGATTTTCTTTCATTTTCCTTTCGAGATTGTTAATTGGATTTACATCTGGGCCTTGAGGGAGGGGGGGAGTCTTAGTCCAATCACTTTTGGACCCTTGAAAAGCCACCATATTCTAACAATCCATGCTTTATGTTTAGGATAATTGTTCTGATAAAAATGAAAAATATTTTCTATATCCAGTTTTCGAGCCAATTCTTATAAATTTTCCTTTAAAATGTTAAAATAATTTACCTTGTCGATAATCCCATCAATAAATCCCAAATGACCAACCCCTTTATGACCCATAACACCCCAGAACATTACACTATTTCCACCGTGTTTAAACGCTGAACATACATTTCTAACATTACAATCTTCACCGCGTTTTCTCAAAACTTTTTGTTGCCTTTTACCTCTTTGAAATATGGTAAATTGACTGTGATCGACAAAAATCACATTTTTGCAAAATTCAATACCTTCATTTTTATATTTTAAGGCAAAATCTACTCTTCTGTATTTTCTTTACTAATAAAAGGCTTCTTCCTTGCTATACGTGAAAAATAACCATTTTTCTTACAATTCTTTTAACTGTAATGGGATTTATATCTTTACCATTAAACCTGAAGAGCATTTTAGTTAATTCTACTTCAGTTAACTTAGGATTTTGTCTTATTTCGAGATTAATGAACTTTTCATTTGATGGTGATATTTTTCCCGGACCTTTTGTGCTAGGTGTATTTTGTTTTCGGCCTTCTTTAAAATATCGATCATAAATTTTTGTCCTGTTGATTTACAAATGTTAAGTAGAAAATCACTAACGATCATATTAACCGACGTACTTTTAACCATTTTGAAAGAATACAATCAATTAAATTACGAGTGTGAAATAAAATAAATATTGAACTGCACTGATTGAATAATAAACAAAAAGCAAAGTAGAGAAAATACGCACTAAAAAATTATAGCTCTTCCGTATGCTCAAGTGTTTTTCCGTGAAGTCGTATACGACTGAATCAGCCAGGCTACACACGATTTCAGCTTCTGATTTCAAATTAAGTCGTCATAGATTTTTATTGTTAATTTAGACCCTTATTTTATATTGAAACACCAAATTTTTTTTTGTATTGTTTTGTTCTGTTCTATTTCTATTTTTTCATTTTGGATTCAGCGAAAAATTTAATGTCACAGTTAAAACGGATATTGCAGGTAAACGGGGAAAGAAAGGAAGGTGAAGCCGGACTTATGTAACCACATGTACCATGTGTGGCATGGCTCAATGTCTGTAAGTTTTGTGATCTTCAGATTGGTATCCTTTTTGTTTGTTTTTGTTTTGTTGAATTATTTTTTTTTTGTCAGTTGTCTAGGATGGTTGATGGACTAGGATTGTAGGGAGGATCCGGGGAGGTTTTCGTTTTCTTATTAAATTTCAACACTTTGATAGAAGAGACGTGCCGTGTACGAATAAATGTTTCTGGCTGTATGTGTGTATATATGTATATATATATATATGTATGCATGTGTTTACATATGTATGTATACATGTATTTATTAGATGCACAATTGAATGTTTTTATTTATAATTATTTTAGTTTATTATATTATTTTATTATATTATATATGATTATGACTTTTTTTTTTTTTTTTTTTTTTCTTTATTTAATTAATAAATGTTCATATTATTTAGGTTTAGGTAAACAGCAATATATTAATTTATTATTAATTTTCAGGACATATACATAGGCTTGTGAAATAATATTTCTTTGTAATATTAATTGCTGATTGTCTAGTTTAGACTTGTATTGTCTTTGTGTTACTAACCATCGACTTTACCTAGGTGTATGTAATCGGGCCGACTGAAACAATCAATTTTGTTTAGGAAGTCGAAAAGTATCAATATAGTATTCAATTTCAGGTGATTTCCAGATACATGTGAAATAATAACATTTTTTCTTAGGTTGCTGTTTTAAAGAAGCAATTGTTGATGATCAATACCATCATTATCCATTTAACCTATTAAACCTCTATCCTTCCCCTAGTAGACTAGTTTTGTGCTGTTTTTCTGGACCTTACTTATATTATGTGTAAGTTAATTAGCAACTCTTTTAATTTTCATTACTATAATGAATTAATGATCACTTATTTGATACACATTAATTATAAAGTATTTGCTAGGGTCAGTGAAAATTGCCGAATTTAATTGTCATTGCGGCGTAAAACAAACTCTTTTCCGTATTTCTTTCTAGATCGATAAAAATTCAAATTTTTAATGATTTTAGATAAATTTTTATTTTCTGTCATTTTGCGCGTGAAAATCATGTTTTAGTATCTTGTTTTTATGTATCTTAATAACTTGAACCATGAAGAGTAAGTAATAAGGTTGAATATATTGAATACAATTAAGTAGTCAATAATAATCATACAGTTTGTTTTCAGGTTTAATAATTAATATATGTTTACTGAGTTATTTGGCTAGTTTGCAGTGGATTTATTAAATGCTAAGGGTTTTAGAGAAATTATTAATAATTTAATGTTAATTATTAATATAATTCAAATTATTATTATTATAATTCAAATAACTATGGTTTCAGGAAATTATATTGTAACTTGTGGAGTTGTAGAGGATTAAATTAATAAATATTTATATTATTTAGGAAACCGGTAGATTAATTAAGAATTAATTTCAGGAATCTTTAGATGGTATGAATTAATATTTCTTTTAAATATTAATTGCTGGTTGTGTAGATTAGAATTGTGCTGTCAATGTTACTAACTAGTGGCTTTACCTAGGTATTTGTAACCGGGCTATTTTAATGTATTAATATAGAATTATATTACAGAAATTTCCAGATGCACGTGAAATAATATTATTTTTCTCAGGTTGCTGATTTAGTGAGGCAATTGTTGAAGATCAAAGCAATACCATCGTTATCCATTAAACCTATTAAACCTTTATCCTTCCTCTAGTAGATTAGAAGTAGATTAGAATTGTGTTGTGCCGTACGATCGCTAGGTGTCTGCAACCGGATCGTTCCGTCCCAAAAAAAAAAAAAAAAAAAAAAACCTTTCCTATCCTTCCTATTGTTATGTGTAAACAGGCTGTAGGAATAGGCCCGGCGTTATCCGGGACTCTTGGCTAGCACTTGGTTCTACAGTCCAATCAATCAATCAATCAATACCAATATCTACCAACCTTTCCAAGGTTTTCAACAGAAAGGATGATAGAGTTATAGGCCTCAGGTCCTTTGGAAAGGCATGTGAGCTTTTTCCCGATTTTGGGATAAAGACCACTCTTACCTCTGTCCATTTCCCAGGAATATAGACCAGTTTCAGATATCCCCTGAAAATCCCCTCCAGCCAGGGGAGGATGACTGCCGAGTTCTTTTGGATTTCTGCTGGTATAATCCGATCCGGGCCCGCCGATTTATAAGGCTTAAAACCATTCAGCGCCCACCGGATTCTCTCACTATTCACGATTCCCTTCATCTCTATTGAAGGTATTACTCGATGAACTCCCGGCTCCATCGAGTCATCAAAGCTTCCCGGGAAATGGGTTTCGATGAGGAGTTCCAATGATTCCGCACTTGCAGCTGTCCATGACCCGTCCGGGCTAATTAAATAACTGGGACTGGTTGGGTTAGTAGCTAGAATAAGGCGAGAAGTCTCAGAGACCTCCTCCATCCTACAACAGAAGAGTCTCCAGGACCCCCGTTGCGCCTTCCTCAACTCTTTTTTGTACTTTCTTAGGTCCTCCTTATAGGAATCCCAATCCCGAACCTCCCTTCTGCTCTTAGCTTTATTAAAAGCTGTCCTACACACTCTCCGATAGGTTCCCAACTCCTTGGTCCACCATATCGGTTTCTGCCTGCCCCTCGGCTTTATTAGGGGGCATGCAGCATTAAATGAAAGATTGCATGCTTTTGTGAAAATATCAACCATGCAATCTAATTCTTCTACCGTCGCCGGAGGTCCAGGGAACTCTGGCGGCAATAATTCTTGCAACATCTCCCCATATTTGGTCCAGTTTGTCTTTCTGGGATTCCTGAAGGTTTTCCGGGTAACAGGTTTAATGTTGAGGCTATATGTTGCATATCGATGATCAGAGAATGAGTGGTCCTTCGCCACTCTCCACCCTCTGATCATATGAAAGATTGTTTCTGACGCAAAGGACACATGTAAAACCTCCTGCCGATTTTTAACAATAAATGTCGGTTCTCGTCCAATATTGCAGACTAAAAGGTTCGTATTTAATAAGTAATCAAAAAATAACTCACCCCTTTCGTTGATGTCTGTGCTTCCCCATATTGTGTGATGCGCGTTTGCATCACAGCCGAGTATAACACCTACCCTTCTTTGATCTGCTTCCCGGATCAGTTCCCCCAAGTAATCCGGTGGAACCTCATTCTCGCGATCCATATAGGCTGAGGCTAACCATAGTTTTTCACAGCCAACCTCAGCACTTGCCGCTGTAACGTCCTCGCTACTAAATTGAGGAAGAAGAAAAATATTCGAATTATTTTTCGCTAATATGCACGATCTGATCTTCTCAGAGTTGCTTGAGTATAGTAATTTATAACCTTTCATTCTGAGGCCACAGATCCTGTTATTGTTAATCCAAGGTTCTTGGATTAACACCAAGTACTCATCTGACTTAGTCAGTCTGAGCATGAGAGCTGCCAAGGCAGCCTTCGTGTGATGTAGGTTTATTTGTACAATGCTAACCATTGTGTCAACCTTACTCACCACTTCCTGCACTCCCTGCATCGGTATAGTGCCACGTGGCTAATTGTTCCAGCCGCTATCTACCTCTCGTCGAGAGCCCGACAGGATGTCCCCATCAGACTCCAGAGAGAGGAGTCTGTGTCCCCTTACAATGCTCCCCACATCTGAAGCATCACTGTCCTGGACGTCCTCAGCCAGCTCTCGGATTTTCTCTCAGGATCCGCAGAAAAATGGAGTTTAGTGCATTATACACTACTCTCCACTTCTCTGACATGATGCTCCCATCTTCCTGACTTCTGTCAATAACGACTAGCATCAACACTTGCTCCTTTAGTATCTCACTGAATAGCTTCAGTTTTTGATCCCTAGGAGCACCCGACGTCTTGTCTGCTTGCACCTTGGCTCGCATGCTGTCGCTAGTTTCCAGTTCATCTTGAGACCTCTGTCTTTTAGACACAAGGGACCTTTCCGAGCTATTACAGCCGACAGTTTCTTTAGCCCATGCCACAGATTTACGCTGTTCTACTGTAAGCTGCCCCCCAGGGGTCACAGCCAGTCTTTCTAGGATTTTGAACGTCGACCGTCTCTCCCTGTACCGACTCTTCGCCGGAGGAATCTCCCACAATCCCTCCCTATTTCCTTTGGTGGTTCCACTTCCACCTGGCTTTGACGCCAAGGTGTCGCTTAACCGTGCCCCTGATGATGGGGCCCCACTATTTTGGTTAGAGATGCTCCCTTCTTCCGGTTTTTGAAGGGTGCCGGCCCCTTTATTATTGTTTTCTGTTTTATTTTGCATGTTTCTCCAACGAGTATCGAAGAAATATAGGTCGACCCGCGCAGAGATCCGTGTACGCAGGCAAGGCTAAATACAACTGGAGGTCGCTAGGTATCCAGAGGGCTCCGTTCATGACTGGTCTTTGTTAAATGGGCCCCCAGTCTAGCCGATCATCAGCACGGGTCGCTTAACAACTTAATCCAGCCCATTGGCTCACGGAGCACCGGGCCCCACAGCCCCCGTCCACCTCCCACATTCACTCACTCATTCACCCATTCATATGGATATCCCAAACAAATGTGATCCATTTTATTCATGGGATTACCGTTTATAGGGTTCCCCACTCACTACTTGGAGGTCCGGGAGCGCAGTGAGACGTGACGCTCAGTTCACCGTGGTTGTGGTCGATGGTTTTAGGGCGCCATCAGTTCGCCTTTCCCTACTGGGTATCCTAGGCACTCAGAATTTGGTGAACAGAGGTTAACCACTCGTCCGTTCTCTGAGACTCTCCTCCCAGCAGAGCTGCGGTTGGGGACTGCTTATTTAATTCACCGCTAACCTACCTATCGATAGTTCACTATCCACCACCTGTTACATTATCAGGCATACATAGTACATAGACCATTAGAAACATTTTCTTTACGTTTTGTTCATGAATTTGACAGCCCACCCATTTATAGTTTTATTATTAAGAATCAAATTTTGTATTAATAGTATTAAAATGAATTAATATAAATAATAGTTTATTTGTTTCATTTTTAATTTGGAGGTACGGTTCCTAAGGTACATAATCTTTGAATTAATAGTTCATACTATAGCTCTTTTAATAAGATCATCCTATTATTTTAATGGTTAATCTCATTATTTTGCATTGCTTTCTAATCCGATTTGTCACATTAAATTAATAGTATTTTATCTATAATAATAATAAATACTATTGTGTTAATAATACGATTATCCTTTTATATTTATAGTAAATCAAATCAATATTGTAAATTATTATTTTAAAGGTGTAACATTATTAAAATATTAGTAGATAACAATTTACAAACTATTATTTCAAAATGATATTTACTATTGACTAAAATTAATAGTAAAAAATTATTAAAATTATAGCAAATTATGTTAATTTCATAGTATTTTTCTCTGAGTGAACAAAAAATTTAAACAAATCCTCGGTTTATTATGCAGATTCTTTTTTTTTGTTATTATGCAGATTCTTTTTTTTTGTTTTTTAGTTTTGACCTCAAGATTTATGCAGATTCACAATTCGCTATATCACCGATATCAAAAATGTGGGTTTCAAAAAGCGCTCTATGTGTGTAGAATAAATGTCTGTTGGTTCTCTACAGCCCGACGTATTGACTGATCGGGATGAGACTTCATACTTAAGATTTTTTCTTAAATTGGTATATCTCAGTGATTTTTGGCCGAAATCGGTTTACCGGAAGTACCAGCTTCCATAGGAGGATTTTTGTTTCAAATATTTTGAAAAGTCTATCGTTTCCGAAAAACGATTACGAACTAAAAGATTCCAAATTAAATTTGCAACAAATTCCAGAACAAGCGGAAGTGACTTTTTTTTATAACAAAAACGGGTTTTCTAAGATTGATTGTTCAGGATAAAACTATAAAAGATTAAGTATAAAAATGATTTTCTATAAATTGTAAGATCCCAGGTTTTGTCGAAACCGGAAGTGGTTATTTGCAAACATTTTGAGAAGTCTATAGCATTTACAAAAAACATTTAAAACTAAACGATTGTAAATGTATTTTGCAACAATATCGGCCCAGATCAGTTTTCTAAAATTTGAGGAAATGATGATTTTTACGACGATTTTTTTTATTTAGTAACGGGTGGGGCAAAAGTCCCTCTACCATTTTGATTGCGCGCCATCTTGGTGATGTGACGTTTAGCTCAGTTTCACTTTAACCATTGTGTTGTGTAGACGCCCAAATTTTATAATGGATAAATTTACGCCACAAGAACGAGCAGAAATAGCGACAATATTTATTAAAAATAATGGTTCCATTATTGCCACTCAGCGAAAATTTCGTCAAAAATATCCTAATCATCCAGTGCCTCACTAAACCACAATTTATCGTTTACATGCGAATTTTCGACAGTACGGTACGGCAGCAGACAGACCTCGTTCTGGAAGACAATGGACATCTCGTAACGATGAAAATGTGGCTCTAGTGCGCGATAGTGTTGTAGAGTCTCCAGAAACATCAATTCGGAGACGTGGTTCCCAGTTACACATTTCTGCACGCAGTTTAAGGCGAATTTTGAAAACTGATTTGAAATGTTCCCGTACAAAATTCAATTAGCCCATAAATTGCTACCGAGAGATCATAATCAACGAGTTGAGTACAGTAATGCAATCCTAAAGCTGTCTGGTGAAATTGAAGATTTTTCGTCTAAATTTATAATGAGCGATGAAGCCCATTTCCTTCTCAGTGACCACGTCAATAAACAGAACAGTTGGTTTTGGGGAACACACAATCCTCGATTAATTGATGAAACATCTTTGCATCCACTAAAAACAACTGTATGGTGTGGTATTCATGCTGGAAACACTATTGGTCCCTAATTTTTGAAAATGACCGAGGTGTTGACGTTACTGGTACTGCTGAACGGTACCAAGACATGATTCGAAATTTTCTTGTGCCCGAAATGGAACAGCAAGGACTAGAGGACATGTGGTTTCAGCAAGATGGGGCCACAGCACACAGCCCGTTCAACAATTCAATTATTGAATGAAGTTTTTCCACGAAGACTAATTTCGCGAAATGGCGATTAAGCATGGCCAGCTAGATCTCCGGATTTAACAGCACCAGACTTTTTCTTATGGGGTTTTTTGAATTCAAAAGTTTATGTGAATAAGCCTCAAACGATTCAACATCTTAAAGACAATATTCGTCACGAAATTGAAGAAATTCAGCCTGAGATGTTGCAGGATGTCATGAAAAATGCCTTAAAAATAGTCGAAAGTTGCATAGCGAATCGCGGTCACCATTTAGCCGATATAATTTTCCAATCATAACGAAAAAAAAAAATGTAAAGACCAAATAAACTTTTTATGAAAACCAAACTTACTTATCTTTTCCTTGAACAAAGTTATAGGCAATCAAAATGGTAACGGGACTTTTGCCCCACCCGTTATTATCACTATAGTAATATGCGACCCTCATGAATGTTTTTTACCGATAGTTTATCTAGGATTACCCTTATTATTAGAAGATTACTGGAAGCCAAGGAGGTCCACACTTAAGTTATACGGAAATACGTTTGTTTTTAGTTTTGCTCTAATATACAATTTTGATTAAATAAGTTTTAACAATCAAACACAAATTGAAATTTCTGGAAATACAATTAAATGATTTATTAAAACCGGAAATTCAAAATTACTTTTCTGAATTTTCCACATAACTACCTTTAACATTTAATTAAAATTATTATTTTTTTCGTTCAAATGAAGTTGAAATACTTCAATTACGAATTATTTAAATTACAACCAAAGTAAATAACTTATTTAACAAAAAATGTTATGTACACTCATAAAAATAATCCAATCCCAATTATTTCTTTGATTATTACCACGAACCAAAATACAACAACAATAATGCAAGTATCATGAAAAATGTTATTTTTTTGTAAATATATATATTCAATTTAAATCCTTAAAAATACATAAAAACCATTAAAAATTGCGTTCACAAAAATACTATATCTCATGTATCGGGAAAATTGGAAAAATAAATTTTCAATTATTCTCTATATCGATAATACCACTTAATCTCAATTAAATGATAAATCTCACGATATCTAACACTGAAAAAATTGTTTATTCTTAAAACGAAAATAAAAAATGAATAACAATTTGGTATGAAGTATTTTTTCAGAGGGATTTTCCTACGTTTTCCACATTTTTCAGTCACTGTGTATATTATGTAGCGAGACAGTATGGTACAACATAAAAATTGTAAATTAAAATTTTAAATTGATTACCATGGATTAAGCGGTTTTATCGTTTTGATGATTTTCCGGTGAAATTTAAAATTAATTTTTGGTTAGAGCTTTTAAAAGCTTTTACTCAATTGTCATAAGCATACTGGGAATTATTACATACATTTTTGTTGCTGCTGAATTTAAAAAAAAAATATTTTGCATATAAATAATTAACTAAAATTTTGGGACAAATATTTTTGAGCCTGTATTACGTTTGTTATTCCCGTTGTGTTTTCCATGAATTGATGCATGAAAAACATACATAAAATGTAAAAGCCCTCATGTATCACACCATTAGGTATGATGTACAAAAACAGATAATTGTAAAAAATAAATAATTCCCACGCCACAGAAAATAATTTTCTACATATTGTGCTTCAGGTATAAATAGAAATACTTAAAACCAATTTCCATTTTGGCACATAAATATTTGATCTCATGTTGACCTAATTTTCAAAAGAGATTAAACGAAAATTCATCATATGACAATTTATGTTTTTGTTATACAATTTCACTCTAAATGTGGGTACATTCTTACTATACTTGTCATCAAATTATGTAAAAAATTATTGTAACTGGAGCAGAAGCATCCGCAGCACTGTTTTCCATTTTCATTATCAGCGTTCACTGTGTTACGCAACAACAAGAACGACACAGCAAAACGGTGAATAAAAAACACTCGTACAAAGCATTAAAACGATTCAAAGAACATTTTTTGCTTTGTATTATAATTTTTCCATATTTCAGGAAATTTTTCTTTTCTATTCGATTTCACAACACAACAAACAAAAATTGAGATAACACCAGAAATAAAAATTGGAAAGAAAACCATCAACTTTGAATGTCAAAATAATAACAACGACAAAAGCTTGTAGTAGTTGAATTGGGAAGATGTGTACGATTGTTGTGAAAATGATAGAAAAACTAGGGATGATATTTGACAGTATCATAAATATATAACACAATTAATTGACATTTCCAAAATGTAAACTTGACACTTAATTTTATCAGGTGAACGATGCGTTAATAATTGTATTGCTTTGAAATGCGGAGATGACTTCCCTTGAATGAAAAGAATACTTGTGATTAGTTATACATATACTTTACGTTAAACACACCATTTTGAAGGATTGTAGTAAAATAATTCTTATACAACTCGCTGTACAACATAATATTAATAAGTTTATTCTTCGTAGATTAACAAAAACATGAGCCTTCTTTGTTTCCAGAATAAGAAATTTACATATTTTTCGATTATCCAAGACTTTTTTTAACCGGCCAGAACCCAAACTATGATCAAGTGAACCGATTTCGAAGAAATTTGGTTCTGGCAAATATACAAGCAATTGGAGCACACAGTTTCGGTAAGGATTAATTTGGATGAATGGGGAGAGATCTGGAGCACGTATGTTATATCATACTTTGGGCAGAAGTGGATAAAATAAAACCCATTGAGTATTTTAAGTAATTAACTAATTTATTCATTATTTTTATAAATAAAATTGTACTACAATTCAGGTTCATAATTAACACTGTACTTCAAGTACTTTAGCAATTTAGGAACATAAAATATAATTCAGTTTGATAAAAAAATAAAAATTTAATAATAAAAATAAAAATGATTATAACCTAAGCAGTATGGTACTGCTTGAAACAAACTGTTGGTTGCAGACCGATGTTGCATTTCTCGCATATGTGTTTGGTACACTTGCCACATTCACCACACCGCTTTTGAGTGTCACTTATGACAATTAAATGATTTAGGCCATCATATCTACTTTGTTTGTTTTGATGTCTTGGGCCAGGTTTTTCATTTGGCAAATGTGTAATTTTCGTATGTAAGTTCTCTGACAACAAAGCAATTACGATCGATCGAATAATGGGAAGTAATCTAATTTTGGGATTTTTAATTTTATATAAAATAAAAAGAGAACCATTCAACACAAAACGAAAACATGGCCAATACCATTTGTTGAATCTAATTCGAGTTCTATAAAGGGTGGTTAAATTTTAAGTGCCGATGTTGATTTTGAATAAAACACAAATTATTTAGGAAATTATTGCCAATTCTTTTTATTATGATAATATGGTATGGTTCAATTATGTATGGAACAAAATATCGGCCAAATGGTCGCTGCGACCTCAGCGGCACACCTCCACCCGATGGTCCAAATTTTCGATGGCGCTTAGGAATAATTGAGGTTCTATGCCGTTAATGTGCCGAATTATCTCATTCTTTAGCTCTTGAATTGTTGCTGGCTTATCGACGTACACCTTTTATTTCAAATAACCCCAAAGAAAGAAGTCCAACGGTGTCAAATTACATGATCTTGGCGGCCAATTGACATCGCCACCACGTGAGATAACACATTTGTTGCGCAAAAGAGCCATTGTTTCGTTAGCTGTGTGGCAAAGAACTGCACGGGCTGTAGATCTTGGTTAATAAACTGTTCGACAATTGCTGTTTAAATAACTGCACGGGCTGTAGATCTTGGTTAATAAGCTGTTTGACAATATTGCTGGACGAAAATTACAGTTTATATTCGTCGGGCCAAGTGGTGAAGTGAGCATTTCCTCCGTCCAGTTCCTAATTTTTCTTCGTTTAGATTTTTTGGTAGGGTTTTCATGCTGTGGTTCCGTTTCACTTGCAACAGATACTCCTGGTTCAAGTTCAGTTATTGGTTCTTGTACATTTTCGTTAACGCATAAAGGCAAAATATCTGGCAATTCGTAATTTTCACCTTCGACTGTCACATGAAGCTCGCCCTTACCCGCCAGAATTTTTCTCCCCAAAGATTCAAAATTTTTGCTACACTCATCATCGCTGTTGGCGTCATCTTTATCGCTGTCATCAACATCATTGGGTGGTACTAATACAACTTGGAAGTTATCAACGTTTTGTAGATTTACAGATTCTAAATCATTATCGGTTAACTCTTCAAAATATTTCAGAAGTTGTTCGGTATCGCGCTCGCAATTAAATCTAACAAAAATCGATCACAAAACTGTATTTTATAACATACACTAGGCACATTTATAATAAAATTTCACTATTTGTGAAATGTTATAATAGCCCAATGTATGATTTATCATACACTGATATAATAAGCTAATTAATTATTATACTAAAATACACAATAAACTAATTTTTACATTAATTGAAAGAATACACATTTATCTTTAAACTAAATCACCAAACATTTAAAAAACTCATTTTTTTATAATTAATAATTATTAAATTTGAAACTTACCTTTGCGGATACATTTTTCAACGTGTTTAGTACCTCAATTAATACACTGAACTAATTTAATTTTTGACAGTGGTTTTCTTATAGGTTAGTTAATTGTTTTTGCAATGCGTAATAAGCCACAAATATATATAAAACTTTCCACCTATTAAATAAAAGGATTAAACAAAAATTGCGTTTGACGTATGATTAAACATACGTTGGGTTCTGGCCGGTTAATGCGTTCGATAAATGTCAATCACAATGTTTTTTTCAACTCAATTGGTTTGAAAATCTTAAAAATGCAGGACTTGTAGGAGTTGATTTAATAGAATTTCCCACTATCTATATGTGTGATGTGTGTATGTATTTTTACCAAATTAACTTCCACTGAACTGAATTAAATTGAACTTCAATAATTCAATAAGGGTGGTTTCAATAATTAAGGGAACTGTGGTACTACACAATTGGCTGAGAGAGAAACGAATCCGGGCATATATGGGTGCCGATTCGGTCGACAGTTATATTGGTGAAACACGTCGACAAGGAAGATGGCGTAACGAAGAAGCTGCAGGGATGGAAACATTACGCAGAGTCGGGTCCAACCATCCAAATAGAAATGCCATTAAAATTCAAAATCGATTTAAAATATATTTCAATGAAGTTGATATTCTGCCTTGGCAAACAACAACATTTCATTAAAACTTTGCATTCAATTAAAATAAATTTAAATAAAACAAAATGTAAAATTACATTAAATTAATGTTTTAATTTATTTCAAATGTTATACAAATTCAGGCACGATAGTTATCACAGAGATTCGTCTTCGTGAGTCGTTTAATATAAATTAACAAAGTAATAGGTACTAATTCTAAATTAAATGATCCAGCAATGGGTACTAAAAACTAATATATCGTAAATTAAATTATTTTTTTTTTGTTTTAATTCATTATTCTTCTCTTCAAACTTTACGCTTAGCTCATGAATAAATTTGGTTTGTTCGGTAATCGGCCATTTTAAAAACTCTGGATTTACGGACTCTACATAAATACTTATCTGTGATGCCACCAATGTGAGTTGGCTTTTAATCATGTCGCGGTTTTCTTCCATGTTTTTCATCGCCTCTTGAATTACCTCGTCTATATCAATTTTTTGTTCTGAATGTGGCCTGATGTGGATTGCTTTCGCGTATTTTGGTTACGTAACTCTGTTCGGTTGCTGGCATCATGACCCGGGGATTGCCTCGTTCGCTGAATATTCTTTTGTGTGTTGCGAATAATCTGTTTCTGGTGGAATTACTGACGTATCGAAGGGATCTGATGAATCCAACTCTTCCAGAATATCTTTAGTTGTCTCTTCCAGAATATCTTTATTATTTGAATACATTTTATGGGTTTACTGATCGGGATAATTCTAGACTGCTTTCTGTTGGCCTAAAATTAAAAAATAGAAGAATAAATTAAAGAATTGCACATTTCATCACTTGTAAACTATATACTTATACTAGACACGCCTATTGTGTATGGTAATAAAAATAAAAATAGATTTTTATAAGGTGTACATAGTAATTTGTATATTTGTATATGGTAATTTATGCATATGAATTTATACATATATAGTGTTTCCATTTATACATATATAGTGTTATCCATTTTCTGGCCCGCGATCACAATTGTGAAAGTAAAAATTTTGTAAGAAGAAAATCATATCGTAAATTTATTTTTGTATGTATTTTGAACCAACATACACATTTGTGCATACCACTTAAATCATTCTCGCCCGAAAAATAACACTAACTATAATAATAATAACATAATTAATATTTTATCAAAAACAAATAATTATTATGTTAATTCTGTTAATGTTATTATTATAATTCTCTTTTTTCAAAAAGAATTCCGATTTAACCACGATCCGTTAAAATACGGAAGACAGACAACTTAAATGGAAGCAAAAAATAAATCTTTTCTGGCCGGAAAAGGGATATACACGTATACAAATACAAATATAAAATTGCATAATTATCAGCACTAAACACATTTATTTATTATAAATAAAAATTACTTACTCTTCAAGCAAATGGGGCTTTAGAAATTCCATTTCTCTCATGGATACCTCATCTTTCTTTTTTAAATGCCTCCCTGACATCCGCTTCTGGCAAGTTTCAATAACCTATTGTACTATTGGGCTGACTCCCACCGTGTCATGCACAAAGTGTGCGAAATACCGACTTCATCGGCGATTTCACCCCACACAACGGTTTTCAATAGATTGTGGCGGTAGTTTATATGCGACGGCATGTACAGAAGCTCCCTACCCGGTTTCCCTACCTCTTCCATAATTTTAAAAAGTATTTCCAAATCGGCTTCTAAAATAAAAAACGGGTTTTAAATTAATTTATGTTTTTTGGTGTTTTTTTAATTGTATTAAATCAATCCATTAAAAACACGAACATCAAAAATATTTTTTTGTAAAAATATTACTTCTAAAATACCGTTATTCTATCGAAACTTTACTCGATGAATACTTACTTTTTTCCATGATTATATAATATTGTATAATATTTCACTTATATAAAGTAAGTTTTTAGTTTTATAAATTTAAATGAATCGAAATGACACAAAATAACAAACCGAAGACAAAAAAATATTTGAATGTTGTCATAAAATAGCAAAAGGCTTGCTCATTTTGTTTTTTAAGCAAAATTTTTGATATCTGTAGTTTGGTCGTCTGCGGACCAAGTAGCACAAAGATAAAAATATTTTAACTCGCAGGGGAATTTTTATATGGAAAAAAATGATGGAGAAATATTTTGAAGGCTGCTGTACGACTGTGAAATTTTACCCGCACTCACAGTCAGAAGTTATTAACTAATAGTTTTTGCTCAATAAAATTCGTCTACATTATTTGACGTTTCCTCATTCGATTAAAATTGTTGTCATTGTGTTTTTGTTACAATCGAAAGATTTTTTGCGTAGTGTGTCCTACGATTGAGTTCCCTATATTACTCCACTTGCAGAAACATCAACATACCATTGCGGGCAATTATACCGCTTCCCTTCCCTCCTCCTCACGGTAATCCTGAAATCTATTGGAATGTTAATTTTGAACACTCCCATCAAGAGTTTCGGGATTCCATTATGATAAAAGAGATCGAGCGAACAATCGACTTTAATGTTTCAAATATGTTTTGACAAACGATGCAAAACAGGGCCTTGACAAATCATTGGCATTAACACATCGAGAATTCTAGATAATTTTAATTGGATATTATCGTCCTAGCAATCAAATTCAATTCCGTACGTATAGAAATTAATGTGCGATAAAAAATGTTAACAGGATTAGTAAACCTGCATCAGTACATATCGATTATTTTGGACGATCCGTTGAATTTTATTAATAAAGCCGGAGATAGTGGGGCAGTCAATATAGTTGCTTTCCAATCGACCACCGCAAGTACTTGTAAGTGCAAAAAATGTGTATTAGCTAAAGTGTCGATTGGAAAGCACAAAAATTACAAAAGCAAAACATAACCTACAAATGTGTAGTTTATTTGTGATAACTTTTTAATAAAAAAATATCTATACCGAAATTTTATTAGCGCTTCACATATGACATTCAATTATATTTTTGTCAGAAAAATACTACACACAATCACGTAGCGGGCAAATTTATCGTAACTGCTTTCAACTACTAATAATAAAATGGTAGAGCAGTTGTGAGTAGTTAATTTAGCAAAGACAAAAACCATAAGTACTTATAACTACTTGCGGTGGTCGATTGGAAAGCAACTAATATGTCGTCTACGTGAAAGATGGATTTAAACAATTAACATGGCCCTGTATTGAGAATGTAATTCATGAAAAATGTAGCACAAAAGCTGCTCATATCTTTCGAGAGTTAAACAACAGAAATATGAAGAGGCAAATCTATTAAAACGTAACGATTGTTGAAGTAAACCTTTTTGATGATACCCACAATTATGAGTATAAATCGCAAATATTAGAAACGGAGACGCCACCCGAACGGGATATTCTGAAAAAAATCGACTGTGCGTTAAAAATTTGTACAGTACAATCAATATATAAGATTTCTAAAGCAAATTATTTTGATTAACATCAATTTATAAAAATTCGCGAACTCAAGCCAAACAAAAAATTTAATGACAAATACTTGTCATAAAATAGCAAAACGCTTGCTCATTTTATTTTAAAGCAAAGTTTTTATATCTGTAGGTTGGTCGACTGCGGACCAAGTAGCGAAAAGATAAAAATATTTTATCTCACAGGGGAATTTATATATGGAAAAAAATTATGGAGAATTATTTTCAAGCGTTTTATTGGTTTAGCATGCGGATCAAAAATTATAAATTTTCACTCGCACTCGTGCAGTCGGCTTTACTGGATGGGTTTATGCTTAGAACAACTCTAAACCAGTTCTATTCCGGTACTACATTACGGCAATTCCTTCTGCCTCTAAACGGTTTTATTTCATCACAAATCTATATAAAGAAATATCGCCAAATTCCTTTATATAGCACACTCTAAATTTACGACTAGTATCATCAATTTTGATCTGTAGCATCGATGCTAGAGATGTCTAATCGGTTTCACCATACGCATAAAATTTCTCGGTCTAGTAGATTCCAAATTCCATAATCGAAAATAAAGTTGATCAAAACCGGATATTTCATTTCATTCAAAATCGGAACATTTCAATAGTTGAACTAAAATTAGTTTTTAGAATCTATGGGGCATCAAATGAAGCGAATATTGTTTCATTATTTAAAAAAAATAATTCAACGTTGAACTAGGCCTCCAGGAAAGTAGTACTTCATATAATTTATCATAACATCCTCGGATTTTCGACGTGCATGTACCATGAAATAAGGTTGATAACACCGCACATGTTGTACGAAAATAATAAATATCGGTATGGTATCAACGAGCTGAATGTCGAAGGGCCGAATTGCGAAGGGCCGAATTTCAAAGGGCCGAATGTCGAATGAAGGAATTCCATGAAAATACAAAGATGAAAAATAATAAAATACATAAATTCATAAAAAGTTATACTTATAACTTAAAAAATTATATTTCTAAAAACAAAAAAAAAATTGCCATTCGACCCATTGATACATTTGGCCCTTCCACATTCGGCCCTTCGAGTCTTCGATACATTCGGGCCTTCGGCACATTCGCCCCTTCGACATTCGGCTCTTTGTACCCATTTTTGAATATCTTATGTTTAAAATCCGTAAACGAAAACAAAACAAACAAAAATCACAAAAAGGCTATATGATAAAAGTATATTCTATCAACTACCACGACCATCAGTGCCACTATTCTGGTAATCACCTGGGAATAGGGAATTGGGGAAAGATTTTATATGTAATTTCTATTTAAAATGTTTTTTTGTGGCATACTGAGGTAAAACGCTAGTGTTAATTTTTTTGAAAACAAAGTTTAATTGGGAATAATTTTCCCTACAAATTTAGATATGAAAAAATTATTCCCAATTTATAAATGTTTATATCAAACTTTTCTCCTCAGTAGGCAGGAAAAAAAATATTTGAACTGAAATTACAAATAAATTCTTTCCCGAATTCCCTATTCCCGGGGAATTGCCAGAATAGTGCCGCAGGCCAGCGAAATTCCATATTAATTCAATAACTATGGTTACGGTTCTATGTCATAATCACCACCCTCGAGAGATATACATACATCTAGAATTCTTTCCCACATTCCCAGATTTTATTCGATATCAGTATAATTGATTACTTTTAAATGTCAAGAAGTTAAGGATCAAAATGGGGATCTACCAATTACCGAGATGTAGCTACCAAGTATTTGTTTTTTTATCAAATTTTTTGTATTTATATTTACCTAACTGATGTTAGTACTATTAATCTCATGATTGTATGTTCAACGAATCTTGTTCGCTAAACATGTACCTTCAAAAATACTAGGGCGTGTTAAATATAACATACATATATTTGATATTATTTAATCTGGTTACGAAAATCAAATATTTTTTCGCTTGTTTGCCACCAGCTTATATATCCAGTTACATTTGTTTTCCTGTGTCCGGCAAATTTGATTTGTTTTGTTTACATAATTTATTTATTTCCATTAAGAAAATTGTAAGGTAGGGAAGAAAAATACTTTTCTTTTATTACTTTCATACGTATCTACAGTATTGTGTAGTGTGTATTATAAAAATGGAATGGACTATACACTAAATTTTCTTTTATACATTTCAGTATCAGTACATTAAATTTTCGTATTAAGGAAAGGTATTGTAAACAATAGGTTTTTATATATTTTGTAGCGGGTAGTTACAAATAGTTTTGATCTAAATTAAACGTTTATCCGAACGATATTTTAAATCATTCACCACAGTGTAACATTAATTCTATTAAAAATTTATCCTGAGTATCTAATTTATCTTTGAAAAGGTACGAGTATAACTATCACGAATGTATGTATTTCGAGAAAAAGCAAATATACCAAAATAAAAGCCAACCTAAAAACATTTAGTTTCCTAATATTCCAACTTGTTAGCTGATAAGAATCCTATACGATATTATACTCGTACTACTTGTAAATAATTCATTTTAGACAACCAGCTATCTAAAAATTATTTATTCAATATTACAAATACAAACCAAACAAGGAATGTGAGTAACTATTTGTTGAAGCATGGCAAAAAGCTTTTAAAATGAAATGGAATATAAATTGAAAGTTTAGTATATGTTTTAAACGCAATACTTTGTAGGACGATCGTATTTTCAAAATGTATTTGTTGGACAAAATTTATTTCATGCGGTTTGTTAGGATACGTTTTGTTTTAGTATCTTGAAATTCATGCTCATTCAACTTTGAACTTTATTTTCCACTCCTGTACACACTTGTACATAGTTTTTGTACTAAATTGAATTAACCAAAAATATATTTAAATTGCCAAAAACAAATTAAAATTTACAATTTGATTAAAATTCAATTAAAAATAATTAAATTTATAGCATTTTATTTGTCAAGTAATTAATTTTTGATATTGCACAATTATTTATTATATTATTACTCCTCTCCCAGTGTCGTGTGCCACCTCGTATAACAAAAAAGCCATAGATATGGTGACTGTATAAATTATGTACACAACAAAACAAATTAAAACCAACATAGTATAAATCACATGAGGTAACAAACGCTCAAATGCAGCTGCCACCGGTAAATCATTTCCAGCTAAAATCGCAACCTCATTACCTTTAAAATACGTATTTTAATATTTTGAAGTGAATCGCAATCATTTCAAATAAATTTTAATTCTGATCCTGTATTCACTGTATTTCTTGCAAACTTGGTGATCGCTTTAAATTAAATAATTTAAAATGTGTAAATTATCTTCCTTTTCTATAAACTGTTACGTGTAATATTATTTAGAGCTGGGAAATTTCGCATACTGGATATTTTTTTAACAAAGGTAAACACGAAATTACATTTGCATATTTGTAATTCAATTCTCTACTCCCGCGAGTTGCGTTTATCATAGTTTTAGAATTATCAATTCTGTTCTAACTTTTTAATTGACCTAGTTTGGCTTTACAGTAATTTTTTTTTTTTTTTTTTTTGGTAGTTGAGTCCGTTTTAATTATCATCTGGGCCGTGTTTGTAAGGTCGACCTATTTTAACCATTTTTATTCTCAAATGTAATCCATTTTACTATTATAAATGGTGGTTTAAATTCAGTTAGTTATGTATTTTATTTACTATGAAAATAATATCAATCAAATGGCTGCCTCTGAAACTTCTGCAGCAGCTGATCGTTTCAAGATAATTTCGTATCGGTTAATTTTAGCATGTCGGTTGGTGACTAGTTTAACCAGAACGAGAAATAGTTCAACCTCAGTTTCTCAAAACAAGGTTTAAACAAATAAACATAAATGTATATAACATATCTATAGCACCGTTGTAAAAGCCTCCCTCTAGGTTAAATTTTTTTATTTTTATTGAGGCCACGAACTTTTTTTAGGATAATTTTCAGCTATGTTATTAAGTTATTTAAACGTTTTGCATTCTGATTATGCTAGTCCTAGTTAATTATAATATTAGTTTTGCCATGTTAAAGAGCATCATATGTAACGGTAAACGGTTTATTAATGTATTTCTGACAGAAAGTTTTATATTACATTTACATCGAGGTAGAGATATGTAAAACAATGACATATAAAGGGTGTCCCACCTAGAGCGCCGGATTTAATTTTAAAGAAAAACACATTTATTTTTTAATTAAGCAAACATTTTTATTTCAACATAAAGAAAAACAGTTCCGATTAAACGTGAAATACAACATCAGGCACATGGCAACCAAGAAACGTGTTGCGGTTGCTTTACTTCATCTTGTGATGAAATATACCGACATTTCAAATTAATTAATTTTGCGTGCTGGATGGCATTATTTAAAATATCTACGTTATCGTTAACTATCGAAAATAATCGATCGCTGTATAAACCAATTAAAGAAAGAGATAGACGTCAAAATAGTGTGTGATGGAGGGAACCGAAAGTTGTGTTCATTTTTATTATAAAAATTGGTAGCTGATTAAAGTACGATATTTGTAGCAAAATAACCAAGATTAACGGAATATCGATAAAAATTTTAATTTATGTGTGCTAGCTATAGTTTAATTATTTGTCTTGGCTTGCGCAATAACTTTGCTGAAGAAAGCTAAACGAAAATCCTACTGGTTCAAGAGCTATCAACGAGAAAATGAGTGTATATTTTGACAAATTCTTGACATGCCGAAACATGTCGAAAGGGATATCTCAAAAATGGGGACTAACTTTGAAATGGGACTAGCACTATTGAGTTCAGCACACTCGAATTAGGTTTACCCCCTGGGTGCTCAGCTTGTCACAAAAAAGAGTTTCAATTCAAGCACAGTGTAATTTATAACAAACCGTAAAAAACTGTATAATGGACAACAAAAAACTTGATTGAAAGAAAAAATGTCGACCTTTATTAAATGACTTAATAATAATTTAAACTATAAAAGATTTAAGAATAATAATATAATAATAGTTTTTCGAGTCTTATAAATAAACCGCCAATTCTAATTAATTAATTATAAAACTATAAAGAATAATAACAATTAATTACATTAATTAAACGTGAAGCTACCGAGAGCAAAAAAAAATAATAGTATCACCGAAAAAAAAAACAAAGTCGTCCAGTTTAAATTTGTTGATTGGTCATCAATTTAATGTTACAACTCGTCCCGTACATAATGGTGTTGATAAAAGTATATACTACGTCATCAAATAAAATATGTGATATCGAATTCGTACGCGCTATTAATTAATTTACTAATTTTATGTTAAATTAAGATTATTAATTCTTTTAATTTTTAATTATATAAATATTAAATTTTCTTATTTAGTTTAAGGTTAGGGATGTTTTTAATGGTGTTAAGTAAATTAAAATTTATACGAGAATATTCAAAATTAACTATTGATGGGTTAATAAATTTTCTGGTGCAAATTCTGTTAAAAATCTAAATTAGTGTTTTATTGATTTTACTTAAAATGAGATATAGGGTTTTCCAATAAGAGTGATATGATTTCTTTAAAAAAAACACACTAATTCTTAAGGAAATTGAAATGTTCTTTATTTAATGTGAAGTACAATCGATACTATTAAGTTCTAAATAAAACGTCATCCAAATGGCCTCCACGACTTCTTCTGCAGGAACGAATTCGATGAACCCAATTTTCGAGCACTTTTTCCACTAAATCAAGTCGTATGTCATGAATAGCACGTTCAATATTGACTTGTAAAGCTTGAAGAGAGTTTGATTTATTGCTAAAGACCAATGACTTCAAATAACACCACAAGAAATAGTCTAATGGTGGCAAATCACAACTTTTTGGAGGCCATTCAATATCACAATTTCTTGAAATAATCGAATCTTCAAACTTTTCTCGCAATAATTCAATTGTTGCACTTGCTGTGTGGCACGTAGCCCCGTCTTGTTGGAACCAAATGTTGACAAGATCTTCTTCCAATTTCGGCCATAAAAAGTTGGTTATCATCGATCTATACCGATCTCCATTGACAGTAATGGTATTACCAGCTTCATTTCGAAAAAAATACATACCGATGATTCTACTAGACCAAAAACCACACCGAACTGTCAATTTAGGTTTATATTCACCTAAATCAGTTTTTCATGAATAATTTGTGGATTTTCTTCGCACCAGAATCGACAGTTTTGTTTATTTACCGCACCACTCAGATGAAAGTGAGCCTTATCGAAGAAAACGATTTTCTTAAAAAAATCGTTATCGTTTTCAAGTTGTTTCAATGCAAAATCAGCAAATTCACGACGTTTACGGTCCAATGGCTTCAGTTCTTGAGTGAGAATAATTTTATACGGATGCAACCCCAAATCCTTTCTCAAAATCCGCCAGGTTGTGGTTAGAGACAGTCCCAATTCTTGAGAAAGTCTTGGAATCGACAAATTGCTGTCTTCAGCAACACTTGCCTGAACGGCAGCAATATTTGCATTACTTCGAGCGCTTCTTTGTCTTGAACATTATGTAAAGAAAATGTACGCTCAAGATTTTCAATAATTTGACGAATAGCGGGCACACTTGGACGATTATTACGACTATAAAATGGCAAAAGCGAACGAAAAGTTGCAATTGGAGAACGATTATTTTGATAATAAAACTGAATAATTTGTAAACGTTGTTCTTGCGTATATCTCACCATGATGAAATTGAAAACATTGCTGAATACAATGAAACAAAAAATGACCGATCATGACATATTACAAATGGCCGAAACGTCACTTAAAAATCATATCATTCCTATTGGAAAACCCTATTTATAGATTCTATAGAGTGAAGGTGGGGTTGAAAAGTGATTACCTAAATGCATATTTTTTTTTTGAAAGATGATCAATGTTTTAAGTGAACAATTTTTCTTGTAACACTTGCTTCTATTTTTATTGTTTATTTTATATTTTTAATTAATTATGTCATGGTCTGATATAGATCGTCATATACCCTTGAGCCATACTCAAGCCCCTGAGCTTAAGCCGCACCACCAGACCACTTCAAGGGTCACTGTGGTGATATTATTTTTTGACAACGTGTGTCTAACGCTAAAGTGTTGACTGTTAATTTCCGTTAACGAAATAGCCTTTGTCATACGGTATAAACCTCTCGCACAGCGTTATTCTTTTGTTGAAATTTTCCAAAACGTTTTCGCATAAATGTGGCTATATTTCACAAACAACACGCCGTATTTCCTCTTTAAGATCAACTGTTTCAAGCTTATTCTCATACGAAAAAATAGAAATGAAAATAAAACATTTAAGGCCATTTTTGAGATGTAGATTTTTGTTTAAATTTTATTTTCGAGTAAACAGAATAAAACAAAAAAATTTGGTGTTTTAATATAAAATAAGGGTTTAAATTAACAATAAAAATCTATTGCGACTTAGTTTAAAACCAGAAGCTAAAATAGTGTGGAGCTTGGTTCTGCGAGAGCATGGTTCAACGCTAATAGAACAATTACTTTTGTTTTATTGATTTTTCGTGGATTTATATCTCATTGTTTTATATATCTCTAATCGAGGTGGGTTTAGACGTTGAAAGTTTGGTTTCGAACTAATGAAACATTGAATTATGTAAATTTAAAAATTCGGTCGTCTCATCAGACTGCAGTGACCAACAATGCCTCAGTGAATTAAAATATAATTACTTCTAAGTAATTTCTGGCTATCACCCAGAATAACCCAAAATATCATAAAAATCAATAAATTCATTATTTCAATTTAAATACACCGACCGAAATGGCACAGTGGTTAAAGCTTTGGCGTATGGATCGGGAGGTACCGGGTTCGAATCTCGATAAGGGCAGGATGCTAATGGAATTTACATCAACAGATTACGATCTGTGATGAAATGGAACACATCTATAACCCCCTGTCGAAATGCAAAACTCATGGGCCGACCCATCTTCCAGTGTAGGCTGGCATGGAGCTATGCAATGTGCAGATGGTGATAAAGTCAGATTTATATACGTCCTCGGTTTGGCTGGCAGCGACGTAAAAGTAAGGACGTAAAAAGCAAACCGCGAAAGAGTTTGGAGAGCCTTGGCCCCAGAATAGATTGCAGACAAACAACAACAAAAAAATTAAATACATGGTTAAATTTCGAGTTTACGAAGGATTTGACAAATGCATATCGAAGCATAATAATCCGCTAAGGCATTGTAAAATTATACTTCAAAAGTTCAAAATAGAAGTTCAAAAGTTCAAAATATTTGTACTCATTCTGATGAGACACCCGAATTTTTGATTTAAAGAATACAACGTTTCAGTAGGTCGAAACCAACCTACTAACGTCTTGGTCGATATAAAATAGTTTAAATATTTATCAAAATTAAACAATTTGTTATTATAAATTGGGCAAATATTCCATTAGCGCGCCCTTCAATTTTTATATCTATTAGACCTTTTATTGTACCGACCGAAATTATAAAAGTTTGTTACATTTTCAACTGAAATAAGACCGAACTTCTCCGCTCTTTCTTATTGTGGGAGTTGCAGATTTATGCCGATTTTGTAGGTTGCGATTTTTTTTATAAAATGAAAGTATTAATTGTCCAGTGGATTTAATTTCCTTTGAAGAAAATAATTTTTCTTTACTCACAATATATCTACCACAAAAAGGAAAAACAAAGCAACAGTTGAATTTTTGCAGTTTGGTCGTTGCAACATGTAGCGGCCTGTTTCTTCAATTACAAGAAACACCGCACAATATACTTAATCACAAACGGACGAATCTCCGTTGACTGAACTATTTATCAACGGACAATTCTCCGTATAAATAAGCACATTCCATAAGAATATGCAACAACCGTCTTCCCATACAAAATCGGTACATATAACAAAACAATTTTGTACCCATTACAAAATTACCAAATTTCATTATCATACCGATTTTCATATCAATCAAAATCGTTACAAATAAATCAATTATCATTGAAACGAACGATATTCCAATTGTCTCATAGATGCCACCATAATTATCGTGATAACCAAGACACAAAATATACAAATTAAATAATGGCACGGTAGTTATTAAAATCTTATTATAGATGCCCCCCATCATCATTAAATGATTGTGATAACCGAAGACACAATTATTTAATACCAGTTAGCATGATGGCGGGGCAGGTAGAACAAAAGTAAATTTAACATTGCAATACCGTTCATAGGCGTACGTACGTCTATATTACAAACAAATTGGTAACCAGCTGAAACCAGATTTGGTGGATGCATTTCAGATTTTTATTACCTTGTTTACCAAAAAGCGAAAGCTCTGGATCAATTCAATTTTTATTGCATCCAGATGATCTTAAAAATTTTGTATACAAGTTATACAAAATTTTGAAAATATTCTTAATCAGTTTTGAATTTTAGAGAAGCAGCAGCCGCTGATCAACATCCAGCAATCATTATTTTTTCAAATAAAATATTTTATTAATTTTAAAATTAAACTAAATTTTGTTTTTCATTTTATTATTATTTTATTAATTTATACCAAGTGCTCCGCATCGCTTTATTTCACTTCTGCATCACAACAACACGTTATATCTAGTGACCCTTGACGACGGTTTTTACCGTTCACGTTAGTTTTTTCAACATTTTAAATAACGATTTGAGAGGTGAAAATAAAAGTTTATTTTTTTTTATATCGAAAAAGTGCATGTGCAGTGTTTTATTTATTTAATAAATTTAAAATACCACGACGGGTTTTGTCAAATAGTGGCCTAAGCCCGCACCAGTCGTAAGCGCACTATTTTCATAAATCGTCAAAAATTCCCTGATTGTTTTTTAGAAATAAGTGTCCATTCCGACACTATTTCTAAAAATTCACAAGTTCTATTTTGCTCTGGTCGAAAACCACGGGTCAAACGAGCAATTAAAAAAAATTATTATATAATTATAATATAATTAAAAGGTGCAATTAAACATTTTTTTTACGTGTGTGAAAACAATTAACATCAAAGCAAAATCATTCCATTTTGCGCTTAAACCAATATGCATAATGCCAGCAAAGTCAAAACATTTGACAAGGCTACCAGCGTTTTAGGAAACCAACCCAACGTGTTGATTCTTGACTGCCGAAATAATGTTCAACGCGAACAAAATCGTTAGCGACAAACAAAAGTTTGCGCACACTGTGCTATCGCTCTCGGCAACGCAGGCAGAGAAGATCAATTTCATTTTAGAAGATCCTCCAAGCCGAGATAGATACCAGTCAATTAAAAGAGTACTAATTGAACGCTACTCCATTTCCGAGGAGCCGAATTACAATCAATACTCGGCACAATCGACATAGGCGATTACAAACCATCGGACATGTTACTCCGAATGAAATCGTTGGCCGGCAAGAATTTCACGGCTAATGTAATTATAAAACTATGGATCAGGCAACTCTCTGATTACATACAAACAGCGTTGATCCCGCAGCAGGACAAATCTGAAGAGGATCTCGCTCATATTGCTGACAAATTACACGATTTGGTTGGCGCACGAAATCAAAATTTCAGTTCGATAAATCGCGAGACGCGTACATGTAACTCACAAATACATACGCCAATCGCGTTCACAATCGCCCTGGAGACAAACATCTCTCCCTTGTAAATTACAATCTCCAGCAACACAGGGAAGTTTCATTCGAAAAAACAACCGACAAACGCCAAAATACCAATTTCCACAAAAGGGACCCGCAAATCGGTTCCTCTTAAGGTCGTAGCGGCAGGCTTAAGACAAGCGCAATACAGCCGCTTATTTATAAGGGATTTGGAAATAGTATCACGTTTCTGATTGATACCGGCGCTGATCTCAGCGTAATCCCTTATCATAAATACTACCGCTGCGGAACAAATCGCAATCCCGATTTAGTTCTGTCAGCAGTAAATGGTACCACAATAAATACTTTTGGTACCAAATTACTTAACGTTGACATTGGATTAAGACGTTCTTCGCGTGTTTAGCATTTATTCTTGCCAATGTCAACCGCCTCATCATCGGTGCGGATTTCCTAATGAAATTCGGTTTATTAGTGGATCTGAAAAATCGCAAATTGATTGATCCATCCACTAAGCTTACTACCAACGCTACTTCAGCACTCGTTGACACGCCATCACCATTGTTCTACATAATCAACAATGGCTATGGAGCATTGTTAAAGAAATGTTCTTCTTTAACAGCTCCACCAAACTACAACTCTCCGGTAAGGCATAATGTAGTACACCATATCGTGACTACAGGCCATTTACCATTTGCAAGACCACGTAGACTTGATCCAATTCGACACAAAGCAGCATTCTTAGAATTCCAACACATGGTAGAACTAGGAATCTGCCAACCTTCTTCTTCAGCAATATCATGTCCGTTGCACATGGTGAAGACGAAGGACAATGACTGGAGACCATCACGGTTAAAAATGTAAGGATAAAAATTAGTTTTAGCCCAAGTATGAAATTATTTTGAATAAATTTTATTTAATTTGGAACATAAAATACATTCTTTTCGTTAACCTAAATATTATTCTCGCTTATTAAATGATTTTCATTCTTATTTTGTTTATTGTTTATCCTTTTTTTAAAAACAAATTTTATTCTTTCGTGCTATTTTTTGCATAAATAAAAATGTAACTTTTTAATGATGATGTTTGTCTATATTCAACCTAAAATATTTTAAATTTTTGCAAAATTAATGGCTATTAACTAAATGGTTCATTTTATTCCAAATTGAATAAAACTTAACAAAATAATTTAACCTTAAAAGTATAAATAAAGAATCTTTCTTCCAGTTTTAGTAACTAAAGCATGATGTGCTAATTTTAATCTAAAATTTATATACTAAGGGCATCCCAACTAATTTATTTTCATGTCAATATCGACCGCATCATAAAAGTTTATCAATTTATCGGAACTTCACTGTTGATGCCAAATTAATTCGCAACTGCAGGTTATTGAGCCAATCATTTGTTGTTGGAATAAGGACTCCTTAATTAAAATATTGTATCTAAAGGCATCTGATTTTGAAACACCATATATTGTGCTTTATTATGTCCAGGTCATATAATGCTTGCTCTCTTTCAAACCAATTTAACGATACACAGCGAAAGATTAATTTTTATAATTCGTCATTATTGTATACCTTCACTACAAATGAATCTTTCACTGTGTGTTCTTAAATTGGTTAATGCTATCAGATGAACTAACTCAGAAACTTATAGTTCAAATGACAGCCTCTGTGTATACCAACAAAAATATTTTTTATTAATCTTTTTCATCCATCAAATTCCCAGAGAGATTGTCACGTCCACTATACCTCTCGCGGCAACGAAGCGGATTGGAAAATGCATATAAATAAAATCGAAAACAATTGCTCTCAATCAAAGTAGCCAAGAAAATTTGTGTTGATTTCCATACAAATCATTTTGTATGGTTTTGTACAGGGTCAAACGCAATAAAAAAATTACGTATTTAAAACAAAATTTTCTTTATACTAAGTGCGTGTTTCAATTGGTTTAAATGCCGCATAAAAAGTTAAAAAGTTAAAAATTGTGGTGAATAAAAATGTCAAACTTTTTATCTGCTTCAAGAGCTGATAAAATTTTTATGTGGAAAACATTTGGCTGACAAAAATATTTGTTTGTAAACAGAAATTTGGCATGTACAAATTTTGAGGAAAATCGTAATAATTTAGATGTAAACTGACCATAATTAACTAATATACATTGAAATAGTATTTGTTCTACATATTCTCATATTTAAATGTGCTATATACGTTCATAATTACACATAAAATAATCAACCATGTTATTGTCAAAATTTTAACCAATTGAAACAGATAAAAAGTTAAAAAAAATTTACCACGATTTTTTTTTAACTTTTTAACTTTTTATGCGGTATTTAAACCAATTGAAATACACAGTAATTGTATGAACATCCATAGGAATTTCTATGATACTATGATTTAAAATTTTGTTTTATGTTTTTTATATGCAGTTTTCAATGCGCAATCGATTCGCTCCCGCGAGTTCAATAATCGACGTATATATTACGGTAATCTCAAAAATTTAACTCATGATTTTCGAGATTAGACGCATCGAGTAGAACAAATGGATATGTAAATACTGTTAGAAATGGTTGATACTGTATAATACGTATGATGTAGTTCTTTCAAGCTTAACGTATAAAAGTAAATTTCGAGACAATCAAAGTAACAAAACGACTAGGAAAACAAAATATTGAGGTGCGAACATAATATATCGTAAACTACAACATACAACATGTTCCCAAATTAATATCATTGTGATATGATTTTGCAGATAGAGCAGTTTTCACGATAAAACATTTTTCTCCACTTATAAAACATTAAGAAATTTAAAGTTGTCAACCCCACTCAAAATTAAAAATGTACTACGAGTGTTACTGAACAATTAGCTTCAATAGTTTGATAAAACGCCTGATAATAACTGATATTCATACTTATTTAACTAAAAATTGAAGAGAAAACTATGTTTTGTCCTTTTAAGTATACAAATATTTTTGTCATTTTCATTCAATTTTGCATAAAATCTGAACAAATTATTTAGCTTTAAAAAGATAAATTTGTATGTTGTTCAGTTCAGAAATCATTTAAAATTTTAAATTGTATGTCTTTATCTTTTATATTACTTTTGTGGAGAAGTAAGGGATAGCACTCTTTTTCAAAAATTATTTTGATTTAGTTTAAATTATTTTGACTTAAAAATTTAGTTAACAGTTGCTGATAATTTGAAATGGTTTTGCTGTGAATTAAGAGGTAAGTTTTTGTTCCTACACAATTTATGTGGTTATATAATTATAATGACGATTATAATAAGCAACACTTAATTTGAAATATGTATCTCTCAACAGCAACACATACAGATGCATCTATAATGAGCCCGCACTCAGTTACGCTACAGGGACACGGATGGAAATTGTCTTTTGTTTGAAAATGTAAGGGTAAATAAATAATACAAATATGTATTTGATAATTTTTTCTTATAAACATTTTTGAATTCTTTAGGCCAGAAACTAGTTAGATGCAACTAAACAACGTACTAACTCATTGAGGAGTATGGAATATGTAATCGGCTTGATATTTCACCCGACATTCAGGAACATGGTAGGAAATTCATGGATCCCAAGTTTTTTACATGCGGATAGGATGCAATCATCGTAATTTTCATAAACTAATGTATATATGTATTATAAATTGCCAATATTTTAAATAAAAAACTATGTTTTATTATCATAATTTCTACTCTTTTTCAACTGAAATTTCATTAAAAAATCATTGAATTTGATTTGTAAGAAGAATAAAATTTTTTCCTGAATTGTATAAAATATGCCAATGATAAATATTATTGTTGATAAATATTATTGTTTGTGACTTATTTTTTATATGCCAAGAAGAGCAGATTTAGTAATTTTCAACGTGCAAACTCTATTTTATATTTGAGCACTTTTTACTCCTGGATAAAGAATAAAAATTATCATTGTTCGATAGATAAATTTTAATCTTTTGAGCGATAATAAAATTTGTTAAAAATAGGACAAAATAATTTTAATTTTGAAAGTATAAATTTTATTTATTTGGGAAGTATAATTTTAATCCTTAGAAAAGGGTGGACGTATAGTTATTCCGCAGAAGTATAGGAAAAGGATGGGATTCAACCTTTTATTTTTAACCGTGTGGGGACTACAGAAGGCTTAACGCTGTCACTATTCCTGACCGTTACCCTATTCCCCACATTCAAAACTTTTCCATGCAATTACATGGATGTTCAATTTTTTCAAAAATAGATCTCGTTAGGGCATATCATTTAATTCCAATTGCTCCTGACGACATACATAAAACCGCAATTACCACACCATTTGGCATGTTTGAATTCACTCGAATGCCATTTGGTCTCAGAAATACTGCACAAACATTCCAGCTTTTCATCATCGAAATCGTAAGAGATCTCGATTTCGTTTTTGTTTATATTGACGATGTTTTCGTAGCATCTAGAGACGAGAAGCAACACTTACTCCATTTTCTAACAACTCTTCCAAAAATTGTCAAATTATGGCGTCAATATTAACACAGCAAAATGTGTGTTTGGGACAAGCAATTTTGACTTCCTCAGTCATAAAATTTCTCCTAATGGCATTCTGCCGTCTGAAGGACGAATTAATGCAATTAGAGAATTTCCAGCACAACAAAACGTTAAGCAAATACAACAATTTGTCGGTATGGTAAACTACTACCACCGATTTATTCCAAAACTCGCTGAGATACTTGCTCTAATTCACTCACAATTGGCAACACTTCTCAAAAAAGCCAAAACGCCTAAAAATTTTTCTTGGTCTGAAGAATGTCAAAATGCATTCCTTCAGTTCAAGAAGTGCTTAGAAAATATTACTCTTTTAGCGCATCCGCTAAATGCAACAAAATACTGCATCACTATTGATGCTTCTAGCACAGCAATAGGCGGAGTCTTACAGCAATTGAATAAAGGCACTTGGGAACCGAGAAAGAAATTATCAGATGCCAAAAGCAAATATTCGGCATTTGACCGCGAATTGCTTGCAATCTTCCAAGCAAATTAAGCACTTTCGCTATTTTGTCGAGGGTCGGGAATTTACTATTTTCACCGACCACAAACCGCTTATTAGAGCAATTACCTCTAAAGCGGAGCAAAACCCAAGGCAAGCACGCCACTTAGATTATGTCTCTCAGTTTACGACAGACATATAGCACAAGGCAATGTGGTCGCCGACACACTTTCTCGGACTTCTGACCACGAGCTTGCCTCCGTAGCAACTCGCTACGACATTACAACAATCGCAAAATCACAAGCTAGAGATCAAGAACTACCGAACTTACTCTCTAGTACAGTTCGAATCAAAACTATTCGCTGAGCTTATGCAACTCTTAGGCTCACATCGAATACGAACAACTGCCTATCACCCACAAGCAAACGTTATGGTTGAGCGCTTTCATCGCCAACTAAAAATAGTTCTAAAAGCTCGTGCAAATACCGTAAACTGGAGCTCAGAAATTCCAATCATATTGTTGAGAATTAGAGCAACAGTCAAAGATGACCTAAAATGTACACCAGCAGAACTCGTGTATGGTCAAATGATCAAACTACCTGGAGAATTCTTTGTGGAACACCCACTTATATCCCAGGTAACCACTGACACAGTGATTGATCAATTGCGCTCGACGATGAACAAGCTCATCCCAACGGACACGCGTAAAACCAATCAAAGCGACATATTCGTACCAAAGTCACTGCAAACTTGTGACTACGTTTTCGTACGAATAGACAAAGTTCGCACTGGCCTCACACCACCATATGAAGGCCCATACAAAGTGATACGATGACTTCGTAAGCACTTTGTTTTGCAAATCAGAGACAAACATCAATCTGTCTCTATTGATAGACTCAAACCAGTCTATGGAATACTGAGTTCTCCCGATCAAATATCGGGAGTGAAGAAAACTTTCCGCGTTTTTGGCTAACACAAACTTCACTCAACTCCAACTCATAAGTTCCAACCACAATCGCTGGTGGACATCAAGACAATATATTTCATATGACGATCATACATCGCAAACAATGATACATCAACTATCATCAAAAAATTTTCGCTGGTAAACAAATTACATCACCGCTACTATTATAATGATCATACATCATTATAATAGTACAATTCTCAAAACTCCATCCACAAACGCTGGAGGACACAAAAACCCACAAAAGGAGGGACCTTTTCACTGAGGAGGGAGTGATGTAGCGGCCTGTTTCTTCAATTACAAGAAGCACCGCACAATATACTTAATCACAAACGGACAATTCTCCGTAGACTGAATTATTTATCAACGGACAATTCTCCGTATATAAATAAGCATATTCCATCATAAGAATATGCAACGACAGTCTTCCCATACAAAATCGGTACATACAACAGAACAATTTTGTACACATTACAAAATTACCCAAATTTCATTATCGGATCGTCGTAGAAGAAAGACGCGTTTTTGTCTTTCTCTGTGTAGTGAAAGTTGAAATTTCTTTTAAAGTGGTTTAATTTTTTTATTTTAAAGTGATTGCGGTTATAGTTATATAATATAAATTATAATAAAAATTTGTTTAATTTTAATTTTAGTAACATTAATACTGATAAAGAGATAAAAAAGATTGTGTGGTGCGCGGCAATGTGGGTGTATTACACTCATTTTTGTGTACGTGGTGCGATTCCAAAGGATTTTTAAGGGAAGTGTTTTTATTATTTGTTTTTCATGTTTTATTGAATTTTTAATTTAAATTTAAAATTTTAATTTTATTTATTTAAATGTGTTTTATTAATTGTTGTAATAAGAAAAACGCATTTATAATATATCGTCGAGCAGTGATATGGTATGGTTTGCGTGTGTGTGAGTGCGAGTTGTATCCTTTTTGTTAGTATATACAATGCCTTCTATACTACTGGCCTTTTACTACTCTCATTTTTCGCACATGACGTCAATTTAAGTCTATACCGAGACTGCGCAATAAGAATTTTAGGATATTTACACTAACAAAGCAACTAGAGAAAGCAACAACAACGTCGACTTAGCGTGTCGTCATCATTTGGTGTAAGCGGCCAGTAGTTTAGAAGGCATTGGTATATACAAGAAGAATACATATTGAAAAATGTAAAAGAGAAAATATTCTTGTTTTTATGTACATACATTTTTTTTGTATATATGTACTGTTGTATGTATAAAAGAATGCGGTGTGTTTTATCGTGATGATCAAAATAAAAAGGATCATTGAAATTACGAGGCGTATTCGCGCGTGTGTGTTTTTGTTACTATGGGAATTGTATTTTCGAATATTTTTTGTTTTGAAATGAATGAGTAAATTTGTATGTGATATATGGTATATATAAGAGAGTGTGTGTATTACGTATGTATAGTAATATTCAAATCTTAAAAAAAAAAAATTTTTAACTGTTCTGCGCAGCTCTCAGTGGTGTAGAATTTTTTTTATAAAAATTTTGATGGGTCGCATTTATCTTAGATAGTAAACTTAAATAAAATAATAAATAACCATGAAAAAGAATTATATTTCAGTTTTAATACACAAAACATTCAAAATTATTATGTATTTATGTTATTACAATCATATATCAAGTGAAAATTAATAGTTCTAAAAAAAAAAAAATATTGCACGCCTTTGGAAACAATGACAACATTTAATTTTGGTACGAACTAGGGAAAATAAATAACCAAATGTGATTCGTATCGCACAAAACCACAACAACAAAAAAGTAAATTCAGTTTTCAATTTAATGGAATTTTGAATTAATACTTTACTTATCGAATTAAATATCATTTTAATTTATAAAATCTAAACTTTGTGTTTTAATTGTATCTTAAAATTCCTATTCCATTTAAATACAAATACAACATAAAAATGTAAACAATAAACATGAATATTATACTTAATACATCACTGTGCACCCGCCATATTACTTCTGCGCGAGAACTGTCAGAATTCCAGCGAGATTTGAATACTACTATATGTAAAATATATGTACTATATTTAAACACTACGTTTCTTTTTTAGTTTTTTCCACAAATTTGTGGAGGAGGCTGAAGGGGAGGCGTAGTGTTTAAATATAGTAAAATGAATTTCCACCAAGAAATATCGGTACGAAACGTATCACATAAAATATATGTATATATCCCTTTTCTTGCCAAACAAATCTTTTATTTTATTTTTTTAGTGTGTGTTGGCCCAGAATGCATTTCAAAAATAAGTTTTTGACATGATTCTTTTGCCTTACCCACACAATTGTGATGGCAGACAGGAAAGGGGATGTGGATAATATGTATATGTAATATAATTGACTGTTTTTATTTATAATTATTTTAATAATTAGTTCAATATATTATTATATATGTGTAAAATCCATTTATCATTTATGTTATTGTGTAAAACATTTTCGATGTGCATATCCATATTGCGGTTGCTTGAGTCCGGTAGCTTTTTCGTTGCTTTGTACTTTACCTATACAATTATAAGTTTTATGGGTGGGGTGATCGGGGAGACGGACAGGGGTTGCCGCGGTGTGGACGTACACGATGTTATATTGGGTGAACTATGCGAAGACATTTTAAAATGATTTTTTCCTACAATTTTTTACACATACATAGAAATTTATCGATGAGCTGGGACTCATGTGACGTGTGTGCGCGTGAATGGTTTTTTTTTGAGGTTAGAAACCGGTCTCAACTCAAATGAGTCATCGTGTGATTTCCCCAATGTAATTTAAATTCATTGATAGGTGTTATTATTATTTATTTTTGTTACAGTCTAATTAAATGGTTTATAATTTATTTAATTAAATTATTTTTCTCCATAATTATTAATAATGCGCGGTAAAAATTTGTATTTGAAAAAGTTTTAAAGATTTGTATCGCCGTGGTATGGATGGGTGACACAACTGAAAAAAATGAACGTTTTCCGTTAATTCACTAGAAAGATGCGCAATATTAGTATCCATATCCCTCAATAAAAACAGTTTTATTTTTCCTTCATCGAAAATGATAGAGCACAAAGTGCCATTCTTCGTTTTAGGATTTTGGAATCTAATAACGTAATTAGCATTTTTTGTTTTTGCTCTCCTGCAAAATTTTAATTTTTGAGTTGTGTCTCTTTTTCATGTCATGAGCGATATGTGTTACGGCATGGCAAAGGGAAAATGGTTTTTAATTTTTATTTTCGTTGTAACGACAAGTAAATCTTTGATGTGCCTCGGGCTATTAATGTTGGTTATTCATTTAGATTGCTTACTGCTGGCACTGTTTTCTATGAAAGAATTTATCCGACTCAACAATATTTCTCGAAACAGTTTCGCAATTGCATGGGAACGTCAGACACAAGTATTGATGAATTCTAAATCCTATTCAATGAATTGCTCATGCACCAATTATGTAAGAAGCATTCCGCGTGGTTTTATTTTCCGTTCGTGCTACCACCTCACGTAAACCTTGTATTTTTTTGAATGACTGAGATGTGCGAAATTGTCTCAGTAATCTGTTTCTAGATAGTATACTGCAGAAGATACATAAATTAATTTTTGGGTATGAATTGGGCTGGATTGGAATTCTAGCAAACTTCAGCTTTGGGAAGCTGGATTTGACTGGTTCATCTCTTAGCGGGTTAAGCGAAGTTTGTTTCAGCTATGGTGAATAAACGAACTGGATAGTTAATTGGCCGATTGCTTTCGGATTTGTTTTGTGGAAAAATCCAGAACTTCATCCGGGAGTTATGTTGGAGTCGCAATTTAGCTCAACATACAAGATTCGAACATGATTGATTAATAAATTGCTTAGGACGGTCGAATTCCAAAACTTCGCAAAATACCATTTTTAAATCCCCACCCAATTCTGAATACCTGATTTGAAAATATATATTTATTAATATGATCCCCAAGTTCCATTTAGAATGGTCGAATTGTAGAACTTCATCAAAGAGACACGTTAAAATCCCAATTTAAGCTGACCTTTCTTATTAGAATCCTAGCCCAGCACTTCAAAATGAATTTTAAAGTTGTAGGTTAGGAGGCGGCCTGGTTTAATTCGTTATATCCGAAACCCAAAATTTCGTCAAATTCAGCTTTGCACACTGAATTTGACCATCATTTGTTGAGAAATGGCCTAGTTCCATTGAGCATAATGTTATAGTGCCAATCCAATTCTGCACACCATATTTGACAGAAATTGGTTGAGGAACGATAAAGCTCCATTGCCATGCTCGGCATAATATGTCCTGTGCAGTATAAATTACTTGGTAATTAATCGAATATGTACCATTGCCTTTGGGATGCCTCACATATTTTTTATTAAATACTTATGGATTTTAGAGTAATTTTTAATATAATTTAAACAATTATGGTTTCAGGAAATTCTACTTTAAGTTGTGGAATTGCATTAGGATTAAATTAATAAATGTTTATATTATTTAGGAAGCCGGAAAATATTAATTTAGAATTAAATTTCAGGAAATCTACCGATGTAGGTGAAATAATATTCCTTTGAAATATTAATGGATGGTTCACAAGCCAAACCGATTAACTCCATTTTTAGAATATTTGTAAATTTTAATATCAACCTACTTGATTGGCTCCTAACGGTATATATTCAAAACAAATTTTTGGAATAAGAAGTGTTAACACCACTAAATGACAAAATTAAAAGTAACTAAAGTTGCAATTTATGAGGAATTTAAAAAAACCATTTTCGTATTTTCTCAACTTTTTGTTTTACGGAGTTAATCGTTTTGGCAAATGATGCATCCAATTGCAGATTGTGTAGATTAGAATTGCCTTGTTAATGTGTTACTAACTATCGACTTTATCTAGGTGTTTGTAACCGGGCTGATTCAATCAATCAACTTGTTTAGGAAGCCGAAAAGCATTAATTTAGAATTAAATTTCAGGATGTACGTGAAATAATAAAATTTTTCCCTCAGGTTGCTGATTTAAAGAAGCAATTGTTGAAGACCAATACCATCGTTATCCATTAAACCTATTAAGCCTTTATCCTCCCTCCAGTAGTTAGAAGTAGATTAGAATTGTGTTGTGCCGTACGATCGCTAGGTGTCTGAAACCGGGTCGTTCCGTCCCAAAAAAAAAAAAAAAAAAAAATTACCTTTCCTATCCCTCCTATTGTTATGTGTAAACAGGCTGTAGGAATAGGCCCGGCGTTATCCGGGACCACCTGTCAAGTACTTGGTTCTACAGTCCAATCAATCAATCAATCCAATCAATTACAAAATTACCAAATTTCATTATCATACCGATTTTCATATCAATCAAAATCGTTACCAATAAATCAATTATCATTGAAACGAACGATATTCCAATTGTCTCATAGATGCCACCATCATTATCGTGATAACCAAGACACAAAATATACAAATTAAATAATGGCACGGTAGTTATTAAAATCTTATTATAGATTAAATGATTGTGATAACCGAAAATACAATTATTTAATACCAGTTAGCATGATGGCGCGGCAGTTAGAACAAAAGTAAATTTAACATTGCAATACCGTTCATAGGCGTACGTACGTCTATAATACAAACAAATTGGTAACCAGCTGAAACCAGATTTGGTGGATGCATTTCAGATTTTTATTACCTTGTTTACCAAAAAGCGAAAGCTCTGGATCAATTCAATTTTTATTGCATCCAGATGGTCTTAAAAATTTTGTATACAAGTTATACAAAATTTTGAAAATATTCCTAATCAGTTTTTTAATTTTGGAGAAGCAGCAGCCGCTGATCAACATCCAGCAATCATTATTTTTTCAAATAAATTTTTTTTCTTAATTTTAAAACTAAACTAAATTTTGTTTTTCATTTTACTATTATTTTATTAATTTATACCAAGTGCTCCGCATCGCTTTATTTCACTTCTGCATCACAACATCACGTTATAAACCTGATGAGTAGACCAACTTTTTATTAGTACGAAACCAAGTTGCCAAGAAGAGACCTAAGGAAGTTCTCATTTAAGGGTTCGTGTACCTTTACACAAGTACCCTGGGGTTAAAAATGGGGGAGTGTATTTTTCTACTTGTAGTAGATATATTGTAAGTAAATGGCTTCTTTGTTTTCTATGACTTGAACAGTCGTAAAGATAAAAATAATATTTTGTTCGAAAAGCCGAAAATTTTTTAAATAAAATAATGTTACTTCAAAACGTTGGAAATAAATAATATAGTAATGGTATATGTGTTTGTGTTAGTGCGAATGCGCGCCATTTAATTTTTTTTTGGATATGACATTTCTAGATAACGGGGTAGATAGTCGATCGGCCAGCAAGCGAAGCAAGCAATTTGCTAGCCGAAATCAAGACTACTCAATCAATTATACCAAAGAAATTTATGTGAAATTCTATTTACCAAAATCCGGCAAAAAAATTGATGTACATCAAAAATTTTGTTCTATTTGCCAGAAAAAATCAATTTTTTTTATGTACATCAATTTTAATTTTTTCGTAAATTTTTTTTTTGATGAAGAAATACCAATACAAAATGAAACGTCAATTTTTGTAGAAACGTCAATCGGTGTGTTAAACTACTAATCAATTAAGCATGTGTTTTAAATTTAATTGAAATATATTGTAATCGTTCATTAATAAATATGTGACGATTATTCGTTCGGAAATATATACATATAATTTCGTATAGTGGAGTGCACAATTGATGTCGTTTTGACGTGCCATTTCTAAACCTATTTAATATCTCCAATACATACATAAAACCACACCAATTTTGATTATTTGTTCTATTTGAACCATAAATTTCACATTGATTTGGAAAAGTAAATAGAATTTCACATTAAATTTCAAACTACATTTTACATAAAATTTTTGTTTATTTTTGCGGTTACAGTAAAATTTACGGCTTCAAAAATTAAACAGCAACTTTTTGTGTTGTTTTACATTCAACTGTTCAATCGCAAAAAAAAACAAAAATCTTATTGAAAATATAATTTGAAATTTAAATTTCCTTGGTAAAATTGATTGAGTAGTCAGGATTTCGGCTAGCAAATTGCTTGCTTGCTAACCAATATAGTATCTATCTACTATAATTTAAAATATGTAAATGCAAATATGCTTTAAATAAAATAAAATTTATTAATTTTAGTTTTAAACTAATTGCAAATTCTGGGTTTTTCTGCGAAAAAGAAATTCGACGTCGCATTGAAAAAAAAATTAAAATCGTTACATGACTAAGTTGAGCAGAATCAAAACCGACTCTTTTCCATTTTTTTCTCATTTTCAACAAAAGATAGCTAATTCGTCGTTAATCTAAACACTCTGTTTCTAGACTACTTTGACGCTCCATACTATCATATTTCCTTTTTAAATTAACAATTAAATATAGCAGTTGCCACAAAACCATATCTTTTCCAATTTAAGTGTTGCATTAAAACAGATTATTTCCAATTAAAACCGTTTTTGCAACAAACTACTACAATTCCTATATCAAAGTGCTAACAAAAAAATAATCGTAACAAAACAAAACATTTCCAATATGAAATTTTGACGTATATTTTGGAGGGTTTAAATTTAATTGTGAATGGTTGGGGTTTTCAGTAAATTTTAGATATTTAATTAAATTTACAATATTTATTATAAAAATATTTTATTCTAGTTAAAATTTAATATACGTGTTTTAATGGAAATAAATAAGGTGGTAGAAAATTTGAATCACCGCGCAAAAAGCCGCGAAGAGTAAACGAATGGAAGTCTACACAAGCTAAGTTAGCAAGGTAAAAACTAAATAATTTTTCATTTTTCAAGATAATATCAATTATTTGATTATTTGTTAGATATAAATCAAAAGGCCTCCCGCCAACATTCTCTCACTCTCTCTGGCACTATATCCCATCAAGCGATTTGGCCGCCTTAAATGAGGTTTCATAATCATATTTTCATTTCGGATATTGAGTGATTAATTAATTGATCCTAAACCAGCCGAGAGTTTTTTTCCTTTTCACCGCCGGGAATCGAACGCGGGACCTCCGGTCGCTGGAGCAAGCATGCTGACAACTTTGCAACTGAGGCCACCATCAACATGTGACCTCACAAAAAAAAACAACTCGTATCGATGCCATCAATTGATAGGCTACGATTGCTACTTATTTAACAAGCAATTCTATTTGTGTGATACGAAGCCTTAACAAAATGCTTTCATTATGGGTTATACTAAAATAAGTATACCAGCTACTGATCATAGAGTTGGTGGCACAAAAAAATACCTTACAAAATACTTTGTAAAAACAGAAAAGGCAAATTAATTCGAGGTCCTTTACTTGCATTCAAAGACATTTTGAGGATTGGGCTACAACGTATCAATAGAATCTGTAAACGGTTTTTTGAATCTGGTACAATACCAAAGGAAAATTATGGGGCAATAGAAAAGCTGAGATGTACGAACCTAAAAAGGACGCTGTAAATTTTTTTATTAAAAGCTTCTACGTTCGGTAATTGACTATTGTGAATCAAAAATATCTGCCAGATAATACCTTCCTAGCCATTTATCTATTCAACGAATGTGGAAAATGTTTAACAAAACTCACATAGACTTACAGTTCCAAAATGGTTTTTTAAAAATATATTTCGCACTAATTTCAACGTTAGTTTTAAAACACCACCCACTGACCAATGCTCAAAATGCCTAATGTATAAAGAAAAAATTAAAAACAGTCAAGACGCAGGCGAGAAAACGAATTACATGACTGAAAAACGAATTCACAGCGTACGAGCAAAGACACTTTATTTTTTGTCTACAAAACAATCTGACAATATGATTACATTTTCGTTTGATTGTCAGAATTAGGCAGCATATTTCAGTCGACAGTTGAACTTTTACAATTTGGCTATTGTACAAGGAACTTCAAATATCACCTTATCGAATGAAAAGGTATTCCTATATGTATGGACTGAAGAACAACGACCAAAGGATACAATGAAATATCATCTGTTGTGTTTAATCGCCTCACGACGCCAGCTTTTCTTTAGATATAAATATTATTAGATTATTTTGTAATTGATGCGGGGCTCAAAATAAGAACAGTGCGATGGTAGCTATGTGCTCTTACTGGCTGAAAAATAACGCTCATCCAAACATTAAAGAGGTTCACATAATATACCCTGTCCCGGGCCATTCATATATACTACCGGATCGTATATTTGCCTTGCTCGAAAAACGCACCAAATCCCTGAACACTATTATTGGGCCTGACTATTATAAAAAATATATTCCGATTACGGTGCGGTAATTACAATAGAAAGCCAAGTATGTCCACTAAACGACTGGAAATCTCAGTCAGCTTCATGTTATAAAACGACCAATAACTGGCATTTCGAGTTTAATAAATCGAAACCATTTAAACGTAACTGTTAGTAATTTTAAGACGGGTTGATTGTTTCATTTACTTTGAACAACCAACAAATATTTTTTTTTAAATCGTTTACTACAGTAAGAACCAGTTTTAGGGCAGATTTTTCTTTAAAACATATATATATATTTAGGAGGATATTCGATAACTATCGCATATATAAGACAATGCAGGTTTCAGTGGTTGACACTTAGGCCATTTTTGGCCCATTGGGATCCCACGCATTCACGCCACATCATTAACCCATTCACCTACTCACACAACTACAGTATACCACCTGCACTTTGCAAGCTCCATGTCAACCTCTACATTGACTTGGGCGGTGGGTCGGCGTTGAATTCTGCACTCCTCATGTAACACATTAAACGTCCAGTCGTAACTTTTTTTTTTGTCACCACCAAGAATCGAACCCGGGACCCCCGAATTACATAACAAGCTCTCTACTTACCATGCTATCGAGGGCGACAAAAACTTTTCGATCAGTTTGCCTTAGAGTTTTTGGAAAATAATTGAATTTACCTAAAAGTTGACTTTTACCTTAAGTTTGGCACCGAGCCTTCGTTTGAAATGAATTACATGTGATGTATAAACAAAAATACATCACATGTAATTCATTTCAATTAATAAAGGAAGTAAAACTTCTTATTCGTCGTTTTAATTAAAGTTTTTTATTACCAAAAATGTAAAAAAATGGCATATTTCCACCTCAAAATCATTTTGGCCTCAAAATCAGAGATTTCCAAAAACTTGCTTCAAAACGCAATACATGCTAAATTAAATATCAGATCCTCTAATAATTATCAGAATTATATTTTAGTTCCTGTTTTAATATATATTTAAAATCATCATATATTTAAAAAAAAACAACAATTAAATAAAAAACAACAAAAACCCTAAATTAAATTAAAAAAAATCAACTATTGTGTAGGTAAATTTATTTTTTTATTTTTTAACACATTGACACACACTTTCTTAGTGTGTACTACTCAGGACCTCACATTTGATAACTTTTGTAATTGCAATGATATTTCTTAGCAGAAAGGAATGTATTGTTCAGAATGGAAAAATATGTCAAGTTATTCCTTAAAAAATGAAAATTTTTTGCGTGAACATGTTAATAAAAACCGAATAAGTTGTATGACTGCTATAGCTGATGTCAAAAAAGTAAGATAACGAAACGACATATTGGGATAATGATCGAAGTACAATATACCCATTGCCTTCTCTGTAACCATTGACATCTATGAATTCCAGAGAAGTTGGTCTCTTGCTGCAAGCTAACAATATCGGGCTGACTGTTTAGAATTGTTGTGGAAGGGGCTGCATCTGATTCGTTCGAGATGATGTTCGCGCCCGATTTTTGTATTGCATATTCGGCCGATTTTTGTATTGCATAGATCAGCTCACATATGAAGATGATATCGTGCTTCTTGGCCGGCCTAATAATTATTAAGGGTAATTTAATAACGCTGACTAGCGGGAAATAGGGAAAGAGAAGGGAAATTAGTACATTGGAGATAGGGAAGTTTAGTACATTGATTTATATGGTATTCCATCCCATAAACATTTTCTTACCCCATGTGTTTACATTTTAACCGAAATTTTTTTAGTTCAATTTTATCAACCTCTAACCTAAAGAAACTGTAAAAAAATTGGGTTACAACAAAACTTTTCAACTCATTCTTTAGATTCAGTTTAGTGTTTTTGATTACACTTCCACCCAAATTAAACGAAAATGTGAAAAAATATTCGAACTCAAAGTTTTATATACATCAATACCCAATTTTTGAGCATACCTGTCGAACGGCTTCTAAAGGAAGATTTTAATCAAAATGTAGTGGGTTTTGACGCAAATTAAAAAAAGGCACAAAAAATTTAAACGTTTCCTATTGAGTGATTGTACACGTGCATTAACAATTATTTCCGGTTTTTAAAATTCATTTATATTCATTGAATCATCCTGTATTTTCTACATAATTGATGGATTAACAAGTCAATCAAACAAATATTCAATAGTAGTTCTCTCGTGAGGCTATTATATCTAGCTAATATCAAAATATTTTCCACAAATTATTTTTTTATATTTCCCCAAAACACAGATTTCCAAATAAAAAAAAAATAAAAGTCGTCTGCAAAAATATAAATGTAGTGATGTATTAATATAAATGATGTAATATAATCGAATTAATATCCATTTAATTTACAAATGAATAAATATGAAATGTTAAAAATTGTAAAAAATAATCTGTATATCCTTAAGTAAAGTCTCCGAAGATAAATACAAAGTAGGTACATAGAAATGTTTCGTTTAATTTTCCATAATATGAAAGTATGTACAAGAGGATAACAGTCTCTACACACATAATGTACATAAATTGATATTAAAAATTAATTAATTCATTTATGTAAATGTTATTTATTTAAATTATTTTAAATTTAATGTTTTTAGGTTCTTTAATTTTAAATTACGTACGAGTGTACTGTACCTGTATAAGTTATTAATATTTCATTGGCATAATCTAAAATCAATTAAATTTTTTAGTTTTTTTTCCCTTAGTATTAGATTTAAATATTAATTACATGCGATACAAATGAAGTTTATTATAGAACTGATGATATATTGGGTTGAACGAGTATGATAATACATATTGTCTCTGTAGTCAACTTTATTATATGTTTATACACAAGAGCACAATGGTTTGCACATATTAGAATTTTGATCCTTCGTAAAATATCAATTATCTAGTCTTATTTGATATTTCATTCACGAGAGGGAAGATCAAAGTTTTGGCATATTAATTAGATGCAAGCACACACTACCTTCATTTAAAGATAACTGCCCAACGGTTTTGACTAAAAATTACAAATAGTTTTTCCACCGAGGTGTTAGAGAGCTCTCATACTTTTAGGCTAAAAAATTACTTTTTTGGACTTCAATGATATAGCAATAATGATAAGTTTTCAAACAATTCCAGGTCAAAATTTTCATAATTACTTTATAAACTTTATTTCACTTGGTAAAATATTGTTGTCTTAACAGGTTAACATTATATAAATATTCATTGTATGTAAAGGGTTATCCAATTCGAGGTTGATAAAGTAAACTTAAAAAAAACACACAAAATATTCGGAATGTATTGTAATTTTTATTTCATTTTACAGATTGATCCTTGCCATTTTTAGTTAAACAAGATATCATTCAAATGTCCTCCATGGGACTTCTTACAGGCCTTGATTCTTTTGAGGTAATTTTCAATGACTTTTCGGCACATTTCGGGCGGTATCTCGGCCATTACCTTACGAATATTAGTTTTCAATTCGTCAAGAGTTTGAGGATTGTTTGCGTAAACACGATCTTTCGCGTAGCCCCACAAAAAGAAATCCAAAGGCGTTAAATCACAGGATCTTGGAGGCGGATATGGAAGTGACAGGATATGGAAGTGACTAAAGACACCTTCGATTTAATTCGAGTTATGATGAATTTCCCATATCCGAAATTATTGTACTAAAATTACATTATTATGGTTGTGGTTATAATCATGGTTTTCATTGAAATCCTGAAACAAACCAACTTAAAAAATGGAGGGGTGGATATTTTGTGGCCATTACCATTACCCTTTTCTTTTACCACGAATGCATACATAAATTTCGAATACATTACACTTGATTTCTAAAGGAATTTTGGTAAACCCTTTGGTCAACCCAGTTTGAAAATTTAATCTTTAAATAAATTGGAATCTTTTAATTCTTTATTGATTTAACTTTCATCCGTCTCTCGTGTCATTTTGACCAAATCGAGTATTATTTTTCAAATATCTTATTAAATTAAAACATTAAACGTGTGAAGCTTTGTGACTTTAATTTATATGCATAAGTTTTGTACTCATAAAATTGATAACACACTAATACTTAATAAACATATTTTATTAAACACTTGTTTTTTATTTCGCAAATTTGCGAAATAAAAAACAAGTGTTTATTAAGTATTTTTAATTTCTATAGTTATTATTTTATTATTAAGACAATAAAAATAACTTGAGGTTACAAGTTTGTAATATCACGTTTTTAAATTTGACCTCTTTTATATTTGTTCCAAAGTCCCCTATTGTCAATAACTGGTTTTATACGTCGGAGCATGGCTCCCGGCAAGCCCTTGTTTGGAGTCTTGTGGAATCTTATTCCATTCCGTTTCAACTCGCCACAATAATTCGTCTACGTTTTTAGGTGCCTTGCCATATTCAAAAAAATTTTTTTTGAGTGATCATCATTGTTATGATGAAGAAGAATGATCATGATTATCATAGTATGATAAAATCAATCATTTAAATGATTGTATTTAACACACAATGATGATATTTATAATAACAATAATTTAGTATTATCGTAAATGCAATCATCTATTTATCATATTTTTCTGAGTGTATTTGTTGCACATTCGAATACAACCTTTGTTGCCGCAACTGTACAACAAATTGAATTATTTGTGAGAATCCGTAGTCTTGGTCTCGTTCATCTAATGGCTCCAGTAAGTCAACCACTGATTTTAAAAAAATACTATTTATTGCAGATCGAGCACTGGTTTATGATACTGTTTGCGGTGGGGCAATGTTATTTTGTGATGTTATAAATTCAGCAGCTGCCTTGATGGCACCACTTGCTTCATCAAATGCCACATCCCTATGTTGGCGTTTGGGTTTTCGTTCACGAATCAACTGTTCAGTTTCAACTTCCTCCCCTGGCCAATCCGTGATGATATCTTCCTCCATATCATTAAACACGTTTTTCCGTGTCCTGCAATTATGTATTATTAATAAATAATTATATTAAATAAAATAAAGGTTCTTTTAGATTAATTTAAAATTCTACCTCGTTGGCTGTACGAATTCTTTAAGAAAATTCTTATTTTCAAAATACGGCCATTCTGCTAACATATCAGCACCGCTACCCGATGGAAGGTTGTATTTTTTAAGTTCCTTTGAATACCTCTCCCGCAACACAGTCCGTCTTTTTCGGCATTCTTCAACTGTAACACAAATGTTTAATTTTAATTTAATACATTAAAGCATATTAAATATTTTTACCTAGTTTGCCGGTTACTTCAGGCACAGGGTCCCAGGCTTTCGATTTTACAATCATATTTTTAAAATTATGTTTTTTTTTGTCAAAAATGCAACTGTGCCATAACTCGCTCTCAATTAAAGATATTGAAAAATCTTCCATCTATTGGAAATAGGATTTAAATTAAAATATAAAATAAAAATTGGTTTGCAAATTCTTGTACTGAGAACTCGGTAAAACATTGGTTTGGTCTTGCCACAACTTTGGATCTTAAAGTAAATTAATTTCTTACAAAATACACTTTAAAACACTATTTTTACTTTATCACATATCATTAACACTTACCACACTATCTGAAAATAGATTAAAATCGTTTTAATTAATAAACTTAGTAGAAATAAAAGAAAAATTAAGTGACATCTAAAATTTAGCGAAGGTTTCGTTGGGTTTCTTACATGAAAATTAAGTTGCCTGGGTAATAACATTAAATGCCATTTATCGCATTCATATTTTTTTATTAAGCTAAGTTTTTATTCCTGACTGGTTCCAATTGTACCGAATTTTAATGATTCGCTACGCAATTCCCAACCCCTTCGTAACCTCGAATTTTATTGTATTTAACGCAGACATGGGATTTTTATATGAAATTTTGGGTTATTCCGGATTGATAGCCAGATAGTATTTTTACATCATCAATAGCATCATTTGAATATGGCTGAAAATATACAATCAATAGCAGTTTGTTTTTTCCCCGTTTTGTTCACGCGAAAGAAACTTGCAGGTTTACGAATGAATTTACGCACATTGTCCAGTGTTTAGAACTGTTTATCAACTAAGGCGTGCTGCACTGACCGGAACAAATGATAGTCGGATGAAGCCAATTCTAGTAAATATGCCGCCTGTGGGAGGACTTCCTATTCTGATTTCAAGAGGGTCTTCTGAATCACACGAACACCGTGAGATCGAGCGTTGTCATGCAGCAGTATGACTTGCATGCTTCCTTGCACAGTAAATGGTCTTTTCTGATCAAGTTCTTCGCTCAGTTTGTTCAATTATAGACTTAGATTTAGGTGTTACATTTGTCGATAATGCCAGTTTCGCGAAAGGGATTTGTTAAAAGATGGGCAGATGAATTTAAAGAATAGCATATACACATGTACATTTAAATAAATTGTACACCGATTATTTACTGGTTAAATTTCTAAAATTTCCTCAATTGAATTCATCAAATATTGTAGGCTAATGTTAGTATTTTTCTTTAAACGTTTCAATAAATTATCGAATATATTTGTAATAATTTTTACTGCTAAATTTTTTTTTATCTATGTATTTTTATTATTTTGTCTGAGAAAATGAACATGCGGTAAAATTTAGTGTTTAGGGACTGTGATGAGGGTAAGTAGAGTGAGGCCTGCAGTGTTTCTTTTTTAAATATCGTTGTCATCAATCCAGTAGTGAAAACCATTAACTTCTAGACCTATCCACGACCAATAATTTACCTCTCCGGCGAGCTACGGGAAACGATGACAGGTAATATCACATTAGTTCATGGCCACTCATATCGTTTATGATAACGGAGGTAACAATTTTGTACCCCGTTACAATTCTACAAACTATAGAGAAAACAACCCCATTAATAGGATGTCTAAATAAATGAACATCATCGACGACCTATTCGACTTTAATTTATCAAAGGACAGCTTCAAAAATTCCTGTTCAAAGCTTTTTGGTGAAATTTTTTTATATTTTTTTATTTTTGTTTTAATAAATTTTTGTTTGAAACTAAATAATCTGAAATCATACATGTTCAATCAAAGAATAATTTTCTTTGAGTAAATAAATAAATTGTTGGCTGTATCGTTCTTCCTGTCATCGTCTGATCAGTTTTCAAGCACATCCTTCATGTTCCACCAGATACAGAGGAGAACCTTCTTTAATTGAATATTGTTTCGGCGTCGATGTACTGGGTTGCCCGGGACCTCGGGATCTGTTGAGGAATTTTCACGTTTGTTATTCTCGAAAAAAAAAATACTTTTCATCACCCGTCACAATTTTCCAATAAGTCAATTTTTTTCATGCTGGGCAAGCAGTGCAAAGGCACGTGCTCATACGTTGACCTAGGTTGTGTTTGATCAACACATGTGGGACCCACCTTCCAAGTTTTTAAATTTTTCTAAGACCAAAATTAGCACTTTTAAAACGTTTGTATCAATACCAACAACACTATAAATTGATTTCCGTGCTTTAGAAACCGTTTTCCTGGTTAAAATTAGTGTAGAACGCAGTGCCGAATGTGCTATTTATCAGTTGCCAGCGTAAACTGTACCATTCTGAGAGGTTGTGTAACTCATGTAGACTTGTCGTTCGGTAATCTCAAATCTTGAAAATATTTCTATTTTAAATATTTAAAATTATGTTCGAATAAAAATTCTGTAAAAAATTAATTCGATACACCTAATATTAAGATTATAAAGAATACTTTTTTGATTTCGCCTTTTATGCTTAATTTGCAACTAAGTCTTAGAAACCGAAAGCTGTCCTTGCCGCGTATCAAACGAGACACACGATTGTTTTTTTTGTCTATCGGTGAATTCGTTGTAACTTAAAAATATTTTTCTGTGGGCGAGAATCGAACTCTACAATGAGCGGCGATTCGCGATATGACCTCCTTCCCATTTTCGCTTGTTGAACACATGGAATTTCTTATGGTATTGCAAACTTATTAAATATTAAAACGACACATAAACAGACTTCATAAAGTTTACATAAAGTAATAATTTACTGCATTGTTGTAAAAAATAAATCCACTTTGAAATGTGTTTATTTTCCAATTTAAGTTTAATTGAAAATTTAATATTTTAAATGTTGGTTATTGTGTTTTGTTGATGTTAAACAAATCTAAAATGGTATTTTGTTTAATTCAAATAAATAAAACAGAAAGAAATTCTGAGAATGGATTGCGAGCAAATAACAAAACGTTCAGCGAAAATTATTTTTTATTAAAAACGAAAGCAGATTGTGTAGTACATATACATGGTGCTTTTTATGTTTCAGTGGCACTGTTCTGGCTTTCCCTTGAAATTGGAAAAAATATTTTTATAGAATTTTGTCTAAATTGTATTTTTCTGGCCTACTATGGGAATAAGTTTGGTGTAAATATTTTTTCGAAACATAAGCTGCGTTGCTTTCGCAAATCCCGCTTAGCTTTAATGTTAAAGGCCAATTTTGCAGAATTTCCAGTAACGAAAATAATTGTTCATCAAAGTTGGCGTGTTTATCAGTAGTAATTAAAGTCGAGTTGGCTTCAAATAAAACTAAACAAAAAAACGATTTTCATAAAACCGATTCAGATTACAATTACTACTGACATAAAAGCCAACTATGATGAACAATTATTTTCCGTTACTGGAAATTCACAAACAAATATTGCTGAAACCAATTGGCCTCTAACATTAAAGCTAAGCGGCTTTGCGTAAGCACCGCAGCTAAAGTTTAATGGGAAAATATATTTCCCTATACAAATTTTGTTGAAGAAAAGTTTAACCACAGACAATCAAGAGATTTTTCTTTTGAACTAAAAAATTAAAACAAAATGTATTTCTGATAATTCCAATGTCATCGTTGTATTTACAGAAAATTAATTCGGAGTTTTAATTTTTACGTTTACATAGGATGAAATATCTATTTTAGGTTGTCTCTGGTGTTACTAAACTTATGCCTTCAGTAGGCCAGAAAAACACAATTTGGACAAAAATGTTATGAAACATAACAATTCCCTATTCACAGAGAAAGCCAGAATAATGCCACAGGTCGATGTTTTTTTAAAATAACTTTTAAATGAAACACAATTTTTCTATTTATATTTTATTGATTGATTATATGGTATTTAACATTATGTATGCAATATAATGTTGGTCAAGTGGCCGAAACAGTCCATTACGCAAAGACGAGTTCTCGTAGGCTCATTTTTCATAACATTTTTACAGACTTGTGATGTTATATCAGCAAAAGATGTCCTTAATCATCGCGGTTGTGTTTAGTTTTTTGTGTACACCTTTTCCTTCGAGTACCCCCATAGAAAAAAGTCGAAAGAGGTATAATCAGGGAATCGTGGAGGCCAGTCGATATCACCACTTTCGACATTAATCGACCGGGAAAAATTTCTCGAAAAGGTGGCATCGTAGGACGAGCTGTGTGTTATGAAGCACCGTCTTGTTGGAACCATGTGTTCTGTATGCATAATTGATCCAATTCGGGATAGTAAAGTTTTCCAACATGTCCCGATAGCGGTTACCAGTAACTGTTACAGCGTTGCCTCAAATAGAGTTACTGTACTACTGCAGTTACTCTACTAGGATCTAGAGGTCTTTGGTGTTCCAAATCCAATTGAAGTTTCTAAATGCCTCAATAGCGGCTTTCAATACGTTGTTGGTGCGTTAGATGCTCCATAATAAATTGCTATCGACCACTCTCTACGACTGTTAAATGTGAACTGACAAATGCCTTCCAAATAAAAATGGCGGACAAACAAAATCGAAACATAAAAAGGATCTGTTATTGTGATGTATATGCTTTATTAGTTTGCAAAGCTGAATAACTTAAGTACTTTATCTTTTCTGATCTTATTTGTAATTTTTGAATCAAATAATGATTGTTATTAAAACAGAAGAAAATGTACAATTTTTACTAACATTTCTTCAACTCAAGAAAAATTAGTCCATGACAAAAATTTAAAATTTTGAAAATATCCAAATATAATTTTTCAATCTATAAATAGTTCTAATTGAAACCACCTTAGAAGCAATTCTGCCGCAGTAGGAAGGAATTCTGCCGTATCCAACCAAGGTTGTCAATATCAATTCTACCAGTTTCATTGGTTCGCACAGTCTTTCTCGTGAATTGGTCGCCCTTAAAGACCCAAAATACAATATGCTAATTTGCAATGCTTAGCGATACGTTTTTGTAACTATCCATTGATATCAATTTCAAAATGCAACACAAAAAATCAAGCGACGTCAGTTCCGCGAGAGAATAGTTTCCTCCACATATATCCGTGCCAATAGGCACGGTAAATTAGGGGAGGATAAATTTATTTTCATTACATATCGGCTGGCGTTAGTGTCCGTTAAATTTCGATTTAACAGTCTTTAATTGCGCCATTTTACTGAAAATTTGAACGGGATCTGTTCCTTTAATAAACGAACTGCACCGTCGAAGAAAAACATCAACTATCATATACCACTACATAAGTCCCGAGGCTAACTATGAAAAAAAAATTATTTGCAAAATTTGACTTTATTCATCAACATAGTTTCCTTCAGAAGTAATACATTCTTTCGAATGCGTCTCTAACATTTCGATGTCCGTTTCGTAGAACAATTAATCTTTGGTCTCAAAATAAGCATTTGTTTCGGCTATAACTTCAGAATTTGAAGCATATCTCTTTCCCTGTAATCGCTAGAAGCTAGATCCGGACAATACGATGGATGAAAAGGGGTGTGGGGAGAGGGGGGGGGGGTTTCTACTCGATGTTGCACTATGTTACTATTTTCAGAGAAAGCACTATGTTACTATGAGAATAGTAAAAATAGCTGACGAAGAGAGAACTCTCGAAACTAGTACGAAATAAAAAATAAAATTAAGAGCTATCACTTAAAGATAAGGTTTTGGTTTTATGCCGCAATGATAACCTAATTAAACTTTTTTTTATTGTCCCTAGACGGCAACTCAATTAAAAATCAATGTGTCCAAGAATAATGGTCATTAATTTATTATAATAAGAAATCAATTAATTAATTTTACACATACGGACAATAAAGCGTGTTACTTATCTTACTTATTTAAGCATGTTACTTATATGCAAAACGAATGTGATGAAACTGCTGTGTTTAAATTTAAAAATGGACGAAATAGTTATTGTGGACAAATTAAATAAAATTATGGTTGTGAACTAGCATCATTTTTGAATGTCTTCAAAGTAACTGCGCGTGTAATACCATCATTAGCGGAATAAAGATTTCATATTGAAGTTGACTCTTCCCAACAACCAGTAACTTGGAAGCAAATTGTCTTTCCGAAAAAGAACCACATCGCCGATCTATGGAATTGATGCCTAGTTGCTTATTACTACGGTAATCCTGTTGCCTTGGGTTGCAAAGCATTGGAACGCACGATGTTCTCAGCCTCTTAAACTGGTTCTTAAAATATTTCACGTTTGCCTCCCATAATCCGGCAGAAGTGAGAAGCTTGTGGTGGAGAGTTCAAACAAAATAGGCTTCTGCAAAAGAAAATTACAGATTTGTGGATTATTTCTTTGACTACTAATTTTTTGTTAAGTTGGTGCAACTTGATATTTGCTGTGTTTTTTTATTAGCGCCCGATAGCTGTATCCGGAGCAGCCAATTTTCTATGTCAAAAGTTATATTTAGCGCGCTATTATTGCATATAATTAATTTATTTAACTCTAAACTAAAATTTTTCATTCAAATTTTTAATTAAAAATCGATAAAAAAATATCTTGGCTCACTTATTTATCGGGAGCCGCTATCGGGAGCGCTATCCATTTCAATAGCAAATTTGAAAAGGCCTTTATTTTGTAAACCCCTGAAACCAATAAAAACTAAATCTTACAATAAACATTTAAAACGCAGCAAGATGAATTCTTGTTTATAACGTTATGTCAAAATAAATGTCAATTAGTATATTTCAGGAGATAAATGTTTGTTTTATGGATGCATTTAGTTTTTATTTTTATGTTATAGCGACACCAGTGAATAATAGCTGCAGTTTCAGTAGAAATTTGACATTCGGCTCCGGATAGTGCTCGAATATTAAAACACGACTATTAGTACCAAAGAAATTATAAACTTTATCAAATCAAACTTTTCCTAGAATTCCTCTTCGTGAAATGGTCGCTTAAGAGCAATCTAATCAAATCTACAGAACCTACAAACCGACAATTTTAACGGCTAAGCAAATCAATGCACAGAACTTACAGTTATAAATCGAATACATATGGTGCAAGTTTTCACCCAATTTCTGAACATGTATCCTGCGCCTATAATAATTCAATATTTGGGTCGCACAATACTCAATGAAAGGGTGTAGTGCTCATTTTTATTGTTCTTAGTTGTGGATTATTTTTCAGGTGGACTACTGTTGTCATTTGTTTTTTGGGATGATTGCAAGAAATGTTCAAAGCGAAAATATTTATTTTTCCGTACTCTAACGATGTACCGCAACGCTTTAGAGATTTGCATAAGGAGTATGTGACTACTCATTTCGAAATTATGATTCCGATACATCCTCCCTCCTTTACTCCCAAAACTTTCAAAGTCACAGTATTGCTAGATCATAGTTGCCATGATCTTTGGGTTGTTGAACCACTTTCTTACCTACATTTTTAGTATACGTAACGAAAACGGTTTTTTCTGGTTCTAATCTAGCTTAATGCTTAGAATGATAGCCCCTTTCGTATCCAAGTAATCTTCTCGTGCACTAAAATGGAATCTGAAATTTTATAAATCGTTCTGTTAACATTTTAATTATTTCTAATAAAATGAAGTATTATCGGTTATATTGGTATCAAATTTTTCCTAAATATACATTTTCCGGTCATAGACTGGAATATTACAGGCGCACCTTCGACTATTATTTGAATAGTGTTCTACACCGCAAATATTCGAATTGGTGTAATGTAGAAAAACACTCACTTTATAAAACAAACAGAATTGTGGTTTTACGTATGCCTACACACACAGTCGCTTAAACTTAAATAAATTATTTCACCTCATGCATGTGCTTTTGATAATGTTACTGCTTGTAAAAACGATTTCCTTCAAATTATTCAAATGATTTATTGTTTTTTATTCATTCGAGAAAAGCTCTTAGAGCTTTTGCGCCTGAATTCTCATATTATGTGTTTCACATAAAATCGAAATAAAAGAGACAAAAATTTGATATTTTGGTATGAGTACTATATGTGTTGTCTATGAGCGAGGGTGGGAAACGCAAAGAAAATTCAAAAGTAAAAGTTTCAAAAATTTCGTATGGGTGACAGATGGATTATCAATAATCCGTTAATGTTTCCAAGTTTTTATTTTATTTTATATATGTACATATATCCTTATGGATTATGACGACTTTTCATTTCGTCGTTAACATATGAATATTGATAGAGTTATGAAAAAATTACAACAGTGTCGTGGTCAGAGTAAGTATACATAGGAGCCAGAATGAAAGAAACCAATTGGAATTTATGTACAACAGTATACACATAGTTATATGCGCTATTCGTTTTTGTCAGTATGAAACACAGCGCAAATGAATCGAAATCTGATAATTTTTTGTCATCTTAGAACATAAATTAAATTGTACCCAAGACTCCCGTCCTTTGTATGGTATTGTAAATACAAAAAGTAAATAAAAATATACATAAAATAAAATTTAAGGACCTTAACGTAAAAGATTACCAACTAAGCCTATTACAGCTATTTTTTATTTCTCATCTGGTATCTGCTATTATCTATGTTTTGGGAGTCATATATATCTTATATGTATGCTGAAATGAAAAGAAAATTTCGGGCCGCACAAGAAGAGTGGCATCGACAAGAATCATAATAACAATAATCATAATATATCGCACAAAAATATAAAATTTGATCCTTAAAGGAACCGAAAAGGATAATAAAAACGGAAACGTAGATGAGTGTAGTACATGTTTATGTAACACTGAAGTTCGAAATTGGAAATTATATTAAGGATTGATTTCGAGGAATGGAAAGAAAAATTCATGATAATTTTAAAATTTACTTTTATTCGTCTCGTTATTATTAGATTTTTGTGTTGCCTATATAAATCGATCGAACTGATGATTGCCAACCAAAAAATCTATCCGCACATGTAAAGATTATAAAAGTACATAATATGTAGACAAAAATGAAAAGGGTTGATTTGGTTTTATATACGCTTCTTGCAATTTTAGAAAGGGTTACTGGTATAAATGCTAGAAGTTTATTGTTTTGTGTGTTTGTTGTCGTTATTGAAAACGGGGGATTATATTTAAGGTTCAATTTTATTTTTATTAAATTTCGGATTGTCGCTTGCATATCCTCGCAGTCACAGACAATATTATTTATTACTATGATTGAATCAAAATTTCAAAACAGAAATATATCAATGTAATTTTAAAAAATTCGATTTATTTTGCCTGTAAATTGATTTATTTGATTAAATGCAAAATATAATTCTCCGTAGTTTTACCATTTTAAATTATTCTGGGTTTCCACGTAGCGCATGAAAACCAATAAATTGGACAATTATCATTATAATTTCACAAAAGAGAGGGAATAGCCGTCGTCCTGTGTATCAAATGCCTTTGTGGCCTGTGATTTCCGTAATATTTCTCCATTCGTAAACACGTTTCGAAAAAGTTCTTGTAACTGAATGCAATTCATCGATCTCTCTAAGTTTAATTCTTATTGTTTTTGGTAATAGCTGGCAATAGCTTTAAATTCCTACATAACTGTCACTTCGTCAATTTGCAATCCGAAGACAAACTTGTGACAATTGCTGAAAATATCTAGTCGTGTGGAAACATGTTCCTTCTGAATGTTGTACAAATTTCATTTAATATAATTTTCAACACGACGTGAAATTCTAAGTCTTAACAATTACTCGAAAACAATTTCAAGTTAACGTTAGGCTATGTAACGCGCAAATAAATTATTAAATATCTCATGTCAAAAATTTTAAGAACGCGTTTATCTTTCAAATTAAAATTACAGCACGATATTCAATGTTTTTTAATTTTTTAAAACACGTGTTTATTACAACACTCACAAATGAACTAAAGCAATTGATTTGCTTTTGCAGGAATTTAAACTTACCGGACTTTTGCTAAAACTGTCTTATACGATCAAATAAAATTATTCCTGCTTAAATTGCAGAAAACCAACGCTTTACAGTAACTTTGGTACCAACATCAGCACAGCTCATTTATATCACTGTGTCAGTGGTAAGTTAGGGTCCGTCGATGTTCCACAAAAAATTGTTCAGGCTATTTGATGGTTTGGCCGTACACCATTTCTGCTGGCGATTATTTTAGGTCATATTTAACTTTTGCTCGGCTTTTGATGGTATTTGCATAAGCTTTGAGGGGTGTTTTAAGAAGTCTGTATTCGATGTGAGCTCAAGAGGTGCATTACAATAAATAGCTTGGACTCTAATTGTTTGCCGTGACCGGTCGTTATGTTGACCGGTATGCGGAACCTAGAAATGTAGTTTTCGATGAGTGTTTTTGCAATTGTTGGTGCGGAGATGTCTTTTATGCGGTAGGCTTCTGGCCACTGCATAATGGATGTGTTCAAATCTACCTGGTGGAAATTTGATCCCATAAGGTGATTTAGTATGTCATTTTATGTATACTATGTATTTTTGGTAGGATAAACAAGGTTTCCTCCATTGGGTTAAAACTTTGTTCATACTAGGCCAACAGAATCTGGAAGTGAAGAGTTTGCGTGTTGCTCCTTACACTTAGATGTGAAATATTATGCGTTTAAATATTAGGTGTTGAAGATAGTTCGACCTATTGTCTTTGGAATGTACGGTCGATTATCGCCTGTAGTTATTTATTTATTTATTTAACCAACAGTTATAATTTACATCTGGTATTTAAAATAAGGTTTATTAATATAAATCAAATTTGAATAAAAAAATTTTTTAGAACTCTTTTAAATTCATCTCTGGACAAATTAAAATCGAACACGGTAGATACATTATTAAATACACGACTAGAATTACAAACCGGGTCCGACATACCAAAATTAGACCCATGGAAGTGCAGATCAACCACTAAGCCTCGGTGTCTGAGTGATCTCACTTGGGCACGTATTGAAAACAAGCACAGTAGATGTGAACCATCAATTCGGCCACTTATAACGACGAGCACAAACATTGCGCAAGAAATTTGTCTTCGGACGAACAATGGTTCAATATTCAGCAACAAACAACGGCCTAAATACGACGGAAGCACATACTTAGGAGCGTTTGTTTACCTCTCGAGGAAGTCGCCTTAGGCAAACAACATAAATCGCTTCTGGATTGATTCTTGGTTAGAGAAATTATCATAGTACGAACTCCAGACAATTGACGCATACTCCAAGTGCAATCGAACAAATGAAGCGAGAGGACTTTTAGAATATATGGATCATGAAAATCTTTGGAGAAACGGATTAAAAACCCTAACATTGAGTTACCCTTATTAATACATTTGTCAATATGGTTCTTAAACGATAAATCTCGTGAAAACAAAACCGTTAAATCTAGAAAAGAATGAGCTCGCTCTATCATAACGCCATTTAAGAATAAACTATTATCAGGTCCATTACGTCCATAACGTCTTCTAGAAAAGTTCATAACTTTACATTTAGAAACGTTCAGGCAAAGCTTACTCAAGCTACACCCGTCGCAGAAAACGTTTAATACCTGTTGTAGATTTAGCAGATTGCGATCATTTCTAATCACATCATCTATGAATGTAATAAATAACAGAGGTCCAATATGTTGTAGGACGCTAGACAAAACATTTATGTCTCTAGATAAAATATTATTTAAAAAAACTTTTTGAGTTCTGTTCGTCAAATTTGAAAAGATCCATTTTAAAGGATCACACTTGTTGAGCTGTCCCCGTTTCTTTACCAATAAAACATGATCAATTTAAGAAAAAGATGCGGTCCTTCATCATCGATTCAAATAATTTAGGGATAGCCGATAAGATAGAAATACCGCGGTAATTTTCGATATCCGTTCTCCGTCCACTCTTGAAAATTGGTTTAATGAAACTAGATTTCCAATTTGAAGGAAAAACTCCACTCTTCAAACTCGAAGATGTTCGTCAGCGGCTGAGCCAAGACCGAAGCACACTTTTTCAACACAAGCGGGTGAATTTTGTCCAGGCCACAACTCATATTCACATTTACATTGAACAGAGCGTGCAGAACGTCATCGGTAGTAAACAGAAATAGAATGTTCGGATTATTATTAAAAACAAGTTCATAATTCCCTCTCGAAGACGGGACACACACATTTTCAAAAAATGCTGCAAACGTGTCATGTGGATCACTAGCAGTCAAGCAAGTGAAAGACATTTGCGAGGGTATACCTCTACAATTCCGTTTCGAATCAACATAACTCCAGAAACATTTAGGGTTGTTTCTAATATTTGATTCGATCTCGACAATATATAAATTACACAGCTCCACAAAAAAAAACTCCGGCACCCGAGACGAGAATAGGTGTCCTATATGTTTTTGGGGTCGCTGATCACGAATATGCACTCAGAATTGCCGTATCGCATCAAATTTTTTTTCAAAATTGCTTCTATGCTAAAATGAAATATAAAAAAGAAAAAAAAGAAATCGCCAAAAAACTGACTAAAGTCCCGAAAAAATTGCGAAAAATCGTAAAAAATCATGGACAGACAGACAGGCAGGTGGGTAGACATGCGATTAGGTGAACTGGCAGGCTGACGAGCAGGCGGGATTTTTTTATCGATTTTCATAGATTTTTTGCGATTTATTCAAAATTTTGATGCGATACAGAAATTCTGATCAGCGACCCCAAAAACACATAGGACACCTATTCTCGTCTCGGGTGCCGGAGTTTTTTTTTGTGGAGCTGTGTTATACAAGACACGATTTAAAATTTTAAATTGCGCGCTAAATATTTCATAATTTACGATGGATGGGTTTAATTTATATTTTTTTTTATGAGCTTTAGATTTCCGATTTTTTTTTAATCCTGATAGGCGACTATTAAACCATGACTCGCGCATCGACGAAACTACAGGTGAACGGGGAATAAATTGTTCAATGGCTAAGTTCGTTATTTTATAAAATTGATCAATATAAGCGTCTAAACTAGCCGTTATGTATTTATCCCAATTAATATTGTCCAGAAACTCATTTGAAGCATTATAATTCCCCTTTTTAAAGTTGAAAGACTCACTAGAATTAAAATTTACGTTAACATTAACACAATTTTCAAATATGGATTGGATATGTAGTGGTATGTGAAAAATACTTGAAGAACCGCTGAGATCATTACAAGCAATGATTGTGTCGTGTACTTCTCCTGGAATGAACACCAGATCGAGGATATTTCTGCACTGGTTCTCGATATTATTAATCTGTCTTAGCCCGAGTGAGAACTGGCGAATCTAAATTATATTAAACCAACGTTGTGCTTCGATAAAGGTTTCCGGACCATCTGTCCTTCGAGAGAATCCTGGAGGAACGGATCAATACTGGAAAACGAGGCACTGTAATTTTTCACGGACGGTTCTAAGCTAGACGGTAAGGTAAGAGCCGGAGTCTTCTGTGAGACGCATAATGTTAATATTTTCGTCCGTCTCCCTGACTACTGCAGCGTGTACCAGGCTGAAGTGGTGGCGCTAGGCGAAGTCGTGACATGGTTGAAACATAACGTAGTATCCGTGAGGGATATCGCAATTTATGTGGACAGTCAAGCGGCGGTCAGATCGCTGGAGGCGGTTTCCCTGAAGTCACGGGTGGCGCTGGATTGCCGATCATCTCTTAACGAGATGAGCGAGTATTTCAGCATCCAGATAATCCGGGTCCCTGGTCACTCGGACATCACGAGAAACTGTATGGCAGACGAACTAGCTAGGTACGGTACGACCTTCCAGATGCAGCCGGGAAGGGCAGATCTGGGGAGGCCTATAGCAGCGCCTAAATTTGCGGTCAGTAAGAAGGCAATCGCCTTGACAGATGAGAGGTGGACCAACACTCTCACGTGTAGGGTAGCAAAACAGGTTTGGCCAAAACTGGACCTGCGGCGCTCCAAGGCACTAGTATCCCTGGGAAAACGAGAGTTAGGATTGGTCGTAGGGATACTGACAGGACACTGCCTTTTTGGGGAACATGCGAGAAGGCTGGGTCTACAGGCGAATGACTTTTGTAGAAGTTGTTTGGACGAAGAGGGAGAAGAGACGTCAGATCACTTCCTATGCTCGTGTCCGGCACTATCATGCAGAAGGCATAAGTATTTAGGTGTGTACAGTATGGACAGATTTTCGGAACTCGCGGGCTGTAGAGTGCGAGATATTTTACGCTACATAAGTAGCTCTGGATGGTTTCAGCGGGAGTAAAGGGGAGATAGGATCCTGTGGTATCACAATGGGCCACTACTGGCCTAAGTGTGCAATAGCAGCCACTCTAACCTAACCTAACCTAACCTAGACCGAGTGAACAGATTGAGTCCATCACCAGAGCTGAAGTTAGATCACCATTGAATGGCAGAAGTCCATCATCAACAGTAAGTCATTTTATTTTCGGTAAGTTAAGATCTCCCAAAATCACCACAGAATCAAAATCAGGAGCTGCAACAATAAAGACATCTCACCATATATATTAACGGAGGCTCCGTATGGTATATAAACAGCAATTATCAACACCAGCTTTCAATTGAAAGCAAGTTTAACAGCCAAAATCTCCAACTCGTTCCTCCCAAGGTCAATAATATCCGCACGTATATCTTTCGAAACAGCTAGCAGAACTCCGCCACCTCTCGCTGTCGATTCAAGTACCGTATAACGCTCGCGTCTGAAGACATAGTTGTAGTTGTTTCCGTGATGCAAATGACACATATTCATTTTCCAACACCGATAGGTACATTTTACACGCGATTTAGATCGAATTCCGCTAGCGTTGTGATAATAAATAGACAATGTGCTGGTTTCGTCAGAGAGTGGCAGTGTCAGTTGAGCGATAGGTGCGGACAGTGGCATCGGATTTGAAAAAGGTATAAAATCGGTTGAGGTTCCAGTATATATTGTTACAACCTAGTTAGAGCTGAGCGTAGGACTAAACAATTATTATTCATTGATTTCCGACGTGAATTTAAAAATTCTTTAATCAAGACTCCAGAAGGCCACGCAGATGAATCCAGCATTTAGTTAAATTTGCTTACAGGAATACCAATTTTAAAAGATACAAAATTGCGATCATCATTACGTCGAAAGCAATATAATACAGGTTTCTCGACTTCATTTGTTTTTGATATACATCATGAGATCATCATCAGTAACGTGCTTGCATAATCGAGAAATAAAAATCCACCGTATCGGTTCAACGGTACGAAAAGTAGAGTTCAAGTCACCATTACCAATAAAAAAAATGTTTAGGCGAGTCCATATTATTGTCTAACGATTTAGCAGTTGAAGCCGTTGTTGTGCCACTATTCACACTACTCTTTGACCTTGTAAGTATTAGCGGCTGATGTTTTATTTACCAATGACAAGGACGCTGATACAGCATTGATAGAATTACTCATATGATCATTCGTTTCCTTGAGAATTTTATATAAAGAACATATAAAGATATGTTAAACCTACTTAAGAAATTTTTTTAAGATGTTAACTTTAATTTTTCATGAAAATTTGCATTTTAAATAAATATTTATTTTATTATTAAATGATTGAGATTTGAGTGGCCCTTTCAAAATTTGTGAGGTATTGTACTAGAATTCACCATAAAACTATAATTGCATAAATATTTCACTATTTACAAACCAGAAGTACTAAATATAATGCTAGCTTTATTATCGTAATTTTATTAAATCAAAACACAATTAGAAAAATATTACAAAAAAAAAATGAAATATCTAAATTCGGCATAATTTGTTTCCTCCGAAATTGTTCATTTTGCTTTCTCTATATAAAGAATTTGTTCGATAATTTTTTTCCAAATTTAAAGTTACTCTATTTAAAAGCAATTAGCTTCAAGTATTTAAGATATTGTAGAACTGAGTGCTCTATATTAAAAATTACAGATAAACTTATTTAAGTACTATATAGAGCAAGGTACTTCATAAAAGCTACAAAATCCATGGTTATGGGGCTTATAAAATAAAAATTTTTGCTCTAAGACCGCTACTTTTCGCTCTATATAAACTTTATAATAGTTCTAAGAGCGCTTCTAGAGCTAAAATTAGTGCATGCAGCTATATAAAGTAGCTCTAAGAGCGCTCTTAAAGCTAAGTTAGAGCAAAATTGTTACTTGGGCAGAAAACCAACAAGGTCCACCTTTGTTGAAAATTTAAACTTTAATTAAATTTATTTGAAATTTTTAATTCTTTGTCGTTTTTGTAAATGCTAAACTTTTCAGCATCATTGCAAAAATTGAAAATGCTCTCATAGAAGCTGCCACTTCCGGTACACAGATGTCCACCAAATTTCGCAAGGATCTCATAATTAATGAAAAAAGTTTAAGTATGAAGTTTGAATCAGAATAGTCATTTTGCCGGGAGTCCGTTCGGACTGAAATTTTTTTTTATTAAAACTCGTTAATTCCGGTAAAATTTGTAAAATTATCTGAACAAATTTTATTTGAAACTAAATTTCGTCGCAATAAACGAAAAAGCGCCTAAGGAAGCTATCACCTCCGTTCACTGATTTCGGCCAAACATAACTACGATCTCCCAATTTATGGAAAAAGCTTAATTAGGAAGTATAACCGTGGTAAAGCAATCCGTCTGAGCTGTACGAAGCCGAATTTTTATTGAAATACGGTTTTTTGACAAAAACAGTTATTCTTAAATTTTGGGAAGCCGATCTGAACCGGTATTGTTGGAAACTTAAATTAAACCTTTTAGTTCATAGCTGTTTTTCTCGTAAATCATATACTTTTATGGAAGCTGTCATTTCCGGTGGACCGATTTCGATCAAAAGTTGTATTGAAACTTCGCATATTCAATAAGCCAGACCAAATTATTGGATATGAAAATGATATCGTACTTTTTGAGTGAAGCCCAAATGATATAAATAAAAGTTTAATACCGCTTAACCATCACGCGAAACGACTTGGTTTGAAATCAGTAACAAAATTGTTTTTTGTTATTTCATTGAAGACAGATAACGCCAAAGACTTTAAATATTTCAGATCAATAATATCATCAACAAACGATATCTAGGCAAATATAAAAAAATAAAGAGTGAGTCCATTAGTACTCTCAAGCAGATGTGTAAACATGGCGTGTGTGTAGTATAGTGCGTCCGTACACGTACAGTTTACTTTGAAGGAAAAAGAAATTTAATTTTACTAACCATAGTTTTTCATTTGTTTATTATCGTTAAATTGGTCTAATACTCTTTCGGTATAATCGACGCAATTGGATTATTTGTGTCCACTATGCTCATTTTAAGGATCTTTTGACGGAATTGCTACTCCAGCGGGTCCCATTTGAAACGCGATATTTTAAAACTCGAATTATCAAAACGCGATATTTCAAAACGCTATATTTCTAAACGCGATACGGTACAAAACGCGATATGGTACAAAACGCGATATTTCAAAATGCGATATTTCAAAACGCGATATGGTAAAAAACACGATATGGTGCAAAACGGGAGTTTAGGATCGGGTTATATCAGGCGGGTAAAGGGGAAATTTAATTTCAGTTTATAGGAATTCAAAAGTCGATAGGAACGATAGTACATAGGATCGGTATCAGGTGGGTCGCTGAGCTCCCGTCGCTTCGCAACGCATATTCTGTACCATATCGCGTTTTTAAATATCGCTTGTTGAAATATATCGTTTTGTACCATATCGCGTTTTGTACTGTATCGCGTTTTGAAATATCACGTTTCAAAATATCGAATTTTGTACCATATCGCGTTTTGAAATATCGCATTTTGAAATATCGCGTTTTGTACCATATCTCGTTTTGTCATATCTCGTTTTGAAATATCGCGTTTTGAAATATCGCGTTTCGAGCGGATCCGTACTCCAGCAGCCCACTGATCATCTCTCTTCAAACGTAGGAATATTAACATAATCGTCATTGCGCAGACAGGTCACGGAAAGCAAATGAATTGAGCTTATCTACGTGACTGTTACGAGACTCTGGCAGTTGAATGTTAAAAACGAGACGTCATTATAACTCCATTTAGTAGAAGACATGATCATTGATAGCCGAGATGATGAACAGCTCCTAGAGACTCGTAACTCGTGATAAAGCAACATACACAAGTGTTGGCTGTGTTTTTACTCGTAAGAGTATGTAATATCGTAATTCGTATTTCGTATCGTAATTTTTTTTTTGATTTTTCTGATCGATGGAAGGGTTGAAGGTTTCTATTTCATTTTTTAAATTAGTTTTTTTGTTTTCCCTATACTACGAGTATTATACATATACATACAAGCAAGCCATGTATAGTACAAAATTGTTTTATTGAGTTTGTTGCTTTTTTTTCAAAGGAAGTAGGTACATACGTCATTTCCGTTCGTTTCATATACACAGCACTCTAATACAAAAATTTTTGGTAGGCGCGAGCAAAGATGTTTACACATCAAAAAACTACCATAGCACTTTACAAAGCAATCATAAGACCTGTTCTTATTGGTCCTAAGACCTGTAACTATTTGAGAGAAAGGTCATTTGATACATTTATTGGCCAAATAAGGCTGCGAATAATAAGTAACGGAGTCGCCTGAATCAAGGATCTCATTGGACAGTGCGATATTATCGGGTTCATTAAATCCAAGCAAGTTAGATGGCTTGACCACGTTTGGGGTGTCCGTCGAACCGAATGATAAGAAAATAGTTCCATCCACTACCGGCAAGCATCGCAGAACAAATCCATAATTTCGAAATTGAACGGAGTGAGCAATGATTCGAGAAAGTTGAAGGACCACCGACTCATTTTAGTTTAATTTTTGGGTATGCACCAAATCCTTAAATGTAAAAGTATATCAATATTGCCGTATTCGGTGATGATCACGAAAAAATTAATTTCTTTTCTAGTTTCAGCGAATAAATGAACAACGTTTAAATAAAACCAAATACAAGGGCACACGATATTTATTTTCCCTTTCAATTTCGTTTGCCATAATACATATGAAGAAATCATTTCCAGTATGAAAATTATGCATAATGCACGATTTGCATGTTCCAATTTTTTTTCCAGTAAAATATGAAAGGTTAAGTATATTACGATTTTCGTTAGCGAGAGGAGCACGAAACGAATTCCAGTAAAATAAACTTGGATTTTTTTGTTTTTAATTTGAGCAAATGTTGACATAAAACTGGGAGTGTTGCCATAAAATATAGTTTCTACGAGTATTTTTATAGCAGTAAAATATTAAAAAATCAAAAAAGTTTCAAATAAACATGAAGCAACCATAAACATCATTCAAACAAAGCGAGCAAACATGAACGGTAATTAATTATTTGATTTTTACTTGCAATTTGATGTTGTTCGTTATCTAATTTAAACGCAAGCTGTTCGAACTGTCAAAATTTATGGGACATACAAAAAAATTATAGCATTGCCTTATTTGTTTATATTGCTGACTCTTTATAACTAGTACAATTTTTTTTATATGCGTGCAGCTCTATTTTTCAGTAAAAAATTTGTTGGGAAAAAAAATTGGAACATGTAAATCGTGCATAATGCTTTAGTTTTATTTCCTTTATAAAAAAATAGTTTGACGGAAAACCAATTTCGTCAATACCTGCACTTATTGTAGTATATCTGCACAATGGGTTCCAGTAAAATTTTATTATAAAACCTCCATCCCCAACTAAACATACTAATATTCTTGACGTCCCTATAATACGAAAATGGTACATTTTATTTGAATCACTATTTTTAGAACATGATTTTGGCATTCGCTTTTGTTTCATTGTATAACACACAAACGATTGTCCACATCGTGTGATCCTTTATAATCCCTTACATGCAATAGTTCAAAACTTAGCAACATTGGTGAAAAGCAGAATACATTGTGAATGAACGAGAAAATCCCAAGTCCCAAATGTAATAAACTTGTGTCACAACCAAGTCACATATAGAACATCATACAAAAAGTAAAACGAAGATAAATGAAATTAACAAGATGACCCAGAGAAAAAGCTCAATGTCCGCCGAACATGAATTTGAATTGATTTTTTTTTCATTAGAAAATCGGAAAAAAGCAAAAAAAATTGGTCAATAGGCACGAGGTAGGCATAAATGGTGTGGTCGTCCAAATAGAAGGAAATTATTTTTCTCAATTTTTTTATTTATTTTCATCTTACTAGTATTATTGTATTTACTAGACGAACATGAAACCAAAGTAACATAGACAACACACACACACATACACACAACAAATAAAAATAAGTAAATTGAATTGTATTCGGTTCGGTTTATGATGCTGTATGTAGGGGAGAATATGTATTGGGATTTAAATAATCGAAAATTTCTATTTCCTAATGCATCATCAGCATCAACATTATACTGTGTACCCCGATTAAGTTTTATGATGAAATTTAATCTGAAGAAATGGAAATGGCTTGTGTGTTTCTGAATAATAAAAATTTATATTTGATTCCAATTCGCTAAGGGGCAAGTTTGGCTAGATATTATTTACGGTAGGTAATTTTTTCTTCAGATTCTTGAAATTTTTCTTTCGATGTACGTAATGGTTATCAAAAAAATTATTTTCGAAAACAAAATTTCACATCAACTGATCACGTTGTATCTCTTGAGGATGCACGCTTATAACAATAAGTATTGGCTATCTGGATTTATACCAGAACTTAAAGCATGTGATTTCACTATGGAACTGTCTGTTCTTAGTATGATTACTCCAATATCATAATTTGTTTTTGTTCAGTTTTAAGTTTGAACGGAAAACGGAGATGAACGAAACAAGTATTATGCGCTGGGCCTTAATTGCTTCATGTCAAATCGAGTTACCGGAAGCTGATATATTTCGAAAGGTAAATTTGATTTCTATATGTATTTAAATTTTCGACCTCGAGATTTTTTTTGTGTATTTCATTGTTTAGGTATGGAAGATGGGTCGGGTCATAGTTGTGTTCATTCCCATCACCGATCGTACTCAGATGATGGAAATTCCTTTTTGCATCCTGCCCCCATTGGGAATCGAACCCGGTACTTGGCGATTTAAATGCCAAAGCTTTAACCACTGTGCCGTTTGGTCGGTTAAACTTTATTCGTTTTACCTTAAACTATGATTGAGTGAAATGTAAAGAATATATTCCTCTATAATTAAGAATTACTTGTGCATAGTCGATACAATGACAACAACACTTTTATAAAATATGTTTTTACCGTACATGCAGTAACGAACGAGTTCAGCTAACTATTTTTAAGACATGTGGTAGATGAACCGATCTAACGATGTTTTGTGACTAAACCCTGATGGAATTTTCGATACATTAACGCACTCCATATATACCTTTTTCAACCAAAAAAATAAAAAAATGGATTTATTTAAGTCCAATCCACACAAATGTGTGAGTACAAAATCATAGTATGTAATGGCGTTTTTGATAAAAAAAATCGCTTGATTTGAAGTACAACCAAAACAATTGTGTGTATAGATATAATGTTTTTTTGGACGAAAATAAGTTTGAAAGGAATGCAAAAATGTGTAAGTTGGTTGAAAAAACATACAGAAATAAATTTGTGACATGGTACTTTTGCCATATCCACGCAATTGTGTTACCGATACAATATACTCTTCCCGTTCAAATGACCCATACACCTGCAGCTTAACATTTCTTATACAAACAACTAAGCTACGCTAATATTGTATTGCATAATTTCCCCTTGGTCGTCGGGCATACATAGATTTTATATACAATTAGATTGGATAGGTATATTAATGGGTGGTGGCATTTTCTTTAATCACGCAAATTGAAAACCATTAAATTTCTGTAAAATCAATTTTAATCAGCCCGCCCGAATCTGTCCAAAGCTGTACAACGTAGATTTAGATTGTATGTGTTAGACATCAAGTGCTAGAAGTCGTAACTAACTAGTCGTATTCATACGATGGATAAAAATCTCGGATTTTTTGATCCGAGATTTTTTTTCAATATTTTTCAACTCTATTGTATGAAAAGAGGCGTGTCTGTTGTATAATTTACGTGAGGTAATTGGTTAAATAAAATGATGGGATAGAAAAATCCCGGATTTTTATGCGTCGTATGAATACGACTTCAACCGAGGCCGTCTCTTGAGGATAATATAATATTCCCAATATCATTAGTAGTTGTTTTGTGCCGGTTCTGGAACAAATCCCATCCCAAAAATTTTTTCCATAGTATTTGAATATTGTATACTGGGTTTTCAGTTCATCTTCACATAACATAAGAAATATAGTAATGTATCGATAATTAAAATCTTCATTTTTACATGTGATCATATGTATTTTATTGAAATTTATTAAGGTTTGTCATTCGCCTGTTCGACTGTAATGAAGAATTTTATTGTATATTTGAAATGGAATGTGTTAACCCATTATATGCAACAATATTGTTTCGATAGTAAATTAAATAAAAAAATATTTTCTTGTATTTCATAGTAATTGAATATTGAATACTGCTTTTTCATTTCATCTTATATAATATAGTAATGTCTCGATAACTAAAATCTTCATTTCAACATATTATCATATGAATTTTATTGAAATTTATTAAGGTTTTGTCATTCGCCTGTTCAGCTGTAATGAAGAATTTTATTACATATATATTTGATTGATTGATGATTTATGTGTTATATGCAAGAATATTGTTTCGATAGAAAATTAAATAAGAAAAAATATTTTTTTGATCTTGACAACGCATCACTATATTTTATTTTTATGTAATCGCAAATAAGAAAGATAAAACTAAACTTGATCTTGAAAACGTATCGCGATACATATCATAATAACAGCAAATCTGATGGATGCAAATGAGAATTGAAAGTTATGATATAATAAGAATATAGGTCAAATAATATATTTTATCATATTTTTTTATAATTGTTATTGTTATAATCGGATTTCGCATATTTTCGTCACAATTATAAAAAATCATGTTTATTAACTAATATGATTATTATTTCAGTTATGTTTTCGTTGCAATAGTGTGGGATAAGTCAATCGATTAAGTACAAATGATGAGTGATAAGGGTGAAAAAAGATGATAAGTTATGTCACATAACAATGCATAGAAACTAATAATCATTTTATATTTATGGTAGCATGCATAATCCCATAGTCAACAGTAACAATGATGAAACGATAAAATTTTCTCGCGTAAAATTAGATTTTATATTTGGTTAAAATCACATTAATGCATTTTACTATTAAGTCATTATTTTATTATTATATTTTGTCATGATAACCAGCGACAAATCATTAATAAAAATTACTACTCACTACTTACTTTACTAAAAATTACGTTATGTATTGCATAATAATATATCAAAAATTTAGTTTACATGTAAATTTTAAAATTTAATAAACTTAATTATGAAAACTCGTATAATTATATTTTAGTAAACCAATCAGAAAGTAATTCTTAAAAGTATTTTTCATGTTTAAACTGATCAAAGTATCGTCAAAGATATTAAATATTATACAACAAAATAAATTGCAACGACCTGCGCAAGTACATTAGCGCTATACAGTACAAAATTATAAATAAAACACAGTGAAAAGCTGACAACTTTAACTTTATGCTAATTACACGTAACTTACAAACTTTTTGATGTGATTTACAAAAGTTCAATGCAATAAAGTTACAGCATTTATTTTTTACATATACGAGTTTTGATTAATAAAATTTGATATACATTAAAAATTATTTAAAAAATGTAACGTAGTCAGTATTGGGCCTGACCACATTTTCGAAGAAATTGTCGAACACTTTGATGACAGTGACAGCGATAACACAGCACAGGCTTCAATATTAAAAATTATTATATTTAGAAAAGAAAACAGCCGGCAGAAATATTATTTTATTTTATCAGGCTTATGTACTTCCATATCAATCATTGTTCAAGTAATTCGTAAATTGTGCTAAGTATTATAGTAGTATACACCTTTACTCTAGATCAATGTAACAAAAACTGCTATCAAGTTTATAAAGCATGTTTAAAAAATTATAAAAGTAATTTGTAAAAATTCCAATTTTTTTTTTTTAATTATGCAAATTTAATGAAAAATGGCAAAAATGTATAAAACTCATAGTACCTTAGTTAAAACAATATAACAATATATAGATATTATAAAATATAAAGACATTTAAAGATATAAAAAAATATGAAATTTATTGAAAATTATAAAAATTAGTTGTAAGAGTTATTAAAAGTTATAATCTTTGAACAAAAAATATGGTAATAGTTATAGTAACGTTAAAAGTTATAAAAGAAATACCTGAAAAAGTATAATAAGTTAAAAAATTATTAAAAAGTTATAAAAAATAATAATAAATTTTAAAAATTATAAAAAATCTTATTAAAAGTTATAATAACTAACAAAAAACGTTATTAAGTTTATAAAATATTTGTAGGTTGAGTTTGGATTTGTTTGTTTAAGTATTATGTTACATGAAACTATACTTCTATAGTTCCGACTCGGAAGATCTTTTATTCTGTTGTCCACTATTTAAAAAGTAAAATAACAAATTAAAAATTTATAAAATTAAAATGAAAACCTACCTGAAAATAATAAAAATAAAAACAAAAAATTTAAACATACACAAAATAATTACAAACGAATCATGAAAGTTAAAAAATTGAAATCTAAAAATGTATTAAAAAAATAAAAAATAAACAAAAACACTAAAGAAGACTTACACGGGCATTGAAATAAAACCAGGATAGTAATTTATTTAAATAGTTTAAATGCAGTAAAGCTATGACATTTACTTTTATTTATAACGAAAGATGAACAATAAATTTACGTTGTTACATGGCTATCAAAGTGATAAAGAAGAAGTTTCACATACATAACTAGATGGTAAGATGAGCTCGAACTTATATTTTATGAAAGATATTTCGAGACTTATAAATTTAGTATTGGGCCTGACCACACTATCCAAGAAATTGAACAACACTTTGATGACAGGTATAACAAAGCACAGGCTTTAATATTAAAAATTATTATATTTAAAAAAGAAAACTAGGCTAATGTACTACTATATCAATCATTGTTCAGTTAATTCGTAAATTGTGCTAAGTATTATAGTAGTATACAGTTTTACTCTAGATCAATGTAACAAAAAATGTTATCAAATTTATAAAGTATGTTTAAAAAATCATAAAATTATAAAAGTAATTAAATGGTGTAAAAATTGCAATTTTTTTATTTTTATTATACAAATTTAATGAAAGTGGCAAAAATGTATAAATCTTATATCTTATAGTACATAAGTTAAAACAATATAACCATATATATATTATAAAATATAAAGCCATTTAAAGATATAAAAGGTTATGAAATTTATTAAAAGTTATAAAAATTAGTTGTAAGAGTTATGAAAAGTTATAACTTTCAACAAAAATATGTTAAAAGTTATCAAAGAAATACATGAAAAGTTATAATAAGTTATAAAAAATAATAATAAATTTTAAAAATTATAAAAAATCTTATTAAAAGTTATAATAACTAACAAAAAACGTTACTAAGTTTATAAAGTATTCGTACATTGAGTTTGAAGTATTGCTTGTAATACTTAAATTACATGAAACTATACTTGTTCCGACTCGGAAGATCTTTTATTCTGTTGTCCTCTATTTAAAAAGTGAAACAACAAATTAAAAATCTATAAAACTAAAATAAAAACCTGGAACTTAAAAAAATACAAGATTTAAACATAAAAAATAATTACAAACGAATCATGAAAATTAAAAAAATTTAAATCTAAAAATTTATTAAAAAATAAAAAAAATATTAATTGAAAAATGGACGCGGAATTTTATGAATTAAAGAGAAATCATAATTAGCCCCCACCGTTTCTTTGTAAATTGACGTAAACATTTACGATTTATAAAGAAAATGCGATAAAGCGCACACACGCCCCGCGTTTTAGTATCAGTCGTAAACGTCTTTGCTATGTGACTACCAGCACAAAAACGCGTGCATTTTCTTATGGAGGGCCCAAAACTCATAATTTGGCCATATTGGATTTTCTCACATAGAAAGAAGCGTTGTCTGGCGATGAAAAGCTGAATTAGTAGTACTAAATCATGTTTGCGTCTTTGATAATCATCGTTTAGTACAGTTACTAACCGATAAAGTGGTATTGCATTAATTAAGTGTAATAAAATGTATGGCATGTGGTTGTGAAATCTGGCGACGAGAAGCTAAACTAGTAAGTAGTACTAATAATCGTTTTACTGATAGAAAGTAGCGCTTTTAGTAGTGAGAAGTGGTGTGTATTTGATGCACTAATTATTTACTATACTAAAGTAAGTTACTACTACTAGTGGCCCCTAATTAAATGGTATACAACTTTTTTTTTAAACTATATAAATTTAATGCACAGTGACAAAAATGTATAAAACTTATAGTACCTAAATTCAAACAGTTATAAAAAGTCATATAAAGACATTTAAAGCTATAGAAACTTGTGAATTGTACTAAAAGTTATAAAAAATTAGTTGTAAGAGTTATGAAAAGTTTTAAATTTTGAACAAAAAATGATGTTGGAAGTTATAATGACTTTAAAAATTATAAAAAATACGCAGAAAATTATATTAAGATATAAAAATCATTAAAAAGTTATAAAAAATGTTATTTAAAGATATAATAAGTAACAAAAAACGTTATTAAGTTTATAAAGTATTTCTAAAAATTTATAAAAAGTAAGCTACCTTTAAAATGGTATAAAAAATTGTACATTGTTTAAAAACTAAGGTTTCAAAAATTTATAGTATTTAAGTTAAAAAGTAAAGTATAAAAGTTATGAAGAGTTGTAAAATTTGTATAAAAAATATTATTATAAGTTATAATACGCTTAAAAGTTCTAAAAATACGTAATAAGTTTTAAAAGTTATTAAAAAGTATGTTTTTATTAGTAAGAATAAATTTTAAAAAATAAAAAATGTTATCAGAAGTTATAATAAGTAACAAAAAATTAATAAATTTAAAAAAGGGTAACAAAACCGTTATCAAATTTATAAAATCTGTTTAAAAACTAGTAAAATGGTATAAAAGTTATAAATTTTTTAAAATGAAAAGTGACGAGATTGAATAGTAAATTATAGTAAGTAATTAAAAAAGTTATCTGAAAACATAAAAAAGTTATTAAATATAATAAAAAGCTAAAAAATAGTTGTTGATAAAGATTGGTGGTGTGGCTTGTAATAGAATTGTACGATCTATGTACTTATGCATAGTGAGAAAAAAAGTTACAGCATTTATTTTTTATATAACCGAGAGCTATTAATCAAATTTGATAATTAATAATCATTTAAGATTTAACTGTTTTATGTTAACTATAATTTACTATTCAATCTCGTCACTTTTCATTTTAAAAAATTTATAACTTTTATACCATTTTACTAGTTTTTAAACAGATTTTATAAATTTGATAACGGTTTTGTTACCCTTTTTTAAATTTATTAATTTTTTGTTACTTATTATAACTTCTGATAACATTTTTTATTTTTTAAAATTTATTCTTACTAATAAAAACATACTTTTTAATAACTTTTAAAACTTATTACGTATTTTTAGAACTTTTAAGCGTATTATAACTTATAATAATATTTTTTATACAAATTTTACAACTCTTCATAACTTTTATACTTTACTTTTTAACTTAAATACTATAAATTTTTGAAACCTTAGTTTTTAAACAATGTACAATTTTTTATACCATTTTAAAGGTAGCTTACTTTTTATAAATTTTTAGAAATACTTTATAAACTTAATAACGTTTTTTGTTACTTATTATATCTTTAAATAACATTTTTTATAACTTTTTAATGATTTTTATATCTTAATATAATTTTCTGCGTATTTTTTATAATTTTTAAAGTCATTATAACTTCCAACATCATTTTTTGTTCAAAATTTAAAACTTTTCATAACTCTTACAACTAATTTTTTATAACTTTTAGTACAATTCACAAGTTTCTATAGCTTTAAATGTCTTTATATGACTTTTTATAACTGTTTGAATTTAGGTACTATAAGTTTTATACATTTTTGTCACTGTGCATTAAATTTATATAGTTTAAAAAAAAAGTTGTATACCATTTAATTAGGGGCCACTAGTAGTAGTAACTTACTTTAGTATAGTAAATAATTAGTGCATCAAATACACACCACTTCTCACTACTAAAAGCGCTACTTTCTATCAGTAAAACGATTATTAGTACTACTTACTAGTTTAGCTTCTCGTCGCCAGATTTCACAACCACATGCCATACATTTTATTACACTTAATTAATGCAATACCACTTTATCGGTTAGTAACTGTACTAAACGATGATTATCAAAGACGCAAACATGATTTAGTACTACTAATTCAGCTTTTCATCGCCAGACAACGCTTCTTTCTATGTGAGAAAATCCAATATGGCCAAATTATGAGTTTTGGGCCCTCCATAAGAAAATGCACGCGTTTTTGTGCTGGTAGTCACATAGCAAAGACGTTTACGACTGATACTAAAACGCGGGGCGTGTGTGCGCTTTATCGCATTTTCTTTAATCGTAAATGTTTACGTCAATTTACAAAGAAACGGTGGGGGCTAATTATGATTTCTCTTTAATTCATAAAATTCCGCGTCCATTTTCAATTAATATTTTTTTTATTTTTTAATAAATTTTTAGATTTAAATTTTTTTAATTTTCATGATTCGTTTGTAATTATTTTTTATGTTTAAATCTTGTATTTTTTTAAGTTCCAGGTTTTTATTTTAGTTTTATAGATTTTTAATTTGTTGTTTCACTTTTTAAATAGAGGACAACAGAATAAAAGATCTTCCGAGTCGGAACAAGTATAGTTTCATGTAATTTAAGTATTACAAGCAATACTTCAAACTCAATGTACGAATACTTTATAAACTTAGTAACGTTTTTTGTTAGTTATTATAACTTTTAATAAGATTTTTTAAAATTTATTATTATTTTTTATAACTTATTATAACTTTTCATGTATTTCTTTGATAACTTTTAACATATTTTTGTTGAAAGTTATAACTTTTCATAACTCTTACAACTAATTTTTATAACTTTTAATAAATTTCATAACCTTTTATATCTTTAAATGGCTTTATATTTTATAATATATATATGGTTATATTGTTTTAACTTATGTACTATAAGATATAAGATTTATACATTTTTGCCACTTTCATTAAATTTGTATAATAAAAATAAAAAAATTGCAATTTTTACACCATTTAATTACTTTCATAATTTTATGATTTTTTAAACATACTTTATAAATTTGATAACATTTTTTGTTACATTGATCTAGAGTAAAACTGTATACTACTATAATACTTAGCACAATTTACGAATTAACTGAACAATGATTGATATAGTAGTACATTAGCCTAGTTTTCTTTTTTAAATATAATAATTTTTAATATTAAAGCCTGTGCTTTGTTATACCTGTCATCAAAGTGTTGTTCAATTTCTTGGATAGTGTGGTCAGGCCCAATACTAAATTTATAAGTCTCGAAATATCTTTCATAAAATATAAGTTCGAGCTCATCTTACCATCTAGTTATGTATGTGAAACTTCTTCTTTATCACTTTGATAGCCATGTAACAACGTAAATTTATTGTTCATCTTTCGTTATAAATAAAAGTAAATGTCATAACTTTACTGCATTTAAACTATTTAAATAAATTACTATCCTGGTTTTATTTCAATGCCCGTGTAAGTCTTCTTTAGTGTTTTTGTTTATTTTTTATTTTTTTAATACATTTTTAGATTTCAATTTTTTAACTTTCATGATTCGTTTGTAATTATTTTGTGTATGTTTAAATTTTTTGTTTTTATTTTTATTATTTTCAGGTAGGTTTTCATTTTAATTTTATAAATTTTTAATTTGTTATTTTACTTTTTAAATAGTGGACAACAGAATAAAAGATCTTCCGAGTCGGAACTATAGAAGTATAGTTTCATGTAACATAATACTTAAACAAACAAATCCAAACTCAACCTACAAATATTTTATAAACTTAATAACGTTTTTTGTTAGTTATTATAACTTTTAATAAGATTTTTTATAATTTTTAAAATTTATTATTATTTTTTATAACTTTTTAATAATTTTTTAACTTATTATACTTTTTCAGGTATTTCTTTTATAACTTTTAACGTTACTATAACTATTACCATATTTTTTGTTCAAAGATTATAACTTTTAATAACTCTTACAACTAATTTTTATAATTTTCAATAAATTTCATATTTTTTTATATCTTTAAATGTCTTTATATTTTATAATATCTATATATTGTTATATTGTTTTAACTAAGGTACTATGAGTTTTATACATTTTTGCCATTTTTCATTAAATTTGCATAATTAAAAAAAAAAAATTGGAATTTTTACAAATTACTTTTATAATTTTTTAAACATGCTTTATAAACTTGATAGCAGTTTTTGTTACATTGATCTAGAGTAAAGGTGTATACTACTATAATACTTAGCACAATTTACGAATTACTTGAACAATGATTGATATGGAAGTACATAAGCCTGATAAAATAAAATAATATTTCTGCCGGCTGTTTTCTTTTCTAAATATAATAATTTTTAATATTGAAGCCTGTGCTGTGTTATCGCTGTCACTGTCATCAAAGTGTTCGACAATTTCTTCGAAAATGTGGTCAGGCCCAATACTGACTACGTTACATTTTTTAAATAATTTTTAATGTATATCAAATTTTATTAATCAAAACTCGTATATGTAAAAAATAAATGCTGTAACTTTATTGCATTGAACTTTTGTAAATCACATCAAAAAGTTTGTAAGTTACGTGTAATTAGCATAAAGTTAAAGTTGTCAGCTTTTCACTGTGTTTTATTTATAATTTTGTACTGTATAGCGCTAATGTACTTGCGCAGGTCGTTGCAATTTATTTTGTTGTATAATATTTAATATCTTTGACGATACTTTGATCAGTTTAAACATGAAAAATACTTTTAAGAATTACTTTCTGATTGGTTTACTAAAATATAATTATACGAGTTTTCATAATTAAGTTTATTAAATTTTAAAATTTACATGTAAACTAAATTTTTGATATATTATTATGCAATACATAACGTAATTTTTAGTAAAGTAAGTAGTGAGTAGGTTATCATGACAAAATATAATAATAAAATAATGACTTAATAGTAAAATGCATTAATGTGATTTTAACCAAATATAAAATCTAATTTTACGCGAGAAAATTTTATCGTTTCATCATTGTTACTGTTGACTATGGGATTATGCATGCTACCATAAATATAAAATGATTATTAGTTTCTATGCATTGTTATGTGACATAACTTATCATCGTTTTTCACCCTTATCACTCATCATTTTTACTTAATCGATTGACTTATCCCACACTATTGCAACGAAAACATAACTGAAATAATAATCATATTAGTTAATAAACATGATTTTTTATAATTGTGACGAAAATATGCGAAATCCGATTATAACAATAACAATTATAAAAAAATATGATAAAATATATTATTTGACCTATATTCTTATTATATCATAACTTTCAATTCTCATTTGCATCCATCAGATTTGCTGTTATTATGATATGTATCGCGATACGTTTTCAAGATCAAGTTTAGTTTTATCTTTCTTATTTGCGATTACATAAAAATAAAATATAGTGATGCGTTGTCAAGATCAAAAAAATATTTTTTCTTATTTAATTTTCTATCGAAACAATATTCTTGCATATAACACATAAATCATCAATCAATCAAATATATATGTAATAAAATTCTTCATTACAGCTGAACAGGCGAATGACAAAACCTTAATAAATTTCAATAAAATTCATATGATAATATGTTGAAATGAAGATTTTAGTTATCGAGACATTACTATATTATATAAGATGAAATGAAAAAGCAGTATTCAATATTCAATTACTATGAAATACAAGAAAATATTTTTTTATTTAATTTACTATCGAAACAATATTGTTGCATATAATGGGTTAACACATTCCATTTCAAATATACAATAAAATTCTTCATTACAGTCGAACAGGCGAATGACAAACCTTAATAAATTTCAATAAAATACATATGATCACATGTAAAAATGAAGATTTTAATTATCGATACATTACTATATTTCTTATGTTATGTGAAGATGAACTGAAAACCCAGTATTCAATATTCAAATACTATGGAAAAAATTTTTGGGATGGGATTTGTTCCAGAACCGGCACAAAACAACTACTATCATTGTTACTGCAGGTAATTACTTAGTTTTAGTGTTGGTTAAGGTGTCTGTTGGTGGTCTTGTATAGAGCTGGGGTAGTACTGGAATCATTTTACAAATTAATTATAATAAAATGGCACAATTTAACGCCTAGAAAACTACCCTAAATGGGAGCTACCGTTTAAAATCATTGTATCGACTATCGAGCTGGTTGATACAAGAAGTTTTTACTAAATAAATTACAATATTTTCAATATGCAAAAAACTGCCCATAAAAGATGCAGCTCTCTAACAAAATATTTCTCTGTATGTAATACCTGTAGTACCCTCAAATAGGTACCAATGAATTTATTACAACAGCCCACAAAAATCAATCAATATGTTTCGAATTACCTTCCTATGCAAGAAATAGGTACCAATGAATTTATTACAATAGCCCACACCCACAAAAATCGATCAAAACGTAACGAACATCATTCCTAGAAATAGGAATCAATGAATTTATTACAACAGCCCACACCCATAAAAATAGATACCCATGAATTTATTACAACAGCCCACACCCGTAAAAATCATTCAAAATATATCAAACTTCCTTCCTATGCAACAAAATAGATACCCATTACTTTATTACAAAAGCCCGCAACTACAAAAATCGGTCACAAAGTACGGAACTTCCTTCCTATGCAAGAAACACGTACCCATGAACTTATTACAACAGACCACGCCCACAATAATCGATCAAAATGTATCCAATTACCTTGCTATGCAAGAAATAGGTACCAATGAATTTATTACAACAGCCCACACCCACAAAAATCGATCAAAAAGTATCGAACTTCAATGCTATGCTAGGAATATGAACCCACGAATTTATTACAACGGCCCACACCCATAAAAATCTATCAAAATGGATCGAATTACCTTGCTATGCAGGAAATAGGTACCAATGAATTTTTTACAATAGCTCACACCCACAAAATTCGATCAAAAAGAGTCGAACTTCATTCCTATGCTAGAAATAGAAACCCACGAATTTATTACAACAGCCCACACCCACAAAAATTGATCAAAATCGACATAAATAAATTCGTTGGTATACCTATTGCTTGAATAGGAAGGACGTTCAATGCATTATGATTGATTTTTGTGGGCGTGGGCTGTTGTAATAAATGCATTGGTACGTATTTCTTGCATAGGAAGGTAGTTCGATACATTTTGATCGACTTTTGTGGGTGTGGGCTGTTGTATTAAACTCATTGGTACCTATTTCTTGCATAGGAATGAAATTCGGTACTTTTTGATCGTTTTTTGTGGTTATGGGCTGTTGTAATAAATTCATTGGTACCTATTTCTTGCATAGGAAGAAAGTTCGATACATTATGATCGATTTTTGTGGGTGTGGGCTGTTGTAATAAATTCATTATTCAATGCATTATAATCGATTGTTGTGGGTGTGGGTTGTTGTAATAAATTCATGGGTACCTATTTGAGGAGTATTACCTATACAGAGAAATATTGTTTTAAAGAGCTTCACTTTTAGGGGCAGTTTTTGGCATTTGAACTATTCCAATATATTGTAATTTATTTAGTAAAAACTTCTTGTTTAAAGGGTTGCTCCCATTTAGGGTAGTTTTCTAGGGGTAAAATTATGCCATTTTATTGTAATTGATTTGTAAAACTATTCCAGTACTACTCCAGCACTAAATAATAAAAATTCACAGAAATGCAAAAGGCGTGATGTGACGAAAAATAAAGGTTTTTAAAAATTACACCCCGTAGGGGAAGTTTTTTTTAAGGAGGGGGGGGGGGGGGTTTAGCTATGCTAATATGTTAATTTGTAAAAAATTCCAGTACCATCCCCCAATACGATGCAATAAATATTAACAATAATACGAAAAGTGTGGTGTAGCTTTGTCTAACGCCAGCCCCGACACACGAATTGCAGGGTAACGGGACCTGTAAAAATTCTTCTAACTGTGTAACAAATTTGTAAAAAATTCCAGTACCATTTTCATTGGATTGTACTACAAGTTCAGCATTAGGGTCATGCTGATAGGATCATATCTTAAAATTAGATTCCCATCTAATTTATTCCAAAACGGTTAACTCGGGGGCGAATATCTGAAAGACAATGACCGGGAAAAATTGTATGCCTACCATTTTATGCAGTACGATACCTTGGTACCGAAATGTCTTTATATCGGTTAAACAAAGTGCTAGTGAAAAGTCAAATTCGCCGGCTAGTAATGTAAGTTATTTAGGTTATTTATAATTAATTTAGTTTTCAATAATTTTCGTTTTTCGTTCATTCCGCATTTTTTTAATGTGGGTTAATATTAAGATATTATTAGTAGAAAGTGTGAAAGTGATATCAATTAAAATTCAATAATTGCCAACCGTATATATTATTGATAACATAATTATTCGAACAATTCCCTTCCCACCCATAGCTGAACTTGGAGAAGAAAATCAGAAAGAGATAACATCAAATATCCGACAAAGACAGATTATTTTTATTTTATAGCGAAATTTTAAGGGGAACTTCTGAAAACCACGAAATTATAACCAATAAATTAGTTAAAAAATCATTGTTAAATTAATTTTATTTCTATCTCTAAATTACTCTAAATTAAATATTTGTAGGCATCATTCTATTATGTTTTCTAATTATTTTCTTTCAATAATTAAAAACTAAGAAAACGTTTTCCTATAAAAAAGTTAGGGGAATATTTGACTGTGTTTGTCTTTGTAACATAACCTAAACATGCATTTGAATTATGTAACACAGAGTAAATAATAAAAATTAAAAATGGTAAAATATTTTAATTTGAACGTTTATATAAATTTATCATGAAAACGCGATTTATATCACATTCCACCAGAGATATAAAATGTATTAGCCAGGTTCTCACCATACAAATATTACTAAACTAAAATTTGTTGAGAGGGGGGTATTTTTCATTTTGCTTTCCATTTATCAACCAAATCTCAACAACAATCTCTTTCTGGTTTTCTGCATAAAAAATGCCGCTTTAAGTAATAAAGCGATTATACCTACCAAAACCAACAACAATTAAAAGCCCTGAACAAAGTCTGAAACGCCAAATGCAACCAATATGCAACAAACTACATAAGATTGTGTTGGTTACACTAACAATCCCATATTAATTTTTTTCTTTCGCACAACTACTTATTAAACTTATGCGCACATACGATGTACACATACAACTATCTATAGTGTAGGTTTTTCTGTATTTGTTGCATTAGCATGGCTTTATATTGTTGTTTGTTTTGTACCTACAGATAGTTCTCGCGGGGTTTAAAATTAATATTACTTCGTATTTCTAAGTTTTTTTTGCGTCTAACGTTAACATTTCTATTAAAATAATATATTCCGTATTATCTGCAAAAACAAAATAACTTCTTAACGAATATTTCGATCGACGAACATTTTTTTATTATATTCATCAAGCCAATAAAATGTTTGGATTAGCTACACTAATGAATTAAGTTCTTTAATTTCGGGGAAATGGGGTGAATGATTTCATTGACCTTGGTTTCAGTCGTGTTCCACCGTCGCTCAATTTAAAGCAGCTAGCCATGTCCGCTATAGCACGAAAAACTCCATGCCACTCACCGATTCCAGCTAGCGGGTGAATGGCTGCTATTCGGAATAACTATAATGAACTTCTTCTCTGTTAATGGATACGGCGCAATGCACATGTATACCAGATTTGGTCGCATCAACACGCACACCACACAAACACGCACACCTAGTAGTGAATTTCAAATAAATTTGGTCAAAAGATTTGCCTTACGAAAGAAAACGGAGTTACGATTATTGTTTCATTGAATTCATTGGTGATGGTAATCGAGAAAATTTTATTACGAGCTCATGGTTTAGCTTTGCTAAGTTTAAATGCCTACAACAAGCAAGGTTAATTTTATTGTCCTCCCTTTTTCCATTCAGATCGCTGCATAATACATGTATCAATTCGGTTTTATAACCTATATAACTTTCATAAAAATAAGAAAATCCTAATTAAATTAAATTTCTCTCCTCTTTTGCGAGAAAATGTATGAGGCCCATAAATATAAATTAAATTGGTATGTGTTTATATATGCTGATACGGTATGAAATAAAATTGTAACAGCCCTAATGCTAAATGAATTAAAGACGAAAAGTATATCACTTAATGAGCACCAACGGTTAAAATTAATGACCATCTAATTAATGCTGTTTTGAATAATTAATTATTTGATAATAAATCTTTTTATACAACAAAAATATAAATAAATAAAAGGAAGCAATCTGAAATCTTCTTCGTTTTAATGATATCCGTTTCTATTTATCTGTAGTTCTTATAATACAACTTTGTGGTCACATCAAATCGAAATGATAATAAAGGAGGTTAGTGGTGTGGTAAAAATTTTCTTTTAGAAATTAATTGATTTTATTTATAAGCTGTGTAATTTAAATTTAAATTATGTTTGTTTGTGACAATTGGATTTTGACTTATGCGTGACATTTTAATGGCGCAAAAGTGTCGCATAATTTATTTCACTTTCTAGAAATAATTAACGATTGAGAACCTAGGGAGAAAAATATATTTTTCTCCGTCTTTCGACTGAACTCGAATCATTCAGGAAGTTTACTTGTTCCGTACACGTTTTTTGTTGTGCTAAAGGCAAAATTTGAATACTAAATCATAACAAAATGATTAAATCGAAATCAAACCAAACAACCAATTTGTGTATTCAGAAAATACAAATAAAAAAAACTCACTGGTGAATTCAATGAAAATGAAAATTAGAACGGAAATTTATTTTATTTTTATTAATTCAAAAAAGTAGTAATAATAAAATTTCCTTCTGAACCACCGAATAAAGAATTTGATTCAACTTAAGTTGAATATAAAATATATATCAATCAAAATCGAAAATCTTTTTTTATTCAAATTTACATTTTCTTGTTTTTTACACTTCTACCTATTTCTATTCGCCTTGAGATTTATTTCCGGTTTTGACCTTCATAATTTAATATTCACACACTTTGGAAATGAAAATATTGTTTTTTTTTGTATTCGGAGAAATAATTTAAATTCGATTTAACACTTTTATTTTTTCGTGATAAATTGATTTTTTCCGTGAAAAATGTTTTTTTAATGGGATATTTAAAATAAGATAATTTATTCATTTTACAAAATAAGACGTCGTTTGTGGAAATACATATCAGTCTAATTACAAATATGGTAATTTTGCTTTGAGCTTGAATTTTAATATCAACTAATCATGTTTAAAAACTTTTGGGAGTAAGTGTAATGGGAAACTTACTTGTTCTAGTTTTGCATCTCACAAACTACGCCACATAATATCTTGAACAATAAAGATAAAGGGTTTTCCAATAAGAGTGAAATGATTTCTTTAAAAAAAACACACTAATTGTTAAGGAAATTGAAATGTTTTTTTATATAATGTGAAGTACAATCGACACAATTAAATTCTGAATAAAACGTCATCCAAATGGCTTCCACGACTTCTTCTGCAGGAACGAATTCGATGAACCCAATTTTCGAGCACTTTTTCCACTAAATCAAGTCGTATGTCATGAATTGCACGTTTAATATTGACTTGTAAAACTTGAAGAGAGTTTGGTTTATTGCTAAAGACCAATGATTTCAAATAACCCCACAAGAAATAGTCTGATGGTGTTAAATCACAACTTCTTGGAGATTCAATATCACAATTTCTTGAAATAATCGAATCTCTAAACTTTTCTCGCAATAATTCAATTGTTGCACTTGCTGTGTGGCACGTAGCACCGTCTTGTTGGAACCAAATGTTGTCAAGATCAACTTCTTCCAATTTCAGCCATAAAAAGTTGGTTATCATTGATCTATACCGATCTCCATTAACAATAACGGTGTTACCAGCTTCATTTCGAAAAAATACGAACCGATGCTTCCACCAAACCAAAAACCACACCAAACTGTCAATTTAGGTGAATGTAATGGTTTTTTATGAATAATTTGTGGATTTTCTTCGCACCAGAATCGACAGTTTTGTTTATTTACCGCACCACTCAGATGAAAGTGAGCCTCATCGAAGAAGATGATTTTCTTAAAAAAATCGTTATCGTTTTCAAGTTGTTCCAACGCAAAATTAGCAAATTCACGACGTTTACGGTGGTCCAATGGCTTCAGTTCTTGATTGAGAACAATTTTATACGGATGCAAACCCAAATCCTTTCTCAAAATCCGCCAGTTTGTGGTTTGAGAGTCCCAATTCTTGAGAACGTCTTGGAATCGACAAATTGCGGTCTTCAGCAACACTTGCCTGAACGGCAGCAATATTTGCATTACTTCGAGCGTTTCTTTGTCTTATTGGCACTTGAACATTATGTAAAGAAAATGTACGCTCAAAATTTTCAACAATTCGACGAATAGCGAGCACACTTGGACGATTATTACGACTATAAAATGGCAAAAGCGCACGAAAAGTTGCAATTGGAAAACGATTATTTTGATAATAAAACTGAATAATTTGTAAACGTCGTTCTTGCGTATATCTCACCATGATGAAATTGTAAACATTACTGAATACAATGGAATAAAAAATGACAGATCATGACATATTACAAATGGCCGGAACGTCACTTAAAAATCATATTCAATATTGTGTCACTGTTCAACGGATACTAGCTGCTTATGACAGCAGTAGAACTTCGATGACCCAGTCATACTTACCTGATATAAACTCTACCTGTAACACATAAACTACCTGGAATACATCTTATAAATACATTATATAAACCTAAAACCCTAGAATAAACATTATCAATTATTTAATACTTACCTTCCTATTATATACATTTATATTGAGTACCTAGAAATTAATTTAAATTATTATTAGTACAACCAAACCAAAACATATGTAAACAATATGCATAATAATAATTTGTCCTTGAACTTGAACTTCAATTGATGATCAAACCAAATTGTGTTTTCAAATTTCACTTTTTAATTATTAACGTATAGATACTTACCTATAAATCACATTAATTATTACTATATATATACTAACAATATTATCAATAGATAATTGTAAGTTTATTATTTCCACTTACAATTTTGTTATCTATTGACATTTTTGTTATTTGTATTGACATTTGTGTACCAATACAAATGCAATATTGATGCTACCCCTACGTATTATAGAATGCGTTTTATACCTAATATTATATAATATAGTGCCATCTAGTGGCAATTAGTTTAGCAATTGTTGACCCTCTATATTTAAGAATATACAATAATTTTGTACCTAATAATGTAAAATAGAAAATTATCCCTCTTCTCATTGTAACCACAAAGACGTCAACATCAAAAAATTTTGTAACCAATCCGAGTGTGATAAAGTAAAATTAAAGTTAAAAATTATAAGATTTTATTTTATTATTTTTATTGAAACAATTGCACGCATAATATTTCCAATTTTGTACAGTCACACAAATTTAATTTAATTTTTTTTTAAATTTCGATTATCATAAATGATAGGTACCCTTTTACTTTTAAGAATGAATATAACACTGTTGAGTATTTCGCTTTAATGATTTGTTGATATGCATATAAGCACATAAGCAGAACAAAATCCTTTCGGTTATTAACCTACGTACCGTACCTTACGGTTATGTTATTTACCTAATTTCATCACTAGTAAATAACGATTCTTCGAAATAATAATTTAAAAAAAAAAAGCTTTATTTAATTCTTCACAGTCAAAAATGTATTTATAAAATATAAATTTCACAGCCGTCATTATCATGTTCAGTACTTCGAAGGATGACAAAGATCAAACAGTTTTTAACATTTTTTAACAGTTATACCGCACCAAGAGTATAAAACAAGTACATCATCTTTAATAAATTGTTTCATTATAATTCGAGTCCAACCATACGCCTGGTCCCTCGAATGCAGAGCAATCTAGTATCAGAAACACAAATTAAATTTTAATTGAAATTTTAATTAGAAATTACAATAGTTCTATTAAAAATAGAACTCCTGTAATTTCCTAATTAAGAATATCAATTAGAACTTGTTTCACTTTTCATATGCACAAAATTAAATATCATAACATTAATGTATTAAATATTATAACTTACATTTTTTTTTGTTATTTAATCTACACGGCACGAATTTTAGGAAATAACTAAATTCTCTACTAACCGAAATTTTCTCCGGGTTGGGGTTGAAATTCCAGAACCGAATTTTGCATTCGTAAAATTCCGAACCTATAAATCCAGGACCCAAAACCCAAAATTCCAACATTAAAAAACTCCAAATTTAAAATTTTGAAATTGTTGAATCTAACATTTTCGTACCTAAAATTATAAGTTAGTGTTAAGGAAATTAAATAAATATATATAAATCCGGTATTATGGTCAAATTGCACGTGGAAGGAAGTTGGTATAACGTTCCTCTATCCAACAATACCCGTACGCGAATAACATTAAATGGTCGTACGATTGATATAATAATAAGTTCATCTAAATTATAAAATACACATTAAATTAAATAATACCTAAATAAATAAACTAATTCATAAAAATATTTTCGTAATCTATGAAATCGGTATACTAACAACTTATAATACGATGTAATCGTAACATGTGTACATATTAAAACAAAAGCTTTAATCTAAAGTGAAACTTAAACACGAACGTGTAACAAAAATAGTGCTTTCCAAAATCGAACTTAGTATAACTAGTGATTAGGAACTTTTCAAAATTGGAGTATTTAAATCCATAATACGAGTGAAAAATTGAAACATCGCAAGAATTGTCTCGCAACGATATCTGAACGCGTATTTTGATCCAGAATTGGGAGACGAAACAACAAATTTGTGTATACGTCTACGACGTATAATACACAATCTTGAATAAGTGTGCTGTCATTCGTTACGCGTATTATACGTCGTATACGTATACACAAATTTGTGGTTTCGTCTTCCAATTCTGGATCAAAATACGCGTTCTGGAGTAACTGTATCATTGTCATCGCATGGAATGAATAGACGAATTACGGATATGGACCTATGGATTACGTCAAGCATCGCTCATATTAAAAATCGTAAATAGACTATTTATATTTTCTTTATATGGGATCATTATTATTATTATTAATTCATTATTACTATTACATATTATTAATTTGTTTTCAGAATTTTGTTCCCTTAAATATATTGATTTCCAAATGCAAATACAGCCAAATACTTCGGCATGACTCTCTATTGCAAGTTTAGATGGAATAAGCATGTTAAAAAGAAAAAAGAGGAATTGAACATCAAATATAGGAAAATGTATTGGCTAATAGGAAGAAATTCTTAGCTTACAATACACAATAAATTGCTATTATTAGGTAGATTTCTCCCTGTTATATAATGTGTCGTTACAGCCAGCGATTATTCAAATTAATTAAAATTCATTTTTGTCGAAGTTTAACAATTTTATTTATCATCATCGATATTTCGGGCTCAATGCCCATTTTCAAGATACTAGAAAATTAAAATATAAAATAGGTGTTACAATATTACAGTAGGAGTATATGCGCAACAATTATACAATTTTTCAAATTAATAAACTAACTTACATACTAGATTAAAATTTGGTATACACAATTGTTGTGATATTTAACACTATAAAACACAATACAAAACATACTATAAATTGTTAAATTATCTTAAAATTAAAAATTTTTAAAATTTTTTTAAGAAAATTTATAAAATTGAATTTTATAATTATATATAACATCAATAGCCGATTGGACTAATAGTCATGAAATTTCTATATAATTTTCAAATAACGTAATAACGTATATTTTCATTTAGTTGTCAGTATTTTTTTTGTTGTTAATTTTGCTTTAATAAATTATTGAATATGGTTATACTAATTTTACCATTTCAAATTTGTCTTAGCATGTGTTATTTCGGCGTTTATTGCTTTTCGGTTCATATTTCAGGTATGTGAATGATCTAAATGAGTAATGGACGAACAGGCGAGTAGGGAGGTCCTGGGCTTGAATTGGCTTAAACAAGACCGAGTTGCAACCTCTAGCCCAGTAAATTATGTTAACAAGAAACCACCAAAATGGAGGCTTGTTCGTTGCACATTACTAAAAGAAATTGCAAAACGCATATCCTTCGACTTCGACAGTTTGTGCAATGCCTCCTAAACTACAGGCCGCTTACACCAAATGATGACGACACGCTATGTCGACGTTTTTGTCGCTTTCTTCAGTTGTTTTGTTAGTGTGAATATTCTTAACACTATTATGGCGCTCTCTCGGTTTAGGTATAAATTGGCGCCATGTGCGAATAATGAGAGTAGTAATAGGCCTGTAGTTTAGGAGGCATTGGTTTTTGCAACCCTAACAAAACAACTGGAGAAAGAAATAATATTTTTGTTGTTTTGTAATTTTCTAAGACAAAATTTATTTTAATTTTAAGAGAACGAGGCGGAGCGAAGAGAGGCGAGAACGTCAACACAGCGTGTCGTCATCATTTGGTATAAGCGGCCTTTAGTTTAGGAGGCATTTATAGAGCAGAGGAACTGTAAATTTATAAACAAACACACAGTCCACATCTACTAAATGACAAAAAGAACACAAGAACAGACAAAATATACGACGTTATACGGTAGTGGAAACAAACATTGCTTACACATTTAAATAAAATAATATAAAAGGGCAATTAAAATACATGTAATACCAGTAGTATCGAAAAGTAATGAATGAATGAATGAATGAGAATTTCCAAAACCGGTCTACAACTGGCCTATAACATTATTGTTGTATGCAACACATATTTTTGTTTTTGTAGGTTAGTTCTTTATATGGAAACTAATCTTGGAAACTTCACGAAAATGTGTAACGAAACTCCACTGTGCGTTATCTAAGATAATGGACAGTTTAGCATCTATTATCAGAATATCCTCGCATAGGCTTCTGAGCGGTGAGAAATAGCCGGCTTAGGCTCAGGGTGGATAGGCGTGGGGTTTTCAGAAGCATACGAGGACTTTAAATACACCGCATATCGTGACAGACGCAACGAGACATCGACCAAACATTCACCACGCACTCAGCATTTCCGCAATACGATTTATTTTTTTATTTCATGTCGATTGCATTAACCTTTACTAGAACCATTAGTATGAGAGAAAAAAACCATCAAATAATCTTTGTTGTTAAGTTATACAGGATAACTAAAGTTTTATATTTCGAAAAAAAACGACGAACGACCAAAAATTAAATCTCAACAATTTTACGACTCAATAATAATTTTTAATAAATAAATAACATTCGATAGTATAGAATATGATTACAAAAAAAATAGAAAATCGACTTAATCAAATTTTTCATTAATCAATAATTAAATAATTAAAATTAACAACATTTCCTAATCATAGAGGTCCGGCCTTTAAATATTTTTTTTCTTAACTAAATTAACATCGACATCACAATCACAACCTAATAATTAATTATGACTACGATAATTGTATAATCATGCGGGTTATACATATGGATTTATATAGGTTTGATTATACTTAAATAAATTAGAAAATAGAATTATTAAATTCCCAAAAAAAACATATAGCAAAACTAATAATAATAATAATATGTATATAAAACTATTCAACAAGATCTGTTCAATAACAAAGACAAAATATAATTTAATATCTACTATGTAAATAAATAGTAAATAATAAGAAATAATTAATAATAAGAAATAGTATAGATAGTAATAATAAAACAATCAACTCATCTGGTAGCAGCTGCGACCTTCGATCCGGTTAATGTATAATTGTCGAAGTACTCCATAATTATCTTTCATGTTTTCCTATGTAAATACGCTATTCACGTCATACGGGTACACCGGTTTCTGTATAAAACGTAGGGGCGACGCCCTTTCACACCAGATAATTTGATGAATTTTATTATTATTAATTGATTATGTTTTATTTATTTAACTAGGTCTAATAATGTATCTTAACAATAAATTGCAAATTTTCAGTTTTTTTTTTTATTTTTATTTTGTTTTGTTTTTGACACTTAACTTGGCCATAGCCACACTTTGTTGAGTTTTAAAATTTTTTTTTCATAATTTTTCACAGAAATTAGCCTGAAGGTTTAATGAATTCGCGCACAAATTATTGATATGTTCAAATGGATGAAATTTTACGAATGATAAATTATTTTTTCTCCATGAAAACGGTTTAGCAAGGTTACTTGGCTGATAAATTTCGAACCAATACGTTTTATCGACTTGCACGGGTTTTTTTTTTTTATTGTACATAATAATTTTAGTTCGTTCACCATGAATTATTAAGTTTGCTAGCACACAATAACGTTCGTACGTCGCTCTAATTTAACTATTCTTTCCCTAAACAACTTAAGTAACGCGATCCCCACGCGTTTTCGCTTTTTATTTTTCTACAGGGATTCTTTTACTTTTTTTTTTATATATTTTTTTTTAAGAGCGCCCAACAAAAAGAATATACATAACAATATATTTTATTTTAATTTATTTATATTTTTTTTTTTTTTTATTTATCACGACTCACACCAGCAACATTTTACTGCACGAATTACTTAAACTGACTGATCCCCTTTCATATTTTGGACCGCTATTTATTTAATTTCAAAAGAGGAGAACAAACTGGAATCAGGTTGGGTCAACAATTGTTCGTCGAAATAAAATACCTACGATTCAAATACAGGGAAATTTATTTTAAAGGGCTGGGAACAAGGGTGCACCGACAACCGCCGTTTCAAACGTGGGGACGACGCACACCCGAGAACAGTCTCATCAGCCGGGCAAAAGTAGCTTTATCATTCAATATTTACGTGCGGATATCTTTCAAATGATAAGTTCCGAGAATTTTACCGTCTAGATTTTTAAGGACGTATGCCACATTCCCATGTTTACTTTCTACAACGGCCGGAAGAAATTTAGAAGATAATTTAGCCGAGAATTTATTGGCTGCGTCACTTTGAGGGAAGCATCGTACAAAGACGTGTTGTCCAGGTTGAATAGTACGATTTCTGCTCCGCAGGTTATAGTGCCGAGCGACTTTCTCATGAGCGACTTTTAGGTAATGTAGGACTTTGTCTCGAATTAAATTTAATCGATCGGCCTTAGAGATAGTTTGAACTTCATTTGAATCTTCATCAAATAATAACCTGCGTAAATCATAATCAGAACCATGCAGAGACATATGCTGTCCGAAAACGAGGTAGTGCGGAGAGTAACGTGTGGTGTCGTGTATTACATTGCGAAGAGCGGCTGCTACCTCTTGCAGATGTTTATCCCATTCGCTGTGTTCCCGGTCATCAAGGTAAGAGCGAACAGCTGACAATAACGTTCGGTTCACACGCTCCGAAGCATTACTTTGAGGTGAATGGATGGGTGTACGAATATGGGCTACCTGGTACTTTTCGAGTAACCCTTGAAATTGTTTCGATACGAATTGTTTTCCGTTATCCGATGTTATGACCTCCGGGACTGAAAAGATTAAAAACACTTCGTTTTCAAGGAAGGAACAGAGTAAAGAAGCCGTAGCCTCGCGTAAAGGTTTAACCAGAACAAATTTCGAGTAATGGTCGAGAACGATCACAATATAACAATTGCCACGTTTTGACCGGGGATACGGCCCTAAAAAATCGATAAACAATTTTTGAAACGGTCTAGAAGATTTAACTCGTTCCCCCATATTGGGCCTAGTAGTGAAATTAACAGGCTTATTCATCTTGCATTTAATACAACGCAAAATAAAATTCTTCACATCCATGGTCATTCTGGGCCAGTAGAACTGCCGTTGTAATCTTTCGATTGTCTTAGCGATACCCATATGCGCGGAGGTAGGAGATACATGTGCCTGCTCGATCAAAGCAGGAATTAACGGGGCTGGCACTACCAATTTCCATTTAGTGAGGTCTGTATCAACGTATTTCGGACCGTAAGAAGGGCAGATAAGAAGCTTTCCATCGCGAACAATTAGGTTTTGATCATGGTTGTTGGACTGTTCAACTTGCTTTACCTGTTTCACATAATCTTCTTCCGAGAAGGAAGAAGAATTCAGATCAATGTGAAGAATGGGTACTTCGGCATCCGAATGACTTCCGGAGGAACGAGGAGTAATAGTTTCGCAAAACGCCCTGGACAATGTATCAGGGACTACATTTAATGATCCCTTTCTGTATCCTATCTGGAAGTCGAAAGATTGTAGTTGGAGACTCCATCGAGCCAAGCGTCCGGAGAGATCTTTTTGGGACATTAGCCAGCGCAGGCTGGAGTGGTCCGTATAAATTGTGAAAGGATACCCTTCTACATACGGGCGGAACTTCTTTACGCTCAGTACCGCGGCGTAACACTCTAATTCGGTTACTGAATAGTTTTTTTGTGCTGAGTTGAGTTTATGAGAAATGTACTCTATAGAACCGTCAGAATCCAATTGATAGAGTACACTCCCTACGCCAACGGTACTGGCGTCACACTGTATGTAGAAGGGACGTCCGTAATCAGGATTTGCTAAAACGGGAGCGGAAGATAGAGCAAGTTTTAATGATTCGAAAGCAGTATCTGCAGCGGGAGACCATTTCGGTTTTGCCTTGCCAGTAAGATCAGTCAGAGGAGCGGCTAATGAAGCAAAATTTTTTATGAAGCGCCTGTACCATCCGCACATCCCAAGAAAACGACGGATTTGTTTTGGTGTTTTGGGAGGCGGGAAGTCCAAAATTGCCTTACACTTCTCAGGATTTGTGCGAAGGCACCCGTTTCCCACTACATACCCTAGATAGTTTACTTCCCTCAAAAGGAATTGACTTTTATCAATATTAATTGTTAGTCCCGCTATTTTTAATAGGCGAGAAACCTCTTCGAGTAACAAGAAATGCTCATCTAACGTAGCCGATGTGATCAAGAGATCGTCAAGATAAACAAAAACTTTTTCATGTAAGCGGTAAGGGATAACTCGGTGCATCAATCGGCATAGTGTTTGGGGTGCGTTGCACAACCCGAATGGCATAACCCGAAATTGATATAAGGGCCTTCCTGGTACCGTAAACGCTGTCTTATCCCTGGATTGGAGGTCGAGTGGTATTTGCCAAAAGGCGTCTTTGAGGTCAATGGTCGAAATATAATGAGTTTGATCTAACCGACCCAACAATCCAGAGATAAGAGGAAGCGGGTAAGCATCTTTTACAGTCACCTTATTCAATTCTCGGGCATCCAAACAGAGCCGCGCTTTGCCATTCGATTTACGAACTATGGTGATTGGCGAACACCATGAGCTTTGGCTCTCTTCGATAACTCCGATAGATAGCATTCGGTCAAGTTCAGCATACATCAATTGTTGTATTGCTGGAGACACGGCGTAGTACCTTTGCTTGACTGGCTTGGCTGAACCAATGTCGATAGTATGCGCGATCAAGGTAGTTTTGCCGAGACCTAGCTTAGCACTTGATGGGAATGTGTCCACGATAGACTGGAGTTTAACCTGATCTTTCTCGCCCAACACGTGAAATTTAGGAACCGCCTCATGGTCATAAAGGTTATCCGTTAGTGATATCGAAGATAGTTTTGGAGTGATACCAAAAAGGTTCCAGAAATCGATACCAAGGTAAAGCTGCTGTTCGAGAGACGGTACAATGTATAACCTCATAAAATGAGTTTTTCCCTTAAAGTTGACGGAAGCGTTGACAAAGCCAAAAACGCGTTCGGAGTGCCCGTTAGCAGTATGAACACACGAAGGGAAGTGGTGAAATGCGGGCGTAGGTTTTGTTAAGAAAATTTCAGATCCTTTGCCAAGTACACTAACACTAGCTCCACTGTCCAACAAGCCTTTATAAGGTACCTTATTAATTTTCACGAGCGCATATGGTCTAATGTCGCCAGCTTCAGCCGAAATAATCGAAGAAATAATCAGAGCTCTGCTATTTTTTCTGTGTTCCCAATATGACATTGATCGTACGCCCCGGTTGGCATTGTACAAACGCCGTGGTAGCTGTGCTGTCTGATTTGACTCAGAAGAGTCGGCAGGCTCTTTCATGATGTTCGTCTGATGGTAGTCGAGTACCATCTCGCACTTAGACGAAGGGTCCATTGAACAATTATTGTTGTATTCGGTCACATAAGATTTAAACGAATGTGGTAAATTCAATATATCTACAGATGACGTAGGTTGGGAAGTAAAATTAGATTTGGCGTTTGAAAACTTATCGAATGTTATTTTGTTAATTGGTTCCGCACCAGCTCCGGGTCGGTATTGCTGGCAGCATCTTCTTTCATAATTCTGGGTGACCCTGGTTTTAGAGGCCCCTGATTCCCAGTTTTCCAGAGGACTCTCGAGAAGTTTTCCGCACACCGAGCACATCGGGAAGCAATCGATCCTTTTAACCCACAGCGGTAACAAAATATTCCGGTAGGTGGTATGAGACAATCAACAAAGGTGTGCCCAATATCATCGCAGTTGAAGCAAATGGGATCTTTTTTCGGCAAGACGATGGGATTAGGTCGTCGCAGTTGTTGATTTTCTACCCGCAAATGTGGCCTAAGCACGGTGGGATTTTGGATAGCAGATACTGAATATGATAGAGATGTGCTAGGTTCTTGAAAGCCAATATCTGTAGACTGCCTTACCAACGCCGATGGCGAGCGATCGTTATCAGACATCAGTTCTAGTTCGTTTATGGCTCGTTTATGCGTTGGTAGACTGTCGAGGGGAGCTTTAAATCTTTTAAATGTTTCCTCCCAGTTTACACAACTTTTAATCAAATCATTAAGATTGTTAAACTGTCGGTCGGTCAAATGGAACTGCAAAGCGGGTTTCATATTCATCATTAGCATTTGAATGAATTCCTCATCGGTATAGGGAGTATGACACTGTAAACTTAACCTCCAAACATCATGGTAAAAATCAAGAAAAGATTCATCCGGCTTTTGTTTTCGTGATTCTACCGCTCTTCGAATTTTAAAATTCGTTCGACGATCCTTGAATCTTTCGAGGAAATCTTTTTTAAAAACCGTCCAATTAGCAGAAGGGTTATGTCTTCGGTAGGTCCAATACCATTGGAGCGCTACGTCCTTCAATACAGTACTAATTTCAACAAACAGTGTTTCATCCGATAAGTGCATGGACGAAGCCATAGTCTCCAACTGGAAAAGGAACATATCTACCGTGATTCCTACCGGAGATCCATTATACGCAATACCGCTACGAAAAAGTTGACGACTGTCATATTTGGCATGTGTTAGTATATTATTAGCGGGTTTAGCAAATAGTTCATCGGTAGAGGTGAATGTGCTATTATGATGTGGTACTGATGTAAACACCGGATCACTATAAGTGTGACTAATGGGCACTTGACTGATAGTAGACGGGATGGTTACATGCTGGGACGTTACGCTAAAAGTAATTGGTGGCTTTTGACCACCTACCGTTACCGGTGACTGTCCGAGGTTATTTTGCTGTAATAAAGCGGGCGTCGTAAAGGCAACGTGTTTTTCCACTAACAATTGATCTTGCTTTGAAATCTGGGCCTGGAGATTGTCTTGCTTTACGTTTAGCAATTGAAGCTGTTTAGTCAGTTGATTAAGTTGCTCCATCATTGTCGTCATTAATAGTGAATTATCTTCCATGCGAGTGGATTTCGGTATCTTAGGTGGGACCTGAGGTACTTGAGCTTCTTTATTTTCACCAGGTTTTACAATGGTCAAAGAGGAAACTGGTTGAATGGTATCATCAACTGACGGGGACTCAACTGGGATCATCGGCATTTCAGGTAACACTACGATCTCAATCTGCTGTGTGGCTTGAATAGATTCGTCTAATTTATTTTCATTTCCAAGATACTCTTGTAGAGTAGCTAATAAACTTGAACACGGTTCTAGTACCAAACAAGCCGGTTCTCGGTATGTAGGAGATTGCGAAGCTCGCATCAACCGGTCTTGTACATGCAATAATCGTGAATATATTTGCTGTGCCTTAGACGGTTGTTCTCCAAATGGAAGATTTTTCAATTCCCCAATATCCTGCTGAAGGCGAAGTAATTTGGTTCTACAATGGTCAATCTCTAGATCCGGACGTTTGGATGCTCGAATATGCATCTTCTGAGGGACGGACATAAGGCCGTCTTTTTCCTTTGTAATTTGTTTTATAAGGGACTCGACCGCGTTAGAAGATTTCGGAGAAATTCCCCGAATCTCGCACTCAACCTCTATCTCATCTGATTTTAACAATGAAATATCCATTTTTACTAGGATACAAAATAATATTAATATTAATATTGTTTTCCGCGAAATAAATACTTCAACTTAATTGTGTGCTTATCGATAAAATTATAATATTAACGAAAATATGTGCTTTGTAATTAAAATAATAATAATTGTCAACAAAATTAATAATGTTTTAATTGTAATTGGTTTTCAATAAATTCAAATAGAAGTTCACGGAAATGCTGAATGCTGGATCCTGTCAAGTAAATGCCTCGTTACATTAAAATAAAGCTAAGGAAAGGTAGTGTTATGATACCAAAATTTAACATAATTTCCGCATTAATAATTAACCAGAAGTAATCTGCAGTCAAACCTATAAGCGAAACAGTATTGTTTCCGTGTCAATACATCAATAAGAAAATTTGCAAAATAATGGCATCGCAATAACTGTAAAAATATAACAGACGACTTAATTTTTTTTTATTGCGTCAAACCAAAAATGGGAAATCAATATTTATTAAATTTAAGTCATCAAATTAGATTAACTGTAATGGCTGATATTGAGAAATCATAATCGCGATCTACGCAAATGGCGGAATCGATGGGTTAACTCAACCAACCAGGACATATCAAAATCTCTTGAAGGAAAGGGAATAAATTGAAATAAGACTAGCTTGAACTGGAATTGAGATGTTACTTATACATTTGGACGAATTGCTCAATAGCTGATTTGACTGAAAAAACTCTGAAGTCAAAACTCTAAAAGAGGAAACAGTAGTATCTCAGGTTCAACTCAGTAGAGAGAATTCGTCGAATGCTTATAAACAAAATGGAAACTGTACAAATGGAAGTATCAGTACGCTCGAAAATATGATCAAACAACTTTAAGAGTCGGACATTATTTATGAATGAGGGGGCTGATTCTAAAATTTTATGGCAAATTAATTTTTACAACAGATTGCAAGGAAGAAACTAGGGAATAATTTGGAAGAATAAGCCATTTATTAATTGCATTAGGTTTGGGCGCCACTGTAACGAAACTCCACTGTGCGTTATCTAAGATAATGGACAGTTTAGCATCTATTATCAGAATATCCTCGCATAGGCTTCTGAGCGGTGAGAAATAGCCGGCTTAGGCTCAGGGTGGATAGGCGTGGGGTTTTCAGAAGCATACGAGGACTTTAAATACACCGCATATCGTGACAGACGCAACGAGACATCGACCAAACATTCACCACGCACTCAGCATTTCCGCAATACGATTTATTTTTTTATTTCATGTCGATTGCATTAACCTTTACTAGAACCATTAGTATGAGAGAAAAAAACCATCAAATAATCTTTGTTGTTAAGTTATACAGGATAACTAAAGTTTTATATTTCGAAAAAAAACGACGAACGACCAAAAATTAAATCTCAACAATTTTACGACTCAATAATAATTTTTAATAAATAAATAACATTCGATAGTATAGAATATGATTACAAAAAAAATAGAAAATCGACTTAATCAAATTTTTCATTAATCAATAATTAAATAATTAAAATTAACAACATTTCCTAATCATAGAGGTCCGGCCTTTAAATATTTTTTTTCTTAACTAACTTAACATCGACATCACAATCACAACCTAATAATTAATTATGACTACGATAATTGTATAATCATGCGGGTTATACATATGGATTTATATAGGTTTGATTATACTTAAATAAATTAGAAAATAGAATTATTAAATTCCCAAAAAAAACATATAGCAAAACTAATAATAATAATAATATGTATATAAAAACTATTCAACAAGATCTGTTCAATAACAAAGACAAAATATAATTTAATATCAACTATGTAAATAAATAGTAAATAATAAGAAATAATTAATAATAAGAAATAGTATAGATAGTAATAATAAAACAATCAACTCATCTGGTAGCAGCTGCGACCTTCGATCCGGTTAATGTATAATTGTCGAAGTACTCCATAATTATCTTTCATGTTTTCCTATGTAAATACGCTATTCACGTCATACGGGTACACCGGTTTCTGTATAAAACGTAGGGGCGACGCCCTTTCACACCAGATAATTTGATGAATTTTATTATTATTAATTGATTATGTTTTATTTATTTAACTAGGTCTAATAATGTATCTTAACAATAAATTGCAAATTTTCAGTTTTTTTTTTTATTTTTATTTTGTTTTGTTTTTGACACTTAACTTGGCCATAGCCACACTTTGTTGAGTTTTAAAATTTTTTTTTCACAATTTTTCACAGAAATTAGCCTGAAGGTTTAATGAATTCGCGCACAAATTATTGATATGTTCAAATGGATGAAATTTTACGATTGATAAATTATTTTTTCTCCATGAAAACGGTTTAGCAAGGTTACTTGGCTGATAAATTTCGAACCAATACGTTTTATCGACTTGCACGGGTTTTTTTTTTTTTATTGTACATAATAATTTTAGTTCGTTCACCATGAATTATTAAGTTTGCTAGCACACAATAACGTTCGTACGTCGCTCTAATTTAACTATTCTTTCCCTAAACAACTTAAGTAACGCGATCCCCACGCGTTTTCGCTTTTTATTTTTCTACAGGGATTCTTTTACTTTTTTTTTTATATATTTTTTTTTAAGAGCGCCCAACAAAAAGAATATACATAACAATATATTTTATTTTAATTTATTTATATTTTTTTTTTTTTTTATTTATCACGACTCACACCAGCAACATTTTACTGCACGAATTACTTAAACTGACTGATCCCCTTTCATATTTTGGACCGCTATTTATTTAATTTCAAAAGAGGAGAACAAACTGGAATCAGGTTGGGTCAACAATTGTTCGTCGAAATAAAATACCTACGATTCAAATACAGGGAAATTTATTTTAAAGGGCTGGGAACAAGGGTGCACCGACAACCGCCGTTTCAAATGATATACACTAATGTCCAATAATGAATTTTATTCTGGTTATAAAGTTTTTGTTGTTTTTTTTATTATACAATACAATACTTTTATTTAATTACAACCATTATATATAAATTGTATAAGTTGTGTACATAACAAAGATGCACTCAACATTTTCACATAATTCTTAAATTTTCTACATTAAAACTTTACAATTTTTGTTCAATTTATTTTACATACAATAACATTTTAAAATTCTTATAATTTAGTGATGATGTTTCTTCCAATTCCAAACTCGACTTCCCCACCCAAAAATAATCGTCTACAAGCCATTTTTTCGCGCGAATCAACCAAATCGACGTCACGAATACTTTCATCAAGCCACCGTAATCATGCTGTTTTGTCGTTTGTGTATACTATACATAGATTAATTTTTAAGAATTAACCCATCTCAATTATGTGTAATTGCTTAACCAATTGGACATCCCTGTTGTATGAGTTAGATTTTGATTGCAACCATTCTCTGCACGGAAGAAGCAATTATATTCACTCTAAATGAAACATAGCCAACACTTAGGCACAATGGATTTTTTTACTAAAACCAGCCTTTGTTTAACGTTGTATCAGCCGATCTTTACAAATTCGAGAGCATATTAGAGGATGCTGATGTGAAGAAAGTTGCCAACAATTTTAGAAAATCGTTCAGTCAAATATAACCCAAATTTCTGTTCCTTATTGAGCAATCATAAGCAATTACCCACAGACTCAAAACTGAGTCGAAGCTTGGCATAGAATGGCAAAAGTCATCGTAGAAAAAAAAACAAAATTATTGAAGAATTGAGAGCAGAAATAGTCCTCTCGCACAATAGTATAAAAAAGATGGGAGCAGATGAAGTAATAGCCGTGTTTTATTATTCGAGCACTATCCGGAGCCGAATGGAAAATTTATGCTATTATTCATTGGTGTCACTATACCATAAAAATGGAAAATAAATGCATCCATAAAACAAATATTTATATACTTCATTTTTACCAATTAACTTTTCGTTGTGTACGAATTACTTTTATATTTTACGTTGTTGTTGTTTTATTGTAATGGTTTTATTGTGATTGTTCCGTACATTGGTCTATTTCAGTATATCTCGGTATTTAATTCGAGAATCTCGAATCGAGATATACTGAAATAGACCAATGTACGGAACAATCACAATAAAATCATTACAATAAAACAACAACGTAAAAAAATAAAAAATAAAAAAATAAATAAAAAACATTTATCACCTGAAATATACTAATTAACATTTATATTGACAGGACGTTATAAACAAGAATTCATCTTACTGCGTTTTAAACTTTTATTGTAAGATTAAGTCTATTGGTTTCACGGGTTTACAAAATAAAGTGCTTTTCAAATTTTTCATTGATTTGGATAGCGCTCCCGATAGCGGGTAAATTTTTTTTTATCGATTTTGAACTTTAAAGTTGAATGAAAAGTCTTAGTTTAGAGTTAAATAAATTAATTATGTGTAAAAATAGCGGACTAAATATAAGTTTTAACATAGAAAATTGGGTGCTCCAGATAAATCTATTGGGTGCTAATAAAAAAACATGGCTAATAAGACCTATTAACAAAAAAAATATTATACAAAATAAAAGAATTAATCGCGTGTTAAAAATACAAAATAAAATGGATGCAACCGAGTATTTTTCAAATTTGGCTAAGATAATTGTTTTGATCAACAAATAAAAATTTGGGATTTCAGGTTTTGGATTTTTTTAGGAATTATGTTATGGAATTTGGAATTGTGGGTTTTAGAAAATTAAAATAAATGTTACTTAAATTTTTGGAATAATGGAAAAGAAACTTTTTTTTTGAATTTTGTCTCCGTCTCATTTTTTTCATAAAAGCGTTTCTATTACTTTTGACAAATTGGCGTAACTTACGGTTTCAAATAAGTTTCTTCATAGTATTAAAACCGAGAAAGAAATTCAGATTTTTAAAGCTACCTCGCATGTTTTCAATTTATTTAGTTTAGTTTTTACAAAACTTTTAAATGTCGTTTCGGCAACGTTCCAAAATTATCAAATAATTTTTGGTTTATGTTACTTGTTTTTTATTTTGTTTTTTTAAGAATATGATTTCAAGTAGGCTTTTCAAAATGGATTCTGCAATGTTTAAAATACGTTTTAATAAAATTGACTCTACATTACAGTTTCTGATGAGTATTATTAAAACGTGAAAAAAACTTAAAAGTGATGTTCGAGACAATAAAATCCTGACCTAATACGTAACAAAATTACTGATAAATTAGAATTTTTAATGCGCTATTTATCTCCACTGCCATTTTATATAAACTAAAATTATGTTATATTTTAATTTATTAATGGCGATCTTTTTCCAACCAAAAAGTAGATCAAGTTTGGACAGTAATTGCCAAAGAACGTAAAATTTCTTGTTTTTTTATGAATATTTTGTTTAAACGCACTTGTGCAACACAGACAACATGGTTCTTGAAAAAAAATTAACATAAACAAGTTTATGTATAATAATTAATATTAAATATGGTTATTAATTTGTTTAATATATTAATTTACACAAAACACATTTGGGCACAGTAAAAATTAATACTTAAATAACAAATTCTAAAAATTGTGCACTAATAATGTTTGGTGTCGATCAAATCGAAAAAAGATCAAATCTATCAAAAAATATAGATTTGATTTAGATCATGTCTAACTGTCATTTTTGTGTTGGATAGAACGTAAAATATTGATTTAAATCAAATCTTTTTGTTGGAAAGAACGTCACATAAGTTTCAACACATTTAAATACCGTCCCGAAAACGTTTTAAAATGACAAAATGTTTTTTTAGAAATCTAGGTTTTATTTTGTTGCTTGGATAATTGGCTCGACCGATACAATTATTTTCAATTCTACCACACCATAAAATAATACTAAATTGTCTTTGAAATGATAATTCTCGCTTAGCATGTGGATTTTGCCACTCATGAATATGGTGGTGTTACTCCAGTCCTCGTAAATGTCTATTCGTCTGTCCATAAAATGGATGACAAATATGAAGGATTATGTTCATCGTTGTTTAAGAGTAAACGAAAAATTTGATCTCTTTGGTAAATCGACCGGTAATAATTCCTATACACTGGAATGTAGTGAAATGGATGTAGATGGTCGCCTCGAAATACTGTCCAGACTTTATTTTTGTTAATTCCACGCTGTGTATCTTGTGCCCGGCTATATCGAATATATAGCGTGATATTTTATTATTTCTGATTATAAACGCGCAAACAAATTATTTTAAAAAGGTTAAGAACGTTTTTGCAATATATTTACTAACGATTAGAAAGTATTAACAAATGCAACAATTACTAAATTGTTTTCTTGTTTAAATACATTGATAAACGATTACTTTGGTTTATCATAATAAATATTCAACAAGTACTTTTATTTATAAAATAAATAAATTGCAGTGCGATATTTTGATAAATTAAATACATTTTTTGCTTATAACAACTTATAATAAACAAGTACAACAAAGAATTGTTAATTATCTCAAAAACTATGCGTGATTAGATAACAATACGGAAAAACGATTTTTTAGTAAACGACTGATAAATTTAAATTTGAAATAAAAAATTGCACTAATGTTTCCTTTATGGAAAACATTGTATGAAAATTTTCAGTCACGAGAAGAAAGAAGAACTCTGTGCCTTTAAATTTATAGAAAAACAATTGAGCTATATGAATTCTGATTTAAAGTAAACTGCTGTGCTAAAAAATTTGAAATACATTTTAAATGGGTACGGTTCATCTTCGGGCATATGCTTATTAGCTTTTTTTCATGATATTGACCTAGCTACACATCCTACCAATTTGGACTCATCCCAATGTGATGCCCTGTATAATTAAAATATAATCAGCCTTCATGTTGAGTCAGGAAATAGCTTTCTTGTCCTTTGACACTTATAATCTAAATTTGAAAATTGAGTTCGGCTTTGTTTATTTCAATTTTGAGAAGTTCCATTTTCAATTTTCTTTTGGTAAAAGCAATGCGCTCCATTATATCGTTCGTCTTCTGTGCTGTGGCGTTGCAAACTCTCGTTCCTCGTTTTTTATGATCGCCATAATACTTTCTTAGTTTTTTCTGAATTTTTGCTTGATTTTGATACTTTCGACTGTTAGGTACTTCTGTATGAGTTTGAAATTCTTCTGGAATATGTAATTCTGGACTAATTTCTTGGTAAGCACTCAAACAGCTCCAAAGAAATGTCAGTTAGATGACATAATCCACCGAACATATCATCTGGAAAATCTCTAGCTTCAAAGGGGTGGGAATGAGTTGCGTTGCGTGTCGTCACCAGTGCGCAAATTCGTGAAATCCACCGATATTTTCGGATGCGGATTTTAATTTGTATTAAAATTCTTTTTATTTTTTGAATTTCACGCCGGCTACTTTAATCGTTTTTTTCAAATTTGCTTGTAAGCTTTCTATTGTTTATTTCAATAGACCTGTTTACTTATCTGTCAAATATAAACGTCAAAATTATCTGTAGGCCAAACATTCTTGTAATTAGGTTATAGTTGCTACATTTTTAAAAATATATTCAATTAAAGTGAAAAATATATTTGTTATTGCATTTTATTTTGTTACAAAATATATTTTGTATTGATTACTAATTTAGTTGATTTTCCAAAAATTAATTTATTTTAATATCACATATATATAATGTAACATATCACACATATAATTAAATTAAATTAAATTTAATTTAATTAAAAAAGCAAAAATTACAAACCATATACGGTTTTAATAGTTTGTGTGGCCTACAGATAATATTTTATCTGTCAAATTTTTTTAAGTAAACAGGTCAATAGTAGCAAAAAAATCGGTGGAAATTTGTGACTGTTTAGTCAATGCGAATTTATTCCTTAGTAGGGAAATAAATAATAGAAAACTTACAAGCAAATTTGAAAAAACGATTAAAGTAGCCTTGGAAATTTCCGCATGCGGAATATAATTTGCTTTAAAATTCTTTATATTACTCGAATTTTACGCCCGCTACTTTAATCGTTTTTTCAAATTTGTTTGTAAGTTTCTAGTATTTATTTTCAAACTAAAGGGATAAATCTGCATTGATTTACCCAGTCGGAATTATTCCCTTAGTAAGGAATTTGAAAAAAACGATTATAGTAGCGGGCGAAAAATTCGAATAATATAAAGAATTTTAAAGCTAATTGTATTCCGCATGCGGAAATTTCCAAGGCTACTTTAATCGTTTTTTCAAATTTGCTTGTAAGTTTTCTATTATTTATTTCCCTACTAAGGAATAAATTCGCATTGACTAAACAGTCACAAATTTCCACCGATTTTTTTGCTACTATTGACCTGTTTACTTAAAAAAATTTGACAGATAAAATATTATCTGTAGGCCACACAAACTATTAAAACAGTATATGGTTTGTAATTTTTGCTTTTTTAATTAAATTAAATTTAATTTAATTTAATTATATGTGTGATATGTTATATTATATATATGTGTTGTTTGAATTTTATTTACGGACTTGACTCCGCAAATTATATGCGTAAATAATCTTTATAGCCATTCCTCACGGGTGTGTTAGGAACCCTAGTTTTTTGATTTAGGTAAATGTAAATTTTTGTCTAAAGTAATTTATAATCCGTTACTGTTCTCATATTAATAACAAATTACTTATTTGGATCATGGATGCTGAAATAAATACCAAATTAAAAATATAGCATAATTAAAACCAAATCAGTTTGTATGTTCAAAACATATGCTGTAAAATATACACAAATTGATTTTACGAATATAAAACGTTTCTCGTTTGTGTCAAAAGTAGATATTATGTAGTTCATGTAGTTCAAACATATGTAAAAGAAAAATACATTTTTTTCTCTGTAAATCAACACACCATCTTATCAATAAATAAATCTTCATTTTCGTTTGATTTTCCTTATCAATTCGTTTTAATTTTACTTTTATGTGTGAGCCTCGTGTACATGTATGTGAATAATGTATGTATGAAAGTGTTTGCTTACAATTTTGTTTGAACTATAATAAAAGAATGAAAATATAAGAAAATCAAAATGCTAAAAAAAGAAAAATATTTTTTCGAAAATTCAAACAAAGACTGACTCGGAATAAGAACAAAAAAAAAAGAAAGTCGGAAAAAAGAAAAATTATATTTCCTTCTAAATCTTTTGTTATTTCTTCCGACTTTTTGTATTATTACAATTGTGTGTTGTGAATATTGATCGCTTTTCTGTTGTTGTTGTTGCTATTTTTTCTGACATATGTTGTAATATATGGATGCTGGCAGGGTGTTAGAGATTTATAGAAATTAATATACTTATGATATTATAAGGGAAAAAGGCGGATCTCTGTAAAATCAAAGTATTTTTTGGAAGTTGATCTAGAATATCGCATCTGATAAAATAACTCTGTAAACGATAGTATAATAGTGCAAACCTTCGTTTTAAGGAGGTCTGTTAATAGTCATTGTTCATAAAATAGGCAGATTCGACTTTTTTAGTTTTAGAGAAATAAAATAAGTTTAATGCAGCCAAAACGCAAAATCTTAGCGACGGTTTTAACTTGGTTTTTTCGTGAGATAATGTACACAATATAATGTACACATATGTATATATTTCGTGATAAAATAAACATCCGATATATTGTTAAGACTACACCTATTGGAAAAATATGATTAACCGAAATCAGTCTTTTTCCCTCGCGATCATTTTCTGTTATTTTCCATTATATAAATCTGGAACTAATAACTTTAATAATAATTTAACTATTAAATAATGAAGTTGTGTAAATTAACAGAAGGTTTAAGCCGTGAAATTGATATTTGTATTCACAATCCAGTGACACGCACCGTATTTGACAGGATTTCGTAACAATTTGTTATGTTGAATTTATGAAAAAAAATTTAGCATAATGTAATAATTGTGCATTCGTAGTAGGCATATGGTAATATGATTTCACTACCGTACTCAGTGTTAGAAACCGCCCACAGCCAGTTGGCAGACAGGTATGTCATCATACATACAAGTTTTCCGGTGAAGATAGCGCATCTGGACAAAATGGTTACAATCACATTAAATGCTTCACGTAAGCGAATAAAAATTTTTTGCGCTCTAGAAAATCATCTCAATACAGAAATTTTCACTTCTTACTTGAAATATTTTAAACTTTTGGGTGAATAATCTACAACTGACCAACCGAATAAAGAAAAAATTATATTATAAGCAATAATTTTGTTGTTTATTCATCTATTTAGGCTGTAGAAAGGCCGATTTTTGATGAAAAACAATTTATTATCAAAAATAGTAATTTTCGCTTAATTGCTCCTTAAACCGACCAGTTTTGTTGAAAATTTAATATGGAATTCAATTGTTCATCGGTTTGTTCGTGAAGCTATACTTTCTAAAAAATTATCAAAAATCGTGATAACACGAAAAAGCTTCCGTAGAAACTGCCTCTTCCGGTGGGTCCATTTGCACCAAATTGCACTACCAATTTATAGAAATAAGCTACGAAGTTTCATCAAAATCCGACTTGTTACGAGTGCAAACCTTTAATAAAAATATATACTGGGGACACCCAGTAAGCTCAGTCGTTTAAAGGTGGGATATATTTTGTAAATTTAAACTTTTGTACAATATATTTTTGGTATAAAATTATTAATATAAATTTTCGTCTTTTTTATTTATTTATAAGCCACAATTACAAAAGAAAAAAATCTCAAATTTTTTTTTCGTTTTATTATATTTTTATTTTTAAGATCCTTATACGGAAATCAATCTATAAATTTATTTATTTTTTAAATTCATATCAAAAAAAATATTGGGTTGAGTATCTACAAACATGTACCATATATTATAATTATCACATCCAGATATATAATTAAATGTTAACCACCATATTATTTTAATTTCTTAAAGTACTTCAACACTTAATACAACTCAATATATTATGACGACACCCAAAAAAATCAATTTTAAGTTTTTATTGTAACTTTCCACGATTCATAGAAACTTTTCGAAACCCAAATTTTTCGCAAAAATATTTTTTTTCAAAATCTGTTTTTTCCGAGGTTAATTAATTTTTTTTTATTAATTATTTTATTTGTTAACAGAATTATTAAGCTTTCAAAACTAGATAAATGCAATCTATTCCGATAAATTAGGCACACTCGCAAAAATCGGGTTTCTGTCCGTCACCATAATTTGTTTACTACGATTATTATAATTTAATTTTCAATCTAGATAAATGAAAATCGCGATAAATTTTGTGTCTGTCTACGGTATAAAGGATACCAAAAATTATAATCCAAAAACCGACCATTGCATTTTTTCCTCTTGCTACAAACACCTAAGTAAATTTTGCTGAGTGTTGAAATTTAGAATTTAGTGGGACAATATCCATGTTGTAACAGTCTGAGCTGTATAGAAGACACAGTCTAGGCTAAAATCAACAATTAAATTTTCTAATTGTACTCAATACTTCCTAGAATCTATCGTCTAATGGCAACAGTTTATAGCAGTTCCCCGCCTCGAAAATTGGTCGTTTTAGTTACCTCGAACTAAACGAGTTGTACTTTACGCCTGTGATGCGATCACTATTTAATCAACATTTGCCGTGGCAACTCCCACAAGTTTAATTCACGCAAACCAGTTTAGGCGTATTTTATTTTTAAACTGGTTCAATAGCGTGATGTTCCGTCACATCATATTTATTACGTGCGATAGGTTTTGGTTTGTGGAAACCTAACAAAAAAAAAATTCAAAATATAGTACAAATGTCAGTACCAATTTCTAATGTAAAAAAATGCCACAGTCTAGCTAATGCCATAAAAATAACACCAAACATTATTCTGCCATTTCGACAGAATAAAAATGTACCAATAAATCTTTCTAATTATCTTGACAATCTCATTCTCCTGCTCCTCACAAAAACCAATAAATAATGAAAATTTTCTTATTCACAGAAATTATTTTTATGTTATATGCCGAGTTGTTATTGTTACTTTAGTTATATAAACGAGAACATACATACATAATAAATCTTGTCTAATGATTTATTCATTTATAAGAATCTAAGCTACACATATATGAAATTCTAAATAATTTTCGTATCACTTAAGCGGATTATAAAATTCAATTATTCGAATGTCTAGATATACGTACTGATAACCCTTATAAATTTTCATGTATACGAAATTTAACATAATTACGCAGGGAATGGAAAAATTAAGGCTTTTTATATTTTAAATTTTCCACCATTGCATTATATGGTTATTATAAAAAAATATGCGGAATGGGCTTTAAAAATACGCTAAAATATTATTTCATTACTTACACGCGATGGTGGTAGATCGTTTTAATCAAATTTAAATTAAATTTATGGATGATAATTTTTACATTTTCTTTATAAATACATAGTAGCTAGCAGTGAAAAATCGTGTCGAAAACAAAAATGACGAAATGTGTTTGGTTGTTGGAATTCGGGGATTTTTGTTTCGCAATCGCTTTAATAATTAATTTAATAATTAAAATAAAAATGTTTATTACTGCAATGTGAAAACACTTACCCTGAAAGTTGTAAGCTCTTAGAAGTATTTTAGGACAAAGGGTTTTAACTTCGACTTCAACCTCTACAACTTTTGAATATAAGACCCAGTGTTCCCCTAGTTTTTCCGGAAAACTTATGTTTTCTAGTTGGATTGGCTCTGGTGCAAGGTGGAAACAGTTACTTTGAAAGTTGTAAGCTCTTGGAAGTATCTTAGGACAAAGGGTTTTTATTATTCCCGAAATATTATATTTTACACTGTTAAATTTTACTATTAATTGGAAATGTTGTTGTTGGGTTTAGGACAAGTTAGGACAAACTTCAAGTACGTATATAAATTGATCAAATGTGTATATGTATATGTATAACATACCTATTACATCCACCATGGAAGAAATCTAGTGACAGTATTTTCTTACTGAAAAACCGAAAACAAAAATATCTTAAAAGTCCATAAGTATGACAAAGAAAAGAAATGTGTTTTATTTCAATTTTATAGCAAAATTTTATGGTTTATTTTTGACAATTATATTTTTTCAAAACCTAAAATTTTTATCAAAGTTGTAATTCGTACATCATTTATAATTTAATTTTATAATTTTTATTTATATAACCATTATGGATTTGGAAGATTTTTATTATTTAGATATACTAAACGCGATCATTATGAATCTAAATAATGTTCAAAATAAGACAAAAAAGAAATGAAAATGTTGGGTACGCCCTTATTATTTAGAGCGGGATCGAATCGAGGGATACAATTGTATTTTTAACGAGTTGCAGCAAGATGCGGAATTATTTTATAATTATACTCATACGGCGTGAACGAATTTGATGGGTTACTGGCGATACGTTCGGCCCCTGATTTCAACAGAAACTGCGGTGAGAATACCCTTAAACCCTTTTTTAAGATTGGCGATAGCATTGTGGTATGTACACATATATTATACCTAACATAAAATATAAGGATCGGCTATTTTGTCAAAATGTCTAATTAATTCTGTATGAACCTATAATAAGTTATAGATGTCTTGCTACGGGTGAATCACAGATCAGTTTGGAGATCACATATAAGTGTTCTCAAACCAGTGTCCACCATATTGTGACGGTAACGAGAAAGGCCATCACAGTAGTTTAAAAAAATCGAGCGCTCCCTCAAATAAATAAGGATTATTTCAAAACTGTTGCATCCGGATTTAAAGACTGATGGAAGTTTCCAAACTGCATGGGAGCCATTAATGGAAAGCATGTGTTAATTCAGGTGAAACAATTTCTGATCTGTAAAATTATTTTGTTAATTTAAATTTTACTTTAGGCACCAAGTAATTCGGGCTCCGAATTTTTCAATTACAAAAACTCTTTTTCCATTGTCCTTATGGCAATCAGCGATCATAATTACAATTTTATAATGTATAATGTTCGTGCTGCTGGTTACTAGAGTGACGCAGGGATTTTTCGAGAAACTCGGTCTGAAAAACACTTTTATGAAAGAGCGCCGTAAGTATAGCGTTGATTTTGAAAATCGTAGACTTCAATTGAATTTTTCAAGTATTTCTAATATTCCTGAACCAAGAAATGTCACTGATAATTTTACAGCGCCATATGTTTTTATAGGCGATGATGCTTTCGCATTGGTAACATTGCATAATCAGTAATGAAATCGAGCGATAAAAAATATGCTGGTTATAGATCGTCTTTCCTCAGATTGCCGCCCACTGTCCAAATCTTCACTGTATTCTATGTCGCCGCATACTTCTACAGCTCTAAGCAAAGGATAAAATAAAAGGTAATTACAAAGATAAAAGACGAAATCTGCAGCCTTAATTCGGTTATTCATTAGTTAAGTATAATTAACTCACCCACTTTCAACCTATTCAGCTAGAGGCCTGCGCATTGGAACGGTACAATTTATTAAACATGAACTTTTTCAATACGTTCCTACCATATTAGATTCATGTGTTCAATCATATACTACCGAAATCATTAACACTCATACTGAGCAACAATTAATATTAAGGTAATTATATAACAGCTTCATACAGTAAAATTTGAAAACATAACCTATATTGTACAACAAATACTAACAATTTCATTATTTAACTCACAATCTAGATATTTAACCGATCTAGAAAGTACTGGCTTCTGGCGCGGTGCTGAATGATTATCTGCTATAGCTAACATATTTAAAATATAAATCAATGTTTATTTTTTCAGGCACTCAACATAAAATAAATTACACACCTTTCATTGACAGTTTCAATACTGAACTTTACTTATTATAATGGTTTCCATTACGACGGTTTAAAGGTTCAACAATATATGCCTGCTAGTGTACCGAGCACTTCTATTCATATTCATGAAAGAAACATCCATCGCAATATACAAACAGCAAACAATCCGTATATTCTCGTTGAAGAGAGTCAAATCATACCAACACCTATCTCTAATAGCTCTCGAATGTCATTTTGCTTTGCCACATGGAACCTTCGTGGAATCATTGACTAACATAAATGACACACTATCGACTTTATTCTCGAAAAAAAGTCGAATTGATATGTGGTGTATCCAGGAAACGAATATGGTCACCAGCATTTCTTCAAGTGAGAATTACACCTAATATTTTGCTATCGAGCCAACGTCAAAACGAAGAGGAGTGGCAGTTCTGGTTTTCAAACGACTCTCGATAAAGGTAAAGTAACTCAAAAATTATTTTGGGCCATTAATTGCATTATTTGCATATATTCCATATTTGAGTGATATACTTGTTATTGCCGTATATTACCTCAAGCTTCCCAATTTAATCGACAACGATCTTCTAAAGTATTTTCAACTTTAGTTACAATCATCGATCGATGCTCAAAATCAAGAGATGTTGTTTTACTTGGGGATTTTAATTCCCATCTTGGTTCCAAAGACGCGTTGAATACCGAAATAATTGGAAAAAATTTGTTCCAAACCACCTCTAATGAGGTCAAGTTTAACACAGCTTTCGCGCATACCATCCACGGAGGTCGAAGATCAAAGATTTCTTGGGCTAATGGGAAAATCTACTCATAAATAGATAACAATATTGACTAGAAAAAATAATCAATATTATGTGGCTTTAGCCAAAGCCGATATTTTCCTAACATAAGTGATCATCGTTTAATTTGAATTAATTGTGCGCAATAGAAAATATTAGCCACTGAGTGGTCTCTATTTCAAAGCCGATATAACTACCAAAAAGTGGCAGACAATTTTAAACTCTATAAAGATAGCCTCACAGCAGACATTGACGCAAAAAAATCCACCACGGCAAGTTTTAAGAGCGCTAAATGGTTTCGTGATTTAAATTTACAAGATCCTAAGGCTCAGTCATTCTTAAAAGATGACGGGAGAAACTTAAATTTGCTACACAAAACATTTGCATTCTCAAGACAATATAAACGAAATAACATTCGCACTGATCAACATTGCAATCTCGCCTTGGCTGATAGAGTTACAAAAATCTGAAGGGGTCTGGTCACCGTTATTAGACGAAATAGACTACTTACCTTTGGGAGCACCTCCAACAGTAGGAGAAATTAAAACCACCATTCGATATATTCGTTCGGGAATTGTTCCAGTGGCCCTATTCTGGCGTTCCCGGGGAACGGGGAATAATTTTTTTTACCGCAGTTATTCCCCAGTTCAGTTTTTCCCTAAAGTTTTTTCCCCACTTCCCAAAAGTGCGTTCTGGTTCAATTGGGAACAAATTCCCCGGGAAATATGTTTTAGTTAAAATGTTTACCACGAAATCGCAATATCTCAATTGCGATCTGTCATAATAACAAGTTTTTTCTGGATTGCAACTCTTACGTATATATTACGTATATTTATTTATATATAATTACGTATATTTATTTATATATAATATTAATATTATATACATATATTAAACGTCGTCAGAAAAATGTCACATATAAGAAACATTTATTTTCAAGATGACGAGGAGGAAAGACGACACAATCTTAGGATTCAACGTCTACGTTTAAGATATTCAAACAACCCATTTGATCTGTATGACCCAGAGTTTGTAAAAATTTGTCGTATGCCGCCCCAACTGACACTAATTCTTAAAGGAAATGGTTGCTCCCCACATGATGGATACGTTAATTCCAAAGGAATTAAGAATGTTTGCGGCACTTAGTTTTCTAGCTGAAGGTATTTATTTTGTCATTGTTGTAATTGTTCTATTTTATTTGTGAAAATGTAAAAAAAAAAATTTTTAGGAACATTTCAAACTAAAATTGGTTTGAATTTCTTGTCGTGTATGTGTTATATGCGTCTGCTGTGTGATACCGATATGGAACGCGTATCAAATTTAGAGCCGGTGATCCATTCACTCACTTAAACATTGTTTTTTTACTTGTATTGAAACACTTAAACTTTTCTATTTATTTCAATAAATATTTATTATTAACAAAATAATATGTATTTAGTTTAAAATAGGCACAATATAAGTTTAAGCGGCCAAATCGATAATGATCTTGTTTTCTCGATTTCATAAATAAACATTTTGTAAATAATCTATTCGTAAGTATTTGTACTTCAATATTTGGATACAGCAAGTCTATACATAAATTTTAAAGTATATAAGGTATATAAAGTATTAAACAGAATATGTATATACTTTGTATACTGATATAAGGCTTAACACTAATTAAGGTTAATAAGAGTAATATATAATAATTATATAATTCAAAGTCAGGGGTGGATTATAACATATGTCACAATCATCCATCAGTCGCGCAATTAAAGAATTTTGTTCAATTGTTAACAATCATTTGATGCATCGATTCATCAAGTTTCCAAAAACAACATCCGAGATGAATCAAATAAAACTCCAGTAAGTTTAATTTGTATAGCCATTATTTATATTTGTAAACAATAATTTATTAATATTTACAGATTTTATGAAAAATTTAACTGGCCGGGGGGATTATAGGATGTATTGATTGTACCCATGTGTCTATGCATAGACCAGCTAAACCAATTGAACACGTTTATTTGAATCGTCATCATTATCATTCAAAAAATGTTCAATTGGTAATAAAGCACGTTTATACATAATAAACACATTTTTATTAATCACTTGTTTTTTGTTCCGCAGAATATTTTGAATGTCTTTCAAAAAGTTTAAAAAATCACTCTCGAGTGATTTTTTAAACATTTTGACAGACATTCAAAATATTCTGCGGAACAAAAAACAAGTGATTAATAAAAATGTGTTTATTAAGTATAAGTGTGTTTCGCCAAGTGCCTACGGCAAATAGCGTTAAAAGTACACGTTTATACATTTTTACTATTTACATATATATTTACATTATTTACAGATTTGTGACTTTAACCTACGAATCATAAATGTTAACGCTTCTTATGGAGGTTATAATCACGATGCAACAATTTGGAAAAAGTCGGTTACGAAAGCTTTCCTACACAATAAATATGACGCGGGGGAATTGGCAAACACATGGCTGTTAGGTATAAATTCATTTATTATAGATATAACTATAATACTTACTTAAAAATAAACCTTTAATTCACGCGCTATATACAGCAGTAATTCTCAGCCTCTACTCAGTTATAGTTCAAGTCTTGTATTTCATATTTGTTGAAAACCTATGGTTTAAATTAAATATTCCGGTAATTCATACGCTCAGAATTTAAAGAACTGAAAATATTGCTATTAATATATTTAACCAAATATAATATTATATATATATATATATATATATATATATATATATATATATATATATATATATATATATATATATATATATCTTACATTTATATATATACATTTATATATATATATATATATATATATATATATATATATATATATATATATATATATAGATATTTATATATATATATATATATATATATATATATATATATATATATATATATATAAATATATATATATATATATATATATATATATATATATATATTATATATATATATATATATATATATATATATATATATATATAATATATATATATATATATATATATATATATATATATATATATATATATATATATATATATATATATATATTATATATATATATATATATATATATATATATAATATATATATATATATATATATATATATATATATATATATATATATATATATATATATATATATATATATATTGTATATATATATATATATATATATATATATATATATATATATATATATATATATATATATATATATATATATCTTAGGTGTCAGTGGTTATATATATCTTACATTCAAGAAATATAATTAAATTACGTTTCTTTTACCATTTAAGGTGATAGTGGTTATCCTCTACAACCATGGTTGATCGGGGTCAATCAATCGGGGTTACTCGTACTCAATCGGGGTTGAGAATACGACAAATGAGTCAGCAGAGCGGTACAATATGGTTCACCGGTCGGCTCGAAATTGCATTGAACGATGCAATGGTGTTTTGAAATCGAGATTCCGATGCTTGGCAAAAGATCGATGTATGAAATATTCCCCTTTTATGATGGGACAAATCATAAACACATGTGCAACATTACATAATTTTATTAAACAGCATAATTATACAGATGAACACGATTTAGCGCAACCGAACAGTGATAATGATTTAGAACACCCATCGGAACAGGAGGTAACAGATCCTGATCCACAGCAGAGCGGCTACTAACAGTGGCCCGACAAATCAGAAGTAATATTGCTAGTACATATTTTTAAATAATCAAAACAATAAAATGATAAAATTACTTATATGTACATATATTATTTATAAGTGCTTTTAACAGATGCTACTTTAGTATTAGAAATAAAATGCGTATTTTTAAATTAAGAAGCTCGTTTTCTATTAATACTTATGGATAGGCATGTATCTCAAGGATGTACCGAAAGAAATAAAATAAATTTGGTCCCGGATTTTTGTCCTGCTTGTCGCAATCGACAGGCTACTAAGCGAGTTTTGTATAGGATAATGAATATTTAATTACCTAGTAACCTTATTAAATTGATACAAATGTTGTCCAAGCAGAAAAGTTAAATTATATTAAGTATTTTATACATTCCGTTTTCCGGGAACAGTGGGAAGCATCGATTACACTCATGTATTGAAGTATAGGTCGGCTAAGCGTGTTGAGCACGTTAATTTAAATTGGCATCAATTACTCCAGGAAAATTTGTTTGTAGCCGAAACAAATTTTTTCATTAAAAATCAACATTTACGATAAATCTGATTATTTTCTGATTTAATAACTAGTGGTTTTATGGTTCATTTAGTGGTTTTATCCAGCATGCTACCATTCGGTGGAAAAGTTTGGCGAAAGCAATTCTTTATAATTAATTCAAAGCAAGAGTTATCAAACACATGGATGTTAGGTATACATATTAATTTATTTTATAGTTATTAACTTTTGGCTTAAATTCACAACCGTATATTGAGTAATGTAATTCACTGGCATTTTGTAGCCCTTTATTAGGAGAATATCACATTTCAGTAAAAAATAATTCATTTAAAAAAATTTAATTAAATAAAAAAAAAATTAATCCTCGAGATAAACCGTGTCAATATACTCCGGAGACCCGTGCATGGATAATGCATTGTTGTCTAAAAATGCATTGAGTTCTGCATTTATGTGCCTAAAAATATTAACAACATTTAAGTGCAGGTAAAAATATAAATTTTATTTGTAAATATTTATATTATCTAAGGGGCAGTGATTATCCACTCTTCCATGGTCGATGACACTGATTCACAATCCAGCAGATGAACATGGAAGACAATATAATATCATGGATAGCTGATCGGGCCGAGATATTAAAACTTCAATTGTTCTAGATTATTATATGGTAAAATTAATCAATATAAATATAACAAATTACCTTTGATATATTAATTTTAAAATTTTATTTTTTTCCTCCAAAGCATCGGCTTGCCGATTTAAAGCAACTGCTTTCACTTCGTTGGCTGCAGCAATTCTATTGAATGCCATAACTTTTTAGCTCTCAATCTTATTCGCTTCTTCTAAGAGCTTATCCCTGGTATAAGCGGAACCTAAAATCACAATAAAACAATTTCAAAGATTATCGTTTTCCGTTAGTTTTAAGAACGACTATATAGTATAAGTTAAATACACGAACCTCGAATTCGCTTAGTTCTTATTTGTCTAGTCGTTTTCTCCGCCATAGAGCCATTCATTTCCGTAACTTCAACATTGCTTTCATTCATTAAATTGTCAGTTCGTTCGTCTAGATCGCTTGTATTGAGCTGGGATACAAATGTATTTTATTATTATTCTATGAACAAAAATATTAGCTAATAATTAAAAATGTACAATACCTGCTGCGTTGGCAATTCAAACCCACCCTCAATATTGTTTGAACCTTCACACGCTTCTGTGGTGATTATATTTAAAATTCTCTCATCCAAGGCATTCAATGGGCTCGGTCTTTTTGATGTTGCGATTAGCCCCAGTCCTGTGCGATTATCAAATTCCTTCAGGGAAGTCCACTGTGCACGAACGTATTTTCTAAAAACAGACAAAGGTACGCATATATAAAAATTATTATTTTACAATTAAAAACATTATAACTACTTCATGCCGAACCAGGCACGGCGCCATTTGTCGCCGTCTTTATTGGCACCGCCTATCGAATTTAATTTTGTTGCCACTTTATTCCAGTGTGCTTTGTTATTTCCCTTCCCATCCATTCCAACCAATCTGAAAAAAATAAGGAAAACGTTGCAATTATCTTTAACACCAATGTATTTATTTATGTTTTACCGATGATTTGCACTATCAATATTTTCCTCCATTAAACTTACAAGAAGCATTTTTTGGTCTTTCGACGCACTTTTTCCCTAAATAATAGATGTTACATTTAAAAAAAAAATGCTTATATTTTATATTTTACTTACCCGAGACGTCGATGTAGTCATTTTAATATTATGTTTATAATTATTATTAAAATTAATATCTTATTTATATTTTAATTAATGAGTTACTTTACGTTTAAAGTTATTCCCAGCTAAATCTATCGTAAAATAGGTATGGAATAATAAACGTCAAAACTGCTATAATTGGGAATAAATTTTTCCCAACAAACATTCTTTCCCAATAGCCAGAATACACTTTGGGGAAAAGGGAATAAAACTGCTACAAAATTTAAAATATTTTCCCAATTCCCAATTCCCCTGGAAAGCCAGAATAGGGCCACTGGTAACCAATTTTATTTATATGTATAAATATAAGAATAGATAAAGGTGGCTACTGATTCAAACACCAGATTTTCATTTTAGTATATTTGCCACTCTAATACAAGGATACTTGTGGCAATTGTGTCGACGGATACCATAAAATTCGTAAAACTAATTTGAATATCTAGAAACAAATTACAATTTTGTTATCGCAATCAAATTTAAATCAAACATATAAAATAAAATAATTAAAAAGGTTTTAATATGAAAAAAAATAATTGTTTAATTTTTTTAAACGAGAAATATAATACTTAAAGATAATCGGATTACATAATATTTTATCAAATATAAAAATCAAAAAATCGTTAAAATAATTTATTTATTATTTCATTTAAATTTTTAATGGAAATTTTATTTTACAAAACCGATATAATTTTCATTCATATTCATATGAAAGGGTTAAAAATAATTTAAACATTTTATTAATAATTAAATTTTAGTTAAATATACATATATGTATTTATATTGACTATCGGGTAAAATTTAACTAAAGCTAATTTTGATCGCTCCAGTTTAATTCCCGTATCACAATTCTACCGCACATTCATATATTTTAATTACATATTATACGAGTAAAAGGTTATTTTTTTGTGTAAATATCATTTAATATTAATTGGTTGGTTAGTTGTTCAAACTTTATAAACACAGTACTGCAGTCTGCAACTGAGTAAATAACATATGTATGCAGAATACATTTTGACTATAACTAATATATTTTTTTATACTGGCAATTAATATTCTGTTCCTGTATTTCTATTTAGTATTTTGCAGTGTACATATGTACATGCATGCTAGAACTGTACACACTACAAACTTTGCGCACTTTATTTAACAATTAAATTATAAATGAAATATTATTCAAGGTGTCACAAACATTCAAGTGTGGTAAAGAAACTAAAAAGCTAAAAGTAATTACATATCATGGGCAGTAACAGCAGCAAGAACAACAACACACCAAAATTAGAAATACAAAATGAAAATACATATGTAGATATACATAAGAAGTGATAATAATGTTACCATAATCTTATTTAAATACTACTGATAATAATAATGAATTGTTTAAAGTTTAATAACATTCGACGTACATAACTACGTATTTTGTTCTGAAAATTAAAAAAAGTGTAAAACAAAATAAATGGGGAAATTTACATTATTTTACTAAAACGGAAATTAGGTATTAAGATAATAACTTATTTCTATGAAAATTAAATATGTTTAACAATTCATTTTTGGAAAACTCAAAAAATTTTATACGAGTATAACTAGTTTTAGATTCACATTTTTTTTAACAAAAGAAAATATTTTAGATTTACTTTAAACGCGTCAGCGAATATTGTAGCAAATGTATATTAATGGTACTATTCCAGGGAGAAAACAGAAAAAAAATTGCAGAAAATCTGCCAAAGACAAAAACTAAAATTTACATTAGAGCGTCAGAAACATAACATTTTTATTTTATGGTAGAAAACATTGAAGAAATTTTGACATCAACAAAATGTAACCTAGGTATAAATTATTTAAAAAACATGAATAATTTTAATTTCGAATGTTTAACAAAGAATTTTATATCCCAAAATTTAATAAAAACTAAAATATTATTTTTGAGACGAACACAATCATGTGATTTTAATATATTTTTTTTAATTTTCGAAAATATATAAAAAAATGCCCTACCATAAACATGTAAGGGGAAATTTTAACATTAACAAAATTTAACCTATAAATTATTTTAAAAAAATTAAAAGTCTTTATTTTTAATGTTTGACAATAAATAATATGTATCCTTAAAAAATTATTAATAAATTAAATAATATTTTCGGGACAGGCAGAATCATGTTATTTCATTTCTATATCCCTTTTTCCATAAAAAAAAAATTGGCTCAATTAAAGTCCAAACCACACAAATGTGTGAGTAAAAAAACATATGTGTAATGGCGTTGTTGATAAAGAATTTCGTTTCATTTGCAGTACAACTAACACAATTGTGTGTATAGTTATAGTGTTTTTTTTTCGGACGAAAATATGTTTGAAAGGAATACACAAATGTGCAAGTTGATTCAAAACACGAATAAATAAAACGTGTTCTGCTATAAAATAAATAACCTACAAAATAACACGTGCAATCGCGCAATAAATTATTTTTAATAAAAAAATTTCATCTCGTATACAACAATTTAACAATTTTCTTGATCTAACATAGTTTTTTTGACTTTAATCAATTTTTACACGTATATACGAGACTTTAGAAATAACATAAAAAAGGAGTGGGGATGGTTTTTTCGTTTTGCTTGCTTTAAAAAAATACTAAACTTTATATTTTTTTTGGAAAATTATGGCAACACAACAACAATTTGCGCCTTTCTCTCAAATAGTCGATCTATATTTTTGTCTCGTTTAAGTTTTGCCGAGAGATTTGCTGGTAATATTTTTTCCTGTGGAATAGTACCAAAACATCGCCTTCTACGAGTACTCGTTTAAGAAAAACAAACGTTACTTCTATTGTTTATACGCTCGATACGTTCTAGCATAGAAAAATCAGTTTACCATAGATTTCTTATTTTTATAAATCGAGAAACAAAATTGAGTTGAGTAAAAACCATAATTCCAATATCATGACATGTGACTTTACATTGCGCGCAATGTAAAGTCACAAATACAATCATGACATTGGAATTGGCAGAACTTTTTTGTTCAATTCATTTTTATCTTTCGATTTATGAAATGGAAAATCTATGGTAAACTTATTTTTCTATGATTCTAGCACGCAAATTAGCAGGGTTGTAAATTGTATGTTGAATCTGAAAAAATTACGACCAATATTTTGGGATTGCAATAAAAAAAAACAATAGCAATTCCACATGAAATAAAGTGAAGATTGTATTGGATGCTATTATTTTGGTTGCGCGGTGGTATTTTTTGAACCTTCTCTTATTGCGCGTGTAAGTAAATTTTATTTTTATTTAAATATAACTAAATAAATGAGAAATATTAGTGACTACCTTAAATGATATAGCTTCTGCAAAGAAAATATTCAGCGAATTTTATTCTTTTGCAAATGGCGTCATCATCAGCTACAAAATATATTGATTGGGAAACTGTAAGTGAATCAGCTTATGGAAATATTTTTTACGTGAGCAAGGTAGTAACCCAAAAACCTCTAAATACAAACTGTCGAGCATTTTGAAAATTTGTGGATGATCTACTAAAGGACTACACACACACCTGAACCAAATTCATCAAATAAATTGTCATAAAAGAACGTCGAACTAGAAACAAACTGAAACGGGTTTAGGAAAAAATCAAAAATTGTTTAACGAAAACAGCAATTCTGAGAGAAAAATTACATCTTTCAAAAACTCAAATTGACAACACATTGCCTGCAGTTCTTGCACGGCTGACAGCACTAGATGGGTTTCCATTCAAAGTGTTTTGCACACCATTGGATTTAAGGGAATGTCTTAAAACGCGTGGGTTTGAAAATATACCAAAATCGCCAAATACTATAAGAACTTTAGTTTTAGGATATTTTTTTTAAAAAGTATTAATCATCCAATGGATTTAATGACTCCTTTTAAGGTCAATTAATACTCCGCTTTTCATTCACGCACACACCCACCCATTCACACCTACTCACACAATTACAGTATACCACCTGCAAGTTGCAAGCTCCATGTCAACCTGCACACTGACATGAACGGTGGGTCGGCGCTGAATTCTGCACTCCAACAAGGGGGTCTAAGTTGCGTTTATTATCATTAAAGATCGTAATCGATGAAGAAAATTCGCTTTACATCCTGCCTCTGGTGGGATTCGATCCCAGGACCTCCCGGTTCAAGTGCCAAAGCTTTAACCACTGCGCCACTTCTACGGTAAATATTACGCTCAAGTAAAGGACAACGTATAAGCTGAGTTAAAAAGTATTAAGAAAGCAGGAGGAGTTAATATTACATTTGATCAATGGACGTCGAAACGCAATCGTCGTCATATGAATGTAAATGTTCATTACAATTCAGTTAGTGAAACTGATGCCAATCCCAAGTTTTCCAATTTGGGTATGATAAAAATTTTTGGAAGCATTCCCGCAGAAAAATGTGTAGCCATTCTTAAAGTTAAGCTAGACGAATTTGGGATTTCGTTAGAAAATGACTGACGTTGTGTGCATGACTACGGATGAAGCAAGTGTTATGGTAAAGGTTGGGTCGTTAGTACCAAATTACCATCAGCTTTGTTTCGCTCACGGAATTCAGCTGGCTATTATTGATGTGCTTTATAAAAAAATCAACGGCTAAGCCAAACTGCTAATAAAGATAAGAATTATGATGATAATGAAAATGATATTGAACTAAATAATTCTTCAAGAGATTATCACTCTTCAAATCCAAATATCTTCTGATTTTGACGTATCAAATGATATTAAACCAATTATCGACAAAATACGGCAAATAGTTCAAGTTTTTCGACGTTCTCCAATAAAAAATTACAATGTTTTGCAGATGTAAGAGAATATGGAAAGCAAGATAATATTGATATTAAGAAGCAGAAAATATTGATATTAGACACAAAAACACGCTGGAACAGCTGGTAGATATGATTGAACGATTTGTTGTTCTCAAATCGTGTATTCAAGAATATTTGATAGATATAAACTCGAACATTAATATATCCGAAAACGAATTTGAGCAGGCCTCAAGTTTATTATCAGTTTTGCGGCCTCTTAAATTAACTGTTGAAGCCATTCGCCGGAGAGATGCCAATCTAATCACATGCGATGCCGCTCTTCAGTTTTTGCTGAGTAAATTACTACATCAAAGCAACCAAATAGCTCGCGAGTTGACATAAAGGAGAGAAGAGCAGAAACATCAAGAATATTGAAATATTTACAGAACGGCCCAAGTCGAAAATCCCAAGTCGAAACCGCATTAAAGTTTTTTTTACCGATTATTTAGGATTACATGGAGCAACAGACGCGGATTGTGAAACGAATAAAAATGTATCAAGGATTATTACAACGAAAATACCAATTAAAATGTGTTTCAATCGATTTAGTCGAGGAAGAGAATTTGGAAGATGAACTACAACGTAGTTTTAATTCTAGCTTAATACCCATTCAAACCCGCTTTGCAAATAATACAATAATTACAAATATTAAACTGGTAACCGCGATCGGGAGAGAAATAAGAATCTTTGAACAAAGCGGTCAAAGAGGACCACATTTGAAACGAATTTTTATTGATTTATTGAGCATTCCACCGTCAAGCGTAGAATCGGAACGAGCATGTTCCGCTTCCGGAAATATTATTTCTAAATTAAAAACCAGGCTAAAGGATAAATCGGTTAATGCCTTATGTTTATTAAAATCATATTTTTTAAATAATTCAAAAATGTAAGAAACACTTTTATTAAGGAATATTTTTTAATTTCTTTTAATGAATTTTTATTTTTTCGTAATTTTAGCCAATAAAATTGATTGAAATGAATTATATTTTTTTAACACTTTTGTTTTTTTTCTTAATTTTTTGTTTTTTCATCTCTCTCTCTCTCTCTCTCTCTCTAGCTTCACATCCCATGAAGGGATTTTGCCGCCCGCACTATGGTCCTCCAGCCGTCTCGGTCCATCCCTCAAACAAAATGAAGTGCATGCGCTCAAGTAAACCAATATTAATAAAACAAGCGTTACTATGTTTTTCCGATTTGCTTTTACTTTTGGTACAAAATTGACACTCTGGTGTTCGACAAGGAGACACTCGCGCCTGTACTGTTCAATTTGGCACTTTTGGAGTGCGTAGTGAGGAAAAGCAACATTGAAACTGTATATTTAATAAATCATGTGTATATGGCTGAGACCTAGCGATATGAAGGACTGTTTTATACCGCTCAATCGCTGCGATTTGAAGGTGAACAGTAGAAAAACAAAATTTTTATCAGCATCTAGGAACAACTCCATGGCAAATCTCGGAAATTGCGACTATAATTTTGGTTGCGTTGAAAACTTTAAAGCAGACCGAAAAAGGTCCGAATCGCTGCTGGTCAACGAGCTTTCTGCCCTTAATCAAAATTATTACGATCTAAACATCTATGGCAGTTCATGCAAGCTTGCACCCGAAAGAAAGGACATTCGCTCCATCTTTGGTTCAATTAAAGTTGCGAACAACGAATATCGGATTCAAATGAAGCAACTTCTCGGAGGTAGCGATATCATCGGATTCATCAAATCTAGTCGCGTCCCGATGGCTCCCTCACCAGCCGGTGTCCCTCATAGGGGAAGACCCTACTATGCTGGCGTGACGCCGTCAAACAAGACCTACGCATATTAGGATGTCGAAACTGGAGGATGAGAGCAATGGATCGAGGCGGTGGTCCCCTCACAGTGCAGGCGGCAAATCTTTTTAAAGGATGTGGATGCTAGAGAGAGAGAAATCGGAGTTGCGGCGGAGTTCATAATTGAAAAATCGATGCCTCCATATCCAACTGTGTTAGGTATTTCTCGCCTATGTAATTAAAAGACCTTAATTCATAACAGACACATTTGCAGGACAAAAAAATAAACCTTAAGTTATACTCGGGAATTACCCAATTTATAATTTTTTGTTTGATTATGAAATTATAAATAACCACTTATTTTACTTTTATAATTAATTTCTTGAAGCCTTGGACTTATGTCACTTAATCACTTTTTAAAAATAGTAATACTTCACTTTATAAGTTAAGGTATATTATGCCCATTTGCTCCATGACTTCTACTAATGAAAGTGTTGTTTCGACACTGTGTTAGTAGTGTTAAAACTTACACAGTGTAGAAACAACACTTTCATTGGTAGAAGTGGTTAAGCAAATGGGCTTAACATAATTTAAGTTAAACACTGTGTTCAAAAGATAGCTGCACGATATTAGAAAGAGATGAAACGCACGCCATGTTTTTTTATACAGGGTGCCCCCAATTGGGATGCTAATCCGTTAAGGGGTGATTCCTTGATTCATTTCATGAAAAAAATCGTATGGTAGTGGGGGTCAATTCTTGATATCCTTTGAGATACAGGGTGTTTTGGTTAATAATTAATTTGGTAATTTGGTTCGGGGAAAAAGTACAAGCAAATATTAAACTGTAACTTACAAAATATTTATCGGATGGCAACCAACAAAGCCTCATTTGACAGACAGTTGAATAGGCTATAGTTAAGATCCGATTGGCTATCTTGCATCTTTATCCATTTAAGAGCTATGACGTTTTAAAGTCTCAAAGGATATCAAAAATTGACCCCCACTACCATACGATTTTTTTCATGAAATGAACCAAGGAATCACCCCTTAACGGATTAGCATCCCAATCGGGGACACCCTGTATATGAATTAAACCATAAGTTAATTTCGTCTCTTCTAATGTTTTTCAGATCACTCGCTCTTATTGTATTCCTAATTTTATATTGAGTGGCATCATAAAGCGAAGCGAGTGAATATAATATAAATACTAGAATTTAAGTTAAAAAAAAATCTGAAAATTTTAATCAATCAATTAAATTTTGCATCGCCAGAGAGGTGTGAATTTAGCTCCAAATATTAGTGATCACAGAATTTATCTGGTTACACTATATAATTTGGAGGGTATGATTTTACTATTAAGAACTCTTGTTAGATCGTGTTGTACTAACTTGATGTTGTAAACACTTATCTAGTAATTGGAGTAATTAAAAGATAGCGGGAATAAAGAATAAGGATGAAATAAAAATGTGCGAAGGAAGGCTCATATTTTACATGCAAATTCTATTATAAATAAGAGCTAGTATCTGACTAGTAGGTTTTATTTAATACGTTGTAGATATCGTGTCCAAAGGTAGAATGGTGGTCAAATTGTTGTTAATAGGCGGGGAAAATCGTGTCCAGTTGTATAAAATGAGTCCTAGTTTTCAAAATGGCATAAAAAATCATGTACAGGGGTAGAGCAGTGGTCGATAATATCGTTGCGGTATCTCTCGTAATCCAAATTAGTTCCTCAGGTAGTTTTTAATCCAAGCTGCTAAAATCCTATGTCCAGTTACTTGCGTAGTAAATTTTTTATTTGGTTATATTACAATAATTTTATTTTATTCACTTTATTTTTTATTTTATTTTTTTTCTCTCACTTTCACTGTTCACTTCACGTTTCTAATTGATCACTGACTAGAACAATGATTGTTCTTTTTGATTTCCGGCTGTATATATGCAAAACGGGTTTCTTTACGCAATATCATTGAAACTTGTAATGGCATCTATTATCTATTATCATTTTATCTCATCGGTTTTTAGATCATAGATGGCGTTTTGTTCAGCAGAAGCCTAACACACTTAATTATTGATGAAAGCATGTGTATCTGACCAGACAGATATTAGACTATGTATGATTAAATTGTCGCCAAATTTGGATGGAGTGAGATTATTTTGTGAATTACATGTTGCTACATTTCTGTATGGTTTAATTGTAATTTGTTAATAGGGTAGTTACTTATCATCTGCCGATTTAACTATAATTTTACATTTGTAGTTTTAGATGTACCATTTTATTTATGAACACTAATATATATGATTCTGCTATTATTGATTTTTTTTTTTCCATTTAGGTAGGACATGGAGCAGGTAAATATAAATACACTATTAAATTTCAGAGAATGTGCGGATGTGTACGAACAATATTTCTTTATAATTTAATTGTAGAATATGTAGTAGAATAATATACTATGTTACTAATTATCATTTTACTTAGGTTGCTGATTTAAAGATGCAATTTTTGATGACAAATACCATCATTATCCGTTGAACCTATATAACCTTTATCCTTCTGCAAGTAGTTTAGAAATTGTGATTGTCTTGTGTTAACCGTCTTATTATATTTTTTACTAACACGTTACTAATTCATCGACCATCTAGGTGTCCGTAACCGGGTTGATTTTTTGCTACTAATAAACAACCTATCCAAATCCGTTCCTACTGTTATGTGTAAAGAGGGTGTATAACGGGATCGGCGTCATCCGGAACTCAGGCTTAGGCTTGGTTACACACTCCAATCAATCAATCAATTAAATTTTGCATCGCCAGATTTTTTTTTAAATAAAACATGTTCATTTTATACAATCAGTGGTGCACTTTAAAGTTCCAATAACAGGACATAGTAGAGTTTGAAAAGGCCTATTTGTTAAGATTTTGACACCGCCAAAGAAAGTTCGGTACATTTAACAAAATTAATGCTTCTCATTCTAAAATTGAAATACAATTAATCTTTAAATTGAAAAATGAGAAAAAAAGTTTATCTGAAATTTCAAAAATTGTTGATAGAGCGCGATCTTCGGTACAATACGTAATCCAGAACTTCCAAAAAACAAAATCCTTAAACTAGATGAACGTCAAATAAGGCTAGTGGAGAGGGAGATTTAAAAGGGGTATCGAGGATGTACGTCGCACAAAAAACCATGCATATCGCCCCAAAACATCAAAAAGCTTTTGGAATATGCTTTAAACTATATGGTATTACTTACCAGAAGAATACTGCGGGGAAAACGTAATTTTCTCTGATGAAAGTAAATTCAACGTTGTTGATTCAGATGGGCTAGTTAAGGTGTGGCGAAAAACCAACACTGAGCTTGAGTTGAAAAATTTGCGGCCGACAATGAAGCATGGAGACGAAAATGTAATGTTGTTGAGAGCATTCAACGCTAAAGGTGTTGGAAATTTAATTTTTATCGAAACCATTGGGTGCATAACTTATAGCGAATTCCTTTACGTTTTTGATGTAAATCAAATTTCCGATAGTTAAAAGGAAGACGAAAAAAATTTGATGTATTTTTATTGTAGTGTGCCTAAACCCAAAAAGGATGCCGAAAACAATAACAAACAATTTTGAAAATATTTCAAATGACGCGTTTGACATATTTGACAATATTTACGGTTGACGTATTATATGTATATAAATATGTGTATGTGGTAGTTAAAATGGTAGTAAAAATCTACATTTCCATTTTTTGATGTTGATGTATATCAATTTTTTTGCTATTTTTCCGCTTAAAAACGCAAAAAAGTGATTTACATCAAAAAATTTTGATGTACATCAAAATTTTTTGCCAGTTTTTTATAAAAAGAAACCGCCATTAGTTTTTTGGATTTTCTAAGAGATTGCGTAAATTTAGTACTAAACATTTAGTTTACATTCCACATTAAAATTTGATTTGTCATTATTCGTGAGAGCGTAAACAACATATTTTCTAATCCCATTTAAACATGTTGAATTTCGTACCAACAAAACAGCATTTGCGGGAAGCTTTATTTTTTGCTTTAATCAAAAGGAAAAACCTGCCGAAAGTTTTCGTTTGCTTCAAGAAACTTGTGCTGATCATGCACCAACTCAACAAACTTGCGAAAACTGGTTTAAACGGTTCAAAAGTGGTAATTTTGGTGTCAGTGACAAAGAACATTCTCGTCAACAAAAAAAATCGAAGATGAAGAATTGGAAGCATTATTGAAGGAATACTCAGCTCAAACAGAAAAAGAACTTGCAGAACAGTTGAATGTCACTCAAACGGCCATAAGCAAGCGTTTACATGTCATAGAAATGCTTCAAAAAGGTCGAAAATGGGTACCACATGAACTGACCAAGCCGACATTGAAAATCGTTTAATGGTTCTTTGCTTACAAGACACCGAAGATGGCAGTTTTTGTCTCAAATTGTGACTGATGATGAAAAGTGGATTTACAACCATAAACCTAATTCCCTAACCGCAAAAAATCGTGGGTTCATTTAGGCGAACCATCCACATCAACAGCAAAACGAAACATTCATTTCGGTAAGGTTATGTTGTGCATTTGGTGGAATCAGAAAGGAGTGGTGTACTATAAGCTGCTAAAACCGCTATTTTTTTCGATGGAATCCATAAATTGCCAGAAAGATGGTCGAAAATCATAGATAACGATGCAAAATATTTTGATTAAAATAAAATTTACCACTTGTTCGTGCTCACCCAATTTGATCCTGCCTATAATTCATTACGTTTACCTAATTTTAATGTATTCAATTATAATACCGTTGTTGCTTTCGGTTCACTGTTAATTAAATATTATATATTATATTTATCTACTTATGTATTTGTGAATGTTCGGAATTATAGAGCACATTATATACTTTTGTTTTGTAACATTAAAGTGTCTCTCTAAAATCATTAACGTACTCGCACCATCAATAAAATATGTATGTGCGCATAAATAATTTAAAATAAAATTTATATATTGTGATAGTCTTTTGTTTTAGTGGTGACAAAAGTTTTCGGTGGTTTCATTAATGAACATTTTGTCTCGTTGGTTTCATTAAATGAAGATTTTGTGTCGTCGGTTTACTATACGTAAACATTTGGTCCTTCGAGCCGGATCCAATCCGGAGATATCGTCGCATTCGTTTCGGTGCAATTGATCATTTTCGTTGGAGTATTTTTTATCGATCAATTTCATCACGTTATCGTCTCGTTTGACGTTTTGCATCACGCCATCAAACAAACCTGTATCGCAACGTGGGACAAGGTCGCTGGTATCGTACGATTTGTTCCGGTGGTATCGTTTGATTTTTTATTACTGTTATCGTATGTTTTGTGCATTTGGTAAAACTCGTGTTGATAGAATTGTGAACTGCTAAGATACTTATAAAGTGATAATAAATTTCGTTAATAATATTTGGTGGTAGTTCAAATTAAAAAATAAATTGTTAAAAGAGTGTTGGTTTAAAATACATAACATGACTGAAGAAGAAAAAACGAAGATTGTGTTGGCTGAGCTAAAGGCACGACGCACAACTATACAAAAGGCTCAAACTCGAATTAAAACCTATATCGACAAAAATTCTCCGACTGAAACTGAAGCAGCCACGCGGTTAGGCTTGCTTGAAAATCATTTCGCGAAGTTTGAGGAAGTTCAATCGGAGATTGAAAAGTTAGATGTATTAGAGCTGGAAAGCGATAAACGGGAATCCTTTGAAGAAACCTATTGTTACGCTAAATCGAAATTATTATCAAAAATCACTGAACTCAGGCGTCCATCGGTCAATTTAAATCAAAGTAGTGCAGATGTGTTGGGACTTAATCGTACGGGAAATCGTTCCAATCTAGTGAAGTTGCCAAAAATTGAATTACTTCATTTCTCAGGAGAGTACAAACATTGGACCGATTTTATAAATGGATTCAACACGTATATTGATGCAGATGATAATCTGAAGCCACTAGAGAAATTCAACTATCTTCGCAAATGTCTGAAAGGTGGAAACGCTGAGAGTATGTTGGCGTCATTGGAGTTGACCGACGCAAATTATGTTGAGGCGTTAACGTTATTGAAAAAACCTTACGACAACGAACGGCTCATTTATCAAGCTCACATTCGTGAAATAAGTGAAATTCCAGCCACTGGCAAATCAGTGTCATCTCTGCAAAGGCTTATCGATACAGTCAACGCTAATCTTCGCGCCTTACTAGCATTGGGTAATCATGAACAGCTAGCGAACGCATTATTGCTGCATATCGTATTTGGAAAACTGGATAATGCTACTCAAATCAAATGGGAGGAAGACGCACCCACAACTTCTGTACCGACATGGAAGGAATTGGAATCATATCTAGTCAAAAGATGTTTGATGTTAGAAAATTCAAATGCCAATCGATCGCAATCGAATTCGATACCATACAGCCGTCCGCAATCAAGTCAAAGGTCGTCTAATTCGTCGAATTTTCGAAGTACTTCGTTAACCACAACCGTTAATAATCAAGATAATTTGCACTGTGTTTTTTGTGATCAATCTGGTCATTTGATTGATAAATGTTCTAATTTTATTGAATTATCACCTCTATCTCGTTTTAGCGCTGTGAAACAACATCAATTATGCATTAATTGTTTCAGTAAGAATCACCGAGTTCGCAATTGTCGTGGGGTTAGGTGTCGCATATGTCATCAGCGACATCATTATTTGTTGCATATCGGAAGAAACCTTCATCCATTGCCAACGTCTACTCCATCGTTACCGTTGTCACCGAAACCAGAAGCTGTCCCTAAAACCAACTCACTCGAACGCAATCAAGAGGCAGCTGGTTCAAGTTCGACCGTACTACATTCTTATAATAAAGAAGTTCAAGCTGAAAACAGAGAAGGTTAAAGTAAATATTTCGATCAGCGGAATAAACGATATCAGTATACACAAGTTAAACATCAAGTGAATGTTCTTATTAAATCGCGTTTGGGTGATCATTCGTATATTTTGGATATGTTAATTCTGCCTAGCATCACATCAAATCAACCCAACAGAAGTATCGAAATTGAAGGCTGGAATATTCCATCCGACATAGTACTGGCAGATCCGTTATTCAACCAGCCACATCGTATCGATATGCTTATCGGTGCCGAAATTTTCTATGAGTTACTTGAAACCGGCCAAATAAAATTGGCTGAGAATCTACCGTTGTTGAGAGAGACCAAATTCGGGTGGATCGTGTCTGGTAAGACTGGTAACATTAAAAATAAATATAACTTTTGCACTGCAGTTGCTGAGCTTAAACACGATGAAGATACCGCGTCGTTACATGAACTGCTTGAACGGTTTTGGACTGTTGAAAGTTATGGTGAGAATAAATCAAAATTTACCATGGAAGAGGCTGAATGTGAAGCTCATTTCGTTCAAAATCACAAACGGCTGGGATCCGGAAGGTTCGTTGTCAAGGTCCCATTCAAGGAAGATATTTCATTACTAGGCGATTCGTATTGTACCGCTAAAAATCGTTTTTTGAATCTCGAACGCAAATTGTCGAAATATCCAGATCTCAAATGCCAGTACAAAAGTTTCATTCATGAGTACATTTCGTTAAACCACATGGAAGCCGTTCCAGCAGCGAAGCTATCAAGTTGTAAATACTTTATGCCCCACCACTGCGTTATTAAGCCGCAAAGTTCGACCACGAAACTACGGGTTGTGTTCGACGCGTCTTGCAAGACGTCTTTTGGAAAGTCGTTGAATGAAATTCAAAAGGTCGGACCGACAATACAGAATGATTTGTTTTCGATATTAGTTCGGTTTCGGTTCAAACGATTTGCAATCACGGCCGAAGTCACCAAAATATACCGTCAAATACAGGTCGATGAAGCCGATTCATACGTGCAATGCATCTTGTGGCGAGATAACCCAAACGAAAAACTTCAAATCTTTCGTCTTAAGACCGTTACATACGGTACAGCCGCCGCACCGGGTCACGAGAAGACGTTAAGCCACTCTGTCGGATCGACCGCAATTCTAAACGACTTCTACGTCGATGATATGCTTAGTGGAGGTGATACTTTCGAAGAAGCTTTGAAACTAAAGAAAGAGGTGTCTGAAATTTTAAAGTGTGGCTGTTTTGAATTACGTAAATGGGCATCAAATGACGAACGATTGCTGAGAGATGTTCCGGACGCGCACCGCGAGACATTCAAAAATATCGACGAAGACAAAAGCATTAAAACTCTGGGTATTTCGTGGAAACCTGACGTAGATGAATTCCAGTTTGTATACACGCAGAAACCTACCGAAGTAAACATAACCAAACGCCAAGTTTTGTCCGACATCGCCAGTTTGTTTGATCCACTGGGATTAATCAATCCGATTATCGTCTTGGCGAAAATATTGATGCAACACCTGTGGAGATTGAAACTTGAGTGGGATACGACTTTACCTGAACAATACACCACACAATGGGTTAAATTTCGAAATCAGTTACCTTTGATCAACAACGTCAAAGTTCCTCGCTTCGTTTTGTCGCCAAATCATGACGCAATTGAGATTCATGGATTTTCAGACGCATCAATCACAGCATATGGATGTTGTATCTAGATTCGTTCAATCGTACAAACAGAAGTTTCAATCAGACTATTGTGCGCCAAGTCTCGTGTTGCTCCAGTCAAAACCATCTCGTTGCCGCGATTAGAACTCTGCTCCGCAGTTCTTTTAGCAAATTTGATGGATCGTATTAAGTCCAGCATTAAAATCAACAAAATAGCATCGTATTGTTGGACCGATTCCGAAATCGTGCTCAATTGGTTAGCAGCACATCCATCAACGTGGACTACTTTCGTCGCAAATCGTGTCGCCATCATTCAAGATCTGACATCGTCTTCGGTCTGGAATCACGTCAGTTCAAAGGACAACCCTGCTGATCTCGTTTCGCGCGGGGTATTGCCAGAAAAACTGCTTAGCAATAAACTATGGTTTTCCGGACCAGAATTTTTATCACGCTCGTCATCCAGTTGGCCGAAATTTAACAAGTCATTTGATTCGAATTTGGTTGCAGAAAAAAGAAAGAATAGTGATGTCGTCATTATCGCAGTGCCCAATGAGGTCGATTGTGTTCAAAAGGTCAAATATGTCAACAACTTTTGCACCACTCGCCGAGCATTTGGGTTTGTGGCTCGATTTGTAAATAATAGCCGGTCCAGATCCATACGCAAACCAAAAACATATGGTTGTTTGACTGTCGCCGAACTAGATCAATCGCTGAAGTTTATCGTCAAAATCATACAACGCCAAAGTTTTCAACAAGAATTTTCGCTGCTGTTTTCCAATAAACACATTCATTCGAATAGTTCGATCAAAAATTTAAATCCGTTTCTCGACGACGATGAGATCATTCGAGTGGGAGGCCGATTGCAGAATTCGGATTCATCATTCGAATCTAAACACCCGATAATTTTGCCGAATTCTCATGTATTTATTTTTTCTTTATGTAGGCATTATCACATGAAGAATTGTCATGCTGGCCCTCAAGCATTGCTCGCAAATCTGAGGCAACAATTTTGGATTATTCGCGGCCGTGATGTAGTCAAGAAAGTGGTATACAAATGCTATTCATGCTTTAGAGCTCGACCCAAGTTATACAATCAAATAATGGGAAGCTTGCCAAGACATCGAGTAGAACCTGCGAGACCGTTTTTGCATGCAGGTGTTGATTTTTGTGGACCAGTCTGGGTTCGTTATAAAGGCCGAGGCCAGCGATCGGATAAAGCATATATCGCAGTGTTCGTATGCTTTGCGACGAAAGCCGTTCACATCGAAGTCGTCAGTGATCTATCGAGCAAAGCTTTTCTCAATGCTCTCGATCGTTTTGTTAGTCGCAGAGGATTTTGTCGATACCTTTACTGCGATAATGGAACCAATTTTGTTGGAGGTAGTAGAGAGCTGATAGAGCTACGCACATTATTTTTAAATCAAAACATGGATGATCAAATAGTCCGAACCTGCGCTGACGCACACATTCAATTTGTTCACATCCCTTCAAGATCACCGCAGTTTGGTGGTCTGTGGGAAGCGGCTGTTAAATCCGCGAAGCATCACTTGTATCGAGTGTTATCAGCAGCAACGTTGACATACGAGGAGCTGACCACTATCACCGCAAAGATTGAGGCGTCGTTAAATTCACGGACGCTGACACCGCTGTCATCGGATCCATCTGATTTCGGAGCCCTCACACCGGGCCATTTTTTGATCGGTTCCCCGCTCTCAGCAATCGTCGAGCCTGACCTCACCCATCTAAACGTCAACAGACTTGATCGTTATCAGAAACTTCGCCAGCTCTATCAACACTTTTGGCAACGTTGGCAGAAAGAATACATATCAGAATTACAGCAGCGCGGAAAATGGAAGACATTGTCGAACAATGTCACTGTCAACACGTTAGTTTTGATAGCTGATGAGGGGGTGCCACCTCAAAACTGGATCCTGGGACGCATTATCGAGGTTCATCCCGGACCGGACGGATTAGTACGTGTAGCATCTGTAAAAACACCAACCGGTATTATAAAACGAGCCATCGTAAAACTAGCACCGTTACCAGTAGAAGAAGATGACAAGACAGGTTGACAATATGGAGTACTGTCAACGGGGGCAGTATGTTCGTGCTCACCCAATTTGATCCTGCCTATAATTCATTACGTTTACCTAATTTTAATGTATTCAATTATAATACCGTTGTTGCTTTCGGTTCACTGTTAATTAAATATTATATATTATATTTATCTACTTATGTATTTGTGAATGTTCGGAATTATAGAGCACATTATATACTTTTGTTTTGTAACATTAAAGTGCCTCTCTAAAATCATTAACGTACTCGCACCATCAATAAAATATGTATGTGCGCATAAATAATTTAAAATAAAATTTATATATTGTGATAGTCTTTTGTTTTAGTGGTGACAAAAGTTTTCGGTGGTTTCATTAATGAACATTTTGTCTCGTTGGTTTCATTAAATGAAGATTTTGTGTCGTCGGTTTACTATACGTAAACACCACTTCTTAGAAATAAACGTGTTTCTTTCTGCAAAAAACAAAGTTATACTCCCAATACTATGGATCGATTTTGATACTTAACCATTTTAAAAGAATATTTGTTAACCAGTGCTGAGAAGTTGGGACATGGGAAAGAGTTCTGCTTCGTTCAGAACAATCACCCAAAGCATACCTTACAGCTGGTTGAAGAATGGTTGTTGTATAATGTAAAAGCAACCCTTCCTCATCCTCCCCAATCATCAGATCTCAATCCTATTGAAAATTTGTGGGCATTTTTCAGAGACAAATTCGTACACGCAAAATCAGCAGAAAGGAGGAATTAAAAGACATCATAACAGAGGAATGGCAAAAAAATAACCCCGATATGACACAGAAGCTAGCTTTATTAATGAAAGAGAGGTTACAGAGTGACATTGCAGCGAAGGATCATATTAATTTAATTATTTTATTTTTTGTTTACTCAATTCCATCAATTTGTTTTATTGCACGAAATTGATGTAATTTTTGGTTGTGTTCACACAAAATCTTATTTAACAAAAAATTAAATGGATCTGTTACATGCCAACTATTATTTCCTCTCGTTAATTTTAAATTATTTGTTTAAAATAAAGATTGAATTATTTACCACGTTTTTATTGGTATTTTTAATGATATTTCGTTATTTGAGTATTGTCCCTACAATTTCTTGATACAGTGTATATGCAAGAGGGAAAAAACAAGACGAGCATTCCAAAGGAAAACACAAAGCAACAAATTAAATTAAATAATTATTATTAAACAAATATGTATATTACAATTTATTAAAAAAAATAATTCGTAATTATTTATCATATTTCTATTTTTTCGATATTTAGAAAAATGTTTAGTTCTGGTATGTGTTGCATTAGCCCATTTGCATCCCAATGACCAATTCTGGCAATACTCCAGGAATAGGGAACTGGGGAAAGAATTTACCTATAATTTCTGTTTAATAATTTTTCAAAATTGGTAATAATTTTCCCTGTCAGTTTCGGTATGGAAAAATTATTTCCAGTTTATCAAAAGTTACATCAAAATTGTAATACTGAGTAAGCCAGAAACAACAGATTTATAGATAAACGCTATGTAAATTCTTTCGCCAATTCCAGGAAATTACCAGAATAAGGCCACAGGTTATATTTAATGTTTTATTTGAGGTTTTTTGCATCATTTTAATAAAGAATGGATGTCATTTTATTTGAAGAGTCTTACTTGTCTAAAATGGTGCTTAGAGTTTCAAAAATTTAGCTAGCCGAATGGTAACAGCTTCTATGCTTGTTGGTATCTTTTGGAGCACTGTTTTTCTTCGGCAGCGCCTTTTGAAAGGCTTCGATTTGGTAGAGTAGGAATTCTTCTATACAAATGACCATTTTTTATACGCGTATTTAAATTTCTGTTGGTTTTCGAAAATATTCCATACAAAAAACTTTGTGTCACTACTCTGTGTTCTAGTTTTGAACATGTAATAATTGCGCGATGCTTGCTGTTAATGTTAATCTTATAAAAGTAATAACTTTTATTATTTATTTATATTTAATTAATTATTATTAACATATAATAATATTTATATATAAAATATTATTTTATGTTAATAATAATTAATTAATATTATTTATTAAATTATTTCTTCATTAAAATTTTATTAACTTATTATTTGGTATTATTATTAATTTTAATTTAGTTTATTAAACTAAAAAAAATAAAAAAAATTTCAACATTTTCAAAAGCTGATCAAGATTTAAAATGGGTACAAAAAATATGTTGTGCTAATTTATTTAAAGAAAGTGCAATATATATTGGAAGCAACAGCAAGAAAGATCAACGACAGCTTTGACGCCGCAAGATAGAAGAAAAATGCTTACGCTAGCGTCCAGTTCAGCCCTTTCCACCAACATAATCAGAACGGCAGCTGGGATAATGCCAGCAAAACAACAGTTCGCAAAGCAATTTTAAGTGCTTTAAAAAACCACCACCAAACGTTGTACGCAAGCAACAAATATTGGAATTCCTCAAGCAGCACATGACTTGGGATGTGCATCCACAAACAACTAATAATAATTGAAAAAGTTGTTATTTCGGATGAAAAAAAAATTAACTTCGATGGCCCAGATGGCTATAATTATTATTTTCATGACATTCGCAAAGAAGAACAATTTTTAGGTTGCCATCAAGCCAGAAAAGGAGGAATTTCATATTGTAACGCTATTAAATTGAACTTTGTGTTCAATAAAATGACTTGAAATTCATATAAGAATATGTTGCAATCAGTTTTTCCGGTAACTTAGTAGCTAATTGTGGCTCTCCTTTAGATTTTCCAGCAGGATAATGAGCCGTGCTGTAAAGTCGTTAAAACGTTGCGCTATTACCATAGAAACTCCATAAAATTGAATAACACAAATTAACCGCACCAGTCAACACCGAACCATCATTTGGAATTCTTTTCGTAACCAAAACGAGGGAATTTACAAATTTCAGAACGTTATCATTATAAAAAAAGTATAACTAACAAATTTCGAAAATATTGAATTATTATTATATGCTTTTCGTGTTAACTAAATTTGTGTTCTACAATACACATAACCTACATGTGTGCTATAATAATAGTATCACTTTATATTTCCCCCTGTCGTAGTATCATTTTAATGTTATTGCACATCTTGTTATTCAAGGTACAGAATAGCAACAATGAAAAATATTATGTTTGGTTTCTTTTGTTTATAGACAAATATATAAAGAGACAGGCAGGCAAAATACAAAAGCAGGCTCATGAGATGGCCGAAGAACATAGCAAAAAAGCATTATAATATGTATATGGTAAAAGGATAAACATTGGAAAATATAAAGAAAAACGAGACTCAAGAGTAAAATTTATAATGATTTGTTTAGTTAATATTATAAACTTCGTTGTATTTTCTTGTTTTCTTCATGATTTTCACACAAGTACTGTTTATGGTATATTGTTAAACCAAACCAAATGAAGAAGCACCAAATGGAAAAATATTAGTTTTTCTTTAACTTTCGATGATAACGCAAATGATAAAATAATGGGAAAATTATTCGTAGCTAGAAATCAAGGTAGATTTAGATGGTTAACTGCTACAAATGTTAACAAAAAATTTTGTTTGGGTTTAGTTGCACATTACATACGCCCGGTTTACAATATTTTATAAAAAATTTAAGGGAAGCGAAAGAAATACTAAATACACAATCTACTTCTAGCACTGTACCAATGATGAAATACATAGTATTCATAATATATACGAGATATGTAACTTTGGAAACTTTGCATCATATACGAAAAATAAAAATTATGTTTGATGTATGGTATCACCGTCTCCAAAGACAATTATAATTATCTGTTATGTTGGTTTTCTTACAATGAAACATATACACCAGCACTAGATAGGATGAGAACGAACATTACAACAATGGTAGTGTCACTGTTGGTTTTTATTTTTATATTTCTATTCCCATTGTATATTTTCATTTACTTCTATTGTGTTTGCCTGATACGTTGTATACCAGCCATCGACTGCTTTGTGTTAAAAAATAAAATAAATAAAATATTTTGTAGTATTTTTGCCGTCTGCTATGGTACGAGACTTGCGTTTAGTTTGTCTTAGTTGGTTGAAAAGAATTCTCTTCCAATTGCACTTGAAATATTTGGTTTACGTTCAAGTTGATAAGGAAGGAACCATTGATGCAATGACAAAAAATATTGCATCGACATCATCAACGCCAAGCAACGGTTGCTTCAGTTAGCAACCAGATCATTCCACCGGCATGCCAGTTTGGCTCATTCAACAGTAGTGTCCACCATACAGAAGCTGTGGGATCTGCCTAGGATTCAACGGCACAACCAACCGTTAATCCGAAAATAATTTAGTTATGTAACCCCGCAAACTACCGGAGATGTGAAATAGCTAAGGAGCTACAAAGAATAACACCGGGGAAAGTTAATCAAACTTTCACCAAAGAGCAACCAAAACCTCATTCTAGTAATTCTTTTTACACTATTTGCCGTAGGCACTTGGCGAAACATACTTACACTTAATAAACACATTTTATTAAATACTTGATTTCTATTTCGCAAAAATAGATTTATTGATTAGTTTAATTAAAAAATGTTCAAAAAATTTAAAAAATCACTCGATCGATTTCGACTTGTTAGATAGAGGAGTATCTACTGATTTGTAAAAGTAAAAATTTTGTCATATATAGTAGAAAAAAGGCGAAAAAGAAATAAAAGAAGGAGAGACAAAAAATAGACAATAAAAATTAATCTATGGCTGGTACGATCAATAGATTAATTTTTATTGCCTATTTTTGTCTCTCCTTTTATTTCTTTTTTGCCTTTTTCTACTATATATAACAAAATTTTTACTTTACAAATCAGTAGATACTCCTGATGACCTAACAAGTCGAAATCTATCGAGTAATTTTTTAATTTTTTTGAACAAAATATTCTAATTAAAATATTCAAAAATCTAATTTTTGCGAAATAGAAAAACAAGTGTTTAATGGTGGCACTACTGAGGATACAACGGTGCTCCAAAATACACTAAGAAACATGAAAGTTCTTATCGTTCGTCTAGGTAAACAAGAGAAAGGCCTTCAAACTCGTTGCTTAGAGGTTAGATAAGCAAGACTCTCTTAACGAAATGAAATCCATGCTCTATTAAAATGATGTAAACAAACACGAATAAAACATTTAGAATAGTAACCTGCAATGCAAATGGGCTAATGCAAAATATTCCAGAATAAGAAATTATCCTAAAGGTATAAACAGAACCAGAGATACAGCGACAAGATACAACGCCTGTCAAATTTAAATACACATAAACCATAGGATGCTAACACAACCAATGTCGCTGGCGACGACGACATTGTCGCCGAATTTTTTTTAGAATCTATTCTAATTTTGTCGCTGGCACTGCAGTACTACCAATATAAGTTTCAGATTATTATGGTGGTAAACATTTTTTACGACTCTTTTTAAATGAATTAAAACCAAATCTGAAAGTTGTGCACAATGTTTTATGTAAAAAAATTTAAATAGAGATAAAAAGATAAATGAAATATTTTAGGGTCAATTTGTTATTATTTTTCTTATTTTGTCGCTTCAACGCTGACGCGCTTGTTGTGTTTACCAAAGCGACATCGCCAGCAGACAAATGTATTTTGTCGATGTATCTTGTCGCTGTATCTCTGGTTCTGTTTATACCTTAAATACTGAAAAAATACATATATGCCCAGTATCGGAAACCCATTTTACATCAACTTCATATCTTAAAATTTATGGATACAGCTGGTACCACGCCATTCATCCTGCAGGAAGGTGTTTTTAAAAGAAAACGTCAAGCGCTTTATAGATCTTAAAACTGAGGAGGAATTTATGGAAATAGTCACCTTAAAAGTATTTATAAATAATAACAAAGAATATAGTGTACCGGAAATATATTGCCCCCAAGAAATAATTTAATTAAAGAAGACTGTTGCGCATTATTTAAATCACTTGAATCAAGTTTCATAATCGGAGGTATTTTAATGCAAAAGATACGTACTGGGGATCAAGAGCAACCTCTGAAAAAGGAAGAGCTATTTGCAGCAGGAAGTTGCGATTTTCATACTGGAGATCAACCAACTCATTTGCCTACGAATAGAAATAAAATACCTGATATCATTGACACTCTCTTTGTCACTAAAGGTATAGACGAAAACTACATATGCCTAGAAAGCAGCGAGGGAATTATGTCGGATCATACGCCTGTTATTATGACAATCAGTGCAAAGATTGTTAAGAAAACGCTGGGAAAAACGTGTTAGGAAAAATTCCACTAGTTGAAGATAATATTGATCTTCATCTGCCAATTAAAAACCCGATACAGCTAGAAGAAGAACTACAACAACTCAACAACAGCATACACGAAGCGGAGTGGAGTAGTACACTCTCGAGTTCAAAGGAAAGGCGCCGAAATGCTATTTACCCTCTGGAAGTTAGGGAACTGGTTGCAGCAAACCGAAAAGCAAGAAAGGACTAGCAAAGAAGTCAAGCGCCAGAATATAAAACAACTGTAAAGTGTTTGTCCAATAAACTAAAGTTGCTAATTAAAGAAATGAAGAACGAATCCATTAAGCAATCCCTAAGTGGCCTTATTGGGGAGAACATACCGAACACTCCCTTTGGAAAGGTTAAGAACTAAGTGGAACATGTGCTATAAGTGCAAAGCAAAACGCTCCGTCGTTTGCAACCAACATCGAGAACAAGTTCTAGCCTCTACCTAGACCAGCAAATAAAATGGATAACTGCTATTTCTCCTGTCACATTACAAGAATTAAAAGCGAGTATCAATCTTAACCTAAATCCAAAGAAATCTCCAAGATATGACTTAATTACAAGTGAAATAGTAAAAGCTCTTCCTGAAAAATCACTACGTAAACTGCCGCAGATAATTAACGCAGTGTTCAGATTTAAACACGTTCCAGACCAATGAAAAGTTGCAGAAGTAATCATGATAACTATATCAAAGAAACCATTTAACGACAAAAATTCGTATAGACCGATTTCCTTACTCTCAATAATTTCAAAAATTTTCGAGAAACTACTAGTAAAAGAGACTCAAACTAATAATAGGAGAAAGAAATCTTATAAATTACAAAGGGACTTACCAAAGCAGTTTTATGAAATTCTAAAATCTTACATATCTAACCGACACTTTCGTGTTAAATTAGATGGCGAATACTCAGAAATAAAGAAAATATCAGCAGGAGTACCACAAGGTAGCGTCCTGGGACTAATTTTGTATGTTATATACACCACGGACCTGCCAAAGATTGAGTGGACTAAAATAGCCACGTTTGCGGATGATACGGCCATCTTAGCAGTCGCTGACAGCATAGAAGAATCCACAAACAAATTGCAAAGAGCTACTAATATTGTCAGCACCTGGACGAAGAGATTGAGAATAAAACTTAATGAAACAAAATCTGTTCACGTAAAGTTTACCAAAAAAATGGTAAACTGGATACCAGTAGATCTGAACTGTCACAAATTCCCTATGCAAATACATGAAAGAGCATGTGAAAAAGAAAAAGAAGAGTTAAACATCAAATTCATACAAAAGAAACCTGTGTGAATTTACGGTATTCAGCTCTGGGGCTGTACGAAAAAATCCAATGTCAATATCATCCAGTCATTCCAAAGCAAAACCCTACGTGGAATAGTAAATGCAATGCGGTACAATAGAAATGACAACCTAATTAGAGATCTGAAGATGGATTTCGTTAATGAAGAAGTAAGCAAACATGCGAGAAAACACATATAACGTATAGTCTACACCAAAATGCTGAGATACGTCGTATGTTGGATGAGTCCAACCCACTAAGACGGCTGCGAAGGAAGAACCATTTGATCTACTAAATTCAATTTGGATCGACTAAAAATATAATAAAACTCAAAGGGCTACAACCCTCCAAACAAGAATAAATTATGAAAGATAAATGACTAGATGATATTTGCATTATAAATCAGTTGTAATAAATAAATATTTATAACTTAAAAAAATGTTGATCATGTTATTCGTTCAACCGGACAAGTGGTGCAGTGGTTAAAGCTTCGGCACTTGGAACGGCAGGTACTGGGTTTGAATCCCATCAGAGGCTAGATACAAATCGATTACAATCGGTGATGTTAATAAACACAACTAAGACCTTCTGATTGAGTGCAGAATTCAGCGCCGACCCACCGTGACATGGGTCAAAATACAGGTTGATATGGAGCTTGCAATGGGCAGATGGTATACTGTAGTTGCGTGAGTAGGTGAATGGGTTAATAATGTGGCGTGAATGCGTGGTATCACAATGGGCCAAAAATGGCCTAAGTGTCAACCACTGAAACCTAACCTAAACCTATTCGTTCAAACTGAATCGAATTATAGCATAGAAACTTTCAGTTCTATTTTCAAAATTCCTAACCTCTACAAAATGAATTTTGGATTAAGAAACTAAAATCCGACACCGTTAGTTCAAATATCACATTTTAGGCAATTTGTATTTTGTGCAAAAATTAACTCTAAAACAAAATAAAACGAAACGGGTTCCTTCATCGAAAAATAGTTAAAAATTTCCTGCAACTTTTTCTGTACGTACCAAAACAGTGTTTTGTTGGTCGAACAGCCAACATCTATTTTGTGTATTGTGGGACTTACAATAAAAATTGAATTACAAATTGTATTAATTCGATTCTATTTTACTAAATTTAAAAATTTTCCTCAGTAGCTAAAACTAAAAACAAATAATTTTTGAATACGTAGCAGGCTAATAATATCTAAACATTCGAAATTGTTTTGTCAATTCGTCTTGCGAGATTAGTGCGACTGAGCAGCATACATTTTAGGCCAAAATCACAATAAATCTACAGCAAAACAAGATATCAATAAATGGAGGACTACGATAAGAACGTTGTTTAAATTTTTAAGCATTTTTGTTAAAAAAATGCTATATGGTTTCGGTTTGCCGTCTGTCCGTCCGTGTGCACGATAACTTGAGAACGGATGGAGATGTCCACTTAATTTCTTCACTAAAAGTTCAAGCAATTCACGGGAATGTTCCCTATTGATTTAGACATTTTTGTGTTTAGGGTGTTCGGAGATAAAGGGTTATCCAATTCGAGGTTGATAAAGTAAACTTAAAAAAAACACACAAAATATTCGGAATGTATTGTAATTTTTATTTCATTTTACAGATTGATCCTTGCCATTTTTAGTTAAACAAGATATCATTCAAATGTCCTCCACGGGACTTCTTACAGGCCTTGATTCTTTTGAGGTAATTTTCAATGACTTTTCGGCACATTTCGGGCGGTATCTCGGCCATTACCTTACGAATATTAGTTTTCAATTCGTCAAGAGTTTGAGGATTGTTTGCGTAAACACGATCTTTCGCGTAGCCAGCTTTCAAAAAGAAATCCAAAGGCGTTAAATCACAGGATCTTGGAGGCCAATTGACATCAGCCAATCGCGAAATCAAACGTCCAGGAAATTTCTCTTGCAAAAGATCTCGATTTGCTCGTGTTACGTGACTGGTTGCTCCATCCTGCTGGAACCACATATCGTCAAGATCATAATCTTCGATTTTCGGCCATAGCGCTCAGAATTGACGGTAACGGTTCGTCCATGGTTGTTCTCAAAAAAATACGGCCCAATCACACCACCAGACCACAATGCGCACCAAACAGTGACTTTTTCCGGGTGTAATGGCTTCTCTACAATCAATTGTGGATTTTCTGAGCCCCAAATTCTACAGTTTTGCTTATTAACGTATCCACCTGTAGCGCAAACCAACTTGACCGCTACAAGTTGAGGGTTGACAATTATATTTTTCATGTTACTAAAAAAAAAAAAAAAAACGCGGGAAATTTCTATTTTTATTAATTTGATTGTATGGAATGTTTTATGACGACAGAGTAATAAAACCTGAAATATGAACAAAAATTGCAAAACGATCCGTTCGTTTTTTTTTGGGAGTCAGTTGATGTGCTTTGAAATTGATCAGTCGTGGCTAGAAAATGATAACTAGTAGACATTAGTATAAAAAAAGGTTAAAGTTTAAATCTAATTGTGAATATAATTTACCATTGTTGTCGGGACTTAAACGTTTAAAGTTTAAAGTTCTAATTGATAGTGTTCAGTTGTGTAAATACCTTGAATTAGATATACGTGTATGTATATTTAGTAACACTCGCACGGGTATACCTTACCTACTTTACGTATTTTGAACAGTAAAAATTGTCGAGTGGTTGTGCATTTAGTGAACAATTCTTTTATCTATGGAAATTGTACATGCTAATTTGGTGAAACAAACATTATGTGACCAAAAAATTATAAGTTATTTTTAAGCAAATTACATAATTGTATATAAGTTGCGGTATTATAACCAAATTGCACGTGGAAGGACGTTCGAATAACGTACTTCTATTTAACGATATGTTACCCGTACGCGAATAGCATGAATGGTCGTACGATTGGTAATTATAATAATAATTCGTCTAAATCATAAAATACGTATTCGTTAAATCTACGATATAATGACAATTTATAATAAAGATACTAAATAAAATCAAATCATTAATCTAAAGTGAAACATAAGAACGAACGTGTTGTAAAAATAGTGCTTACCTTCCAAAAATCAACTTTATATAGCTAGTGATTACGGATAATTTAATTAATCATACGGGTTGTCAACTAATTAATAAACTATGGTGGCACAACGATTTTTAAAATAAAATGTGTTCCTACGGATTTGCAAGGTCAAGTTGCTTTTAAGAATTGTCTCGTTTCGGTATCCTGATGTTATATTACATATCAACCTTCGAGTTTATAATATTGCGGAAATGTATCATCGTCATCATATGAAATCTACGAATTACGGATATGGATGGACTTATGGATTACGGTAAACCATCGCATTCGCATCATATTAAAAATCGTAAATAGACCATTTATAATATTCTCTTTATATGTACCATTATTATTATTATTATTATTATTATTATTATTATTATTATTATTATTATTATTATTATTATTATTATTATTATTATTATTATTATTATTATTATTATTATTATTATTATTAATATTTCTTTTGTATCTATTTTATATTCTTTAACTTTATATTCTTTTAATATTGTGATTTTTTTTGGAATTATTATTTAAGTAGTTACGTATTAAATTTAAACGGTACGCGTACTAATTTCAGCTGTATATGAGTATATGGGATATATTTTCGGGTATTATTTATATAATTATATCAATATACACATCTACAGTTGAATTATATAAGTCATGCAATTTCTATAGGTAGTTTTCCTTTTAATAACGCTTAGTTCATTTAGTTATCAGTACTTTTGCTAATTTTGATTAATAAATTATCGAATATGTTTATACTAATTTTACTAGTCCAAATTTTTCTTAGTATTTGTGATTTCGGAGTTTATTGCTTTTCGGTTCATATTTCAGGTATGAGAATGGAATAAGTGAGTAATGGAGGAACAGGTGAGTAGGGAGGTTCTGGGCTGATGGGCATCGGTGATGATTGATAATACTGAGTAGCATTTTTTTTTTGTTTCTATTTTTTTGTGTAGGTATCCCATCCCAAATTTAAGTTCGGTCTATCAAGACTGGGTTAAGTTTCAACAAACCCCACGCCTTTCCCTGAGCATTAGCTGGCTTAAACAAGACCGAGTTGAAACCTCTAGCCCAGTGAATTCTGCTAACAACAGACCACCAAAATGGAGGCCTGTTCGTTACAGACCAAGCGAAAAATGAGCTTCATCACTGAAGAAAATTTTGTTCGAAAAATCAGCATCGACGGCCTGTTTTTCCAACACCCAATTTGCGATTGTTAAATGCTCCATATTCTTAAATGGCAGAATGTCAACTAAATAAATGACAGCGTACTTGACGTTTATCTTTGACAGATGTCGGTATACAGTACCCTTTATGTAGGGTTTTGTTAACCCCCCTCCTCAAAATTGATAGATTTTTTTTAATTTTTTTCTATTCTATTTTGATTTCATCGAGCATGTGAATGTGGAATAAAAATATAACTCGTCTGGATGTGGGTTTGTGTGGGTGGTGTAGTTATGGGGGTGGTAGGTGTGGTGGTATGGGAGGTGGATGAGGTGGGATGAGGGTTTTGGGTTTGGTGTGAGAATTCGGGATTTGGTGGATGAGAGTTTGTGTGGGTGGTGTGTGTGTGCGTGGAAGTGGGTATGGAGGTAATAAAGGGTTATAATATGGGTGGTGCGATATAGGGTGGTGCGGGTGAAATGGGTTTTGGGGTTTTAATTGGATAGTGGGTGGGGGATGGTAATAATGTTTAGATGTGGTGGTATGTGGTTGATTGGAGTCAGTTATATGGTGGATTGGGGTCGGTTGGGCTGAGTGTAGATGGGGTTAGGTGGGTATGGGAGTGGGTGGTCGTAATATTTAAAATACGCCAATCACACGGCATAGAAGTTCATAGACTAGTTTATAGGCTACAAAAATGCTTAAAGAGTTCGACTCCGAACCTTTCCCGTCTTTTTTTAAACTCATTTTGGAATTTAATGTCTGTCTATAATTTGTACATCATAATCACAAAAAATTAATGAAAAATTGAGATGGAGGTTTGTCGCAATATATTTTTATTTATTCTAGGTGTTAAATTCGTCTATTCTGTATTTATTTTCGTTGATGTTTTCATTAAAAAATTTTCTACGGTAAAAATGTATTTGGCTAATATGTTTGGATGATAAATCATAACAGATTCGTTAAAAATTCTCTGATTATAAGATCTAAAACTGCAGTTTTTGATCATTAATATCGGAACAAAAGTGACTGCAACCAAAATTTGTATTTGGATAGTTGATTTGTCATCTGTGAAGATTTCATAACTGTTCTGCTCAAACAATCCAATTTCAAGACTCAGATTATTGAGAAAATCAAAAGATTCAAAAGTTTGTTTTTTGTATGTCAAAGCACATTGTAACAAATTCGTCGTCTAGAAATATATTTTCTCACATTACTTTTATCAACTTCGAATCTTTTAGTACGAAATAAGTTGTTCCGATTTTTCAACAACTTTAAATATTATTTTGCTAACGGCAATTATCTAGCAAACCACAACTGGTTAAAACAAAAACAAACAATCACAAGTAAAACTTATTTCATTTTAAAGATTTACAATAAAACTTTTTGTTTATAAACAAAATTATAAATCAACAAGTGAAATACGTATTTTAAATCCTCAGTTAAATAAATAATGTAGCAATAAAATGAATTAAATACTCGAGACGTTTTACGATTATTACAATATTTTGTTCTGTGCCTTTGCTTTATTGTTATAATTAAAATAAAGTTTTATGTGACTTTTTATTTTTGAATTTTTTTATATGTGATAAAATCAAGCAGTTTGGTGACAGATGTGGGTCGAAACTAATACAATACAAAGAAGCTTTTAATTACAATTGGATTTTATCCCAGTTTTAATTTTTTATTCGAAGTGAGATTTAAGTCAATAGTTATGGGCCATGTGCTACTTTTATTGTTATTATACCATTTTATTGTACATTTTTATTCAAAAAGTGCTCGCATAAAAGCTTGTTAAGATATTGATTTTATTTAGCTCTCATTTTGTGATAAAAAAATTATAATTTCTAATTTTATTGAATTTTTCATTTCCAAAGTGAAGGCAAATATAGAATGAATCTTCACTAACAGCAAGCAAGAGGTTTAAATGGAATGAAGGAAAATCTCAATTTTTTGTTTTTTTGTTTTTTCTTTCATTTTATCTCGACTGTTAAACTTTCTCCATTAATTCACATATCATTTTATTCTTATATGCTTTTTAGAAGAACAAAGCCAATGAAACCAATTCATATATGTATGAGAGGCATGAATAAATTTTAATTTCATTTATTTGTGGGATAAAACTAATATCAATCAGTTACTTAATTTAATTACATTATATAAGCGGGAGAGATAAATCAATTCGGCTGTGAAACTTATTTTTATCCTTCTTCTGGTCTTTTCGTGTACATAGATAATATGCGTGTATAGTATACAAAGTGTTGGATAAAATGTTAATGAAAAACCAGTAACAGTGATTTATGAAATGGAAAAATAGTTAGGGTATATTGTATCGTAGTCCCGATGAATTGATTTTGATCAACACCATTTTGATAGAGTGATAGCTAATTTATTGAACATAAAATAAAACAAGATACGTTTAAAAGAATGTATTTTGCTGCCAAAGCTTTTCACGTTTGTGTAACTTTTGAAAAACAATAATTTATCGTCAGCCATCAAAATAGTTAGTCGCAACTTATAATAGTATGATGTCCATATAGATCTATACATTTGAGCAATGTGGGAATAAGATTGCGATATCCAGGATAGCTCGAAGAAAGACAGCTAGGTAGGGTCTACAATTAAAATGTAAAGCCTTTTTGATTTCATTAAAAATTTATGATATAAAATAAAAGAAATTATGACGTAAAATAAAATTAATTTTGATTACAATAACAAACAATTAAATGAAAAGTATCGTTATTAAACATTTTGTAACATTTTACAAAAGCTTTCGAAAAGCTGCGGGATGTACGTTTATGCAGGTAGAATACAGCAATTTATTCATGAATTTAGTCATTTAAAATAAAAAATTTAATTAAAATCAAAAGTTGTTTACCAAACAAACCATTTACCATATTAGATATCATCAAAATAATTTTGTGCTCACACGTTTTCCAAGACGGTATTTTTTCAATAATTAAAATTAAGCCTTCTGCAAAATTTTGTATGTTTATATTTCTTATCTTGACTATTACGTACAAAAAGTCAATGTTCTATCCCTTTCATTTTGCAGAATAAAATAGTTCGTCGCATGTAAACGGGCCAATAGAAACGCTGAGAAGTTGTATTTTTCGGTTAATGAACAAATTTAAGAAATTTTATAACCTTGAAAAAGACTTTAGGAAAAACGCGACGTAATACAATATTGGTAAATTAAAATCGATTTTAATTAAGATGAAAACATTCAAAATATAATTTTGAAACTAAACACAAATTTTTTGTCATTATGCTCGATAATAAAGGGTTAGGCAAAAGTTCGTTGCCCTTTTTTGGGTGCCATTGAAACAAAGAATTTTCTTATTTCAAATTAACTTTATTAAACCAAATATGTGCTATTTTGATCGATGACCTTTTGCCATTTTTCTGATATAGCCATGATCCCATCACTGTAGAACTTCTGTGGTTTAGAGGCAAAAAATCGAGACAACTCATTTTCGCAAGCTTCTTTTGAATTTAATGTAAAACCATTAATGCTAGTCCGATGGTGCAAGGTCAGGACTATATGGTGGATGTATCAAAACTTCCCAGACAAGCTCTCTCAGTTTCTGCCGAGTCATCAATGGTGTGTGTGGTCTAGCGTTATCATGATGGAACACAACGCCCTTTCTGCTGATCTATTCTGAACGTTTTAACTTAATTGCTTGTCTTAAACGCGTTAGTTGCTAACAGTAAAGATTAGAATCAATCGTTTGGCCCGGTGGTAACACCTTATAATGCACGATTCGTTCCAATCTCACCAAACACACAACATTACCTTTCATGGCATCAATCCTGGCTTTGATATTGTTAGGGAAACTTCTCCTCGTTTCGTCCATGATCTTTTTCGCACAACGTTGCAGTAGTGTCTTATCCACTTTTCATCACCAGTAATCATTCGTTTTAAAAATGGATCGATTTCATTCCGTTTCAGCAGCGTTTCACAGATAGAAATCCGGTCTATTAAATGTTTAACTGTTAATTCGTGGAGTACCCAAACGTCAAGTTTTTTTTTGTATTCAGCCATTTTCAAATGGTTTAAAACTGTTTTGTGACTAATATTTAGTTCTTTACCAATTGCATGGCTGCTTATGTGCCGGTCTTTTTCAATTGTCTGAATGATTTCATCGACTTTTCCAGTGAGTGGTCGCCCTTGGTGCATCTTTGACATCCATATTTCCAGAACAAAAGCGCGCGAGCCATTTCTTTGTTGCTGATTTTGATAAAGCACCTTCTCCATAAATAGCACAAATTTTTTCGCAAGCCTCAGGCTTTTTTACCTTTGTCGTAATAAAATTGTAAAAGACATCGAATTTTTCATTATTTATCTCCATGTTTAAATGTTGTAACTTCACCGATTTTAATGTTTTGTATGCCAAAGAACAAGTTAAAATGTCACCTTTCAAACATACATAAGAAGAATTGAATATTTGCCCGATACAATCAATGGTTACTAACAGATATAATGAATCAGGAGAAAATATCAATTGAGTCGAGAAATTTCATTTTGTAAATTCACTAAACCGGTAATAGGTGTCTCGAAACACTTTGAGAACATTTCGAATTCATTTTTCCGAAATTCAACCACTTTTGAGTAATGACATTTAGTTAATATGTACCTGTTTTCTTGTTGCAGTAAACCATTTTCATTGTTGTTTTCAATTTATTTTACAACCAAAATTTTTTTTTCACATACATACAAAATGTTACAAAATCTGTTATTTAAATTTTTATGTAACTCTATTTATCATTGTAATATATTTGTTTAACGACAAGTGTTTATATACCTTAGGTATTTAGTATATAACATTCAGGCATTTATTAGCGGCAAATTTAGTATATCGAAACTTTAGTTGCGAAAAATATCTGAATATGATCACTCAGTGATCGAAAACGTTTATATAATAAAATTTATAGCTAATTATAAATTTGGGGTCTTTAATTAGTTCTTGGTTTTAATAAGGATAGTGTATTTGTAACAGTTTAACAAACTTCAAAATAAGTTTGAATATTTCAAGTAACCACCATTTCACTTAGCGAATTATATTACCAGTCCATTAATTTTTGAAGTAAAACTTCTTTAGGCACGCTTGACTTGAGGACTAGGCTGGCAAATGCGTTACGAAAAATGTAATCGAACGAGGCGAACGAAACAATAACAATACACAACAACAACAATAAACGAAAACGAAATCATTTTCTTTTAGTATCAGGATGTGCCATGACAATTCATAAATCCCTAGGTGGAACATTAGTTGATACCATTTAATTTTAATATTTGGTTAAAAAAATTGGAAAATAAGAAAATTGGTAAATGGAAAATTGGAAATTTCGAAAATTGCAAAATTGAAAAATTTGTAAATTGGAAAATTATAAAATTGGAAAATAGGTAAATGGAAAATTAGAAAATTGAAAAATTGGAAAATAGGAAAATATGAAAATATGAAAATTTGGAAAATTGGTAAATTGGAAAATTGGAAAATTAAAAAACTGGAAAATTGGAAGTCATAATATAGACTTCTATGTCACTGACTGACTTACTCGAGAACGCACAGGGTGACGATTTTTTTTCTTCTATATTATAACATCTATGTCACTCACTCACTTACTCACTCCAGAACGCACAACGTGACCAAAAAGAATTCGTTCGTGTGACATATTTTATATATGTATTTTTTTCTATATTATAGCTCCATTCCACACGAGGTATTTCAGAAACCGATTGTTTCTTCGTTTCTTTCCCCGTTTGCCTATGATACAGGTTTTAATGCGACTTAAACAAATTTTCGATGAATCCACACTACACAAACATAAATGAAATAAAAAATATTTCAAGGCCATTTTAGCTATGCGAAGAGATTTCAAAAATGATTTTTTTGTTCATTTTGTTACACATACATAAACATTATCTATTACGACTAGTTGGCCTTGAAAAAGTTACCAAGTTACAAGGTTACTTCTTGTGGCATCAGACATAAACGGCTAGATGACACTCGAGAACGCAGAGGGTGACCAATTTTTTTTTTCAATATTATAATTTTTCTATATTATATTATAAATATTAAATATATATTAGAAGTTTTACTTCAGTAGTGTGGTCTAAAGCACACTTATTTTTTTTTTTTTAAATAAAAGGTTCAATTCTCATTAGTTCAAATCTAAGATACCAAACTCTTTATAATATCAACTCGATTAAATAAATATTTACGGTGGTGAATTATGTCATAAATGTGGAAAACTATAAAGTCTCGTTATTACGATTTTCTTTTAGTTTAGAATAAAAATTAAAATATTATATTAGGAAAAAATAAAAATTATTATTTTTTCAAAATGAAAAAGAAATGAAATAAAATAAAATTCTTTATTTGGAAATGTTGGAGTTAATCAGCGTTTACTTACTCAATTTTTAGGTATAAATAAATCCTAAAGCAAAGAAGTTATTTTTATTTGATATTTCATTGCAAAAATGATTATAAGTATTCTCGTTTTTCTTAATGAGTACATTTACGAAACTTCGAAAAATACAATTATTGACACAGTAAGATAATTATGGACCCCACCAAAAGATACTGTTAAAGTTAGCCGAAAGTTTCCAGCCGAAAGATAATGCAGATAGTGTCCTGAATACAGCAAAAATCAGTCATGAACTCGAATTTAGGAGAATTCAGGATCGGGTTATATTATTCGGGTGAAGGAGAAATTATTTCAGTTTACAGGAATTTAAAAATCAATAGGAGCGAGAGTATAAAGAGAGTTTCAAAATAGTCAAGACACTATCTGCATTATCTTTCGGTTGGCAACTTTCGGCTAACTTAAACAAGGTCACCAAAAGTATAGTTATTGAAACACTAGAATAATTATTAGAAAGTAGTATCGTCAATTTTAAAAGCGGAAAATAATGGATTGGAGAAAAATAAATCCATTATTTTTTCGATAGATGGTTTTAGTGACATATATCTAGACTCATATATCTGTGACATGTATCTAGACTCATTGGAAAGGGGATTCATGTACTAAAAAATAATTTTTCATTATTAAGCGTATGGAATTGGTAAAAGTGGATTAGTATTTAGTTTTGGATTTATAATTTTACAAATCAACAGCCATTTTCGGATTTAGTTTTGGCTTCAAAGTTTGTAAGTAAAAATGTTATTTCCTCTGTTTATTTGCATATTTCGCGATTTTATTAATATTTTACTTTTAATTTGGTTTGAATTTTGAAATTTTTATGCGATATTTATTGTAATTGACCAATGCAATACGCTAGTGACTAATCGATTCACTTGTGAGTTATAGTGTCTTAAGGATGGAGGTAAACAAAGAGAAAATTCTCTATATTTTACAATTTTGCTTCGATAAAGGTGAAAACGTAAGTCAGGCGGATTAAATGTGGATGGTGTCTATGGTCCCGATTTTTTTTTCTTTTTTTATTATTTACAATATTTATTATAATTTATTAAGTTGATTCCCAATGGATTTCGTGTCCTTTTAAGGGAAATCAACTTTATAAAAGAACTTCAAGAAATACATTAGCAATATATATGTCTTTACAATTTTAAAATAATTCAATTACACAATTATACATTCAGTAATATTAAATCAAACAATAATTCATTAACCATAAGCAACAATTAAATTCAACCTATATAATTATTTATATGAGTTTGATAATACAGCTTCAAGCTTTTCTTAAAATGATGGAGGTTCACTAATTCTTTTATACTTTCTGGTAGTTTGTTATATAACGAAAGGCCAGAAAATCTAATTGATTTTTGCCTAAAATCATTAGTTATAAAACCGCAGCAAGATATATAAAATTTATATAAAATTCTCATCTTATCATCGCAAAAGGCTTCATCACAACGATTAGTCGAGGGGCTGGTATACAGGCCCATCGACAACGCGCAAGAATATCGGAGATTATATCTGATGCACACGAGTAAATAATGTGAGTGATTTTTCGTGTGAATTGTGTCCCGATTGTTGCTTTAGACATAAGAATCGTGATTTAAAAATACCAAACGAGCGCTCTATAATACTATGAACTTTACTGTGTGTTGTTGGGCATCTGTTGAAGGTCTGCGGTATGAAACCATCAGGAATTATTTTAAGGCGCAACCGCGCCAAAAAAATTGTATTCTCTTCTTACCAAATAAGCATGTAGTGTTGTCTTCCTTGCTCAACCTTTCGATTATAGGCTTGATTTTAATATTCTTAATTAAATATTCTTAATTAAAATCGCATATCTGTGAAAAAATTTTAGTGTATTAATAAAACATTTAATATGAACAGAAATAATTTTATTAATTACCACTTGCGTGTTTATAGAATGAAAATCTTTTCTATTTACGTATGTATATTCATCAGTTTTTGACATTTTTGCAACTGCAATATGCGTACCGTCAATTAATCCCACTACGCCTGTAACTTCATACATATTAAAGAATTGGTCCTTCTTTATTTTAGCCGCTGTCACAGTTTTTGGGAACACAACATATTTGTGTACTATTTCTTCCCAATCGCTTCACTAATCCTGTCCTGACTATACTAGACAATATCTCAATTTGGCTCATTGTAGCGAAAGCATTTAAACCGACACGTCTCTGGTGCCTACCATGGTCTAAAATTGTACTCTAAACGTACTCTAAACTCCAACTCTAAAATTGTATAACAGTGCACTGTTATACATTTTTAGAGTAGCCAATACCAATTGTTTTAATAAATTTAAATCACATAACTACTTCACCATTAAAATATTGTCTAATACTAATGATTAGGTTAGAAACGTTGAATGGATCTAAAGGCATAACGGAAAATTTTCCAATCGTTAAGCCATCACGCACGAGACTAGAATTTCACAAGTAATTGTGTTATTGATAATGATACCGTAATTATGATTTTGATAATTTTGGTATCGATATTAATGTAAAAAGATTCAAAAAAGTGTGATTTTCTGGTATAGCGTTACGTTTTGTTAACGTTATGCCAACACTGATCTAAGGTATCACGTAAATACTCGGTATACCGCCGTGTGTTTACTTTTCTTTCATAATAAATTAATGAAATATATACCCTTTTCAGCCGTGAATTAAAATGGTTGACTTTAAAAATATTTTAGCCATTAATTTTGACACTGATATGGTATTTCCTAGCGTTTTTAAACTTTTAGCCGATGTCCTATATATGGAATAAACCTTACAAAACAAAAATTGTAATATTAATACGCTACGAGAAAAGAGAATACCCTTGTTGAATTTTCATAAAATAAACATTTAACTTATAAAAAGAAATAACATTCCAACTTTCTTTATTTAAAAATAAAATAAAAATTAAATAACAATAACATAAAAATTCTTACTTCGTAAAAAATAAATAATATAATAAAACGAACAACTCGTTGGTCAATTGTTTCTTTCTATTTTTTATAGAAATTGTAAAAACAATCGCGGTTTCTATTACAGCACAAATGGATTTCTCATTTTTCACAATAAAAAAATGATTAACATTTACATCATTGGTACTTACACATGGCTCATTTTTCTTGTCGTGAATAGGCAAATTTCAAAGTTGTTTTCCCTCACGCAGAATGGTTTCAAAGTTAGACTCCGAGGCGACTTTTAGAAAAGTTGATGATTGTTTTGCCGTCATCTCTGGTGTCGTACCAGTAGCCGCGCGTATAAGCTTTGGAGTTCTTTGAGAGGGTCGGTTTGGATCCTCCTCGTTAATTGTTTTAAGCGCAAGACTGGACATTTCCGCTGAATGCTTTCTCTGTTACGTTTTCCCAACGCGTCGGGATTTCAACCTATTTAGTGAAATGAAATGTTCAATATTGTCTCAAAACCAAATAATTTTTTTTTTTTTTTCGTTTCAAGGCTGAATTCCAGAATTTCGTCTAAAACCAGATTCTAAAAATACAGCGACTACTGATGATTTGGAAACACAAAAATAGCTAGATCATTATTAGCAATTTGAGTATTTACGAACTAGAGAACCTTTAAAATCGAACCGTTTGCAATTTGAAGTAAAGTAGGAATAAATGTAAATTGTGATCTTTAATAAAATGAAGCGTATAACTCAAAGCGAGAATGTTGGCCTCATTATGGGGCAAGCCCTTTACTTTCGTATATTTTATGGTGACAGCGATATTTTGAAGATTTAAATGGGTTATATAAAATCATTTTTGGGATAATCGCTAGACCGATAATCCGTATCTAGAGCACATTACCTTAACTCTTAGCAAAATTATCATTATTCTCATCATTGAATTCCCCTTAATTATATTTTAACTAAAATTTAATCCAAAAAATAAATTCCCATAATTCAACACAATTCCTTGAAAATATAACCTAAATTCAGCAAATAAAAATAAAACAATCATGAAGTTGATTTGAAATAAAGCATATCACATTGAAAGCTTTTTATGTGCTTTAAATTACTGTAATAAATTTTCACCATTTTTATTTTGGTTGTATTGCGCTCGAATTTTGAAATAAACGTTCTTATACATTTTTACTATAAGTATTTAACAAATTTTATGGTTTTTCAATACATCGGGGGGTTTCCAGCAATAACATAAAAACCCATATATTTTTGGTGTTTGTTGCGCTTCACAGCCATATTTTTTGTTATTTTGGCAATATACATATTCTCCTCGTATGTAGTACATAGATAGACATATCCAAAAAAAAATTTTTTTAAATATAAAATAAATTTTCCCTCGTAAATTTATTTAACTTAATGGTTTTTGGTTTTTTAATTTACATCGAAATTTATTGATACATTTGGTTATACCAATCAAATTGGTCGACTATAAATTTTAAAATGTTAATTTTTATTTATATGTTATTATGTGTTTTAATATGTATATGAGCTTGACCAACTTACACAATTTAAACTTACAAATTTTAAAGAATTACAACTTCATACAACTGTAATATTTTCTCTTATCTGAAACAAAATACAAAACCCAAAAGTTTATAAAATAAAATAATAAATAGCAATAAATAGCAAATAATAATAAATAGCAAATGTATGTCTCTCAAAAAATCACTTCTGACACGAAAGTTTTGAATATGTGTAGAAATAAAAAATAATATGTGGTTACGCACAATTTTTTGCGGAGGAATAGAGATGGCCCAAAGGATGATTTAGGAAAACATAAAATTTCTTGTTTTTTGCGTTTATACATACTTTAAACGTACATGTATATGTGTATGTAAATAGGGGATATGTTGTGTATCTGGGGAATGGTTAAAAATTTACCATAAAATAAATCCAATCAAAACAGAAGACAGATTTTCCTTTTGAAATAAAACTTTTTTAATTAAAATTTTATTTATTCATAAAAATAAAGTTTTACAGATGACTAAACATCAAAAATAAATATATGTATGTTAAGATTTACGATAAGACGATATTTCTTTGGACATGAACAAAAAAAAAAACGAAACCAAAAAAATAATATGGATTACAAAGTCATGAGGGATATTGCTTTCTTAAGCTGGTTTCTTTGTGTTCCGTCAGGCGATTTAAAAGAAATACTTGAAACGTATTATTTAATTTCTAAATTTGATTCTGTAGATTATTTTAAATATCGAATACTGTAGATTGTAGAGATGTAAAATGTACAAGCACCCAAACTAAAAAATCACTGTTAAAAGCCGGAAAAATCAAATTTAATCCTGTTATGATATAGTACCTAATGCAAATGTAGAAAGAGTGCTTCAATTTATCATCTTCTTTAAAACAAAAGTCCTGTATTTTTCATAGAAACAACTTTCATTCTGTTGGTATAAGTAGTCTGTCACAGTCGTTGTTCTCTAAATACACTTAGAATAATCAATAAAGCCATTATTTCGGAAACTTTAATAGAGTTCACACCACCTTATAAATGAGCTTATAAGCTCAAAATGTGGTTGAACTCTACTCGAAATTGTAAAATGTAAATAAATAAATAAATAAATATAATAAAAATTCAAAGCTTTATTAACCCGCACCATAATTAAATGGCGGTGTCTAATAAGTCCTTGTATCACTATTTTTATGAATACCGTCATTGTCGAAACCTATAATTCTAATTCACATCTTCTAATAAAATTTATAATCAACAGGGAATTTTTTTTAGAACATAAGATTTTCATTGTGCCGAATTTCATTTACAATTTTGAATTGTCAAAAAAAAAAAATTTTGTGTCGAAAAAGAAATTAATAAATATTTATCGTAAAAATTGATTTTTAGTATATGTAATTATAAAATATTCTATAAAATATATTATAATAATTAATAATTTATATTATTTAATATAAAATATTCAATAATTTTTTTTTATCAAAATGGAAAATAGTTTGTAAGTATTTCTTATATAAATTTTGTTTTAACGTTGTTTTTCGTTTTCCTATTATATCAAAGATAACATTTATGCCCCTATTATGGTACTCACCTCACCTCAACTCACCGAGAAATACGTCATAATGGTGACTTGAACTCACCGTTTTGAAATATTTGATATTATACAAGTTGCGGTGAGGTGACTCTAGTGTCAAATATACTCACCAACAATATACTGGTGAGTTCATAGTAATTTTTCAAGATGGATAGCAAAAAACGAAAACGTAAGTAATCACGATGGATAGCAAAACACGTAAGATCCCAAGTAACAATTTGGAGTTGTCAAAACGTTGTACCATCTAAAATTTACAGCACTTTTGTTATAATAACTTCTTAAAATAATAACAAAAAACATGAATTTGGTGTTTTGCCAACGTAATGCCAGCAAAAATGGTAATTGTCATTTGCCTGCCGATATGTTATAGCAACGTCAAACAGTAAACTCGTTATAAATGGTAAATTACTTTCAAGGCATCATTTTGGTTAATTTAATGACTTAGGTTCCCAAATAGCAAAAACGTTATATTTGCAATTTTGCTGTACTTAACACAAAATGGTTACATAAGAAAAAGTAATGCCATAACAGCAAATATGTTTTAGATGCAATTTCTCTGGTTAGAAAGCAATATAGTTGGCTAAGGGAATTAGTTTCAAATTAGCAAAAAAAGTCAGAAATAACTAACGAGCTATTATTTTGAACATTATTGTAACAATAATAATTTGTGTGAAAATTATAGCAAAAATCATTTTTTTATATTTGTCATTTTATTTATGTTTTTTTTATTCATACTTCAATAATAAATGTCACTAATATTTTATGAAATATTGACAGGGAGAAATATGATTTTTCTTACGATTTGCTATCGTAAAAATAGTGTGGGAAACAAATTTTATCGACCAGTTTGTAAAAATAGCTCAGAAAAGAAAAACGCGACCTAAAAATATTTGATATTAAAAATAAAATCAAAATCAAAAATTATTTTGAAAAATTTATTTTTGCTGAAAATAAGTCTGAATCTGTTAAAAAGCATCTGGTAACTACCCAAAAGCATGAAATTGGTGTTTTTTCCAATAATTTCATGTGATAAACTGGGTTTTGTGGAAGTTTTTTAACTAGATAAATGATGCAGCCATTTTTATGCACAGAAATACAAAATTAAAAAATGGCTTTACTATATATTACATCTAAATATCTTTTCACATAACGATTTTAGTTATTTATGATAAATTTAATATTATTACAGCTAAAGTGTATTAAGGATTTACAAAAAAGTGGCCCAAATATAGTAAACGCATTAAATAACTAATCAGCTTCTAGACGAGGAAATCGGTAATCATAACTCATTTGCTTTGTGCTAAGCGTTTTATAGCTGTCGGACCTCGCATGGAATAATTATTTACCTTAACCCTATATCAGCCATTATTTATGACTGTAAAGAGAAATTTCAATGTAGGAAAATAGAAAATTAGGTCTAAAATTGTCGTAGGTATTACTAATACTATGGGTACGAAAATATCACAAATTGTGTGATTTAATAATTATGAACTTAATAATAACAATAATAAAAAATCATGATGACATTTTCAATTAATTTAATTAAACTTATATACTGCTTATTAATTTAATTAAATTTACAATTCATGACTTTAATTAAACAACAACTAAACAAGACGGCATTTTCCAGCTAAGTTTAAATTTTATTTGTACATAATTTACAATTTAAACATTATGAATAATGTAAAATTTTAAATTTAGAGGATTATTTGAGTCAATATTAAAAGTGAAACAACAAAAGCGACCTGATCATCCGAAAAAGGATTAAATATTGCAATCTAGTTCCATTAAAATGGTTATTTATAAATTATACATATAATATATAAATATGTAACCTCAAAAATTCAAATTTCGTCTCTATTTTCCGCCAAATTTATTTACATTTTATTTATGCGCGTGAGCTGTCAAGTTTTCATTAACATTTTGAAACAACTGTACCTCCTGGAGGGTTAACAACATTGTTGTAGTTATAGAATTTGCTGTGTATTAAACAGTTTAGTTGTTTGTTAAACCATTTTGCTTTGAGTTAAGCAGTTTTCCTTTATTAACCGTAGTTTTGCTGTTTGGTAAGTAATTTTGCTTTAAGTTAAACAATTTTGCTTGGAGCTAAGCAGTTTCTCTCTTACCACATCTAGCTTACTCCTATATATTTCGCGGTGTGTTAAGCAATTTCGCTGTTTGGTAAGTAATTTTACTTTGAGCTAAGCAATTTCGTTTTTTTAACCATATTTAGTTAATTAATGCAAATTTCATTGCGTGTTAGCAGTTTCGCTATTTGGCAAATAATTTTGATTTGAGATAAGCAGTTTTTCTTTTATAAATTTGGCATACCACTGTACAATACAACTGCATTTCTGAAAGTTTTTACTCGAAATTATTTTCAGATTGACGCAATAATTACAAACTCAGTACATTTTATCTTTGATAATGATAACTATTTACTATGAAATTATATTTTATACATTATAGGAATACTATTTAATAGTTTTGTTATGATTTTTGGGTTTTCTGTGTTCTCGAAACAATAGGCAAAAAGGAATTGTTTGTGTGAGAGCAAGATAATGGTATTGTTCATTATTCACCGGACACCCACAGAATTCCTACCCTTGAGGGTTGTAGGACAAATAACCCGATAGTTCATGGTGCTCAGAACCAGCACGCTTGCTCACCAAATATTCCGAGTATCAGCTGTATAGGGAGGAGGAGGAGCTACTGGAGCTATCGTTTGGAGATACTTTCAAAGAAGGCCGCTTCCGAAATAATTCCTTTTTCCAAAAGTGGTTGTAATCCCTCTACAAAACGTTTCAAATAATTTTAAACCATTAGTACTAAATTATCAATTTCATGTATTGGGATTCCATCAATATTTATATTTAAACTGATTGACATTGGGCGGTCTAAGGATGTAAAATATAATTCTAAACAATTTTTCTCTCCTGGACGCTAATAAGATCCGCCATCCAAAGAAAAGATATTGTCGATTTTCTGTAGTGTTCTTAAGTTAAGCAGCTTAACTTGTTAAGCACTGTTTAGTTGGCAATTGTTTTTTTTGTTAAAGAGTAGTTATAAATAGATAAAAGCTCTTTTAATTCGGTTTGTGCTATATTAAAAAGTATCGCTCATCTCCTTATTTTTTGCACAAAATCTTCTTCTTCGTCCTCTTCGTCTTCGCTGTCATTTAAAAAAAATTAGTATGTATTCGGATTTAATTTCATCATTATTATAACATTTAGAATCTAACATAGTTTGTGATTGAGATAATGTACGCTGAGATGGTTCAAATGAAATACGATGTTCTGCAGCAGCAGTTAAATTGTCATATTCTACTTGATCTGAAAATATGTTTATATTGTTTATTACAGATATGTAAGAGTCTAGTATCAATTTAAATTAATTACAAGGTTTATTTCGATTAGTAACTTATGTGGTGGCGTATGTAGTGATGTTATTGCTGTTGGTTCTCTGAAGCTACATTAACAGGAACCAAAACATCAGATGTAAAAGGAACAACTTTAATATTACATTAGCGGAAAAATAGTATATTTCAGGGGTTTTGTATTGCACGCCTTTAATGCTATAGTAGCTAAAAATAAAATGCAAGTTTAATGTTACACTGTCAAAGAAAAAATTAAGAAGACCGACATACTAGTTACTTTTTTCATTTGGTTGTTTGTGGTTTTTACTTTTCTATAAACTGTGGTGTTGGCTTTACATTTTTTGAATGTTCTAAAATAAGTATGTAAATCTTTCTTCGCCATTATATTCACCAATTATAACACACTCACAACACCTTATTTGATTGTATACCATAAATGTCAAACCTAGATTATTATAGAGGTCGTATTTGTTTGGTTGACTAGCGCAGCAACAATGCTGTCCTCCCGACATTTTTCCTTGCGGCATACAACAATAACCCTTCTACAATGCCTTTATACCTACTTATCTCACCGCTGCAAAATTGCTTTCGTCCCGATTTTTTTGCTTTATGGTGTGTAACAAAATCGCAGCTGCAATGTCTTATAAACCTACTTAAGCTAATTAGCTATTTTTTTTACTGCAACAACGTTCTCAAAAGTTATTAAATATCTATCTACCATTTATAACTAATTTGTGTAATTTTTCGGATTTCACGACGTTGTAAGAGCCCTGATTTTGCTGTCTAGGACAATTTACCTATCCAATTGTTACTTGGGATATTTTTCATAATAATTTTTTTATAGGATTTCGTTTTATAAAATTATTGCATAATAAAAAAAAATTCTAGGCATAAAATAAGAATTTCTAATGAAAAACACACGAAACGTCAATACTGTGAAAACTGTATACCCAAAACGCAAAAAACTACAATATTTCCAACTTAACAGCTAATGGAAATTGTCATAATAAACAAACACATCTCACCAAAATAAAAACGAGCACCATAACTCACACGACTTGGATGGGAGAGGTGACTCACTCGGTGAGGTGAGAACCATAATAGGGGCATTAACTACAGGAAAAAAATATATCTTTTACTTATTTTTGGTTTTAGGCCATTGCGCACCTGACTTGACTTTGAGACGAGAGCGTTCTTATACTGTTATAATGCCAGGAAAAAAGAGTTTGACAGCATTAGAAAACTTTTCAAAATTTGTTTGAAGACCTTACTGCGATGAACGTAAGTGTACGTTTCGACCAAAGAATTCGTAGCTAAAAGCAAAGGAAAATTTGTGTTGCTTTGTTTGTTTGAGTATGTTGATTTGATATCCCTCTGTAAGTATTAGAATCAGCTTGACGTTTCATGAAATTTTTTGTGGCAGTTTTAACGTGGTAATGGGGATTTTTAAAACTTTACATAAATAAAAATAAAAAAACAGAAATTACAAAATTATTTTTGAATTATTTGTTTTGAATCACTTTATTTATATAACTCACAAAACATAGTATGGCTTGATACTTGTTTTTTTCATCAAGTTCACGTAACAATTTGACCACCTGATCATCAAAATGTTGTTCCATGTGAGTTGTACTTGTACCACAGGTCTGTTACCTACCTTATCCACTAATTTGTTAAGGGGTTCTAAGAAATGTCTATAAGTATATATATATATATTAATATTATTAATTTAAAAATGATTTTTGTGTGCAAAATTATGTATGCTACACGAGAGCTGTCATTCATGAATGGAGGGATGTACAAATATTAAATTTCCTCTGGGAAATTTTATATTTTAGTACTAATGTAAAAATAGCAACCAAAAACATCTCGGCATTACTACTTTTTGGTTGCTATTTTCTTTGTTTTTTTAATATGTGTGTATAAAAAAAATTGTGTTTGAACACAATTTTTTTTGTATGTATACTATCCATGTGAGCTGCTTTGCTAAAATAGCAACGAATTCTTTAGTCGAAACGTACACTAAGGGTAAGTTTTTGTTTTCCTTTGTGCTGTTCTCATACTGTTTTATTAATAACATTTTCTTTAATTTTGCTTTCTTTTCAGAAAACTCCATTCACACCTTCTCAGTTAGAAAATAAAATTGAAGCTCTTATAAGGGCATATAAAACAGGAAAAGATAACGAGAGAGGAACGGGAGCATCACCTGGCTACATTTCTTTTGTAATTGAATTTGACGAAATTTTTGGGGACAAACCTCTAGTTGGATGTAGCCACGTAACTGAAACAATTTGTTTTGAACCCAATATCCCTAAATCTACTACCTCCATCAATCACCTATCCTTTCCTTCATCCTAAATAGTTCCACCACCAGCGTCACCACCCTTAATAGGGTCAAACAGTTGTTCATCGAGTTGCAGTTCGTCTGTTCCTCATCTCACCAAAAGAAAACTAAATCAATCCGCGATATTCGAGGAGAAAAAAAATATTGCTATTTTTGAATGATAAGCGCAACCGACGGTACTCCGAATTGTTGGAGGTTTTAAAAAATATTAGGAATTGAAAAATACGTATTACTACTTATCACTGGAAAAAAATGAAATAAAATGAATTAAATAATACCATAAAAATATTTTTTTTGAATTTTAACTAATTTTTATATTGTCAAAATATGTAAAATAAAACAAATGAAATCTTGCTTTGTTTATTTTATGAAAATAAAAATGAAATAAAATGAATTTAACAATTAAAAATATATTTTTTTGAATTTTAACAATTTTTTTATTAGCAAAATATGTAAAATACAACTAAAATGAAATTTTGCTTTGTTTATGTTATATTTTTCTGAATGAGCTTCTCAAACAATCTCTGTCGATGATCATTTTCTTTGGAAACAGATGACTATTCAATTTATACCGAAATATCTTCTGTCGCTACCTGGTAGGCTTCAAACTCGTCATTATGCATTTAACACAAGTTATGCAAAACACTTGCTGAATAAACAATTCTCGTCAATAGTGTTAGGTTTATCTCTCGGTAAAGTGCAGTAGCCTACAGACACTTGTTTTTAGTAATCCTGTGGCATTTAGTGCTGGCATGTTTCACTCGTAGTATTGTTACTACGAGTTGAAGAATGAACTTCATGGTTCCATTGTCTTTGAATGTTGGGGCTAACCCGAGTATAAATTGGCTGTTATTGAAATAATAACCACGGTGATTCTTAATTTTTTAAGCTTCCGCTCCGTCTGAGAACTCTTCTGTCGTGGGATGACCCAGTCTCTCCACACCAAAGGTTAATAAACTTTTTATTTGCATCGACAGTGACCTGCATTAAAATGATCAAACCTTTTTTCACTGAACTTTTTTGTAGGGCCTATATTTTAATATGTGTCCCATCGATAACACCAATAATATTTGGGATTTTTTAATCCTTTCAAATTTTATTGATGTCATTTCTGCCCCATCATGCGTTTCGCCATTTCAAAAACTTTTGACCTGTATTATTAGGTAACTAACAAATTTAATGACAAATATATTCTTAACATACATTCATCAACAAAATACGGCCACTCGAACAACAACGTTCGACGCTGTTGATTTCTTAACCCCCAATAAATTCCCCAACTGACGAAATGATTGTGTATTGACCATATACTATCTTTACCAGAACCAACCTGCACTTCTCTTGTTTATCTATAAATAGTATAAATAATAAATATTTAACGAAAATTCAATCGAAACCAATAAAACTATTACCTATCAAATACTCAACAGTTGAACGATTCTAACAGAAGTGCATTTTAAAATCTACATTTGAATATTTTTCTATAATATCTATAAACTGTTCAACTTTTGCTTGCGACAGTCTCTGATCGTCCTCATTATCTGAGTTCGACGAACATAGAAAGTCAGCTTCCCCTATATCTTTATTAATAATCTTTTTATTTCTTTAAAGTTTTTGTTACGCTTACATCAAGATTCATTATTAAACTTCAATCACTCTCACTTTAATTAAATTTATTTTATTATAATTATATGTTTTTGGTGTATAAAAACTACTTTTGACAGTTAATAAATGATGTGAAGTTAGTGGAACTTATTGTAATTAGTTGTATTTTGAACTAATGGTAGTTGTAATTTGAAATGATGAAATTACATTTCGAAATCGATTTTCAAAAATAAAATTAACAAATATTATTATGTAAGAAATAAATTATACATTGTTTTAATTAGTTATTAAATTTCAAAATAACAAAAGTCAAACAGTAGTGAAAAATGGAATCAAAATATAACACAAAAATAAACAACCCATAAATTATAAATGAGAAATCTGTTTTACAAAATCGTTCGCAAAGTTATGTATGGTCATTTGGCGATGTCTTAAAACCAAAGCATAATAGTCAAGTTTATTTGTAATAAATGAGTTCAAAACCTCTCTTCTTTTATATAAAAAATGTATACATAAAAGCTCATATAGAATATAAAATAGCAATTCATATTGAAAGCTATTCCTTCCCTTGAGTTTGGCCAGATTTTTAACGTTTTTGATGAATAACTTACTAGAGAACCTCGCGCTTGGCTAGTCAAATCTAAATGAAAAATGTTGTTTGTTACGCTAACAACCCTGCACAGGAAATTACCGGCACAGTGCAAAGCCTTCGCTTTAGCACCAGACCACCAATCCATAGAACCAAATAAAATAACAATATAAGCGCTGGAATTTAAAACCATTTTGATATAAGTTTTTTACTTTGCTCTTCAAGTTGGGATTTTCATCTATCCAAATAATTTATTCAATCAAAGCTGGTCTCTCTATCAAAAATAGGAAGGACAGTAAGATTAGGTGCGTCAAATCAAATATATTTTCTAATAATACGGTGAAATGTGGCCAACACGTTGTCTTATTAAAAGAAGGTTTAGGAAAATATAACTGTTTTTTGTCTTAGCATTGCGGTTATCAAGATTTCCCATTATCATTATCGCTGTAATGATTAAATATAATGATGAATGACATAATATGTTGAATGTTGATTTTACCCATCAACATCATCATCAACGTTTTATGTTTGATTACAAAAGAAAAAACAAAATACATATGTATAAAAGAAAATTATGTAAATTATGTTTATAAATTATTCGTTGCTGCTACTGTTGATTTTGTTGAACAAAAATAAAGTTTATTTATTAATACATTCATATATGTCAAGTATGAATGAGTGTAAAGCTTTTATTTGCAAAATCAGTTACAACTCTGAAGGAACGACGAGAAATAAGGGAATCAACAAGGGTATGTCTGAAATAAGGGTTCATTATGATTTGAATCAAAATGATTTTATTTGAACAAAAAGTAATGAAACATTATGTGTTTATGATTGTTAGGATGATGTTACCTTAATACAGAGATTTTAATATGCTATTTTTTGTTGTACCTACCGACGTAGTATTAAATATTCTGGCGGTTGGAGATGTGATCTGTGTATATGTATACCCTTTTTTGTGAGTGTGTACTATAATTACATATGTACATAACTAACAATCATTTACACATTTTATTTTTTTGTATGCTTTGTTTGTAATATTTAAATTATCATAATTGATGTTATACATATTATATAAATGAAAAACATGAGTTGAATTTAAATTATGTACATTCCATTTTGTATATTTGTTTGGTACCAAAAACTGAGCAAAAAATTGAGGTGAATTTAAATTAATATCTCATTTGAGACATTATTTTATTTTGTATCGTTTGAATTATTATTATAATTTGTTGGTTTACTTACTCGTATTTACATATTTTGTTTGTTTAAATAATTTTTTTGGTCTTTTCTTTGTAATCGTTTATTGGGTTTTATTCTACCTGAATTTTGAAAATTATAATGTGTACAGGAACACATTTTGTTTCACAAATAATTGCTCGAAATATTCTATACTACTCAAAACAAAATAAGAAACACTTGCTACTAGGGTTTTAACTTTCGTTGTAGATCAGTTTTACCCAAACTAATGATGCCATTATTAGCAAGATTAAAGTGGAAACACATATTATTTTTAAAACAAATATTATTTGTATATTCTAAACAGGTACATTAGAATCAAATTCAATTACCTCCTCTGGCTCTAATACACTCGAAACATCGTTGGTTCATGCTGGTTTCTTGGGTTATTTCACACCATTCAAGCTTAACAGCATTAACCAGCGCAGGTATGGTTAATGGAGGGTTTACTATCGCACGAATTCGTCTTTGTAGAATATCCCACACTTGCTCGATGGGATTTAGGTCTAGGTTATTCACTGGCCAGTTCATAGCTATCCGCATAGACCTTGTCGTGGGGTCCCAGAATTGAGTTCACATACTCTTCACCCGTAATCGATCCTCCATCCAACCATTATTGAACATCCACTAAAACTATCGGTGTCTTGTAAACAGCAGTCAATATATCTCCAATGATTCCGCCTATCCCTGGTACTCAAACAAAATCGCGATTCATCCGTGAAGAGTACGGTCCGCCAATGTCGCAACTGCCAACTTCTATGTTTTTGACAAAATGTCAGTCTTTCTGCACGATAGGTTAGGTTTCAGTGGTTGACACTTAGGCCATTTTTGGCCCATTGTGATACCACCACGCATTCACGCCACATCATTAATCCATTCACCTACTCACACACAACTACAGTATACCACCTGCACATTGCAAGCTCCATGTCAACCTGTACATTGACATGGACGGTGGGTCGGCGCTGAATTCTGCACTCCATCAGAGGGTTTTAGTTGTGTTTATTAACATCACCGATTGTAATCGATGATGAAAATTCGATTTGCATCTAGCCTCTGATGGGATTCGAACCCACTACCTCCCGGTACAAGTGCCGAAGCTTTAACCACTGCACCACTTGTCCGGTTTCTGCACGATAAGTAGGGAGGAAAATATGACGTACGAGTGCTTTTCTTGACCTAATCCCTGCTTTTTTGAGGCGATTGTGAATAGCTTGATCTGATATCGTTCGGTCTAATATCGCGAAAGACCAAGGAGTGCTTCGGCCCCAAAACAGATGGCATGGATAAAACAAAAAAAAATCGTAACTTAATAGTTATTAGTTAATACCTACGATGATGATGTAAATCTGCGTAATTATTGCTTATAATTGGCAATAAATTTTATTTTCTTCGAGACTTGGGTGGTTTAATGCTGTGTGGCTCAGGTCGATTTTTTCGACTAAATTATGAACTAAACTAAATTGCTCAGTAATTTACAATAAACATTCATAGGTTTCAGTAACATAGGAAAAACAAGCTGTGCCTGACTATTCGAAATACTAATGGTCGACTTTTCGTGGATAAAGGAAATATTAAATTAAATTAGAATAATGGAAGATGATATGAAAGTTGCATTATTTGCAAATGTTAAAATTTGTACACAATAACACATTTGCATTAAATACCATATAATGACATTTGACAACTAAATTGAAAATTTACCTCGTGAGGAGACTTTTCATTTGTAACCTGGCGGCGAATAGCGTAAGGTCACCTCAAAATGTTTAGTTTAAAATTTAGCCGAAAAAATCGATTTAAGGCACACAGCATAAGTAATCCTTTTCAGTGTCAACATAATGATATTCCATGTGGTTGATTTTGCAAAACAATTTCCCAAGTTGCAGAAATGTAAGCCTACATACATCAAACAAACCAGGTGAACATGTAAATGTCTATTTTGGGTTCAATTTTTTCAATAAAAAGAATTGATCTCATTTTAGTTTTAAGTGTCGTACCTATTAATAAATAATAATAAACCAGTATTGATACCGATGGCATGTCCTTTGTTTTTGTTGGATGATTCACTCGTTGTAAACAAATCCACTTTAGTGTTGTCGCTTCCACATATATTTCTAAAAACGGTCATAAATGGATTATTATTTAATATTCCGATGTAAACCATTTCACTGTTTAGCTGTTCCTTTCGTATTAATACAATTACAAATTCCTTTACATATTTGGCATATACATTAATTACAAACTTTAAATATCTGGATAGAACCAGATTAATAAAAACACAGCACATGTTAAAGACCAACTTTATTAATTTTTTTCAGCTGTAAGATGTTGATATATTAATAATTCTGTACGCAACGAATTTGATTCTACTTTACAGAGCGTCAAGCTTTAAAACAAAAGCAAAAAAGTTGACCACCAATTTAAAAATTTATCAAAATAAGTTTGGTGAAGTCCCAGCAAAAAAGTAAGACCCCATTTTGACCAATAAAAATCCCTTTCTAAACTTAGTCAAAAATTTAAACAGGGCCTTTTTCCCTGAGCTACTTGTTTGAAAACAAACAAACCGCACAAAATACATAAGGACAAAATTTAATTTTCTACTTTACGAGTTTTAACTGTAATTTAATATTTTAGGAATTAAATAATTTAGGAACGAAAAATAAAATTAGGATACGCAAAATAAAATAAAAAAACATTTTTATGAAAGATAAAAAAGCAAAACTTTTGGTTTTAATTTTCCATTTTTTGTGCGTCTTCCCCTTTGGATTATCATTTAGTGATCCCTTAACGAAATTAAAATAAAATGTTGGTTCAATTTATGGTTCATGGATTGGGACTTACATATTAACAAAAAAGGATATCACAAAAATAAAAAAATAATTTCTTTTCTCCTGTATACGTACAAGGATAATGTATACCGAGTAAATATGATTATTTTTCGGAATTAGATAATTTATAAATTATATACGGGGCTAATTAAATCAAAGACTAACAATTTTTATGTTTATTATTAGACATACATACACATAAATATATAGTTTCCGGCATTTGTCATTCAAATAGTAATCATTATTTTGTGTTTCCGAAACAAAATAATTAAACGACTATATCGCAAAAAATACACAAAATATTTTAATTAAAAATTCCAAATTGAAAAAAAAACTTTCCATTTCGTTCTGCATAATCATACTTACACTACATAAATATACTTACACTATGCATGTATATGTTGCAATATTTTTGCTCTCATATTTTAATTTTCACATTTTCAATAGAACCATTAAACCGCACATATAGCACTATTACCATCAAACCCACAGCCTCCTTCAACAACAACCCTATAAATGAAACAAATATATATTCTTTTTTGTTGTTATTTTTATATGAAAAGTTGCGAAAATTAAAATACAAAAATAAACCGAAAGAAGAATAATATACATAACCCTAAAAGCTATTTCCGTCCACAAAATAAATACATAAATGAATTTTTTACAAAAAACTTTTGGCTTCACTATTTTTTGAATTTGTTTTTGTCTTTCCACTATGAATGTTTGAGTTTTGTAATATGAGCTTTCATTTAATAATTCTTACGAATAAATAAAACGTAGTAGATTGGATCAAGCTGAATTGATGATTCAATTTTCTTTTAAAACCAATTTTACAGTTTTTTAATGTGTACACACTTCAACGGAAAAACAGAACTATGTCCGATCTCGTCGATGATATTTCAGAAACTGGAAAGTTAGACACAGGAAAATATACCAAGCAAAATTATTCACCTTACTAAGAACGATAGGAGGATAACGATAAGAGGAGGAGAGCGATAGACCGAGACGGATGGAGGACCATAGTGCGGGCGGCAAAATCCCTTCATGGGATGTAAATGCTAGAGAGAGAGTGAAAGAACGTAAAGCTCGAAGTATTAAGTTCAGTACTACTATCTAGATACAACAGGTCATAAGCTGGAGACTGATCACGATCATTAATGCAGATCAAAAATCATTGAATATTTTGATAAATTCACGACTGTGAAGTTTTTGATAAAATTTGAAAACAACAAAACAAATAACAAAAATGCACATGTATTAAAAAAACAGTTGATAAAAGCAATTCTAACATTGCTTTTATCAATTCAAAAATTTTGTTACGAAAAGCAACTACTCCTTAATAGATAAATAAGAAATTCGAAATGTTCAAACAAGTAAAAATTATCCCCATTTTAATACGATGATGTAGACCTTTGTCATTGACCCCGAACTAAATCAATTTTGGCAAAACTAAAATAAATGGAATTTAGACGTTCATTGATTGTATCGACGATTGGTCAGCTTTTAACTTGTTTAGGATGTCTTAAGCCGACTACACATATATACCATATTCGTCGGCAATCTCTGTGAGCTGGCTAATCCTCAATACAGTCACGTGTCCAACAAAATACATTGACAAAACATATTATAAACACCACAATTGCCTAAACATATGTAGCAGTATGTTGCAGTATGTACAGCGGTATATTAGTATCAAAAGTTTGACCATATTTGATAAGAAAACCAATTTGGAAAACCAACGCTGCCTGAAATAATTATCTGAAAGCAAATATGATATCTTCAAAATCAGTTCAAAATCACATTTGAGAACAAGGATTTTCATGAAATAACAATTAATCCTTCTTGCGCATTTGATGCTATTGTTCATATTGTATTTATATTAGGAATTGATTCGGTCAGTTAATTGATATATTGATATATTGTGCAATCTTATATATTAATACGCTTAATTTTTAGTTTGTACACCCTTTTTAACCTATTTCCCGTGCGCGTATCTTAATGAAACATATATCAGGTGAAAGGTATTTTTTTATAGATGTGCAGAATATATGTTTTATTAAGGTACGTGGACGGGAAATAGGTGTAAAAGCCAAGAAACGTTTTTCCTATACTGTACCTCTTATAAATTAATCAGGACGCCAGAATGCCATGACAAAATATGTTTGTATTGAACCGTCATTACACCGTGACAATACAGAACAAAACAGAAAACATAAAATGATTCTACATACATACAAACATTTTGGTGTTCTGTCAGTGTAAAAAGACAATTTTGTCATGGCACTCTATCGCCATGACAAAATTTTGCGAGTGAAGATTGACCATAGTACTTACACAAACATAATATCTATGGAAAGTTTGGAATAATCATTTTCGTCCGATTTCAGGCAAAAGTCATTGGATCTCTTAATTTATGCGAAAAGGTTAAGCGGGAAGTTTCGTCCCGATATGCGGTTGATTTGTGTCCAAAGTATATTTCGTAACCAGATAATTTATTAAGCTCTTAATTTCATGCTTAAACTAGCGTGAAGTGTTTCTGCTTTTTGTGTGGTGGTTAATCGACTATCGACTATATAATCTACATAAGTACATTAGTTTAGTACGTCACAATTATTCATATACAAATGAAAATAACACACAAATACAGCGGTCCTTTTGTACATTTCTTATTAAATATTTAGATTAAGTTGCGCGCTACGGCAATTGTGTGCTTTTCCCTTTTGAGATTTTAATATTTAGCAATGGTGCTTTCGACAACATGTATGCGAGTGCAAATGAAGACCTGTCAGCAAAGGTCTTTTACGTTGACGCTCCCGATGGGTGTGGCAAGATATTTGTATTGCAATCACTCATTGCATTTGCCAAGGGGCGTGGCTTGGAGTCCATTTGCTCCGTCTTCACTGGATTCGCCACGAGCTTGATGGAAGGTGGACGTACGCTACACAACATTTTCAAACTGCCGGTTCCAATATTTTTCCAATATTTCCAACATTTTCAAACTGCCGGTTCATCAATGAAGCCAAACTTCTCTCACGCTACCAAGTCGAGAAGCGCGCGACTCATCATGATAGATGAGGCCAGCATCATGCCAGAGGTCGCGCTCATAATCAAAGACAGACGTGTAATCGATTTTGTGTATGGTGACATCAACACAACACTAGCCGAGGGCACCATCGAGGAGCACGCCACCCTTGCACCCAAGAATGATGATTGTGCGCTAATCAATCAGCAGGTGCTTGACCTCCTGCCCGGCGGACAAGAAGTCAAACTTAGTGTTGATAAAGTTGAGAGTGACGACATGAATGAGGAACTCCGCCTACATGTCGAGTTTCTCAACAAGATTGAAGGATCCGGACATCCGCGCCATGTTATCCCGCTAAAGGTAAACGCCATCGTTCTTTTGATGAGGAATTTAAACACTAGCAAGGGTCTTATCAATGGAACACGCATGCGAGTCGCAAAAATAAACCGTTACAGTCTGGAACGTGATTTGCTGACGGGCTTCTCAAAAGGCGAACGCGTTTTCTTGCCACATATAAAGCTCTCACCCTCGGGAGGCACCTTCTCATTTAAAATGTCTCGCCTCCAATTTACCGTCCAGCTCGCGTTCACCATAACCATCAACAAGAGTTAGGGCCAAAGCTTGAAGAAGGTAGAAGTGTACTTTCCGGCCCCCGTATTTGTGGCCTTTTCACGATGCCGCTCATTTGACGGACTCAAAGTGTTTATGGTTGAGACAAGCGATCAATCAGCTGATCGGGACGGGCGCATTACAACAAAGAATGTTGTTTTGTAGAGATTCTACGCAAGTAAATTCATATTTTATTATCCTTTTGTACATTTCTTATTAAATATTTAATAGCGTATATGAATTTACTTTATTTTTGATAAAAGTGCACCAAATTTACATCTTAATAAATCTTCTTAATCATTTCTTAACCAAAAATTTAATAAAATGTAATCACGTGACTGATTATTCAGTCACAGGCCAGCTAGTATTAAATTGAATAACGTAGAAACGTCTACCAATATCGGACAATTAATGGAGTACATATTGTTGAAAACAATGAAACTAGTATTTAGAACTTCAATAAAAATCATTTAAATAATTTTCAAAATAGAATTTTCATTTCAAATTAAGTGGCCCAACGTGCAATAAAAAAACTTTTTTTTGAGTGACCTATCACTGTTATGATGAAGAAGATCAAGAAGAATGATTAGGAATATCATAGTTTGATAAAATCAATCATAGTATGATAAAATCAATCATTTAAATAATTGTATTTAACATACAATGATGATATTATGGTAAATTCAATCATGTATTTATCATATTTTTTTTCTGAGTGTATGTGAAAAACATTTTTATGTAAATTAATTTGGGTGAAATAGAAAATTTTCGTTTTGCATTAAGTTAGATGACCTAATAATAGAGGAAATTCAAGACCCAAATTATAAATCCTGAAAAAGAAATAAGTTGGAGTGAAATTGGTGAAACCCTAAGCATTTCGCTAGGTGAGTGCAAGCGTCGCTGGAAATTAATTAGAGCCAAATATGGCCAACTACGATGGGCAGCAAAAACTGGCAGTGGCTATAAAAAAGATTTTGTTTTAAAGATAAATTAATATTATATCTTAGGCCTATCCTTAGGAGAGCAGCCACAATTTAAATATTAATTTAATTGATTCGAGCGACTGCCTTCCCGATCCAGAAACCCAATCAACTTCCGAAACACATTCATTTATTCTCACATCACAATCAACATCCGGTCGACTAACCACATTAACTCCTTGCCAACAAAATCTCACTCACAATATCCACTCAACTAGCACTAATCCCATCTACAACCACACAATCAAAAATAGACACCACCACTTCTTCGAGTCAACCAATACAAATCTGATGACAAAAATGAAAATCAGCTCGTCAACCAAATCCGCTTGAGTCTCTTATGAAGGAAGTTCTGCACAACATGCAGGAGCACAGAAAGCTAATAAAAGAGGTTACAAATAAAGAATAATATTTCCTCACGCATAGTCCGTTAAGTGCGAATTTTCAAAAATGGGCGAAAACCGAACAAACCAAAATAATTCTAATAAATGAGAGGAAGAATTATTTAAAAAATAATATTTTAATTTATTCTACTTTTTTACTTATATCCTTATGTACAAAGTTACATTTAAGTTTCGAATTTTGTGATAATAGCGCTACCCGTATGGAATAACTGCCAAGTAATTCGAACTATTCTTTTCTCACATTTTTATGCATTCTAAAATGACTTTTAATGAATTAGCTTATGCAAAATAATCTTTTACAATTATCATACAAACTCAAGTACTGCTTATTCCTTCTAATGCCAAAGAGCTAAAATGTGTCAAAAATGCCATCCTAAATGTTATCTTGGGGTTTTAAAAGTCTTTGACAGCATATAAGTTGGAGGTCAGCTGAAAAGTGATCTAGTAAACCCTACGCTAGCACACAGAATTGTGAAGTGTTTTCGACAAAACACATCACTTGGAGGTGCTACATACCGCAAAAGAACGTTAACGTTTCTTTATCAGTGAACAGCAAGAAAACTAACTATACAACAATGTTTATAGGTTCTCATTATTCGTTATTTTCCGATTCGGGAATATTGCTGTCAGAAACATATCATTCCTTCTAGAATAACTTTTTCACATAACATAGGATATTATCCCTGGCTGTGGTAATTTAACCTGGATCATAAACAATAATAAACTTGGTGCCGATTTTGGCCAACAATAAACATGGTGCCGATGTGCTACAAAAGACGTCAACATTAAAATTAATGTGACGCTTCTTTGCAAGAACAAAAAACGACTTTTAATCTGGGTTTCAAACCAGGGGTTCAGATTCAAAACAATCCTATTTCTTTCCACAATTGTGTAACGTTCCAATTTTTATATCTCGCAAGTTTTATCTGTGAAATCGAAAAAAAAATTAAATATTTGCAAACAAAGAACTTAAATATTTTTTACATTATACATACAGTTACTTTTGCCGCACCGTATAGATTAATCTTTTTTAATTTACCCTCTTAGTAAAATATGTTCGCAATTATACTCAAACAGTACTAAATACTAATGTCTAATGTATTATGAAAGCGTGTTGTGAAAGCGAAAACGGACCAAAAACAAAACGATTTTTGTAGTATAGCTGACATATTTTGTATCATGCCCAGAGAAAAACTAAAACCAATTTAAAATACAAAAGTTTGTAAAACAAGTAGGAAAACCTATTTTGAATTATGAAACGATGTGAATCGTTTAAAATTAAAATTGTAGTTATATTCTACATATTATATCTTTACATTTCTATCTACATAAAAATTATGCCACCGTCGATATAGCATTAATCCAATTAACTCCAGTAGAGGAACCAAACGCAGATTTTAACGAAAAAAAACTAGATATAATTTTTTTTTTCGATTAAATAAAAATAAATGATTGCAACCAAACTGCTATACAAATTTTGTGCATGCAACCAACATAAAAACTCAATTAATTTAGACTAAAATTTTATCAGTACATATGGAGGGTACATAATATAAAAAAATAAAAACTCGATATGTTAAGTAAAATAAACTTTATTTAAAAATACACGATTTAATTTAGTTTTTTCGAGAAACAAAATGACCTTAGAAAATGGTGTGCGTGCATGATAATGTACATTTCCAGTCACATTTAATTGAATTGGTACATCTCTTCAAAACTAATAAACAATGGAAATCATATTCAGACAATTTTATTGAAATGAAAATTAAAATCGTCTTACTTTTTATCAGTAATCGAAAGAGTTTAATCTAGCTTACATTCTTTCCCGTAAAATTACAATGATGCGGTATATTTTAATATTCATGGCACTCCAAACGGGCAACACTAATTCTGTTGATTAAATTAAAAATATATTAGTTTATAAAATACACATACATTTAAACGAGTTTATGTCTAATAAAATTTTCTTATAACTGAAATACATTTTTAATTGTCAAAATGTGTTAAAATAAATTAAATTTAAAACACAACAAAATTGAAATAATAAGTTTACATCATAACAAAACGAACAAAAGTTTCACACACGTTTGCTACAATAAATAAATTATTAAAAATTATACGTGCATTTTTCTAGCAGCTACAGGAAATTATGGGTCGGTTTTTTGATATCGGAGAGATAAATGCATTGTCAAAATTCAGATAGGCGTTTTTTCTAATATCCAAGAAAAAAATTATCTCTCTGAGTCGTTTTTTTACGCTCGGATAATTATGAGACACGATATTTTTTCTCTGAAAAAAAGTACAGATTATTGTTTGACAGCAGTGTTTTTATGTTTTTTATTAAATTTGAAATGCGACTAGTATTGAGCTATCAGGTGAAAAATAAAACTATATAAACTAAATTAAATTATTTATTAAATATTAATTATTATTAACTTATTAATTATTTATTTATTAATTAAGTATTAATTATTATTAACTTATTAACTTTAAAATTTTCGCTTGTTTACATCCACTTGTAATCTCAAAAGAAATCTATCTGAATTGATTTCTCCGATACTAAAAAAATCTTTTTGATCTGACAGATAAAAATAGAAAAAAAAATTATCGGATATATACGATAAATAATCTCCCTGATATCTCCGACATCAAAAAATAACATTACCTGTATCGAATATTTTTTTTTCGCTAAAACCTGCGCATGGTTCCTATACAGAATATAATAATCACTAATCAGTAATACATTCAGTATAGCAAACATGCGCCGATTTAAGCGAAAAAAACTAGATATAATTGTTTTCCTTTAATCCTTAAAAGCACACATTATTGTAAGTCGATAAAATTTACAGATTATCTGTTCATATGGAATTTATTCAATAAAATAAAAGAATAATAAGATTTTTTTTTTAAAGTTTTCCAGAAAATGGGGAAAAACCAAGTGTATGAATTTCCATACATTGTGCACCAAAGTATATATTTATAAAAAATAAAATTCCTTCATATAATAAAAAATATTATTGATAAGATCAAATATTTTATTGTACTTCGTTATTTCATTATCACAATTTATCACGATTGTTTAAAAAACAAATTATAAAATTCATATAAAAATATAAAACATATGTAAAAAAAATAAATATATAATAATTCAATAAGAGAATAAGTTCGATCACTTGGCATGAAATTGAAGAAAGCAATACAAAGAAAAACTTCGCATTTCATGCACTTCCAGTCTGTAAAATATTTACAAGACCCGTTTTTGCATCGGCTTTGAGATCTAGTTGATTTTTGGTTGTTGTGTACTGGAAAATGCTGAATTTGGTTCTCACATCACGCGGAGGAATGGCAGAGGCAGTAGCTTTATTTCTTATATTCGAAAATTTTGTGATTTCTAGGAGAGGAGCTTAATGGACCTGATGAATTTGGTAAAGTTTGGGGAGATTCTCCTTTTAGTTTGCAAGCTCTTCGGTATACGATCCAGCTGTTTACTACTGCGATGTCAATCAAATGGAAAAATATTCGCATATATCATTTTTTCGATTTTATGGTAAGTTTCTGACGTCCAATAAAAGAATCAATCAAATCAAAACCCCTCATATGTTTGTTGTATTCTTTTATTATATTGGGGCAATTAATTGTGATCCGACGGTTTTTTTTTTGTCAAAACGTGTTGTTCTTTGGATTAGATTAATGCCTGTGAAACCCGAGGCAAGTATCACCACTTTATTATCTTTCCAACAAATTAGACAAATGTGTGTATGTTCAACATTGGCACTGCACTCCTCACAAGAGCCACGATTCATCTTTTCTATATTTGAAAGTTTATTATTAGGAATCCGATCTTTTCGTATCGTGCCGATACATCTCATACCCATTTTATCCAGCTCAACTATAAGTGGGATTGATGTATAGTAATTATCAAAATATATTTGATGATTAACATGCCGTGGTACATCACGCAACAATCGCGTAAATAAATTGTTTTCAAACCAACCAGTAAACACCTCAAAATTGTACATGTACCCGGATATTTCCGATAGAACGAAAATTGTATAGCCCTTCTTTTTAGGTTTTGCTGGATTATATTGGTTTTGGTGGCACATACTTGTTCGTCAACGGATAGGTACTGTTCACACGGTATTTTTTAAATTGTTTTATTAAATTGTCTGCAAGTGGCCGAATTTTGTACAGTTTATCAAAATTTTCCGATTCCTTTGGTGGGGTTTTGTCGTTCTGATTGAAATGCAAAATTCGTTTTATGTTCTCAAATTTTTTGACACTTATAGTACTTTGAATAAGATTATTCCCCACAACCGGTGACCAATAGCTCCGCACGCTGTTAAGTTTATACACGGAAGACAACACACAAACTCCAATAAATTGGTAAATATCAGTTTTATCAATATTTATTCCGAAATTTTTTTTTGTGCTGTAATAGTTGGATTGTTGTACGATTTGTTCTACAATCGATTCCGTCAAAAAATATTTAAAAACTTGCAATGGTGAATTCAATTTGAACTACTTAATAAACACATTTTTATTAATCACTTGTTTTTTGTTTCGCAGAATAGAATATTCTGCGAAACAAAAAAACAAGTGATTAATAAAAATGTGTTTATTAAGTATAAGTGTGTTTCGCTAAGTGCCTACGGCAAATAGCGTAAAAAGTATCAATTTGAACTGTTGTTGGAAGATTTTGATCACCGATGTATTGAGTTTTCGACCGGTCAATTTCAAACGGGGTCTTTTTCCATATAATTTGTTTATAGCAACTTTTAACATCGCTCACTTCCTCGTTTATGTTTGGTAAGGTGATGCAAGTATTATTTTCAAAAACGACATAACGGGAAGTTTTTCCAAATCAAAAATTTCCTCCGGACATCTATAACAGCTGCTATAAGCTCTCCACCCAAAATTTGATCAACTGCAGCATATTCTATGGTTTCTTCGTCGTCCCCTTCAATGAAATCTTCTGAATCAGACCAACTTTCAATAATTTCGAGAAGCTACTTTTCCGTTAATCTTTCAGTTTTGCGACTCAAACTACAAATATATTTAAATTGGCAGTAGGTAATTGAAATAAAATGAGTAGTGTATTTATAAGAATTTAGTTAAAATTAATTATATTTTTCAAAACGGAAACTAACAATTCATATTTACATCAACGCATAATGTATGGAAATGACTATGTGTATGGAATTCCATACACTTTTTAAAAACAGTGTAAATGCACATTGTATGGAATTTTATACAAATTTATATTTTGCTCTACCTATTCAATATTTAAATAACTTTTTTAATTTAATCATTATAATGATCATTATGATTTTATTGTGTATTCCCGATTAAAAATATACCAAATTTAATATAAAATTATTGTTACTTACCCCGGTTTACCACAATAATTCAACACACCACTTTCACTGATCCTGATTGCACTGACACTGACTAGACTACTAAACTACTAAACCGTTGATTATATTAAATAATGGCGTTGCAATTTATCAATAATGAAAGCAAATGCAAAATACAGTAAAACCATATTAGTGATTTGTTTTGGTTTCATCCAAATAAATTATATCAACGTTTTTTTTTTTTTTTTTTTTTTTTATTTTATAAATTTATTTATTTATTTGTAAAATATTACAACTGATTCAGACGTCATCTAGTAATTTATCTTTCTTAAATTAAGTTCTCGGATTAATACTTAATAAACACATTTTTATTAATCACTTGTTTTTTTGTTTCGCAGAATATCGTTCGCAAAAAAACAAGTGATTAATAAAAATATGTTTATTAAGTATAAGTGTGTTTCGCCAAGTGCCTACGGCAAATAGCGTAAAAAGTATTCTCGGATTAAGATGAGTAACCTATTGGTTACTCATTTTATAATACTTTCTTCTAAAACAAACTGCCCATCTCCAGCGGTTTCTGCCTTTGGAGTCTCCTCACGCCGTTAGTGGTGTCCAACATACAACGGATATCTGCATTTTCGTGTAGAGATAAGCGCTGTACGTGTTTCCTTGCATGGTTCTTTATTTCATCGGTGACGTATTCCATCTTCAAGTCTCTATGTATGTTGTCATTCCTAATGTACCATGGGGCGTTCACAATCCCTCATAGCACTTTATTTTGGAAGCATTGTATCATTTGTACATTGGTTTCCTTGGCACAACCCCAAAGCTGGATACCATAGGTCCATACTGGTTTTAGCATTTGGCTGTATAGAAGCAATTTGTTGTGTATTGAGAGCTCAGAGTTTCTACCCATGAGCCAGTACATTTTTCTATATTTGATGTTTAACTCTTCTTTTTTCTTCTTGATGTGTTCTTTCCATCTTAGCTTAGCATCGAGGGTCATGCCAAGGTATTTAGCTGTATTTGCATATGGAATTTGGTTTGAGTTCAGAACCACGGGAATACAGTTTACATTTTGATTTGTAAAGTTGACTTGTACTGATTTGGCTTCATTTAATGAGATACGCCATTTTTTAGTACAGTTGCTCACCGTGTTAACTGCACTTTGAAGTTTGCTTGTTGCTTCCGAAATATCTTTTCCAACTGCTAGAATAGCTGTATCGTCTGCAAATGTTGCTACTGTGGTACCTTCAATATTCGGTAAGTCTCTTGTATAAAGAATAAACAGATTAGGTCCAAGTACGCTATCTTGTGGTATACCTGCTGATATTCTTTTTATTTCAGAGTACTCATTTTGAAATTTTACTCTAAAGTGTCGATCAGCTATGTATATGATTTAAGAATTTGATAAAATTGCTTAGGCAGGCCTCGATGCAGTTTAAATTCAAGCCCTTGGTGCCAAACTTTGTCGAAAGCTTGAGCTACATCTAAGAAAATACTGGAGCATATTTTCTTATTCTCGAGTGCATCCTCAATGACATCCGTTATTCTGTGAACTTGTTCAACTGTAGAGTGATTTTCTCTAAACCCAAATTGGTGTGGTGGAATTAGGCATCTCTCTTCTATTATAGGTTTGAGTCTTTTCAGCAACAGTTTTTCAAATATTTTTGATATGATTGGAAGTAGTGATATCGGTCTATATGATTTTTATCGTTTCCTGGTTTGCCTAGTTTAGGAATCATTATTACTTCGGCCACCTTCCATTGTCGTGGAACATATTTCAATCTGAAAGCTGCATTAATTATTTGATTTAATTTACGCAAACCTTTCTCGGGAATGGCTTTCACAATTTGCACAGTTATTAAATCATAACCTGGAGCTTTTCTGATACTTAAGTTACTATTGATTTCAGTTTTAAGCTCCAATAAAATCACATGCCTTATGTCAAGATCATCTGCTTTGTTTATGACTGTTGTATTTTCATTTGCTGTTTGTCTCGGCAACGGTTGAAAAGTCTCTTCTAAATAAGCAGCAAATAGAGAGACTTTCTTTTTGTCACTTTTAGCCCATGATCCGTCATCGCATTTGATAGGCGGCACATGCATTTTGGATCTTTTTAGTCCCTTCGTTGCTTTCCAAAGCGAGTAATCGTCATCCTTTAATTCAGAAAGACCTCGTAGTCACTTAGTTATGCTTTCGTTCTTTATTTTTTTTATTAGTTGTTTTAATTTGTTGCACAAAAAATTTAGAATAGTTTTGTGTTGCGGTGCACGAGAGTGCTGCCAGACTTTCCGTTTCTCCCTAAGTAGCTCTCTGACTTGAAGAGGATAGTTATGTTTCATTATAGCGTTGGTATGAGAAATCGGTGAACTTTCCCAAGCCGCTTGTTGGATATTGTTGTTAAATATTTCTAGTTCATCTTCCAGCTGCACCTTCGTTCTAATTGGTTCGCCGAGATTTGTTCGATCTTCTACTAATTTCTTGAATAGATCCCAATTGGTATTATTGTTTGTTAACTTAGGTGAATTATCTTGTTTTATTATCATTGTACTCTGTATCATGATCACAGGTGAGTGGTCAGATGATAGTCCTTCACTATTTTCAATGCATGTGTAGTCCTCTAAAACTCCTTTTGTTACAAAGAAGTCAAGAAGATCTTGAATTTTATGTATGTCAGCAGGCCAATATGTTGGTTTATCGCCAGAGAGGAATTCACAGTTGTTCTCGCGAGCTGCATTAAATAACTCTTTCCCTTTAGAGGTTGTAAGTCTAGATCCCTTCCAATAGGTGTTCTTTGCATTAAAATCACCGCCTCGACTGTAGTCTTTTTTTTTAATTGATGGCGTGGGGGACAGTAAATAGAGGAGATACTGAGTTCCCTATTATTTATTGATTCAACTATTATGGTTTTAACCTGCATAATTTCTTCCTCAATGCCGGGCACTTCATAATGTTTAACATTATTTTTAACAATTACGGTAGACCCGCCTCTAGCGTTTCCTCCTGGATGAATAGCATGGTAGCATTGATAGTCACGTATTTTAATAAATGAAGTTTCTGTTAAATGAGTTTCCGAGACAAGACATATATCTATTTTTTCTAAGTTTAGAAAAAGTTCTTGTTCTGGAACATGCTATGGTAATCCATTCGCGTTCCAAATAACAATTCTACTATTCATTTGATTAGTATAGCATTGATGTAAGTTCATTCGTAGCTTCTTGTCTATCCAGCCGCTTATATATATATAGCTTCTAGACCACGTTCTTGTTTTGCTAGGCGTGCATTTATCGTTTCTATACTTCGAAATATCCTTTCTAGTGGATTTTCTTCAATAATATTCTGTTGCGTTATCTGAGAGTATGATCTCCTGTCTGGCCCTATGGGCTCTGGTTGTGTCGGCGCTCTAGTTGTAGTTGGAATCCTTTCTCTTCTAACATTACTGTTTTGAGTCGATTGGCGTGTTTTATTTCTTAACCTTTGCAGTTGTACCGCTACTTCGCATCCTCTATAGTTGGCTGGGTGTTGTCCCTTACAGTTTATACACCTTGCAGGTTCGGTTCGGCTAAGAGAACAGTCTTTCGCGTTGTGTCTGCCGGCACATTTTACGCACCTAACGTCTCTCCCGCAATATCTTTGGGTGTGGTTATAAGCTTGGCATTCCTTGCATTGAGGTATTAATCTCGTGTTCTTTTTCAGTGGTTCTATTTTAACCCTCATATTAAGTATTGCTTTGATATTAAATATATTTTCAATTTTTTCGCTTTTGTTGAATGTGAGCATGAATACCGGGAGTCCTCTTTTAACGATCTTGGTTCCTTGACTTTTTTCAACTTTCTCTCGTTTAAGGATATTGACTGCGTCTTCAATTTGCAGTTCTTTCATTTTGAGATCTTCTATTATATCCTCCTTCTTGCAGGTGGGATGTAGACCTCTGGCCATAACCTTGATGTTTCGGTTATTTTTGTCTTCATATGTATACCACTCTTTACCTTCTTCAGTGAGCTTTGTGACTAAAGCTCTGTATGCATCGGGATCTCTTGTGTTTATCTTCCAAACATTATTGTTTAGTGCTACTACTCTATAGTCGTTTGTGGACACTGATTTCATTAGAGCTTGGATATTCGCAAACTCAGTAATGCCTATCACATTAATTGGCGGTGGTGCTTTGGTCTTCATTGCAACCTTGCGTTGTTCTTGTCGCTGGTGATGTTGGGGTACAGGCACTGGATTGATAGTTTTATTAACTTCTGCTTGCGAGAGCTCTTCAACTTCTGGCGAGAATTCTGCTCTTCATTTTTTCCTTGGTCTTTTCTTCTGTTTGTGTATCCAATCAGTTTCTCTTGCAAGTTCCTCCTCATCTGTGTGAAACTCAGCGTCAGTACGGGCAAGGGTACTGGTTTCGTTATAACAAGTAAGAGGAGTTTCCACAACCTCTATCAGATTGGGCATCTTTAGCTCCTCGTTTTCTTTCTTTAACTTAGCGATTTCATTGCTAAGTTGCGATGCGACTTTTTCTATTTCACTCAGTCTTCTGCGTAGTTCAGCATTTTCGATTTCCTGCTGAGTTGCGAACTCTATTTGTCTAGGTGGTGACCTAGCTAATTTTGAACTTCGATCGAATGGGAATAGCAATGGTTGGCTCACCCCAGAATCCTTCGAGCCGGCCTCGTTAGAGGGTGGACTAGCCAACTGAGCAATTGGTGTACCACCTGGGGTAAAAATTCCTTTTTGTTGAAAACTCATTGCATTATAACGACTGGTTATTGAAGCAGCTACCAATCTAACCAGTGAAATCGGCAGTGGGTCAGTGGAGAGAACATCATTTGCTAGGTTCTCGGTATTCGGTTATCCCGCCGTTACTCGGTCGCCAGAGCCTCGTTGGTTAATTAGCAGGGAGCACCACGTGCAGGTGAGATATTTGGGCTGGTATATTGACCTTCTAGACCGATACCCCTTACCCCCCAATTATATCAACGTGATATAAATTAAGTTTATGTTTTTGTATGGAATTTCATACTCTATGCTTTTAAAGGTTAAAAAAATAAATTGTTGCAACCAAAACTGCTATACAAATTTTGTGCGGGCAACCAACATGAAAACTCAATAAATGTAGACAAAATTTACTCGGTACATATGAAGGGTACATGTAAAAAAATGCCGTTATTTTGAAATAAAACAATTTTTATCTAAAAGGAGTAAACAATTTTTTCGATTTATTTATTTTATTCTATTTTATAAACAAAAATTTTCTTTAGAAATTGGTTTGGGATTTGGAAATGCTGACCACTTTTATTAAAGTTGTGACGAGTTGGTATTCGCCAGAAAATGCTCAAATTGATGTGGTAGAAGAGAATTTCTTATTTGTACAAGATAAACCCACAAAATAAAATATACAACCACCGAATAAACATAATTAAATACTGTTGTAAAATATCCCAATAAATTCAAATTTACATTTCAAATAAATGAACACAACTTTCTTAAAGTAGAGCATGCAACCGCGCGATTGGCGAATAACATTGAAAGCAATTGGTCCATTAAATAAAAATGGGGAACAATGGCAAAATGTAATTATATAATTATTGATACCGCAATCGTAGTGGAAGGTGGAATGGCGCCTTTAACTAATGTTGAGGATAGAGGCGATTGGTTTGACCACGAGGCTACCGCAATGTCTGAACGGGACTGGAAAAACGTGCAAATGTGTAATCTGCAGGTGCTAGATGCAAATTCTAACCTTAAAGATGGATTTAATCTAAGAGTTAGTTAAAATTTCAATAACTGTGTTATCTATTGTTATATATGACACACAAAATGTTTACATAAATTTTTAATTTATAGTCAGCTTCTCCTCCAATGCAGTCCTCTCCGCTTTCCATAGCCGAACCACCAGAAACGGTGATGATTTCGAAATTTTTTGATTTATTTTTAGGTATTTAACGAGCAAACGGTTGCACTAGTTATGTAAGTGGTATCACAAGTCAACGTCCACAGCTCTGTTGTGTCGGAGCAGTTAGTGGTTATCGGATGAAGTTAATGATGTACCAGCCGACTCCAATACGAATGTGAATAATGTAGCGGCTCAAACCCAAGATCGATCGTCAATGTACCAATCGACTCAATGTCGAACAACAATGGTTCTCCAAGAGTTCTTAACATCAGGCGACTAAGAGTAAGTATATAATTGTATATATCCTCTATTTCTAATAATTTTCTAAAATTACTTTTAGCATACAAAAATAATAGAATCGATTCGTCCACAAAAAGAATCAAATGACTTACAAAGGCGGCTTGTCCAAAATCAAGAAAAGGCCAATATTCTCCAGAAGGGGATGCCAAAAGATATAAAAGAAAATAACCTTTTATTAAAAAATAATAATAGCACATAAACATTTTTTGTTTTGTTTATGAAGGTGGAAATCTTCCAGAAATACCTTGCAGATGGGTGTTATGGCACTAAATTAGATAACTAAATAAGGCAATAAGATGAAATGAAACATCGATTTTTTATGCTTGGTGTTTATTGGAGATTTTGCATGGTCTGTGAGATTTTAACTTACTAAACCACCTCCAGTATACTCACATCTTAGAATTTTTTATTATACTCACCGATCTTATACTTACCGCATTGTCTTTCTCTAAACTCGTCTATTTGAGTTTAAAAACTGCAAAACCTAATTTCGGCTTTATTGGCCGGCAATAAATAGAGAGCCTCTCTCGGCATTTAGACTTAAAACATTGTTGTCTACCAGTATTGGAGAATCGTCTTCGCAAATTTGATGATTGATGAGATTGATGTGCAAAATGATGCATGAAGTTATAATATTTGTAACCATTTGAGGATCGTAACGCAATTTATGTTGTCCTGATAAACAGCTAAAATAAAAGTAAAACATAATTATTGTTCTAATACAAAATATTGTTTTTACTTTACCGAAACCGATGTTTAAGTGAACCGATGTATCGTTGAATTTTACTTCGAATTTAACAATGCAACCGATTATACATCCTCTCTTGTGGTGACCTGGGATTTTGGATGTTTGTTAACAAAAATGGTTGAACGGATATTCACTATGACCTAGACTAAATGTAAATTAAATTAATACATAAAACGGTCACAAAGGAAATTATACTATTTATTTGCATTTAACAACCATTCATGTTGCTCACCATTCGCGTGCCGCAGCTAGAAATGCCAAAGCTTGACTACATGTCCAAACGTAGCTATCATGGGTGAATTATAATGAACATATTATAATATATAATTAATATTGTATTTAAAGTAAATAAATATCCTACACTAACCCATAATATCTAGCGTTGTAGTTTATAATTTTTAAATTATTGTTGCATATCTAAAAGTATAATATTAAATAACTAATTGTGTATGTACCGAATGAAATCCTTTCCGAATAATATAGGAAAGTTCAATATCCTTTTACGTTTTAATTTTACTGTCGTGAGGTTCGGACGTAAAGTAAAACAAACGAAAAGTGCAGTGTTAGTGCTTTTTAACTTGTTATATCTTTTTTTTTTCAATTGTGTGAATGGTTTTATAATTAAATACACACGGTGCAAAAAAACTAACATAAAATTGTAACTTAATATATGATGATGTAAGCGTGATGGGGCTTTTTTCCCCAAAAAAGACTTCTTCAAACATCGAACGCCAAACAAAATCTACGACAAACTTGAATCAGTTTGATGTAGAAAGTATAAATATGGCAAGTGCAAGTGTAAAACAAGTGGGCAAAGTTCAGCACAGCCCAAAGAAAACACCTATGCCAATGATTAAAAGTGCTTCTTCGACAGAATTAATTATACCGCAGTTTAAAAATCAAAATCAAAACAGCGATGAAAAAATTAATTCATCAGCAAATTTAACAATGCAGTACGAAAATAATAGTAATGAACTCAGTGCGACGAACTTTAGTGACCGTGGTCAGTGCGAAAATAACCTAGTGCAAACGGGAATGGATAGGTATATCACTGTTCAATCTAAAAGAAAACGTAGCCCGAGATCTGCCCAGTTTGCTGGCAGGAGCAAAGTGACACGGACTAAAGGAGGTGTTAACCAAATACCTCTTAACAATCGATTCTCTAGTCTAAAGGTCATTGACCCCAATGCAGTGCCAAATTTGAAAACTGAGAAACCGCCTCCAATTTATTTAAGGGAAGCATCTAACAATGAATTGGTTTACAACATCGCAAAATTAACAGATTCTAAATTTTATATTGTCCCGCTCAAACGAAGTAATATAAACGAAACAAAGATTCAAACTTTCGAAATCGATGGCTTCAGAGCCCTAGTTAGACATTTCGACGAAGTTGGTAAAAAATATTACACATACCAGCTAAAAAGCCAAAAAGAGCTGACTGTTGTGCTAAAAGGAATTGAAAGCTGCGTAGATGTTAGCGACATACAAGCTGCACTTGCTGCGGAAGGTGTCCATGCCAAATCCATTGGTAATATAGTAAACCGTGAGAAGGTACCTCAACCAATGTTCCGTTTGGAACTAGAGCCAGAGGAAGAAAAGTCGAAAGGAGTTCACAAGATTTACAACTTAAAATATTTGTTACATCGCAAAATCGTAATAGAAGAACCTAAGAAGAGGTCTGGATCACTTCAATGCATATAGTGCCAAGAATACGGACACACGAAAGCAATAAAGCATACTGCGCCTTAAATGAAGTTTGCGTTATTTGTGGTGAACTCCACGACTCCAAACAGTGCGAAAAGTCTCGCGATGACCCATCTGTGAGACGTTGTAATAACTGCGATGAGAATCATACTGCAAACTAAAGAGGATGCGCAGTGTATCTGGACTTAAAACGCAAACTAAACCCTAAAATGAGAGCTGAGCAACGAATGCTGAATATGCAATTTAATCAGAGGGCCATATTACCAAAAAATACAATAGTCACCAAACCAACGAGTGCAAACACACAAAACGATAACTTGGAGACATTTGCCAGCAGTTTTGCACAGCCAGGTGTTTCTTACGCAAATATCCTAAAAGGTAACAAACCGAAACCAAAAGTTCATTCTAATGAGGACCTAAACATTCACACCATGATAAATAAATTAACCGAGACCATCCAAAGTTTCATGATGATGATGGAAAGACAAATGAGCATGATGATGCAAAATATGAATACGCTTATGCAAATTTTAGTCAAAAATCAAAAATGACAATTCTAAAAATAGCCATTTGGAATGCGAACGGGCTCTCGCAACATAAAGCTGAGGTACAAACATTTCTTATCGAACAAAATATAGACATCATGTTAATATCTGAAACACACTTCACAAAACAAATTTTTTTTTAATATTACCGGCTATTCCGTTTATGTCACCAAACATCCGGATGGAAAAGCACACGGCGGCACTGCAGTCTTAATAAAAAGAAAATTAAAGCACTACGAGCTCCAGAAATATGCTAAAGATCACATCCAGGCTACAACTGTCAGTTTGGAAGAATGGTCTGGGAAATTTTTAATATCGGCTGTCTACTGTCCACCGAAACATGCAATTAAAAAACAGCAATTTATCGATTACTTTAACCAGTTGGGAATCAGATTATTTCTAGCAGGGGGTGATTACAACGCTAAACATGTGCAATGGGGTTCGAGGTTGACGTCACCGAAAGGAAAGCAGCTCTACGAAGCAATAAACGAGAAAAACCTTGATTATTTATCATCTGGACATCCCACATATTGGCCTACAGATAGAAAAAAAAATCCTGATTTAATAGATTTCTGTGTAATACGAGGAATAGCACACACCAATGCTCAAGTCGTTGACTGTTATGATTTATCATCAGATCACTCACTAATAATAGTAACTCTAAGTACCCAAGCATTAAAAACTGAACCACCACAACGTTTAACAAACAAACTAACGAAATGGGTTCTCTATAGAAACATAGTAGATGTAAATTGTCATCTTGATATTCCACTTCGCACACCAGAAGACATTGATGCCGCGATAGAAAACTTAAGTCAAATAATGGAAATGGCTGCAAAAAAAGCTACCACAGCTTACGAAGGACGAGTCGAACCCAAATCCAGTAAAATTTAAATGGAAATGCGTCAAAAAAGTTATCAAAAACAGTATAAATCCGAAGAAAGCGCCAGGTCATGATCTAATAACTGGAAAAATGATCAAAGAATTACCAGATAGATGCATAAAATATATAACATATATTTTTAACGCGATTATGAGATGTGGATACTTTCCCCAAAAATGGAAAATATCTCACATTATAATGATTCCTAAGCCAGGTAAAGACGAAACCCAAGTCTCGTCGTACGACCAATAAGTTTACTTTCGATAATTTCAAAGCTTTTTGAAAAGATGCTACTACAAGAACTAATACCTATATTATCTGAAGGTCGCATTATACCAATCACCAATTTGGATTTATAGAGAGCAACACTACACAATAAAACAAGTGCACAGAATTGTAAATACAATTAAGGATTCCTTAGAAGAAAAGAAATATTGCTCGGCAGTTTTCTTGGATATTGCGCAAGCTTTCGACAAAGTATGGCATGAAGGATTAAATTACAAAATTAAAACTCTTTTGCCTAAACAATTTCATGCAATCCTTGAAAACTACTTAGCCCATAGGATGTTCCAGGTGAAACAAAATACGGCTACCACTGATCTAACCAAGATACAGGCAGGAGTACCGCAAGGTAGTGTATTGGGACCTGTGCTATACTTGTTATTCACAGCTGACCTACCAATAACTGAAAAAATCGTCACTGCAACTTTTTCTGATGACACAGCTATATTATTTTCACACAAAAATCCACAAACAGCATCGAGAGAATTACAAGAAAATCTACACAAAATAGGAGATTGGTTAAAAACTTGGCGGATAAGGACGAATGAATGTAAATCAACACATGTAACATTCACACTAAATAAACGTACATGTCCAGCAGTAAAATTAAACAATATCACAATTCCTCAACAAACAAACGTCAAATATCTCGGTCTTCATCTCGATAGAAGATTGACATGGAAAAAGCACATTGAAACAAAACGCAATCAATTAAAAATAAAATTTTCTTAAATGTAATGGATGTTCGGAAGAAAATCGAAACTCTCTCTAGACTGCAAGGTTCTACTATACAAAGCGATCCTAATCCCCATATGGACATATGTTATCCAACTATGGGGCTCAACTATAGTGCATCAAATATAGATATCGTACAAAGAACGCAAGCAAAGATACTTCGTAGCATTACAAATGCCCCATGGTATATTTGAAACAGCAACATCCATAGAGACCTAGGAATCAAAACTGTTAAAGAGACAATTAAATCATGCAGTCTAAAATACCAACTGAAACTGGAATCACACCCTAACGAATTAGCTAGAGAACTACTAAGGCAACCGAAATATGGACGGCTTCGCAGAACAGATCCTCTAGATTTAATTAACTAAGAAATATAATCTAATAATTTCGTGCATGTTGAAATGAAATTAAGTAATTAATAATAATTTAATAATAATAATGCATAATGATATTAAGTATTAGCATAGGTTAAGGCTTAAGTTAAACATTTTTTTTTATAGTTTTTAAGAATTTCACACTTCTTGTTAGTTTCGTATAAAGAATGATTCAAGAATAAAGCCTTTGGTAATAGCTACAAAAAAAAAAATATATCCTTTTACTTTACTTATTGCTTACCTCTAAGTAAAGCGGAATTTTTTAGTATCCGTCGATTATATAGCCCACCTCTGGTATTTCCTCTATAAAGTCTAACGTTATATTTATCGACAGACGGCACATCTATTTCAACCTAATTAATAGAAACAGAAACTATATAAATACATTATATTATACAACTTAAATTATAATAATAAAAATGATCTTGTTTATTTACAGGTGCAACGAAAGGGTTTCAACTATCTCCCATTCTTTGTCGTAAAACACTCATAAGGTTGTGCATTTCGTAATACATAACTGAAATTGGCACCACGACACTCTTTGTTTATCTTATTTAATATTTTTATTAAAACTTTAACGGTTAAATAAAATTATTTATTTGACAATATTTTATAATCAGCAACAATCAGAACAAATCTTATATATTAATACGCTTAATTTTTAGTTTGTGCTCCCTTTTTAACCTATTTTCCGTGCGCGTATCCTAATGAAACATATATCAGGTGAACGGTATTTTTTCATATATGTGCAGAATATATGTTTTATAAGGAACGTGCACGGGAAATAGGTGTAAAAGCCAAGAAACGTTTTTCCTGTACTGTACGTCTTATATATTAATCACGGCGCCAGAATGTCATGACAAAATATGTTTGTATTTAACCGTCATTACACCGTGGCAATACAGAGAACCTAAAATGATTCACATACATACATACATTTTGGTGTCATTTTGGTGATGGCACTCTATCGCCATGACAAAATTTTGCGAGTGAAGATCGACCTCAATACTTACACAAACTGTAATGTCTATGAAAAGTTTGGAATAATCATTTCCGTCCGATTTCAGGCAAAACTCATAGGATCTCTTAATTTATGCGAAAAAGTTAAGTGGGAAGTTTCGTCCCGATATGCGGTTGATTTGTGGCCCAGTATATTTCGTAACCGGATAATTTATTAAGCTCTTAATTTCATGCTTGAACTAGCGTGACGCGAATCTGCTTTCTGTATGGTAGTAAATCGACTATATAAGTAATCTACATTACATTAGTTTTGGTTATGTTGTTAATACGAGATTTGTTTTGGAAAACGTCAAAATTATTCATATACAAATGAAAATAACACAAAAATACAGAGGTCTTTTTGTACATTTCTTATTAAATATTTAGATTAAAGTTGCGCACTACGGCAATTGTGTACTTTTCCCTTTTGAGGTTTTAATATTTATTTGGGGCGCGTAAGTGGTCATGTGACACTTAGAGCGCGCTTCCTGTTTGAGATTTGAATATTTGGTCTGGGCGCGTACGTAAGTGGTCATGTGATTCTGAGCGCGCGCTTCCCGTTTGACATGGCACGTAAGTCATACTGTGGGCATTTGAGCACGTTCTTGCCATTTAAGTTTTAAAAATTAACGGCGTATATTAATTTACTTTATTTTTGATAAAAGTGCATCAAATTTTCATTTTAAAAATCTTCTTAATCATTTCTTAACCAAAAATTCAATCAAATGTGTTCACGTGACTGATTATTCAGTCAAAGGTCAGCTAGTAAACATAAACACATTTAATTGGAATGGCACTGTATGAATAATGTCAAGTACAAGCACCATAAAATATCAATAAAACTTCCACATGCGTCTGCTTTAATAAAAAAAAAAATATTGAAAATTGTGAATGCATTTTGTTACCAATTACAAGAAATTATATCGTTTTTTTTCAAAAATCTATGAATGGTTCCACTTCTGTATTGGAAATAAAAAAATATCCATCTAGAAATACAACAGTGCCCCGACATTCGCTAACTGGTTCAAATTGCATTTGAATAAATGCAATTTGAACCAGTTAGCGAATGTTTTTATAATTTTTCAATTTAAATTTATTGTATCATTCACTATACATGGGATTTTCTAAAGTTCGCAAACACTTTATTAGCGACTGCAGTTGCTGATGTTATCACTATTGTTTGCTGGGAGCCAAAGAAATAAAAAATTGCTCAAGCGGCGGGTGCGATGGAGGTAAAAGGCAACACAGTTATCACACTTAATATATCCCCGATAACTGTTGAGTACAGATAAATCGCCTCACCTTAGTTTTTTTTTGGTGGTGGCATTTCTGTGGGGACATTTTCTCATTCTAGTTGCGAATGAGTTAATCATAATATATTTCCTCAGCGGCACTATCTACACGGGATATGTAGACGTCTGTAGCGGGTCCCAAATTGCTGCACATACTGAAAAATATTATCAAAGAGTCTTAGTGGCTGACTCTTAAATCAAACTATTAAATATGTATTTATCTTGGAGTTTTTGTTTTCGGGCTTCGAGGACTTTTAATTCTTGGTAATGCCGCCAATTTATTTCAGGCGCCGAGCTCAGGCTCCGCTAAGAACCTTTTCCTCGGGTATGAAAAGCTTGAAAAATGCATCCGGAAGATTGGTCCATTTTCGTTCACATCAACTAAAAATTTTAATATATTCTATAAAAAAGTTAGGTTTCAGTGGTTTACACTTAGGTCATTTTTTGGCCCATTGTAATACCACGCATTCATGCTACATCATTAACCCATTCACCTACTCACACAACTACAGTATACCACCTGCACATTGCAAGTTCCATGTCAACCTGTACATTGACGTGGACTGTGGGTTGGCGCTGAATTCTGCACTCCATCAGAGGGTCTTAGTTGTGTTTATTAACATCACCGATTGTAATCAATGATGAAAATTCGCATCTAGCCTTTGATAGGATTCGAACCCAGTACCTCCCGGTCCAAGTGCCGAAGCTTTAACCACTGCACCACTTGTCCGGTTATTCTATAAATAGTTTTAAATAAATTAGACAAATTTGGTTAATTATCGCAGGTTTTCCAACAATATTGAAGGCGTAATAAATAAATTTAAAGGCAGCTAATCTCTTTTTGTTTCGCTTTTTGTAATCCAGCGATGATTTTTCAAAAATAATCGGGTGCAATTCAAATTCGCCTAATCATTTTTGTCTCTAAAGAAGTGTTCTAAAATAATAATTACTATTAAAAAACATGTATTTTGGCTTGTATATCTCTTATCATATCAATAAGCAACTGATAAAAAAGTTGTCCATTGTAATTGTACACTCATTATTTACATACGAGGCAGGTATCCGATGCAGAAGACTCAATGCATAATCTCTGGCACGTGGCTGATCCGGTCGTTTTCCTACAAAAATGTCAGTGTTCTCATTTTGTAATTCGGACAGCCAAAATACGTTGATGCCGTATTTTCCAGGTTTCTTGGAATATATTGACTGAACAAGCATCTGCCACGTGTTAGGACAAGCAGCTCATTAATGGTGAAATAGCCTGATGGTTTATACTAGAGAATGGTTAATTAATCGTTTCTAGAGAAAAACGGTTAACTGTTCGTTTTTTATTTTGATTAATCGTTTATATACATGCTCTCTGCAATAGATCGTTTAACCGGGGATTTTTGAAACGCACGATTTTTTGAACTTTCTGGATAATAAAGCAACTCATCCACAACTGCAAATGGATTACATGTTAATAACTCACAACTTTGGCGGTGTGGCAAGGAGCGTTGTCCTGTTGAAAAATAAATTTGCAAGTCTCGCCAAAAAGCTTTAACACAGAAAGCTCAAGTTCGTTGTGTAGGACCGACAGATAAACAGCTGCTATATTGCTCAATTTTAACTTATGTTTTAATTCTAACTGTACTTCTGTAGCATAATCCATAACAGTATTTTTGTGAGAACTATAATATGAAAACCGAAAATATAGTTATTTTTCCATTACCGAAGAGCATTACTCGAAATATTAAAATTCAACCGAATTACAAAACACTAAAATAAATAAAAATTAATTTAAATTTGTATAGTGTTAGTTTTTCGTTATTCCCATATACACAAAGACTAATGGAAATTTGATAAATAAAAATTTAAATTATTTTCCTATTTTATTCAGGATGGTGGAAATCCATTTCCCGATTAAAACTTTTTTTATCCAGTGTGTGTGTTTTTTAGTTTCGGTGTTATTTTTGTAAAATTGCTGTTGTTTCGTTTAAAATGCTTAAACTGTTTTTTGTTATTTTATCGAAAGTTTCTATTTTAGTTTTTATTTGTTGGTCGTTACAGATTAATATATTCGATTGCTATTAAACGCTTTTATGGATTTTTACTAGTTTTTTGTTCAATGGTAAGATGATAATGTCCAAAAAGGTTTTTTTCAATACGGAAGTATTTAAAATGAATGTGTAAATACGGATCGAGGACGAGGATGTACTCGTCTATGTAGATAGTTTAGCTATTAAAGTGGTATTAAAACTGATGTTTTTATCTTGTATATAATTAAATTTTAAAAGCTATTTAAAGTTTATGTAGTTATACGAGTATTTAATTTTATTTCAGCGTTCATCGCAAATTCTTCCGTTCTACACGAAGACAACGATAACTTTATAAAGATGCAAGTTTATTTATTTCAATTTTACAGTTGTTATGTATTGTTTCTTAGTTCAACTTCTTTTAAATTTATCACTAATTTACCTGTTTTTAGATTTATTTTCTGTCTTATCTCGTATAAAAATAAAATATTATCTTATTTTTATTATGTGTAGCTGGGTATGACATCGAAATAACATAAATTGAAAACAATTTTTGTTTTACGTATTTGTTTCAAAACTATAACTTACCAAACGAAAATTCTGTTCTTGACTATTGTAACAATTTTTGAAGTGTTGAATCGATTTCCAAGAAAAGTTATTACTCTTGCGAACCACATATCTATCGTACAAGATAAAATTTTATAATAATTTTTAAGCTATTCTTTAATATTGGAAGCATATCACATAATATGGCCACACACCAATAAAATTATACGGTTTTTGACAGATTATACAACAAATTCACAACTATCGTACTAAAGTAATGCAAATATTTGATAGTTTACTATACAGAAGATATTGAAATACCTGCGCTTAGGGCCTTCAATATTACAATTACAAATAACAAACAAACAAAGTCTTAAGCTTTAACTATCTCAATGTGCCCCATGTAAAGTTAGTACATAGAGCTTCGAAAACCTTTGATTTCTAAAGATATGCTTGTATCATTTGACGTTGTATCCTTTTCCACAAATATTCCGCTAATCAAAGGTGTTCAAATTATTCATAGGTTCCACACGAATTAAGCACACACACAGATCTTACTAAATCAGAATTCACATATTTATAGACAAAAAACGGGACTAGCAATGGGCTATTCCTTATCTCCCATCCTATAGCGGATCAAGTAATGGAAGACCTATTTGAAGTCTCACTAAATAAAATCCGATGGTCACCAACTCTAATCTATAAATACGTGGAATTTATTCTTATAACGCAACCGGAAGTTATAATTTCAGAAGTTAATGACACATTTAATGAGTTTAACAGTAAAATAAAATTTACCGTACAATTAGACCACAACCAATTTATAGCTTTTCTTGACGTCAAAATGATTAGAGTTCACAACAACTACCTAAAACAGACTGTACATGAAACCAACAGCCTCCGGTAGACTACTCAACTCTCTAGCAAAACATCTTTTATCAACAATATGACAATATTTTCGATACTTTTTTCAGTTTATAAAATATACCTATTGTATATTTTATAATCTGAAAAAAAACATAAAAACCAAAAAGTTATTAAATTTTTAGACCCCTTGGTGACTGGTTCATTTGGTCCATTTTCATGTAAAATACGTTATATATTCAACAGCCGATAACATAAAAACAGGTTTATACAGATACATATGTACTGAAACTAACCTTTTTGGACAACAAAATTAAACTTCTTCAGAGTCGCCATAGATCGACCAATCGTCCAAGCGAGCACACTTGGACGATTATTACGACTATAAAATGGCAAAAGCGCACGAAAACTTGCAATTGGAGAATGATTATTTTGATAATAAAGCTGAATAATTTGTAAACGTTGTTCTTGCGTATTAATACAATGAAAAAAAAGACAGATCATGACATATTCCAAATGGCCGAAACGTCACTTAAAAATCTTAGAGAAAAATCTTAAAATTATATCATAGAGATAAAATTTGTACAACCCATAGAGAAAACCAAAATTAAGTTTTAAGAAAAAAAAAATAAATTAAGAAAATACGAAATTTGAGTTTTGAGCAAAATAAGTATAAAAGAAAATTTATTAAACATAACTAGCAAATTCAAAAAAGTTTAAGAAAACAAAACTAAAATAAAAATAAACATTAATTTTAAGCGAAAATTAAATTTGTTATAGTTAGTAGTGGTTAATAACACTAGTTCTAAAAAAAAAATTTGTTAGCAAATCATTTCTAGCCGAAAATTTTCAAAAAAACATTATCTATAACACCGAAAATAATGACTAAAGAATTATTCAACAAAAAAAAATAACTGGTAATTTCAAAAATTTTAACTAAAAATAAGTTGCTAATAAATTGAAAAAAATATTAAATTAAATTAAATAGAAAAATTAATTAGAAAGATTAAATTGAAAGAGAACTTAAAAATATAAATTGTTTCTTTTTCAGAAATACATGAAAATTAATAAATGTAAAGTTTTCTTAAACTAAATTAAATTTTGATAATAGCGTTTATTATGATTACACGTATTATCATTTCTGACGTCGACGATATGTTAAATTGATATGCAACCGTTTATATGTAAATCGTTTTACCTTCAATTTTCCGCGATGCACCGGTGTGTAATTTAAAACAACCGTAAATATTAATAGTTCATATCCACAAAAAAAAAAGAATTTGTTCACAACACGGCATAAGTTATATTATTCGTTAGTATATCCTGTTTAAAATTTTCGGTAGATAACAAATTAAATATTTAGTAGTTTTATAATTTGATTTTTAATTATAATTAAATTTAGTTATATATTTGTTATTATTATTATAGGAAAATTTTACAATATTTAGTCACTATTTAACAATATTATTTTATAATACATATAAATGTCATCCATATAATTGGATCTTTTAATTATCACTTTATCAGATTTTCAAGATTTAATTTTAATTTTATACATCTTAAATTTTTTAATTAACTAAATATTTAATAAAAAACGCCGTGTTACGACTAACTCAAAAACTTAACTCCCCGCATGACAAAAATTTTGCCCTATTATATTTTTCTCTCAGACCATAAGCGATCGTGCGGTTCACAAGAAGAAATTTTGTAAAAAACAAGTTAATTATATAAACCGTAATCGTTAAATCACATCAGGTGAGTTCAATCCAAAGCACCTGCATTAAGGGTGATCAACCTATTACTTATTGTAGCGAAGATTCGTTACAAGGTGTCCGCAATTTCTTCAATTTCACTTTACAGTCCTCCAAAACTATTTTATGCACTTTTTTATCTGTTCTGGAATAACTGCCGAATTCGAACGACCAAAGTATACAAAGTGTCATCGCTGTTGGCCATACACATGTTTAATCTCAGGAAACCAACGTTCGAGGGCTGCTTTCGATTGAGCAGACTTTCTAAAACACTTATCAAGCCATTGCTTTACTTGAGCGTTAAACGAAATTCATTTTTATTTTTTTTAATAACACTAACGATACTAATCCAACTGTAACTTGTAAATTAACGGTCGCATTATCATAAAATTTTGAAACATCGTTTGAAGGTTGCTACTTTCTAAAAATCATATAAATTTTTTATTAGATGTGCGAAAGCCGAAAATAGTAACCTACTTTTTTAGTAAAATTACATGTTGATTACCTAATTCTCTAATCATTCAAATCATAAAAATAATGTCACTGCAAATACAACAAAAGCACATACAAAATCCCTAATATTGGTTATACAAATAAAATTCTTCTGGTAGTGCGGGTACTAAACCTTTTTCCGGTAAACATTCAGTACTTAAAAAGAAAATATTTGAAATCCAATTTTGTTCTCTCACATCGAAATACTATTCCCATATAATGTTAATTGATCTCTTCAACTATTGGAAAAAATTGTCTATGCAAATATTTGCTTTTGTGTCGAAAATATAAAATTTAAAACAAAAAATAACGAAAATATTCTTTTCCTATTTTCCAACTTCCACATTTATACTTGTTTTAGCTTTCCAGTATTTTTGGATAAAGCAAATATGGTAAAATCAATAGTAATCAAATTGGGAAAAGAAAAGTTTGTATGGTGTGTGTGTGTATGTGTGTACACGCCAGCAACAAGACATAAGGAAAGGAAACCTTGCCGTAATGATTTTCATCCAAACCATTTTTTGTTTTTGTTTACTTACATATATTTACGGTTCTCTACTTTGTTTTTCTACTATGGATAATAATTTTCCTCTCACATTATTCCCCATATTTTCCATGAATATTATTATTTTGCAGAGCACAACAAAAAAATTTGGTTAAAAAAAGTTTTCATATAAATAAAAACATGAAATGTTTTTCCCTACTTAGGTTTTTCCGTTACTTATTTTATTTTTTGTGTGTGTGCTTTTGTTTATATTTTTTATTGATGTTATTTTCATTGCCATGAATTTGATTTGTTTACTTTCATTTTTGCTGAAAATTAGGTAAAGTTTTCCTATCAGCGTATGTATGAAGATGAATTTGAAATGTATGTATGTATAATAAAAAAAACCGATAGACGAACCGAAAAGTACAAAATAAAGTTTTTCAAAGAAAGTCATTTGAATGCTATAAAGATTTATTTCGTTTTATAATAGTAATGGTAGAACTTGAGGAAACGTGAAACTTTCGGGGTCCATTTAGGAAAAAATAAATTACGTTTCGTTTCCGTTTTTTATTTGATTTGATTTTTTTTTGTACGGTTTGAATTGATAAGAAATTTTATTGGTTTTCCTAGTTCTTTGTGATTTTTTTATGGCTATTATTCTGTAAGGCGTGCTATATTTCAGTTTTATTGAACACAAGTCTAGAGTGATTTGGTTTTTATCGTAGGCGCAATACTTTCGACTGAATATGCAATAAAAATTTGGTCGATTTAGGTTTTGTAATTTCCGCTAATAAAACTGTTTGCTTTATTACAGAAATTGTTTTTGAAAAGAAGTTCACATCTGCTGATTAATTTAAAGCAATCTAATCAGCATATAATATTAAGTTGCCGGTCGCAGAAAAGTATTGAAAATTCAAACCATAAAAACGACTTGATTCATCATTACATCAGAGACTTTTGTCGAATTTCACTTAATAGATATTTTGCAAGCTATAATTGGCGCTTCTTCGCCCGGAGGTAACATGGTACTTGGCGTTTAACATCATGAATACTGGCCACGAACATTATAGAAATACAAACTAATAAGATATACAAAAATGATAAAAAATGCAGGTTGAAGTTACGCACACGCTCCAACGAGCAAAATGTTGCTAAAACCTAAATACCGCACCAAATATTCCTAAAAAAGTTAAATAATTTGATTACGAAAACCTTTACTGCACACTAGATCTTCCTCTCACGTATACGGTTCATAATACTTAACTAATCCCAGAAAAAGAAATTTCGTCGCTTAGAAAAAAGAGTGCTTGCCCTGTTACTCGGGGGCCCTATGTTCGATTCTTGGTGGTGACCAGTAAAAAAAAATTGCTACTGGGTGTTTTTAACGTGTCATAATGTTTTTTATATGTTTGTAGCCGTAGTAGGATAGTTACGGCTTTGTCCTTAATATTTAAAAAGTTTTGGCTCACTCATCTCCCTTTATTACTAAATATATGCACATACTAGTTTTTTAGCGGTATTTTTGGCGTTCGTACCCCGATGAGAATTTGTTTATTACAATCGTCAACGTCAACATAATCAAGAAACGACTAGGGAATTTAAAATTTGTTGCCTCATGAAATTAAAATTTATTTTAAAAAATGGCTTTTAAATAAAGTATAAAAAATTAATCTGAATATTTGATTAATTTAGTTGTTTTAGTGGCAAATAAAATATATTGAAATTTTATGTTCATGTTCACACTGTATTACAATATGGAACTCATTGCGGAAATTTTGCCGAAAGACTTTTTGTGGAAAGACTGAATCGTTATGTTTTGTTTAAAGTTATATGTCAGCGTTTCATAGCAGATATATGTAATGCGTAGCAGATATATGTAATGTCTTATATGTCAAAGATAAAACTACGACTATAAGCAATGTCTTCCGACCGGCATGACAAATCTGTGAGTCAAAATGATCAAATGCTCTGTTATGAAGTGTACATAATTTCAATAATCTAAATTTATCAACGCAATTCAAATTTATCATGTTAAGCGGTTACACAAACAAAATAAAATAAAGAAAGGTCAAATTTGTGTGACCTTACTTAATCAGCCTTCGTACATACTAATAAATTCGGCCGAAAATATTAATCAATTTTCACGGAATAAAATTATTTAATCAACTTTACGTTGACTTTTTTCTCTGAGCGTCGGTTTTGTTTTTGTATGAAAAGCGAGAAGCGCGAGATGAGCAAACCGGAAAAATATAGTATTGAGCATCTTGTTTGGATTAGTAGGCGAGACATATTTTGGTACCTACCATCGCAAATTTGACAAATAGAATGCACATATACAAGAGAGGAAAAAACACAATACATATTCTATTAAAAAAATCTCAATGTGGACCACTTTTCTCCCCTAGTTTTATTTCTGTGATTTATTTTACAATTTATAAATTAATAATTTTAGAGATAAAACTAGTATAGCAAATTCCTAATTTATAATAAATATATCGGACCTACGATTCTAAGTACAATTAAACATTATTACTAAAACTCAAAGTGTGTACTATTTATTAAAATAAAAATGAATAACTTATAGAAAAATTAAATCATAAATTCAACTGCACAATATCGACAAACTCAAGTATACAAATTTATATTACACTAATTTTATAATTAACAATAATGGAGTTATCAATAAATCGTAAAAAAATCGTAATATTCAGACTAGCATTAATTCGGACTTTTTGGAAAATCATAATAATTGTTTGTTGCAAAAATTGTGGGTTGTAATTGACTAAAAATTTTCGTTACGCTACTCAAAAAGTTAACTATACGAGTGCCGCTAATTATAGAGAAAGCTTTTAACACTTTCAAAACATAAAGGTATCGAAGGGGCAAAATTTTTAATTTAACAAACAACGAAAATAATGGCGCAGTTTTTGGCAGGAAGTTAATGATTGTCAAAACTACTTTCTGAACTGAGATCAAAAGCTTAATACACATTTGGTAAGCAAATATCACCCGTGCATCTCCGTATTGAAAATGTGAATCAACTAGAGCGTAGTACAGGTACTTCATAAATTCCGGACTAAAAATATTTCTCAAATAGTAAAATGACCGTAATGCCATCCTCAGCTTACTCATTAAATTATACACATGCTTTTTGAAATTTAGTGGCGAGTCTAAGTGTAACTCCAGATGTTTAAAAGAGTACAAGATAATGAATGATAAATGAGAGTTGAATGGGGATCATGAACTGTACCACCTATGTAAATGTTCATTAGTTTCAGAACGATACTGAGCCAAACAATTTTTTTTTCCAACCAAAACAATGTCTTGATTACTAGCATGATTAACAAATTCCATATCAGGGCAACTACACAAATCAATGCTAAAAATTGAATTGGAATATATTAAAAATAACAATGGCCTTGATCCTTGTGGAACTCCGATATTGATCGTTTCCTCATTGCTGAAGATTGTTTACGATTATGAAGGTATAATTTAAACCAATTTAGTGCAACACCTCTCACACGAATATTATTTAATTTTGTGATTAACAGTATCGAGTGTTTTGGAAATATCTATGAAAAGAGCAGAAGCTTTCATATTATCATTCAAAAATTGATGTAGACGCGACGAGAAAGAGACATGCTATTTCAGTAGAAAAGTAGTTTATAAAACCATACTGTCGTCTATATCTATTTATGAAGGGTACATTATGATATGACGTTTACGTGGCAGGGCCTGTTGAGGTGCTAGACTTGTTGCAATCATGAAATTGCAACTATAGGCTTTAATACTTGTTAGTTTTTTTTTGTAAGAAATTTTTGATCAAACAATATTTTCGTCGTGTACTAATTATTTTGCAGTAAGAAATTAGATTTTTTTAAAAGTACATATTGGTACGTCATTTAAAACAAAAACAATTAAGAACAAATCTCGACCAAGTTCAGTTTTCCAGATATAAACGGAAATAACGATCGGGATGAAACTTCATCTTAAGCCTTTACCGTAAATTAGGAGGTAATATTTGGCCGAAATCGATTCACCGGAAGTGAAAGGTTTCATAGATACTTGATTAAATTTGCAATCAAATTAATTTAAGCAAAAATGGCAATTTTTGGTAAAAACTGCTTTTCAATAAAAAATCGGTCCCTGTACAGCACTTACGGGATTAAACTGCATACTTTCCACAAATGAGGCTTCTATGGCGGTTTTTCGTGTTTCGCAAAATTTTTTAAAAATAAATAGGATTTACGAAAAAACTTAAAACAGAAAAATTATAAATTGATTTTCAAACAAAATTAGTTTAGATCATTTTTGAAGAAAAAGACTTTTGGTAAACAAAAACTTTTCATCAAAATTCGGCAGATCTCTGCAGTGCAGACGGACTGACTATTCTGAATAAATCCAAAAGTAAATTATCAACACACTGGATTTCAGTAAATATAATCCTTCTTAGAAATATAGATTGTCCAAAATTAAGGAATGAATAATCAGCCTCTAAAGTATTTACAATGCACAAAATTCCGTGATTTATTGCACATTAAATTATTTCAACTCTAATATTGGTATACTCACCAGTACTGTCTTTATAAATATGCTGTATCTGCACCATTTCTCATTAAATTAACATAAATAAAAAAATGTAATTAATTAATTGAAAAGAAATAAAAAACTATTAATTATACTTATTTATAATAAGTTTTTACGTTTTTATTCAATATATCAATAATTCACTTAATTTAACTGTTTGGTTCTATATTTTATTTCCAATCATCATTTTCTTGTTTATTTAATCATATTTTGTATTGTTTGTTTTATTATTAATTTACATTTTTGTTATTTGTATTTATATGTACGAGATATATAAATAAATACATTATTATTTATTATTATTATTACTATTATTAATTATTTTTTTTATAATATATCATTTTTGTTATTTATTATACATTTTATTTTTTGATTATTGTTAATTAATTAAATTTATTATATTTTTGTTTTGTTTGTTACATGTATGTGTTTGATTTGGCTGATCCCAATAATTATTTTTTATATATCGACAATATGTTTAACATGAACAGGGGGTATCAACTGGGTTCGGAAATTACATAATACTATATATTTACTTATTATACAAGACTTAATGTCTCTAGATTTTGCGAGGCATTTTCTTATTATATTACATTTTTATATTAATATTGGTGTCCTAAATTTGGCCTTATCTATATGAATGATGTGTATATAAATCTAAGCCATTGATAGCCAATGTTCATGTTACATCAAATTGTATACTGTACTATTTAAATATATCCAGGTAGTCGATTAGAAAACCCAAATTATTTGGTGTAATTTAAGAAACGTCTATTAATTCAGATGTAGAATAATCAATAATGATTGTAATAATATATTTTAATAATAATAACTAATAATATAAGTCTTAATTATATGGTTTGTTTTGTTAAAAATAAATTTGTATGACATTAAATGCTCGATATCACATATACTTAAAATACAAAAATGGTTATAAGTTTATAACTTTTCTAGTTCAAACTAAACCTTTTCAAATTTCATGTTGAAACAAAATTTATTTTAAAACCTCAACTGTAGGTTGAATGTAAAAATAAATATATAGACGCAAATTCTATTAATACCATATGCAGGTCCAATTACATACTATGTACTTGTTTTATTCAAACTCTGGTTTGAAAGATATGTTACAAATTATCCGCACAACAGTGTCAATTAAACGTAATCTTCTGAATTTATATTTTCCATTCTTCTATTATTTGAAAGGCAGGTCAGGTCGTTCATGCTTTGATTAAATTAATCCATTTTATAAAACTGGATAGTTCGATACGAGGGGGTTGTAGTATGCTTTGGTACACAAGACATTAAACCCGAATTAAGTCTTGACAGTATAAAATATTGAGAAAAGATTATGCCGAAGGGATAACATTTTTGAAAAAAATAAAACAATTTATAACTGCAAATTCGGAATTACAAAAATATAATATATGTTTCTCTATCGAACATATACATTACACTGGCGTTATATCCCAAAGAGGGATTTGGCCTTTTCATTTCTGGGATTAAAAATATTTAATTAATAATTAATGTTATACAGTTTTTTATTGGTTTTAGGGGTCTTGATATTAATAAAATAATTAAATACGGAGCTTACGATGTTATTCTACATCATTATCAATACTAATGATAATTTTTTATAAACAATTTTTCCTTACAAAATATATAACTCCTATACAGTAAATTTGATATTAATACAAAGTGAATAGAAAAAGTAGATTTAAAAAATGTGTAAGATATGGGCTTAATTAAAACAACTAAATAAAATAAAGGAGACAAAAAACCAATTAGACAAAACAGTTATATGCATTTCCAATATAAGCACAATCATTATTAATGTTTATTGAATTATTACTAGATTTGTGAAAAACATAAAGAACACTAAAAAAGCGATTAGTTTAAGTTTCATTAGCAAAATATCTATTCAAAATCTGTTATAACTGATATTATAAAAACTTAATATCAAAATCATCTATAGGTTAAAAAAAATTGCTTCAAAACTTCTTTTGTCAGAAATTTGTATTTCGTTAGTTTGTATGTTTCGTTCTTTTTTATGTTTCTCCAATTTTTTCTAATAATATTCAAAATAAAAAAAAATATATTTTGGAACAACTTTATATCACATCTCTAGTACTACTTCGACAAACGTTAATAATGAATTCTCTTATATAGGAAAAATTATAATTATTTATTATTTTGCCTAACTGGTTTTTGTCTCCTTTATTTTATTAAATTTTCTAAATTTGTTATATTTAATAATTAAATTTTTTTAATTATATTCATATTTTATGCATCTCTCTCTCTCTCTCTCTCTCTCTCTCTCTGGCACTATAACCCATCAAGGGATTTGGCCGCCTCAAATGAAGTTTTATAATCATATTTTCATTTCGGATAATGAGTGATTAATTCATTGAGCCGTGACATTTTTTCTTGTCTCCACTAGGAATCGAACCCGGGACCTCCGGTCGCTGGAGCAAGCATGCTGACCACTTTGCCACCGGGGCGACATTTTATACATGCTGTTCTAAAAAAATTCATTAGCTTTAATAATGACGTCGAATAGACATCGAAAGCTCAGTGTTTAATTATTTTAATAATAAAAGAGAGCCCTAAAACCAATAAAAAGTTCAATTATAATTATTGGCACGATATGCAATTTTTAATTAAGTAAATAATATTTTAATCGGGTTAATGATTGATGCTTTAATTTAGTTCTAGCCAGGTACTAGGGCTGCTTAATGAAGTATATGATGGATTACTTACAGGCCCTGAACAAATCAAGTCTGCGTACACAAAGCTGTACATTAAAAATTAATAAAAAGTGTATGTAATCCATTATAGTTCAGTATATTTTTACACTTTTTGAACTTGATCTCACCGATTTCAATTTGGTTGCTTTTATCGCGTTCCTTGTATTTTATTTCCTTTGTATCTATGTATTTGTTTTAGTTTGAATAACGGATAATTGAAAAAAAAAAATTAAATCACAGACCTTCATGATTTTAAGCTTGTTTGAAACGTTACCATCAATAAAATAATTATAATGAAAAAAATTAGTAACTGTGAACTGTTTCTTGAGATGCGCGAATTAATTATTAAATAAGGAAATTAAAACAAATCTCTTTGAAACATTGCCGAACTAATAAACAAATAAAAACCACCATTCAAAGGGTGGTTCAAAGTTAGAATAAAACGGGATCGCTTCTCTCTAATCCTCGATCAGGGCGCCCAGAGAAGCTATGGATTCGCGAGCAGTGTGAAGTGGTGAAAATAATAAAGATGAATTTAAAAGAGAGCGCTCGAACAATCATGTCAATAGTTGCTAAAAACTACCAAAAAACAATAACAACCCAACCAGTTCGCAATTTATTGCATAAGCATGGATTAAGAGCTCGTGTTCTAAGAAAAAAAAAATGCAAAGAAGCAAATCGATAGAAGTGTTTACAATTCGCTAAAAGGTATGTGAACCAACCTTCACAGTTTTGGAACAAGACTATATTTACTGATGAATCAAAATTTAATATTTTTACTTCAGATGGAAATGTGAAAGTATGGCGGAAGAGGAATAACATAATCCCGATGAAATTAAAAACTTTACGCTGTGGAGGTAATGTGATGATATGGAAACGTGTGTCATTTAGTTTATAAAATGATGTACTTAAACATTTTAAAAAACAATTTAATAGATAGTGGGCCGATTTTGGGAGAGAATCGGAATCCGTTTTTCAACCGGACAATGATCCGAATGATACGGCTTATGTGTTAAAAGAATGGCTTTTATATAACGTGCGAAAACAATTACATACACCCTCTCAATCACCGGATCTTAACCCGATCGAATGGGGAAGTGCGAAAAATTTTAGAAGAATGGACCAAAATATCACAAGTGATTTCAAACCTAGTTTGATCAATGAAAAGGAGGCTTGAGGCCATTATTCGAGGTAAAGGGAATCCGACGAAATATTAATGTGACATATATTTTATTGAATTTCTAATATTATTTCATATGTACACAGACTTTTGTTGCAATTGCAATGTAGTTCAAAGATAAAAAAATATATTTTTTCTAATTTAATGAATTTTAGATTAATTTTTGTTTGAATGGTTTTAATTAAGAATAATTATTATTTTTGATAAAAAAAAAATGAGATTCGATATTTGATTACATAGACTTTTTATTGATTTTTAATACACAGACAAGGGTGTACGCAGACTAATTTTGTTCACTGTATGTGGTTCAATCATAGTTAGATTTCTAAAATGACTCAGCCATCTTTGAAATCTCACTTTGTCGTGAAATGAGTTATATTTGAAGATTCGCGGAGTTTATAACAATATTTATTTGTCGTGTAAGCGAGTTATAATTACAGGTTCAAGCCTTAGCAAGAATATCCATGCCTGTAGTTTCAGGTCACAATATATATGCTATATGGAAGAGATATTATGCTTCTTAAAATTGCAAATCATGTCTGAAGTCCCACTTTCTCATAAAATGACTTATATTTGAGAATTGATGAAGTTCGTTTTGTTCATTAGTCCTATGAGTGAGATATATTTTTAATTTCAAGCCTTAAAAGAGAATTTGGATAGAAAGTTAAGCGTACAATTTATGGAAAATTACGGTTAGGTTTCTTAAAAATCATCTCTATAAATTTAATTAGTTTAAGATTGCATTCGTTTTATTCGAATTGTGAAAGGATATGTTTGTATAAGATTAAAATATAAACTTTGATGTGAAATATTTCCTGGCTATTCTGTATGGGAGCCTTGAATTGTAAAATATATTGATCTTGAAGGGAAAATGTACAACGCGGGCTACGCGAATTTTCAATTACAGATCATTTCACGAGAAAGAAAGATTTTAAACATAGTTGGGGATTTTCAAAAAACTAGCTATGATACCACATATAGTTTGAATTGAAATTTCCAATGGATGTTCTCTACTCAGACTCGAACCCTTGAAATGTAGTCCGCTGGCACGGCCAAAGAAGAACGTGATGTAACGAACGAGTTTTTTTTTTTAAATTCAAACTACGTTTTCTTTAGAATAACTGCCCGAACCACATTGGGTGATTGAACATCAAAGTACTAATTATTTTGATTTACTTGAAATAGTATTTCTCATACACGCGTGTCGTAGTATTTATTATCATTTCTCTTAAGCTTTGTATATATAAGTGTTATGCACTTTCTTTATATGCTGATGATTACTTATAACAAATAACCATAATTTTCCCATACCTAGATAACCGATTAGGTTAAGTTAAATCTTGTTTAAAATATCGATTATATCAGTATCCCTACATTCAACCGAAATGAAACCACTGTTTACCAAACTAAGCAATAAAAAAACAAAATTTGGTAATCCTGGATACTAGAGTCGTGCATCTAGCATTTTCGGATACACAAATCAAAATCAAGCAAGGCAGGAAATTACAAATAATGATACTTTTGGCGTTGGAAAGCTAACTAACTATTGTTTTATTATATTAAGCCAAGTCCTCAGTTCAATTTCACGTGAAATCTTTACACGATTTTACCAAAGTGAAATTTGAAATGAAAATTTTTGTTCTATTTTCATTTTGTAGTGCTCCATTCCCTACCAAAAAAACAAGTGTGTTCAATTATCAAAGGTGGCATGCATAAACTCTTCAAATTATTTTCGTGCGAAAACAATGGCTCGTTAAATTATTTTAACATGAAATTTTGACACGTGCCGTGGTTACAAAAAAAAAATATTTATAATTGTATTATAATCTAGAAATCTATAAATTTTAAATAAAATCAATTTAATTTAATTTATTTACGTAAAAAACTTATGAAAAGGAAAACAATAATTTTTTTAAATGTTTAAAAGCCATTCTTATATAAGACGATGATGTTACGAATTTTATGGGTGAAAAGGACACGGATAATAAACTGCTTCTTTTCATGTTTACAGCGTTTAGAAAATGTGATGTGATGGTTTTTAGAATAACAAATTCAACTATGTACATTATGGGCCTATTTTTTAATTCAACCTGAGCAAGTAGGCTTGCCATGGGTATTGGTACACCGAGTACAGGTTGTGCAGTGCCAAATGATCCAGTGTGCATAGAGTAATAAATTCTTCTTTATTTTGCATATTCTTCGAATACTGGCATTCTGGTCAGAATAAAATTTGAAGAACCGAGTATGCGCGGTGTAAGCACAATTCACAAATAAAAACACAGTGTGCGGAGTAAAATTACTCATGTTGAATAAAAAAACACAGTGTTTTTGACAGCGCATTGCTTGCTCATAATCATAATGATTATTTAAAGCGTCTTTCGAACAGTGGAAGTCGAACACATAGGCATAATTTTTTTATTCTTTCTATACTCTGTTTGGTGGTGTTCTAGCTGGATTGGTTGATTTTTTCATTCTTTCTATACTCTGTTCGGTGGTGTTCCAGCTGGATTAAATTTGACTGTGTAGTAAATGTGGCTGGAACCCGCAATGAAATGTTTTGCAAGAAGAGGGGTGAATCTATATTTCCGAGTAGAACATTTTCTAACATACACATAGTTTTCTACGATTAGTCAGGGCTGTCGTGGTACGATATACTATTATCGTCTATAATGAGCGTACCGGGAGACCATACGGAAACAGCAAACTCAAACTGAGATCGAACATATATGAAATGAACTATGACTAAACATTTAATGTCGTTTATTTCTCAAGACAACCGTTTAATAAACCCCAGCATAGTGTTAGCTTTTGCTATTATTGGGCGCTTTCAGAATACCCAACAGTTGAGAACATGTTGAGTAAAATCACGGCCAGCGTAATAAAAATGTTTAGTGTTAGTTTAGTGTTTAGTTTAGATTTCACTGATCATAACACCTAAAAGAGCCCATTGCGTCGACATGCATATTAAATTTGATAGTTTCAAGAAATAGACTAGGCCCCGAATTTCGGCTGTTCTTTTTAGATATGTCCTTTTAGATACTTAAGTTGTAATGGTTTCTTCCTTCGATATTCCTCTTTCGGGTTGATTTGTTATTCGCGATAATGAAGAAGAGTTTTTCGGTTTGTGGGGAAATGTGTTGAATGATTTAGCTTGATTTCGCCGTGCTCTTAATTAAAATTTCACTCTGGGTTATTCAAACAGATTATAACTCATAAATATAATTCGCCTAGCGAACGATTTCACGAGAAATGCGAATTTTAAACATAGTTAAGGTTCTTCAGAAAGTTAGCTACGGTCAAACAAACTTTGACCTAGAGCTATGCTTGAATATTCTCTAATATATCGTCTGCTAACACGACAACTACTAGCGGCGTATTCTGTTTTGCGTTCCTTCATGATTTTGACAATAATGAGATTTTATGACAAAATGCCAATAATGCGGTTTTTGTATTTTTACGCTTCCTCTAACAATTTATCGATAAATAAGTTTTTTTTGTTCAAATTTCTACTAAAATGTCGATAATGAGTGACAATATTTTTATTTCATTATTTGTTATATTAATTGTATACTAATTGAAGATTTTACATAATATTAAAACGAATTATAGTCAACTATGAATATAAAAATTAGTTTTTTGAGAAATTGATCACATTTGGCCCCAGTTTTAAAATATTTCGTCAGATGTCAGTCACTTTTCGTTTTCACGAGATACATTTTGATTTCACTCAGTGTTTCCTCATTCCACCGATGCTATGGAAAAGTTATTAGTTTATTATGTTGGGTTGGGATACAATTATATATAGTATGTAATTAATTAAACAAACTTTATTAGTGCATTCTGTATTGGAAAACTCAAAGCAGTCAGTTTGTGTTCGTTTACAAGAACTTGGCATTTCAACGACTTCAACGTGGCAGGTTTTGTATCGGGATCTGCATCCATATAGAATTCAACTGACCAAGGAACTTAAGGTATACGACCACAGACAACACTGCGGGATCGCTGATTGGACTCTTGAGCAGTTGGAAGTTGGTGTGGAGTTGGTTCATAAACCCGGATATGTGAACAAGCAAAATTTTCGAATTTGGTGCGATCCCAAGAAAGTTAATGTTTTGTGGAATCATCGGTCTAACTTTTTCCAAATTGAAACAGGTATTGCCATAACCGTCAACTACTTGTACTCATAGTGCATCCCACGTTGTACGGTTATCTCGCGCGGTGTCACCGTGAACTGGCCACCAAGGTCGCGAGATTTAACACCTTTAGACTTGTTTCTTTGGGGCTATCTTAAATCGCAAGTCTATGCGAATAAACGGCCAAAAATTGATGCCCTCAAAGTCAACATAACGAACGCCATCCAGCAAAATCAGCCAGATGTATGCTACTGTCGAAAATTTGACCTCCATTTGAATACTCACCAAACAAAGCCTAATCCAAAAATTTAGTGGATATCTCACACAAAACTTGTTTTATTTACATTTAAAAACTGAGCATCCTATTGAAAGATCCTTTACATTATCATTATTTTGATTTTTTTCAATATAATCAAAATAATTAGTGACATAATATCAAGCTGCTGAACTAAAAATAAAAAGCAAAACAAAATAATCGAATTAAAAATAAAGACTAAAATTAAGTTCAGAATGGATGATACCCTAAACGCGGATAAATGCGGATAGTGGGAGTTAGACCTGCTTAGTACAACATAGTAAAATACGGTTAAGAAACGTCAATCAAAAGAAAAGAATGACAAATAGAAGTCACAACATTGAAACAAAATAAAAATCGAATGAAATAAATTTGGATAATTATCAAAATGTCAAAGTAGCTATTTGTTAATCTACCTCAGCATTCTAGTAAAAGGTTCCTTTTACCATAAACGGTCTTGTGACGCTAGAACCCAATAGGATACTATTTTTCCTTGAAGAAATACAAATTTACATTCGAATTTATCTTTTCGAGCGAGCTTTGGTGATAGATATCACCACATATTAATTAAACAAAACAATATTTCCGATAGTTCAGCATTTACTAAATATCTGTTGGTTGATGAACTAAAGGCGATACGATAAATCCGCCCCGGTGACAAAGTGGTTCATTATCGGAAATGAATATATGATTATGAAACCTCATTTGAGCCGGCCAAACCCCTGATGGGATGTAGTGCCAGAGAGAGGGAGAGAGATAGAGAGATCCGATAAATCTCCGTTCAACTCCTACACCCAGAAAAAAAATATGATAAATACATGCATTTACCATATTATGATAATACTAAATTATTGTTATTATTAATTGTGTGTTAAATACAATTATTTATAGCATTGATTTTATCATACAATGATATTCTTGATCATCTTCTTCATCGTACTTTTTTTTTCGCAAGTGATCATCATGGTTTTGATGAAGAAGATGATCAAGAATATCATATTATGATAAAATCAATAATTTAAATAATTGTACATATTTAACACACAATGATAATACTATATAATAACAATAATTTAGTATTATCATAATATGGTAAATGCAATCATGTATTTACCATATTTTTTTCTGAGTGTACAACTTTTTATTTGAGAACATCATGATAAGGAGGTTAACTTACTTATACGCAGGATGACCAGAGTCCTAGCATAAACAGCATCCATAACAAACGGTCAAGAAATTATTTTAACCAGCTTTTGATAAAACTTAGCATATAACTTCCATTCTTCATGATATCGATTACTCGTATATGGTCTCTAAAGTTCAATTCAGTATAGAAGTCACACATGATTCTCTGATCGCGAATGGAGATTGCTCTGACGACAAGATAATTGTTTACAAAATAGCCTAAAAAATCACGTATACGTTACGCTCAAGGTCATTTTTGCTCAACACATGATCAAGTTGTTTAAAGACAGACTGCAGTAGATTAGTGTGAGTATGAGTTTTGATATTCCTAAAAAAAATTGTCATCGGCCTAGACAGAAATAGCAGAGATTATTCACTCTTTCAACATCATAGATAGATATAGGATGAAAAATATTATACCTATAGAGACTACGGTACTTCCGATTTGCCTGACATACTGCGCTCGTGATATTTGCATTCCTACAGATAGCGGTCAACTCACAGTAGAAATTGAGCAGAGGAGCAATCGAAACATTATTATTACTATTTACTAAACTCTCACATTTTATGGTTCCATTCTATTCTTTATAGTCTTTGATGTAAATTCCACTAAATTTGTGGTCCACACTGTGGCTTTCCACTAAATTTGTGGTTGTCACTGGCTTTAAAAAAATCCATTTTGAAATTTATAAAACAGAGGTATGCAACAAAAGTACAATGAACCAATACAACGCTTTCAAACAGTTTAAGAATAAACGACGATGTATAGATGATCTATAATTGCCGATATCTGATTTATTACTTGTTTATAGATTGGAACTAGGGAGTGCAATACCGGGATCCCGGGATCTCGGATCCCGGGATCCCGGATGAATATTGTTTGGTATCCATACCGGTATTACAAAGTTCTAATACCGGTATTTCGATATTGAACATTAATTTATTAGTACATGTATGCACAAGAGAGAATTTCGAATAAAAATTTCAATTTTTCTCTTTTTTTTTTTGGAAAAAGAACTGCTTACAATTTCGCTCGCTTATATTGTCTAGTCTAAGCACTTTTTATTGCTTTAAAGGATCGAATAAAGGAAAGGTGGAGTGAACTATCTGGAGTTCTTCAGTTCTTACATCATGCATTCGAAGACCAAGGTACTTCAACTGAGGTTTTAAATAACGCACATTTTAATTTTCCGAAGCCAACAAAGCACGCTTTTACAAAATCGCTAATAAAAATTTGTAAAAGAATACAATTATTTAACCAGCATGAAGCACAAGAGAGTAGTGCTTTTACTTCGGATAGCGATGAAGGAGAGGTTTTAGAGGATCGAGAAAAAGAATGCGAAAGCAGGACAATGAAACAAATGCTGGATGAAGCTATTTCAAAAAAAGTGAACTACACCATGTCTGGAAAAAAATCTAAAACCATTCACGATAATATTTAACTTTTAAAAAGGGAAATGACTCTATTCGAAGACGAAGGTACTAGGGGAATATATCTTCAGAAACTTTATGATCTTCTCCTTACCATACGCCCGACAAGCGTAGAATCAGAGAGAGTATTTTTGACAGCGGGGCACCTGTGCGCACCAAAGTTCGTTCAAATTTAAAAGATGAAAGCCTTAATGCACTAGTTTTTTTAAGAGGATATTTCCAGTCCTAGAAAGAATATTAAATTAAGAGAAAAAAAAATTGAGAAAACATAAATGTGATTTATGCGTTCGGTATTGGCTATATTAAGTTTTAGTTGTTTTTATTTATGTTAACAATAAATTGAATTATTTATGTCTTTCAGTTAAAAAAAAAAATATGTTTTCTTTTTAAATAAATGAAGGTTGAAATATTCGGTATTGAATACCGGGATCCCGGTATTCGATATGTCAATTTCGAAATACCGGTATTGATATTTTCCTCCGATATTGCACTCCTTAATTGGAACTATAAAAGAATCCTTCCAAATCGATGGAAAATGCGTAAACTGAACGACTTTTGAAAAAGAGTCGTGGTTGATTGATTCCGAGAGAGCCTGTGCAATTTTTACCAAAATTGGCAAATTGGTTAGTTGTAATTTTTAGAAGAATTGTCCTTTAACTAAACGTTAATTCTTCGTTAGGTGTGGGTCAATAATTGATTTTAATTGCCCGGCTTTCTTCCCATTGACTATCTGACTATCTATCTGTCACATTATTGGCTCATTTATTATCAGGAATAATATTCAATACATAACCACATAATATTCAATACATAATCATGTGGATAATTTTAAAAAGTCTGATTTGTTTCCTTTATCGAAGTCCGCCGCCGCTGAGCAAATATTAACTTTGAACATAACGCTTAGCTAGTATTTCGATAACATTAATCGCTCCGACAAAACTATCGAACCACTTACAGCATTTGACCTGCTCGCTAAACACGCTGACAAAACATACCAAATTTCATATCACGTCCCGGCAACCTCTTTATCTTTTAGATTTATTTTTAAAAAATCTCGCCTATTGGTTTGTTGGGCATCAATTCCGCAAGGATTGGTCACTTGGGTGGGACGATAATTCAGTATAGTTTGATCAGTAGACGGTTAGTAACTTAGTGACCTCTAGATTTAAACATTAGAAGTAGTTTTATAGTAGATTAGTTTTATACCAGCTTAGTCTGGAACAGATCCGAATGCTCGTGCTGGAATATTCAACGCGGTATATAAATACTGACATGATGAACACAATGAGTTAGTTCTACGATAGCCATTCGTCATGAACAGTGCGATAAATTATTAGTGATATTTAAAGGGAAATGAATCGTGTGATGTATTATAAATAGTGGGAAGAATTAATGAATGAATTAATGAATAATAGTGAAAATTATTGTTGTTGAGTATTCCGCAAGCGGTATAAATCGCGAGAATTTTTCCAAATTTATAATTGTATTCACAATCCAGTGATGCAAACCGGGTTTGACAGGGCAAACTCGTAACAACCATCCACAAAAACTGATTTGTTGAATTATAGGTCCTTCCGATCAAGATTAGTATCAACTAGGTTTTTACTATCCCTGCGGATACAATTTCCCGTTTTACTTATTTCACTGAAAGTAATGGAATATATGGTTATTTGCATCTTACCTGCAAGCTGCCTTAAAACGAATTTGGCAAGATAAGAACCAGTTTTTATACATCAATAAAATAATTCGACAATTTATCCATGTTTTCTAAATAATATTCTTTTCGTTATAGATTCCATTGCATAAGAATTCTTTTTACCAGATCAGGATCTGGATCATTTTATCGATTCTATTAACCCGAAGGATTAACCATCAGCTCGCTTTTCAATTCTTTCAGAATTACCATGTTAATTTTTTTATTGGCCCGACAATAGGTATTGACAATAATGTTCAGTAATGGGCACAATCTCCATAACATTAGAAACACGTCTCTATAAATCTATCCCACAAAGGTTTTATTTGATCTAGAAAGTCATTAGGCTAACGTGCAAGATCAGTAATAAGACACATCATCACATGATGGCTCCAATATACATATTTGTTTAAAGCCAAACTTATACGACATGAGAAAATTTAGTTTATTTCGTTTTACATTTTGATAAACTTTAAAATGTACTAATATTAAATAATGCCATTTGTTCTTAATATGGCTTCGGCTTAAGGAGTATTTTCGAGGGAAAACAACATAAATTTTCAAGACAATTCACAAAAAAATCTATCAAATAGTTTGCTTGGCTTACTAAAATTTAGGCACTTTTGTTTTTATTAAGCTTATACATACTAAAGTCGACACTATACTGTTATTGTTCATGAACCTAAATATGTATGTATGTACAATTATGTTTTTATAGCTTTTTACGTCAAAAATAACGTAGTTCTCTTGTATGTAAATAAATGAAATACGCGTCAAAACCATTATGGAAAAAATTGCTGTTTTTTTAGTTTCTAACATGATATACTTTTGTTTTAAAAGTTAATCGAATTTAGTTATTTTAGCATTTGTTTTTTATAGTACCTATTATTAAACGGCATACGATACGTTTAAAAGAAAGCAAAACTAACATTTTATTTTACCAAATTTTGTCGCAAATTTTGCAAAAAAGAATCTTGTATTATTATTTACTACATTTTAACTACCTAATAAAGTTTTCTTTCAAAAATACTCCATGTTGAAATTTGCATATTCTAAATGCCATTCAAAATTTAAAAGATGGGCAGCAAATTATTGATCATCACAGTATAGCTCATGAAATAATATAATGTTTCAGGTTTACAAAGAAGTATTTACAAAATTTAAATCAATCGTACTACTTAAAATTTAAATTAATACTCTTAAAATTTAATTAAATAAACAGAGCTTTAAACAATTCTTTAGATTTGTTTCATATAAACTTATTCTAATTTTGATATAAAGTTTCCCCAGTTTTATAACTATCCTTAAATTTTATAAGAAATCACTTGAACTTAGTTTATACCGCCGCAATTTATCTCATACATGAATTGTGTACTCTTGCCGTTCTTGTTCCTTTTTTTCTTGATACCTTGATGGTAGATGAATTATGATTTTATTTTGTTTTATGAATTTTGGATTATTTGTAAAGAAAACTTTAATTAATCGAAATTAATCATCGCATAACCATAAAATTGATTAACTCAAATTAATTGAGGTGTTTATCCACACTTACCTAGCTAATAGTGAGGTCAACTCATCGCGTTCAATTTGTTGTATACTATTTTCCATAACACGTTGCACTTCTAAATCTAATGCACGATCTCTATCACATTCAGCTTCACTAAATTCCTTTGAATCCGAAAAACCATTCGGTGGTGAATGAAAACGCAAATCGTTTTCTAGTACAACCTCACTATCGGAACTGTAAATGAAAGATAAAATAGAAAAAGAAGAAAAAAATTTAGGCGTTCGAGCGGTTAGTAAAGGCCAGACGTCTGATAAATCAATGTGTGTAAAGAAAATCGTGTCGGCTTTTTTGTATTTGGTGTTTTTGTTATAGGATTTTGGTACCTGAACTACCTGTTGTTACTTCCGGGACGGAGAATATCCATTGATTGACTTTCTCTTGTTTTACTTAGCAATTGTTGCTGTTGTCGCAACCTAGGAGTTATATGACGCGGTGTATTCGTTCGTCGCTCATGTATTGGAGAATTTTCATTGTTCGATTCCGTACTCGAGTCGGGTCGAAATATATCACGTGAATTTTTCACTGGTATTCTATAGGTTGGTGCATTAGAAAACTCATTAATAGGGCTGGCACTCGTATCTGATTCAGAGTCGTTGCCATTATTTATACTATTACCACTAGTGTTAATTTTATTACCGTTATTCACTACTCCTCCTCCACTACCTCCTCCACTACCGTGATTATTTTTATGTTTATTTCGACTAACTATTCGCGTATCATAACAATTTTCACGTGTGCTTTTACTGGATTTGTGAGGAATTTGTGAACTACCTGCCACAATTGTCATGGATTTACTCAATGTCGAGTCATCTAACAGTAAATTAAAAATTGTACATTAAATTAGATATTAACAACTAGCCAATAACTTGATAATTATTACCATCTGTATTGTAATATCGTTGCTTGTGCCAACTCGATTTTCCTTTAACATGACCAAATCCAGCACTCGGTAGTACAGGATATGCGGTTGCGTTTAAATTGTCCGGCCCATCCGGATGCCCAAATGTTTTAAATTGTACAGTATAATCTAGCGTTGATGCAGTCACGGCTCGCGTTGGTGTTTTTGTATTTATTTGTTGTCCACCTGTAACAGTACGACCACCAGTCACACTAAACGTTGCATATGGTGATATTTCATACATTTCTAATTCATGAGAAATAAAATTTAAAATTTTTAATAGCTCTCCAATTATTGAATGAGCAAAACAAAATGTATTTGGGAGCTGAAACCGTGAAATATCGATTTGCGAACAAATTCATATTTTACCTGATTCATTCCCCTTATCCACCGTTTTCACAGGTGATGCAGTATATACTTGTTGATTCCTGCGATTATCCCGATCCTCCTTTATGTCATTTGTAATGACACGCGATTCATAACCTTCCGATACTGGTCCACACATCGTTCCTTTATAACGCATTACAGAGATGCTGTTAAAATAGAAAAGTGAAATTACTGACGTTCAAATGAATTTGTTTATTAATCGACTTACACCAAAACCCCTATAATCACCATAATAATGGCTACAATGATAAATGAGAAAAAACTGTCGGTTTCATCTAAGTCATCTGCACCATTATAAACCCGATTCTTATATAGAATAACTTCTGGTGGTGGAATAACCTCCCCATCAACATTAGTTGTTGCAAAATTGAATTGGGCCGTTGTTTTTCCAGCCTCGTTAGTGGCTGATACCTTTAGATCATACCACATCGCAGGCAAAAATTCACAAAACGTTATTTGATCATTATTTTCTTCTATTCGGGAAGTGTGCGACGAGACAACAGTCCATGTAAGCTCACCGAGCGGTCGATGTTCTATTGAAAAATGTGAAATACTGCAACCATTATCAATCCAACTAGAAAGTGTTAATTGAACACATGTATCATTTGTGTGTATGAACTCTTTGTCTTCAGGATTTTGGGGAGGTTTTCCTTTCGTATACACTAATATATTTTCACTCTGTTGACCCTCTCCTACTTTATTATGGGCCGAAACTTTAATATTATACTGAGTTCCACATTTTAGCTCCATTAAAGTGTAACTACTTTGATCAGAAGTGAGCTCGATTCGGTTCCAACTCTCGGTAGGCGAATGTATTCGATAGGCTAGTGTATATCCCTCTACTGGAGCCCCACCTATATCATCCGGACTTTCCCAACTCAATCGTATGCTATCCGCAGTAACATATTTCACTGTAACTTCTGGTGCAGATGGTGCTCTCATAGCGTATACCGTATATATGATTTCATCCTCGCCAAACAAATTTTTCGCAGAACAGGTATAATTACCGGACAAATTTAGCTCAAGCGAATGTATTTTTAAATTTCCTTCCGCCGTCACCTCGTAAAATGGGCTAAATGTTACTGGTCTATTACGTGTAAACCAACGAGCTCGTGGTGTTGGATTACCAATTGCAATACATTCTAAAATTAAAATTGTGCCAACACCTTTTCGTATGGTTTGCGAAAAAGATGCAATTCGGGCTGGAGCACGGGTGTTGGTCGATTGTGTTACCATCGGGGTGGGTTCACCTTCACCAATACCGGTCGAGGCAGATACCCAAAATTCATACATTTGATTTTCGATTAAATTTCGCGCCTCAAACATAACAGGCTTTCCAGATTCATCAACGCGAACGATATTTGCTAAATATGCAAAAAAAAATTACAATAGGGTTATGCAATAATTAAATTAGTTCATGTTATACCTACTTTTAGGTTGTCCTTTGCGGCCCATTTCACGGCTGTACACTGTGTAGTGGACGATCAATCCATTTTTATGAATCGGTGCTAACCATGAAACCAGTATTGAATCTCCTGTCAATGCAGACGCTTTAATATTCGCAGGTGCATCTGGCACGTCTTCTTCAGTCGCGCAATAAACGGGATTACTGGCAATTCCATCACCAGACGAAGTATACGCTAAAACACGCATTGAATAGTTGGTAGCTTTATACAGTGTATGTAGATAAGTCTCAATATTGGAAGTCCGTTTCACTTGACTAGATGATGAATATTCCACTGGAAAATTTAAAATAATATTTAGAGAAATTGACCGAAAGTTGCAATGTGTAACTGCTTACTTTCTTTTGCAAGCGGTCGATATAAAATTTTGTACCCTTGAATAATGCCGCCATGATACTGTAAAGGTGGTTCTTGCCACGAAATTTTTATGCTCTTCGACGATAATCCAGAACATGTTACATTTTGTGGAGGAGCTTCGGGAACACCTTCTAATGTCGTTCCAATGATTGGACTGCTAAATGGCCCTGCCCCAAAACCATTAAAAGCACGAACCGAAACAGCATATTTCGTAAATTTGCGCAAATGTGTTATAGTGGCTTTTGTTGTTGCCCATCCGTGTATTGTAATGGTTTTTGAGGATGTGTTCGATTTAATATAATTAATATTTTGTTTTTTCTCTGTACAATTTACGATATAGCCTAACAATTCACCGTTCCATGTTTCACGAAGTGGAACCTGCCAACTAACAACTATTTCACCCATTCCACCGGTTTGTACTTGAACATTATGTGGAGCATCCATCGGTGCTTCTTCTTGTGTTTTGATAACGAGTGGTTCCGTAAAGGAACTCTTTTCAATTTCATTTACTGCTAACATGCGCATGAGATAAGTAGTTGATGGATGAAGACCACCGACGACAGCTTGCTCCCGTAAATCACCATCGATATTTTTTACTCCGCTAATTGTAGGGAGAGTTAAGTTAACTGTGAGGGGACTATTCCAATCGCCAGTATTAGTGGAAACCACTTGTGAATGTGGTGATTTTATTGGTTGATATTGTACGAGGTAACTAAGTACGGGGGAGTTTCCATCAAACGGTCTTCGCCATGACAACTTTGCGGTTCTACTTCCAATTTCAATTATTTCGAGATTTGATGGAGCATCTGGTCGCTCTTGAACCGCCAGAAAAATTGTATGCTCACTTCTTCCAAACGGATTTTCGGCAATGCATTTATATTTTCCCGAATCATGCCTATCTGCCCTACTAATACTCAGTTGTGAATTTATACCCGATTCGCCTTTAACTTCAGCGATATTCATCCGATAATTATGTAGATCAATGCGCGCATTATTATGCGACCAAATAATGTTTATAGGATCATCTCCCATAGCTAGGCAGCTTAATACTACAGGATCACCTCGACGAGACGAGACATTCTTTAAGGCTTGTTCGAACCTAGCTGGTTCATTTACATTTACAAAAATAACTTTTTTAAGACCTGTTCCAATATTATTATTCGCTTGACACATGTAGTACCCTTCGTCCGAGGCGGTTGCAAAATCAACCATCATCGAATTGTTTCGTAGCTTTAATTGTTTAAAATCTTTTGCCATTTTTCCACTGCCACGATACCAAGAAATTTTTGGTTCGGGGTATCCATCAGCTTCGCAGTGCACTGCAATTTGATTACCTAACATAATCGCGGTATCCTTAGGTTCATAAGTCCATTGCGGTTGTACACGAACTAATAATTCTGCTGTGTGATTAACGGTTGCAGCCGAATTAGTCGCGAAACACGTATATTTCCCACTATGCCTAGCCGTTATCTCCTTAAAAATTAGTAAAGTAAAAAAATCATCTTTTTTATCAGTCACCTGCAGGCTTAGCGGAATCGGAGCACCATCTTTTTTCCAACTAAAATACACTGGCATATCACCTGAAGATACGGAACATGTTACTTGCGCGCGTCCACCTTCCGGTAAGTTTTTTGGAAAGTTAAACGATTCAATCACCGGCGGACTATTAACATTTAACGGTATATCACGGCGCGCCTCTTCTCCCGTTCGACTACGAACGATACATGTGTAAATTCCGGTATCATGATTTGAATCAACCTGTACTATTTTTAAAGAACCGCCCAACTGGATTGGATCGATTTTGTAGCGGTCATCTGTAAAATGCGAATAAAAATACATATAATGAAAAAATTATTTCTTTTATAAATTTCATTGGTGGCTTACTTGATATAATTTCTTGTCCTGATTTTTCCCAACGTATTGACTCAATGGGATGTCCGGAAAACGGACAATACATGACTAGTTCAAAACCGGCTATAGCTTTAACAGGTCCAGTTGCTCGAACATAGGGTGGGCCTATAAGTATATATAAAACATCTAGTCATCTACTGTATAGACAAATTTTAACAATTCCTATTCTCAGCTCTTGCTCGTTTTGCTGTTTCGAAAAGTTTCCTACATTTTAAACTAAAGTAAAATATTTAATTGAAATCTTTAACGATATAATTATAAGTAATTAATTTACGAGATAATTATCATGAAAATAAATTAATTTATATATTGGTGTTGTTGTTGTATTGCTTCCGCTTTTTCTTCGCGCATATATAGAGCATCGAGAAGATACAAGGAATTTATTTTCATTTTTACGGTATTTTAAAATACAAACAAGATTAATTTACATAATTTTCAAATAAATTTAAAGAAATTAAATTAAAGTATAATAAACATTGTTTCAAATTTATTCCAGAGTTTAATTCATATTTTATTTAAATTATGTAGATTTAGCAATAAAAAATTACTTTGCGTTGCTATTTACAGTTTTTATTTAATTATTCATTTAAAAAAAGTGCAGGATAATATTCTTAGGAACTTTGATTGAACTTGTAAATGCTCCAATCTGAAATTGTTTAATTTACGAGAGAAATTGTTTCTGTGCTAGGCAACAAGGTAATGTCTGGGCTTCCGTCATATGTTCACTGTTACTTAGAGAACAAACGAAATTGAAACCACAATGGAATATGTAATGTACATTCTTTAATCCTTCGTATTACTGGACAACACAGTTTGGTTCCACACACTGTAATTTGTCCGTATATGAGGTGAGCATACATAAATAATAAAAAAATGATCTCAATGCAGAATAGTTTTTACATTTTTAGACAATTTGCACGGCATTCAAGCATTCATTCATTTGGACAAATAATCTCGTCTAACATTTGTGGGTACCTTGGTTTTAGGCTAAGCGGAAGTGATTGAACCATTGGAATATTTATCTTTATACCAGTATGGATACCAGTGTGCTTTTAGATTTTTTTTAACCCGTAGCCACACAGTTTTAAATTGACAGCCGTGCTCAGAAACACACTTTTTTCAAGTATTTATGATTGCCATATGAAATTGAGCGTCATTTATATGTTTGGAAAGTGAAGATTGTCACATTTTCTCACAGCTTTTCCATAACAACTCTCGACGGTCATAGCGTCATTTGCTCATCACTACATTTTTCTCTTCTCAGAACAAGTGACGGCTATAGCCGTCATTTGCACGAACGTGGTAGGACGGCTATGGCCGTCATTTGTATCTGTAGGCGGAAATTGATTTTGAAATTAAAACAATTGATATGTTATCTGAAATATAACATATCAATTGTTTTATTCGATGTATTACTGAATAATTAACAAATAAATGCAGTAGTTCACTTCTAAAATATGCAGGACGGCTAGAGCCGTCATTTGCCTATTATCAAAAATCCGACGGCTATAGCCGTCATATGCGGCAACATGTTAAACTAAGATTTGTATGATCTTGGGAAATGCCTGTATATCCCATCGGTGATTTGTCGACTCCCTTGTATGTCAAATGCTAACACATTTATTTGAAAATAAACCATCTTTATAACCAGAATTGGTCTGATTATAAAATGCTGTAGAATAGCGAATTCTCTAGGAGCAGGAGCACCCATCGCATATTTAACAACAGTTTTACCTGTCAAAAACGGCTACCCGAATTAAGAAAAGCTGTATTAAGAAAAGTGAATTAGAAAAAGTGAAATCTGTATAAACAATTTCCCCTTTTTTTAACTCGAATTTTAAAAAAAATTCCTGAATTTAAAATAGTAATTTCAACAAAAAAACCTAAATTCAAAATGAATTAGAAAATGCACATTTTATTTCATTTTTTGTAAATTTATCTTAATTTATTTTCAAATTAATTTAAAATACATTTATTGTATTTCATGTTTGGCCCACTTTTCCTAATTCATTTTCAAAATGAATGGAAGATGATTATTTATATTAGCTGCATTATCTCAGATCATGTCTCATGAAACGACACAAAATTGTATAAAACTAATTCCATGGGGTTGGTATTATTGTTACAGAAGAAACAGTTCTAAATTACATTTATAAGGCACTCCCAGTCCCAGGTATATTTAAATTACAAATTATTAAACAAGTATTAAAAATTTACGAATTATATATTGAACATTGTAGCTATACTCTTTAATCTTCTATATTATGTTTTGACATAAGCATCGGAAAATGCAACATTTCATGTTGCATTTTGATTATTTATTTGTATCACTATGCGTATGTACTGCGAGATTCAAATACTGGTCGGGAATTATTTGAATATAACATTTAAATTAAATAATTAGTTTTTGCTAAATTTATGTTGTGACCAAATAAAATTATTAATAGTAGAATTGGTTCTCTTAAAAAAATACTTCGCCGTCGTTTCGAAATTTATTTCCCTAAAATATCAAAACTCCTCATTCTTGTGCAGTTAACGTCAACCATAGTTTTGTCATTAGTTTTCATATACATTTACTTTACTTCGAAAATAGCAAATGAGGTCTCAAATTTTTTTCGAAACAGTGAACATCGCAGTAAACCTTGCTGAATCATACTCAAATTGATAAAAACGAAGTGTACTAAAAATCAAATTTTGAATACAAAAAATTGCCTATTGACATATTTCGTTCTTTAGGATGAAGTTAAATATATAATTGAGGTATTAGTACATGATTATGAAGATTAGTCTTGAAATGACATAGACAATGCAAATATTCTACTGTCCTTAGATGGCAAATCACTTAATAATTAATGTGTTATCTTCGACATTAATTCTTTATACTTATGTAATATGCAATGTTTAGAGAAATAAGGAAAATTAAAAAAACTATTAAATAATTTTACACACACAAACAATATAAGTAAAGTTTAGTAAGCAAATTATACAAAATATTGGTACTCAAATTTATTAAAGAAAGAAACCGTTTGCACATTAAAGGGAGATTTAAGAATCGCTACTAAAAAAGAAATTTGTTTTCTCAGTACAAAACAGTCGTAAGTTTATATAGAACAAAAAATTGCAATTTGTTCTGGTTATGGAACACTTGCGGAGGAAAATCGTGGTCAAAGCATTGAAGCTCAAATGTTTCTTCGGGCTTGAAATCGAACAACAATCAAATGGATTGATTCGTGTGTATCAGCAGGCATATGAATAGAGGATATTCCACCGTTTTGGCAAGGCGGAATGCAATGCAGTGGCAACTTCACCAGATCGTGTTGAAGCGTATAGAGAAATCATTTTTATGTATCGTGAGATCGGTAGCTGACTGTATTTGACCATAACAACACAACCAGGCATCAGTTTGGCAATACCAGTCCACACTTCGAGAACCCAGCGGCAGCGCATGTTACATTCACATACATACATAAAACACATTATGAAATACATAAAGGGGGTAATTGACATGGGAAACATTAATATGATTTAAGAATTAAGGTGGATTTACATATCCGACGATTTTTCGGCGCAGCTGCTTGCCGCAGAAAATTCGGCGAACGCTATATTATCGATGATTTACATATCCGACGATTTTTTTTCACACATACATACATAAACAATATTTTGTACACAATGTCAAATCGTAGAAAAAATAAAAAAAAGATTTTTTTTTTGTCTATGTGTGCTGTGACGTCGCGCCGAAAAGATAAATTTTGTTCATGTCTTCGCCGTGCCGAAAATTCGGCGAAGAAGTTCTTTCTGATTGGTTGAATGTGTCACGTGATGTTCGGCGCAGAAAAATCGTCAGATATGTAAATCCACCTTTAAGTAAGGAAAGTTTTTTAAAAATTATATTTTATTAACATAGTTTCTTTGGCATTTTAAAAACTCGGCCGGTGCACTCAATTGTATAAGAGTATTGTTGTATTTTGGACAGCGAACAAGCATGCTTAGTGGATTGAAGGTTGAAAAAGTTAATAGAATTAAAGTTAATACGACAATATAAAAGTATGATACGCCAGCCTATATCCAAGTAGTAGAAACCTCGGTTTTAAAACTAAAAAGCTTGGGAAACGGTTTCAGACACGTTACAAAATCTTAACAGAAACCGGATTTTGGCGCGATTTTTAATACCAACTCATTTTACTTTTACTACTGAGAAACCAATAAATGCCAGATTTTCGAAACAGCTGTAAAGGAGTTGTAAAATTCGTATTAAAATTTCTTTTACGTTTTTTGAAGCGGTGACACACCTATTTTTATTGGTTTCAAAAACACCGTAACAAAAAAAAAAAAACCGAAAAAACCTTTTTAGTACGGTTTGTAAAAGACTAAAACACACAAGAAAATTAGAATAGTTTCAGTAACAAAACTACCCAATCAAAATCGGTTATTAACTGATTTTATAAAAGCTTAGAATCAAAATCGTGTATAAGTTAAAAAAAAAATAGTTGGTAATTGTTTAAAGCCAGATTGGTTTTTTCACTTCGAGGTGAGATTCCCAAAATACCAAGTGACTTGACTACTCTTATTAAAAGATGGCATCGTCCAAACTCCAAAAATTCAAATAAATTCTTTGTGTTTAAAAACAAAATAAATTCACATTGACTTAGCGAAATATTTTATTAGTTGTCAAATCGTTAAAAATTTCCGTGGTAAAAAATAGCTAAATTGAAGCAAATTCAATAAAACGTGATTTTAGTAATATTAAATGACAAATACGTTGCAATTGTTCAATAAAAAAATAGTTTACGTAGTTATTCAAAGTAACCTGACAATTTTGCGGTGTTTGGAAACCTTTTAAAAACTTTTGCCAGTGTCAAAAGGGTTTCATAAAATTAATCCAGAAACGTTTAACTTATTCGAAATTGAAGACATGATGGAACCGTCTCAAAAATACTAGTAACATACACTATTAAATTAAACCTCGCTTCTGGTTTATCTAAAACTTGGGTTTCAATTTGCTACTTGTGTAGTACTGGTATGGAGGATTGATATACTAGCTCACAGCGTATGAAGGAAAGATGTTGATGTCTTTCTCATGCTGCTTTTGAGATTAAAAAGTTCTGTCCAAAACTCACAACAAAGAGGCCATTTGGTAAATCCTTCGAATTGTGTACTCTACCACCTAATTTGACAATGCTGCTTATAGAGAACACCTTTTCTATAATATTTACAAAGGTATATAATCCATGCGTTACACCATTAGTTCACCACAAAAGTTTAAAACAAACCATGTAGAAATTAAATACTTAACCAGGAAGTGTTTATTAAAATATCGGAAGTTAAACAGGATGGCCTTAAATGCTTCGTCGTTTAACAACTTTGAAATAAAATATTTATTATGAACCAATGGTTCTTTAGTTATGTTATAACAATCTATCCTACTTACTAGAAGACCCGGTTCCTACTACATTATAAGTTATTCTCAATAATAAAGATTAAGTTATTCATACCGTAAATAAGTGATAAACCAAAGAATTTGAGACTATGTATGGAAATGTACCCGATAATCGTAAAGAATAATTATTTAACAAAATAATCATTTACTTCCTTTCTTTTTTGTACCATTTCGATTAAACGCTACTGCCAAAATAAATTGTTATTTTTAACCCATGTTCAATTCGACACTATTTATTCAGATCATCTCCTATCATTATAACACGTGCAGTCTATAAACATTTTCATCTTCCAACAAAGAGTGTTTATCCTTTTATCTAATTTCCACTGATCCTATGCGAATTTCAAAAACTCATAAATTCAAAGCTTATAAAATTCTATTACACTTCTACTGCCTGTACCTGAAAATTAATACGTATATACGAGTATTTTAGCAATATATTAAGTCCCAACAAAAAAGCACTGCTATAAGATATTTAGTTTTACAAATACAAAATTTGATTAAATAAAAAAGAAATAAAAGTTTTCATACCGTAAACGTTTAAACGTGCTGAATGTTCCATACTGCCAACTGTATTCGTTGCTATACATTTATATAATCCACCATCATCCGTACGTACATGTGATATATTCAAATGACTAATTACATCTCCTGAGATATCAACATATTGTCCAATGGCATAACGATGTAATGATGATACATCTATTATTGGTTGTGAATCTAATAACCATGTAAACTAGTTGTGTATCACATTTGGGCACGATATCATATTTTGTATGTGGTTTGGTTGGTGGTGTCGTATGTTAAAGTTGAGTTGGAGAGGTGAGCATGAAATGATAACAAAAAGACAACAAAAATATTATGTGAAAAGAACCAAAAAAAAAATTTTTTTATTGAAATTTAATGAATTTTCTTGTATGTGCAATATGAATACTATACGAATATGATGGTATCATATTGCCATAATTACATGAATATAAAAACAGCAGTCATCTCCCTGCTAGAGATACTAAAATGTATGTTTTGTTTTTATCAGATTGGACAAATATAAAGAATTTTTTGTTCGTACAGTAATGGAAATTAAACGCAAATTATTATGCCCAATTGTTTTGTTTTATAAATGAACAGGACTGAAGATAAATTTAAATAAATTCATTTTTCATATCTCGACATGTAATCAACAGGTGTTCCATGTACCAATGTTTTTTAATTGATGGATGAAATATATTTAAAATGACGTTTAAAGAGGCAGACGTGTGTGGACCCCAGCAGGGTGCGATAAATGGTTTAGTATATATTTTGCGGTGAAAATGCGCAATCGGTAAATGTGGAAATAAAAATTGTAAAAATCAGTATTACAGCTCTGAAATTTTTGAAATGGGAGTCCTATATTTGGGCTTTAATAATCCACGGGATTGTTGAAGGTAACTGGATTCCTCGTTCCTATCACTTCCCCTGATGAAGATTAAATAAAAGTACTAGATTTAGGATGAGAGGTTTGCAAACATTTCATGAACAAGAGGCCTTTTTACTACCGATTTTTAAACGTGTACACTAATTCAACCCACATTTACCGATTTCTCATTTTAACCGTAACATGCAGTCAATCAAAAAAGTATTGGACCATTTTCATTTTCTTAATATTTTTATTTAAAATAAAGTATATCGATATAATTTAATTAAATTGTTCATACTATATTTAAAAACGTATTGAGGTACACTATTAACTCAAAATTATTTCAAAATATTAGAAATCAAAAGGGACAAAGCAAAAATAAATATTGAGTCCTAAAAAGTATTGGCAAATTTTAAGTTCAAAACTTTATTATTTTGTTTCATACACTTCGATAGTTTTTTCATGGTTAAATGATTTATTTAAGTAAACAATGTTTGATTTTAACTGAAAATCAGAAAATAATTAAAAATTCTTCAACTATACTTATCAAACTCAAATATGCTTTTTATTTAAAATAGAAGTGCGTTTATTGTCCATTTGTTTAAAAAAAATTATAAAAAAACCGAAATCATATGTTTGTTGTCTATAAACTGTTTAATTATTGTTGTGTAAGTGTAATAAGTTGTGTAGCATATCGGTTGTTTGTTTTTGATAGCATATTGATTGTTTTTGCTGTTGATGTAGTTGTACTGTTGTTTTTCGGACGAGGGCGATTTGGATGGAGTGCACGAGTGTGATGTGTGTTGGTCCGGGGTGCGTGCGGAGATGGATTTTTGACATGATTATTTTTGTGATGGCGGGCAGGAGAAGGATGTTAGCTGTATTTTGTTGAGACAATTACAACAACACCACCATGGCTAAAGCAGATACTAAAGCATTTTAAAATTTTGCTTTGGCTGAAGATAATGCAAATTTGCATTAGTTGAAAAAGCTTAATTGCGCTGAAACAGCTGGATCAAAGATGCTATGTTTCTCAGCAAAGTACAGCTACTGTTTATTGTTTCTTGTTGCTATTATTATTGTTATTATTATTTTGATGTGTAAACATCTTTACGCGCGCCTACCAAAATTTTTTGTATTAGAGTAAACTTGTAAATGAAACGAACGGAAATGACGTATACCTACTTCGTTTGAAAAAAAAGCAAGAAACTCAACAAAAACAATTTTTACTATACATGGCATGCTTTTATGTATATGTATAATAGTAGGGAAAATGGAAAAATTAATTTAATGAATGAAATGGAAACCATCGACATTTCCATCGATCAGAAAAATCAAAAAAAAAAAATTACGATACGAAATACGAATTACGATTACGAAATTGCATACTCATACGATTAAAAACACAGTCAACAACTGCTGTATATTGCTTTATCACGAGTGACGAGTCTCTAGGCGCTGTTCATCACGTCGGCTATCAATGATCATGTCTTCTACTGAATGGGGTTATAATGACATCTCGTTTTTAACATTGAACTGCCAGAGTCTCAGGTCACAGTCACGCAGGTATGCTCAATTCATTTGGTTTTCGAGACCTGGCTGCGCAATGACGAACTTGTTAATATTCCTACGTTTGAATGCTGTTTTCAGTTCTATAGAGATGGTCAGTGGGCTGCCGGAGTAGCAATTCCGTCAAAAGATCCATAAAATGCGCATTTTCAAAACCAATATTGATGTAACAAATGGACTGGCGAATGGAACTATGGGCTGTCTAAAGTATATCGAATGCATAGGCATCCTAACCAGGACAACGAGAACGATGAAAACGTCGACAGTAAAAAATGTCAAACGACTCTGGATGGATTTTGGTTCAAATTCACAAGTTGGCAAGAAGGTCAGGTGGCTTGAAGCTGGATGGGCGCAGAAAACGAATATCGACCGATGTTTGGTGCCCATTTCTAGAAAAAGCTCAACTATTAATCGAAACAACAATTAATGTTAAGCATAAACAACAATTAATGTAAAGCGTCGTACCTTCATGTGCCACCACAATTCATGCATCACACGGTGGTACCTACAACGAGATAGTCAGTATATACTCTTACGATAAAAGACACAGTTAACAAATTGTGTATGTTGCTTTAGCACGAGTAACGAGTCTCGAAGGACTGTTCATTACGTCGGCTATCGATGATCATGTCGTCTACCATGGACGTAAAAATGGGACCTCAATGGGTCTTCTTCAAAATTAGCTATCGCGCCTCACCACAAATCCGCTTTATCCGTTGTAATTTCGAATTTTGTACGAGATAATAATGACATCTGGTTTTTAACATTGAACCGTCAGAGTCTTAGCTCATACACATCACCTCGACCTAACTGACACAGTCACGCAAGGATGCTCAATTTTCTTGCTTTTTCAGATCTGCGTTCAGTTCAAGAGAGACGGTGAATGAGCTGCCGGAGTAACAATATATATTCATATAGAATACTCATACCATACAGTCACCTCGCATAAAGAAATCATCGTTGGACAAACAACTGGTATGAGCGTAACAACACAACTCATTGATGATATATATACGGCTGAACTTCAGCTTCTCAATGGGAATAAGATGCTTTCTGTAGTTGTATTAACCTCGCCGAATAAATCTTTCGAAGACATAATGAAGTTCATACATTTCGTCCTTGTCCCATATCCTAAAGAATTTCAAAAATTCTCCAAGGAGACTATCATCTTTTGCCGGTGATTATGAGCGGGGATTTCAATATTAGTGTTGCAGTTCCTCAAGCTGAACCACTTAAAAATTTCCTGCGAGACGAATTCGATTTGCACATGAACTCAGATCGAAACATATTTACTACTAGATATGGGACGACCATATTGTGCAGTTTTTCAATGAAAATTTTTAAAGTTAGAGTCGACAGTATATAATATATCTTATTTTAGCTACCAAAATCCAATTGCGTCGATTATACCGAAAGAGTAATAGACCAATTTAACGATAATAAACAAATGAAAAACTCTGGTTAGTAAAATTGCATTCCTTCTTCCTTCAAAGTAAACTGTACCCATGTACTATACACACGCCATGTTTACACATCTTCTTGAGAGTACTAATGGACTCACTCATTTTTTTTTTATATTATATTTATATTTTTTGACGAATACCCCGAAATAATAATTGATAATATTTTTCGGTTTTACTAAAAAAAAAAAGAACTTGAGATTCACGAGCGAATTGTCACGGTTTTGAGTAATTGATTAAGCATTAAAGGTGTTTTCTAAACACCGACTTATTCCAGACTTATTGACCTATTTGACTCCTTCTTGAATAAGTCGGTCAAGCTGTTCCGATTGCTTTTACCGACTTATTTTGGGGACCATAAAACGAAACAAATTTAAAAGTTTTTTATATTATGGTTGTTCCTGTATTCTTTTAGTGTGACAGAACTCATTTTAAGATATTTATATGACCAAATAAGTTTTCTGCCTGGAAGAACGAGATAGAAAATAAGCCACCTCGATAACAGACTTATTTGAATAAGTCGGTATGAGCGGATGGGTCGGTGTTTGGGAAGGACACTAAGAAATAACTTTAGTATGTATTGTATTTATAAGTTTGTTTACTAACTCTACATTAATTATTTAACTTTACCAATTTATTTTCTGGTTCAGGTTAAATTTCATATCATGTCTGCTTTAACATTATTTAACCCTTTTGCGGACACGTCGGCATATACCTACGTTTCAATTGACCTACCGTAGGACACGTCAGTATATGCCGATACAAACAAAATAAAACGCGGCGGTAATAACAGACGTTGTTTTCACATCATTAATATTGAATGTGGTTTTCCGTGTCCCAGAGGAAGCGTTACTGTTTTCATTGTACCCTGTAACAAACATTTTAAATAATTGTGTGTCCGCGAAAGGATTAAATTAACTAATCAAGATTTTGGGTGGAGGCCTTCGTAGCATTTTGCAAGTGGTTTTGATTATGGTTCGAATCAAAAATTTGTTTTGCTGGGGAAGTTAATTCTGGTTTAAGTCTTAGTTATTCCGAGATCTCACTTTATTTATATTTATCACTATTTACTTAAAAGTTGTACTAATTATTACTGAATTATATTTTAACAGGTTTTATTCGGTAGAATAGAAATTCATTTGCTACTTATTAAACTTATTAATAATTCTAAATATATGCTTTAATGTTTTACTTTGTTTAGTATTTAGAATAGTTGAAGTTCCTGAAATTATAATTTTGACTCTATTTAGGGGTATATCCTAATTATTGTTGTGTAAGTGTAATAAGTTGTGTAGCATATCGGTTGTTTGTTTTTGATAGCATATTGATTGTTTTTGCTGTTGATGTAGTTGTACTGTTGTTTTTCGGACGAGGGCGATTTGGATGGAGTGCACGAGTGTGATGTGTGTTGGTCCGGGGTGCGTGCGGAGATGGATTTTTGACATGATTATTTTTGTGATGGCGGGCAGGAGAAGGATGTTAGCTGTATTTTGTTGAGACAATTACAACAACACCACCATGGCTAAAGCAGATACTAAAGCATTTTAAAATTTTGCTTTGGCTGAAGATAATGCAAATTTGCATTAGTTGAAAAAGCTTAATTGCGCTGAAACAGCTGGATCAAAGATGCTATGTTTCTCAGCAAAGTACAGCTACTGTTTATTGTTTATTGTTGCTATTATTATTGTTATTATTATTTTTATATTATATTTATATTTTTTGACGAATACCCCGAAATAATAATTGATAATATTTTTCGGTTTTACTCAAAAAAAAAGAACTTGAGATTCACGAGCGAATTGTCACGGTTTTGAGTAATTGATTAAGCATTAAAGGTGTTTTCTAAACACCGACTTATTCCAGACTTATTGACCTATTTGACTCCTTCTTGAATAAGTTGGTCAAGCTGTTCCGATTGCTTTTACCGACTTATTTTGGGAACCACAAAACGAAACAAATTTAAAAGTTTTTTATATTATGGTTGTTCCTGTATTCTTTTAGTGTGACAGAACTCATTTTAAGATATTTATATGACCAAATAAGTTTTCTGCCTGGAAGAACGACATAGAAAATAAGCCACCTCGATAACAGACTTATTTGAATAAGTCGGTATGAGCGGATGGGTCGGTGTTTGGGAAGGACACTAAGAAATAACTTTAGTATTGTATTTATAAGTTTGTTTACTAACTCTACATTAATTATTTAACTTTACCAATTTATTTTCTGGTTCAGGTTAAATTTCATATCATGTCTACTTTAACATTATTTAACCCTTTTGCGGACACGTCGGCATATACCTACGTTTCAATTGACCTACCGTAGGACACGTCAGTATATGCCGATACAAACAAAATAAAACGCGGCGGTAATAACAGACGTTGTTTTCACATCATTAATATTGAATGTGGTTTTCCGTGTCCCAGAGGAAGCGTTACTGTTTTCATTGTACCCTGTAACAAACATTTTAAATAATTGTGCGTCCGCGAAAGGATTAAATTAACTAATCAAGATTTTGGGTGGAGGCCTTCGTAGCATTTTGCAAGTGGTTTTGATTATGGTTCGAATCAAAAATTTGTTTTGCTGGGGAAGTTAATTCTGGTTTAAGTCTTAGTTATTCCGAGATCTCACTTTATTTATATTTATCACTATTTACTTAAAAGTTGTACTAATTATTACTGAATTATATTTTAACAGGTTTTATTCGGTAGAATAGAAATTCATTTGCTACTTATTAAACTTATTAATAATTCTAAATATATGCTTTAATGTTTTACTTTGTTTAGTATTTAGAAGAGTTGAAGTTCCTGAAATTATAATTTTGACTCTATTTAGGGGTATATCCTCTATCCGGTTGCAAGTTAATTATTTGCGACCAGAAATATGGTTACTAGATTGATTTTGCCATGCCAATTCTTACATATTTTTTAAATTTAAATTTGTTTTGCGATTGTTAAGTAGAAATACATAAAAAGACTGCGACCTCGGAAAACGCGTAGCAGTCTTTTCGTGGATTTCTACTTAGCAATCGCAAAAAAAAATTTAATTTAAAAAATATGTAAGAATTGGCATGGTAAAATCAATCTAGTAACCATATTTCTGGTGTCCCAAATAATTAACTTGCTACCGGATAGAGGATATACCCCTTAGTCTTTATATTTAGATTTGAGCTGGATTTTCAGATGACGGCAGTGACGAGTACTATTATGTTGTACTAATTGTTTGGTGGTTTGAATTCAATTAATTTTATTTAATATTTGTCAGGAGAATTGAGTTGGATTAATTAATACTAATCATTATATTTAACTGCTTTAATTTTATTATTTAATACTTCAATATTTATCATTTTTTATTAGTATTCCTAATAGTAAAAACGACAACTGGAAATAGTATAAGTTATATTGCAGATAATTTAATATAATTTTAGGATTCTGATTGCTGGGTATTATACCATAATGTATTAAATAATTATGTTGTCTTGTGCTAACCGTGTTACATTATATTTCAACTAACAATTTTCTAACTATTGACTACTAAGGTGTCTGAAACCGGGTCAATTTCCATGATAATTAATTCACCTTTCCTGTCCCTCCATCTTGTTATATATAAAAGAGCGTGTGGATGGGCCCGGTGTCAACCGGGAATCTTACTTAGGTTTGGTCGCACATTCCAATCAATTAATCAATCAGTCAAAATAACATGGTCTCTAACTAACGCTCCATATACCTCAGGTTGTATTTGAATTTCTAGGGATATCTTAATTGGCCAAGAAGAATTCTATTAATATATTTGGTCAGAATACAAAATTCTATAAATTGTCCCCACCCCTCGATGGGAAGCCCTGATTCGTTTTTCTAACTGACATGGTCCTCAACAAATACACCAAAATTTTTTTAAACCGCTTATTTTTCTCAGAGTTGAATTTTGACCACTGCGGTTATCTCATTTGATTTCAATAATTCATCCTAATTAAGGATTCCACCTTTTCAAAATTTATAAACCGGCACATGAATTTGGTTGAGTAAAATCGATTCGTGCTGGGCTTTTCTAAAACTTTGTCAGACATGAAATTGATTTTATATTAAAGAAAGTCCATTTACGAAATTATTCAGAAAGTTTCAGATTCTTATGATTTGTTTGTGAGCAATATCGAGTGTGCATTTTCGAGTTTTTCCGTGAAAGTAATAAACACGTCGTTCCCTTAACTATTATTATTATATTTTTTTGGTTTTTATAAATTATAATTGTTCATATTATTTAGGTAAGCAGCAATATATTAATTTAGTATTAATTTTCAGGAATTATACATATTGCTTGTGAAATAATTTTTCTTTATAAAATTAATTGCTGATTGTGTAGTTTAGAGTTGCATTGTCTTTGTGTTACTAACTACTTAGTACTTATGTCGTCTCTACCTAGGTGTATGTAATCGGGCCGATTCAACAATCAGTTTTGTTTAGGAAGTCGAAAAGTTTTAATATAGTATTCATTTTCAGGTTTGTGGTGATATTGAATGTCTTTGAAATTAGTTAGTTCCGGAGATATAGAGTAAAGTAATTTTTTTAAATTAGAACACATAATTATTGGTACGAATAACTCCGGTTCCATCTATAGAACCCCTTTATACATATTTAACATAAAGAGCAGCAGAATAAAAACAAATTTGCTATAGACACCTGAACTTAACAGGCCATTTAGTTAGTAAAGATATTAGTAAAAAATTTAATAAGTCGATTCAATCACAAAACACAATTAAAATATCAATAACCTGCTTATTCCCACCGTGAATATTAGATTTGCATTTCATTTAGGGTCTTTGTAATGGCGACGAGAAGTATCCACTACTGCTATTGCACCGCACCGAAAACAAATATGTTATGAGAAACTAACTAGCTTTATGCATAAAAAGTAGATCGTGACTAGTAAAGACAAGTCTCTGAATGCGTTAGAATATGAAAAATATTATTGCATAAAGCCATTAAGCCAAAAAAGACAACAAAGTCAACTGAAATGAAAAGTATAAAAAGATTAATAATAAAGATTTAAGAAGTGTAAATTAATAACTTAAAATGGAATAAAGAAAAGAAAATTCAAAAACTTATATGTAAAGTGTTTATTTTTCTCATTTGGACTTGGACTCGGTCAATCGGCGTCGCCCAAATAAAACTTTCTAACTCTAAATATAAACCTTTTTTTTTGACTGAAATGATTTTAAGAAAAATTGGTGCCAGAGGTTTCTAGAACCAGGAAGCGTTAGCAATGAAGGCGACTTTCGGGAAAATTCAGTCTGTGAGGGTCGGATTCTATTCTATCAATTTCTCTCGGTTCGAACGATTTTGGTTTATTAAGGTGAAGAGGGATGTTCGAATGCCAGAACACGATTGAAATTCAACCGGGTTTCGTTTCACGGGTTTTCCCTTTGATTGTCTATACTTGTTTAGCGAGAAACAGATCTGATGATCTCCCATATGCTTTGGTGCATACGACACGCAACCAAATACTGTCGTCATTGAGTACCCAAATATGACAACACATTTTGTCACGTCAGTAGCTAATACAACGGCATGATCCCAACAACGTAATAAAATTTATTGTTAGATGACACAGTAGAAACGACAAGAAACTATTTAGCGAATCCCAGCAATACAATCGTTGTTAGCAGAATGAAATAATTGAAAGAATTGCACACGCCGAAGCGAAAAAACAAGTATATTTATTGCGCCTTTGATCCATTTATTCCACCTATAATGTCTCTCTTCTCTCATACCAGGAGGTCGATTTTGTTCAAAATTCGACAAGTTGATGAAATAACCGCAAGTATATAGTAGTGGTATCGGTGTTTGTGTTAGTGCGAATGTGTGCCATTAATTTTTTTGGATATGACATTTCTAGATATCACTTCCATTTATATTTTAAAACTTGTATTGCAAATATGCTTTAAATAAAATAAAATTATTTAATTTTAGTTTTGAAATAATATCATCGTGGTCATTTTGTGGTTGGTCATTAGAAATCGTACTGTATTCCAGGAAAGACACAATCGGCTAATGATAACTAAAGTAACTAATAAATATTCTTGATTCAAACTTTTCAAGATATCTACTAAATACAGCATCGATGGTCGTTCCGTATTTGGTCGTACTTTGATTCTTATCATTCGACATTACCAAGTCTAGCTTTTCTGTTAGAAAACTATTCAATGGCTCTGTTTTTTCATCGTTTGATGTTGAAATCGCCGCCCATTAACATTGGGATTTCATGAAAATTTTCATCGAGCGTGCGGAACCTTCTTTGGTATAAATTAATAAATTTTTGTTTATGATCTGGTTCATCTTCCCAAAGACTCAATAATTGTTGATAGTCTATTGAGTGATAATCTTTGAAATTCTCTCTGTATATCTGTTGTACCTATAGAATATCCCGCAACGGAAGTGTCTACTGCACAAAAAAATCAAACAATGAAAACACAATGGCGAACATCAACGAAAACAAGCCTACTGCTATCCCGCAGAGAAAGGGTTTACTGCATAAAAACGTATAGTCGTTGATTTTCCTTGCGTGACACGGTTTCTCGACCAACAACACATCCCAATGTGTATAACGGACGCAAAGGAGTTTTACTTCAAAAATTAAAATATGTGTAGCTAATTTTTTTTTTCGTAGCACATTGACGCACAATTTCTAGATGTGTGTGCTACTCAGGAACACATTTGATAACTTTTATAATTGCAATGATATTTCGTCGCGGAAAGGAATGTATTGTGAGCATTGAAAAATATGTCGAGTTATTCCTTACAAAATGAAAGATGTTATATACTATATACATTTGCTCGAACGTGCTAACTCGCCGCTCAAATACTTGGTGAGATGTCAAAAAAGTGAAACGATAAAAGGACCTAAGCACCAAAAAACTAAACCGGTTTGTACCGATTCATAATTGTTGATGCTTATATTCGCAGAAAACAAATAAACATAACCACACAAAAATTTCACACACTATTATAAAATTTTATACTATATTCCTTAAACGTATACAAAAACATTTTGTTTTTTCCGTCGAATTTTGAACAAAATCGACCCCGAGTCTCCAGATTTCGGCTGAATGTAATAGGTGTGCGTAGATGTGAAAAATATTCATTGCACATGGTATGGTGAGGTTTATTTTAGAACTGTTTTTCAGAATGAAATGGAAATTCATGGATAATATATGAAGTAAATATACAAAATTAAAAATGTGTAGTTGTGTCTGAATTATAATATAGGGTTTTCCAATAAGAGTGATATGATTTCTTTAAAAAAAAAACACACTAATTGTTAAGGGAATTGAAATGTTTTTTATTTAATGTGAAGTACAATCGATATAATTAAGTTCTGAATAAAACGTCATTCAAATGGCCTCCACGACTTCTTCTGCAGGAACGAATTCGATGAACCCAATTTTGGAGCACTTTTTCCACTAAATCAAGTCGTATGTCATGAATAGCACGTTCAATATTGACTTGTAAAGCTTGAAGAGATTTTGATTTATTGCTAAAGACCAATGACTTCAAATAACCCCACAAGAAATAGTCTAATGGTGTTAAATCACATTTTCTTGGAGGCCATTCAATATCACAATTTCTTGAAATAATCGAATCTCCAAACTTTTTTCGAAATAATTCAATTGTTGCACTTGCTGTGTGGCACGTCTTGTTGGAACAAAATGTTGTCAAGATCAACTTCTTCCAATTTCGACCATAAAAAGTTGGTTATCATCGATCTGTACCGATCTCCATTGACAATAACGGTGTTACCAGCTTCATTTCGAAAAAAATACGGACCGATGATTCCACCAGACCAAAAACCACACCAAACTGTCAATTTAGGTGAATGTAATGATTTTTCATGAATAATTTGTGGATTTTCTTCGCACCAGAATCGACAGTTTTATTCATTTACCGCAACCACTCAGATGAAAGTGAGCCTCGTCGGAGAAGATGATTTTCTTAAAAAAATCGTTATCGTTTTCAAGTTGTTCCAAGGCAAAATCAGCAAATTCACGACGTTTACGGTGGTCCTATGGCTTCAATTCTTGAGTGAGAATAGTTTTATATGGATGCAAACCCACATCCTTTCTCAAAATCCGCCAGGTTGTGGTTTGAGACAGTCCCAATTCTTGAGAAAGTCTTGGAATCGACAAATTGCGGTCTTCAGCAACACTTGCCTGAACGGCAGCAATATTTGCATTACTTCGAGCGTTTCTTTGTCTTATTGGCACTTGAACATTATGTAAAGAAAATGTATGCTCAAAAATTTTCAACAATTCGACGAATAGCGAGCACACTTGGACGATTATTATGACTATAAAATGGCAAATTTGCAATTGGAGAACGATTATTTTGATAATAAAATTGAATAATTTGTAAATGTTGTTCTTGCGTATATCTCACCATGATGAAATTGTAAACATTACTGAATACAATGAAACAAGAAATGACAGATCATGACATATTACAAATGGCCGTCACTTAAAAATCATATCATAACTATTGGAAACCCCTATATATGGTACAGTTAGTGTATACAACAAAATATAATTACAAATTATTATTTTCTGGTTTACGTTAAGATAACATCAACACTCAACTCGAATTGAGAGTGGGTAAAATTTATTTTTAGGGGAAACCACCCCGGTTTTTCGCTTGTCAATAAACGAATGGCATGGAATTAGGTGAACCAATTTGAAGAGAAATTTGAGCGCTTTATTTGTATGATATATATTGGTTGATTGAGCGCTTCATTGTGGTACTAGGATGCGTCTGTCCTCGATGATGCGTCAAACACGACAAGAAATTGAGTTACACTTAAATGTTTTCGACCCTCGGGATGAGGTAGGTACACCCAAAACTCTTCTTCTCCTGTTGTTCTATCTCAGTCATATGACTCAAGTGTTTCTATTATGCTCCATCGAACCTCTCAGCTTTTGTAAACTTCGTTCTATACCGTGAATCCCCCAAATTGTCATGGGTAACGATTTTGCTAGTTCAACTCTTGTTCTTTAAATGACAATTTGATCCCAAATCTGCCATCTGCCGCTTTTTTATATTTTCTACGAAATTATTCTGACGAATTCCTCTTCGCTTGACAATGTTCTTTTCTTTGAGTTCTCAATATCTTGTCAATACGTTATCAATATTGTCATTGTCAATAAATATTCGGCCTCAACGAAGATATCCATTTTATTAATTAACCTTTACTGATTTAACACGCTTTGCTTTAAGTATTTTCGTTGATTTTCTAACTTGGGCTTTGTGACGTTAAATTCGTCTTCACCTTGGAAACTTCTAATCTTTAGAAAGGTATCCTTGTGGTCTGGAATCCAAAACTACTTGACAAAGAACAACTTTTCCATACCGATAACCACATTCACTGTCGCTGTAGGCAATAATGGTTGTTAGAAAATTTTCGAGGTATCTGCGCAATTCCAGTATCACAATTGATTTCACCATCATTGGCTGTTACATGAATAGCATCACAAACACCGCAGCTTAAGGTGCTTGATACACACCTGGCCCCTAAAATGGTATTTCTTGCGAGCTATAGCGGCCTAGAACACCCTCCTAACGATTCTAATATATTTCCTCTACGTAATAAAAATTTAAATGGTTCTGTGATCTTTGGGAATTCCTTTTGTGCAGTATCATAGGCCCATAACGTGTTACTCTCTTCATCCAGCTTGCTTAAAAATAGTTATGTATAAACCAACGATCTTTTGAATCTTAAGTTGGTCTCAGCTTTAAACACAAGTATTCATTTTGCTGCGTTTTCAATTTTTATTGTAAGTTCTCCTTTCTTCTTAATTATTGTTCAGTTTGTTATGGTTAAAGGCCTTTTCAATAGGTAGAACAAGATATTTTTATATCGATTTTTATGCAAAAATAGCCCGCTAGATATAAGTTTAGGCATAGAAAATTGGGTGCCCCGCATACGCTATCGGGCGCTAATAAAAGAACACGCCAAATGATAATTTCAAAATTTATTTTATGTTTCTTAATACAAATTTAAATCACAAATCTGTAACTAATAAATTCATACAAATCAAGAATATAAAATTCCCTTAGAAGTATTACTTCATGCGAAGGGATTATGAATCTTCTTTGTTCCTAGATTATAAAATCAAAATTTACTAAATAATTTTGAACAAAACTCTCTATTTTTCACATCAAAATTTAAAAGATGCGTTGCTTTCGCAAACCTGAAAAAGATTAAAGCAACAATTGTATTGCATAAAGCCGAATTGGCTTTAATGTAAGCTGCAAAAATTTTAGGTTTAGGGGAAATAAAATATTTTATGGTTATGGAGTTTACCGCAAGGCGGTTATTTTTTCTATTTTCTATTTCTAAAGATTGTCATCTTGTTGTAAAAAAAGACATTTGGCATTTGTTATTTGACAGCAAAATGCCGAATTTAATTTGTTCTATTTGATAAAAAAAAACTAAAATAAATATTGATAAGTTGTTGATATCAGTCGCACGGAAATATTTATAAAGCAGCATTCTAAGGCCGAATTCATACTTCAATGCCTTAGTTCATTTATTCATTTAAACATTTTTTCGATAATTCATATAGCTGCAAAATTACGATTTTTTTCTTCGGCATTTTTTCACAAGAGATGGTTTAACTTTAACTTTTTGTCTGAACGTAGAACGTGTGAAAGAGATAACAATACAGAGATAAAATTTAGAAACATACACTGAAATATATGCTTGTAAACAACACGAACAGTTTGAAAACATCAACAACTTAAATTTTCAATGATAGATGGTGAAAAAACCGTTTTGAGATTCGTTCTGAAAATTTATGTAGTATGAATCTTCAAAACAAAATTATTGAACGAACGAATGAATGAACGTAAGAAGAAATAGTAGTATGAATTCGGCCTAAAATTTTAAAAACAACCACCACGAGTTTTGTAAACAGTAAATTTCGATTTAGTAATCTAGTAACCAAGGGAATAGGGGTGCATACGCGACTAAGGAAATAGGGGTGCTAATTACGGCTTGAACTTTTAATGAGTGAAATCTTTTCCTATTAACGTAACTATATTCGGGTTTTTTCTTAATATTGGCGATTGCAGTATGTGTACAGTTGATCAACGCAATAATACGGGTAGGGCAAATTTATCAAGGAGTTTCTGTTTTTTAAGGTTCGCTGCCACTAAAGTCACCTTAAACACAATATTCTGCCGAGCCAGCTTAGTGTTTATAATCCGGTTAATACGCGATATACTAAATGACACCTTGTTCTGGCTCATAACGGCAAAATCGTCTAAGCCAACGCGGCGCTGATGGCTGCCACTTATGTAGAAATTTAAAGTGCAAAGCAATTCGAAATAAAGTGGCATTTTTAATGAATTGCCCGGGTGGTTGACAAATAGTTTTATGTATTCAATTGGTTGGTGCACCATTTGGTAGTCGATAATTGTCTATAAAACTGATAAAATATTACTTTAGACTAGAGTAACTGACATGTTTTTAAATATTTATATATATATTAGAAATAAAAGTAATATTAAACTTACCAACGGTCGAATACATTAAACGAGTCTAACGTATCGCGCAACTACTCATTGTACCTCTAAGATTGTGTCCGAATTGTATGATAAACATTTTTAGTGCGAATGTTGTGAAAATACCGAACGCACTCAAGCATATAATATTCGATATTGTTGAAATGTATTTCGATTTTTATATACTCCAATAAAAAGTTAAATTTAAATAAATATAATTGAATCTATGATTTCAATTCTGACTTAACCTTAATCTTATAATGATTTAAATCAATATTTTCAAATTAAAATTAAAACTGAGAAGCGGGCAAATTTTATGAAGGAATTATTACAGAATTCAGGCAGCAACTACAAAAAAAATACGAAGTAGAAAGTTTTTCTCGTTAATGTCCAATGTGTTTGCTACAATATATTCATCACACAATTCGGACACGTGTTATTTTAAATGGTATGGGGAAACATTTTCCAAAATAAACATAAACTTTATTATAATTATAATTTGTATCTTTTTATTATTTCACAACAAACTTTATCACACTCTCATACGGCAAAATTGAGGTAAATGTCAACAAAGAAAAAAAAAATTTGAAAATAAAATATGGCGTAGATTCGCAGACCGGTTAATTTTGACTCAAGCACCGATTCCCGAAAAAATTGTTATTTTCTTCGCTTCTCCTAATAAGAAAACATTTCAAAGTTAACGGCAGTACTCGAATAATTTCAGCACGAAATTAAAATGAAAACAATTTTTTATTGAATGATACAAATTGAAATATTGCCAATGGCAACCCTCCAGACCTCAGATTCCAAAAAAATGGTTATTTGTATGGATGCTACTGAGCATCTTCTATTAGAAAAGCATGACAAAGTCAACGGCAATACTCGAGTGAATTTTACAGGGAATTAAAACGGACCATATTTTTTGTTGAAAGGTTCATATTGGAACATTGCCAAAGGAAACTCTTCAGAATTCCATTTCCCCCAAAATGGTTATTATTGGCATGGGGCAAATTTTTTTTTTGCCTGGTCTATATTAAAATATTGGCAACGGGAATCTTCCAGAACTGAGTTACACCAAAAAATGGTTATTGGTTTGGATGCTACTGAACACACACACTCTAACAAAAGAGCAGGTCTAAGTTAACGGGAGTACTCGAACAATTATTTTCACACGAACTTAAAACGAACGCAATGTTTGTAGAATGATACATATTGAAAGATTGGACCTTCTCCAAAAATAATTATTGGTCATGGATGCTCCTATACGATTTACTATCAGTTTATCGTGAACAATTTATCGTGAGCAATTTATCGTAGAACAATTTATCGTAGCACAATTTATCGTGGAAACAATTTATCGTTAAATCAACCCAATATGCAATGCAGACGGAATTCCATTTACATTCGCAACACGATGATACATGTGTATCACGCGGAAATTCGTACTCCCAGCCTAAGAAAAGTGTCACAAAAATTCCGGTGTCGGTGTGAATCCGAACTAAAAAGAGAAAAAAATCACAGAAACAAAAGGCACGTGTTTGTATATATTTTCCAATTGGAATAAATAATAATTCTTATCCGAAATAAAACAAAATTTTCCATTTATAATAAAATAAATATTAATTTTTTATTCACATTATTTTTTATTTGTGTACAAAAAAACATAGAAAATTTATTTACATATTTAAATTTCATAAATTGAGTTTTGTATTGCATCCGCCACGTTGTAACGCATCCGCCACGTTGTATTGCATCCGCCATGTTGTATTGCATCCGCCAGCATATTGAGATCTTGAAAAAAAAAATCATTGAAAATTTACTACGTAAATGTATTTCGCGACGACGCCATTGTGAGACAGATCTCTATTACCTTTTTAGTCCAAATTTGCACATCGCGATCACTAAATAAGTTAATAATTATTATTATATATTTAAATTTAAAATTATTTACTTTAACAAATCGAAAAACATTATAATGAAACACAACACTTTAAAGTAAAAAAAACTAATTATGTAGTGCAACCGTGCACGTCGACTTGTCAGACGAAACTGAAAATAAAAGATACAATCGAAACTTATAAAACGAAAATAATATTACCGCGAAATAGAAAAAGAAAAACAATTATTTTTCTTTAAAATCAATATTTTTGTGTCTTTGATATTTTGTAGTACGGAGTTTTGTAACACATTTGAGCAGTTTTTTCCACACAGTGGAATAATTGCATACTAGGAATTTATCGTGGAACAATTTATCGTAGAACAGTTTATCGTGGGCAATTTATCGTATAACCGTTTATCGTGGACAATTTATCGTATAACAGTTCGGAACAGCTTTACCCAGTATGCAATTTTTCCACTGTGTGGAAAAAACTGCTCAAATTCGCAGTAAATTCCGTACTACAAAATATCAAAGACACAAAAATATTGATTTTCGGCAAAAACAAATTTCTTTCTCTTTCATTCGCATTTTTATTATTTTTATTTTTTTGTTTATTGTTTTGTATCTTCAGTTTAATAGTAGCACTTGAGAGGATAACGCGATATTACAAGTGCTTGCCGCGATTTTTATTTTTTTTTTTCAAACTTGTGTTTTACGGTGTATATGTTAACATTTTTCATACCTTGTATATAATAATTCAATTACGTGTTTGTGTTGTGCTTGTGACCAAAAAATTTGGATGTTAAAAGAGGTAATCAAATAATTTTAAAATGGCGTCTTCTTGAAATAATGGAAATCTCCCATTTTTATTTTTCAAGGTTGTGCTTGTTGGGATGTACAATTGGATGCGCGTACAAGTATACTATTGCAATTGAGTTAAAAACACATCATTATCGTTCCGGTACAGTAACTTTACGTGAAATGATATGAAATTCGTCGTGAGATGAAACATATTTAGTTGGTTTAATTGAAGATGCAAATGGATGCGCGATTCATGCCAAACGTGTTATAATTATGCCAAAGTATATTCAATTAGCAAGACGTATGGTGAACGTGCTTAAAATTTAATTTATAAAATTTTTTTTATAACATTTAATTGTGTATATTCATTTAAATAAAAAATTAATATTTATTTTATTATAAATGGAAAATTTTGTTTTATTTCGAATAAGAATTATTATTTATTCCAATTGGAAAATATATACAAAACACGTGCCTTTTGTTTCTGTGATTTTTTCTCTTTTTAGTTGGGATTCACACCGACACCGGAATTTTTGTGACAGTTTTCTTTGGCAGGGAGTACGAATTTCCGCGTGATACACATGGTTCTTTCCATAGAAGCAGTGTGGTTTTAGAACGCGCATGTAAATGGAATTCCGTCGGCATTGCATATTGGGTAGTATCGCAGTCAAATTTTTTTGACAGTCTAAGCGACGGTAGCACCACTTTGACCAAGAGCGGAATTGTTTATAACTAAAAATGTGCCTTTGGTTAGCATTTTGGACCTAGAGCCATCTATTGGAATAAAAACGAACTAAAATTTTAAAAAAATAGGGTGAGACGTGCTAAAAAAAAATTAATAAAAAATATTGAATCTCATTTAAAAATAAAGAAATTTACAATAATATTTTTTTTTTGAATATATTAAATTGAGAGTGGGAGTCGCACTGCGTGCCGCACGTAGGAGCAGATTATATAGAATCTATTAATGACACCTACGCTCCTCCCCGTAGCCCTGCGGGGCTCTTTAGATTTTAATTTCGGGGGGCGTAGGAGCCGGGATCTTTAATCGGTTAAGAAACTACCGAGTTCCGTCCCACATGGCCATATTCCAGAACTTCTTCCAAAAATCATTCAATAATCCCAATTCCATCTAACATACCCAATCCCATCATAATCGGTTAAGAAACTACCGAGTTCCATCCCACATGGCAATATTCCAGAACTTCTTCCAAAAATCATTCAATAATCCCATTTCCATCCAACATACCCAATCCCATCATAATCGGTTAAGAAACTACCGAGTTCCGTCCCACATGGCCACATTCCAGAACTTTTCCAAAAATCATTCAATATTCCCAATTCCATCTAACATACCCAATCCCATCATAATCGGTTAAGAAACTACCGAGTTCCGTCCCACATGGCCATATTCCAGAACTTTTTCCAAAAGTCATTCAATATTCCCAATTCCATCTAACATACCCAATCCCATCATAATCTGTTAAGAAACTACCGAGTTCCGTCCCACATGGCAATATTCCAGAACTTCTTCCAAAAGTTATTCAATAATCCCATTTCCATCCAACATACCCAATCCCATCATAAACGGTTAAGAAACTACCGAGTTCCGTCCCACATGGCAATATTCCAGAACTTCTTCCAAAAATCATTAAAGAATCCCACTAATTTTTTGATACCATGCATAAAACCTTTCTACGATAAATTGTCTACGAAAAACTGTTCTACGATAAATTGTCCCACGATAAATTGTGTCCACGGTAAATTGTGTCCACGATAAACTGTTCTACGATTAAATGTTCACGATAAATTGTTTACGATATAGAAAACCCTCCTATACACCTTCCAATAGAAAAACATACAATACTCGAATAATTACGATACGAAATTTGTTTGTAATGTTGAACGTGTGGATAAAGCCGGTGGATGAAAATTAGAGATGTCACTAATGATGATTACAGATGAAGAACTTAAATGTTGTAGATGGTCGGTTAATGGATGGTAGAAACAAAAATACTGCGAGCACGGATTGAATTTTGTATTTAATTTAATTTTATTAATTTGAATGAACTTAAGAATACATGAACTTTACACTTTTAGATATATTTGTTAATTTATTAGCCAGTCTTTACTGTTCGCCAGATTTGAAGAGAATATAAAGTTTTTAATTTTTTAATATACAATTTTTACAAATTATACGTTAACCTACTGTCATGTTTGAAATCTTATAATTAACGTAGGTTGTAGCAAGCTTAAATGTATAAAAGTACTAACAATACTATAAGATAAAGTACTAATACGATGAAGCTCATTACAATATAAAATGCACTCATCGTATACTACGCTAGTACAATAATAAATATGAAAATAATGACAGCCTGAATAATAAGTTTTTGTTTACAAAGTGATCGCACAGTTATACAAAAAGGTAAGTATAGAAATTTCTTAACAATATAAATTATTAATTAAACTCTTAATTTCAGCTAATTGTTAAGTGGATTAATTTTACAATGGTTGGTAAGTATAACTAAGATATTTTCTTGATTAAATTAATTTTGTTTACTTTTAGGTAACATCAAATTTTAGCAATTTTGTGGTCAAAAGGATTATAAATAAATTGTGAATTAAATATAAACTAGTGTTGTCATTTCTCCAAACAAAATTAAAACGAATATCAAATTCAATACAATTTTTATAATTGTACAAAAGTGTTTTGGACCTCAACAGAGCTTTAATTCTTCTAAAATTGAATGTCGGGAATATAATTAAGCATATCGGAGAGTTTCAAAAACTAATATTTAATTAATCTTAGCTTTTTATTGAATATTCTTAGAACATTGGTAAATTTGTTTTCAATTAATTATTTCAGGTTTTTCTGTAGCGACAGATAACTGTTTTTTGAAATGGAATGTTTCTTCTTTAATTTTGGTGTTGCAATAGTTTTTTTTTTGGGCTGGATGTTGGGGCTTCACATACACCATGGAACTCACATAATTTCCAAAAAAAGTCTAGCTAAAGTCTTAGTAATTACAATATTGTACAATATCTTCTTGGTACATCTAACACACCTACCACTCCCGTTACTATGTTTAATAAAGGTGAATTGAAAGGTCAAATCTCTTTTTATTTTATGGATCTAATTTAAGCTTTTATGATTATTTTTCTTGTTGTTGCTGTCACTGGTTTCTAAACAATGGCTATACAACTTTTATTCGAGGAAAAAACCAAATAAAATAGTTCATTCGTTCGTTTTATGTGTATGTTTTCATCTCTTAACATTTCTTAAGATAATTTCATTTGACATAAATTGATTTAATACGTTCGTAGATAGATGTAATAGGTGCTATTCGTACATAATTTCAGGTGTATGTAGAACGAGAAGAAATGTTTATTATTATTTTACTCCTTAAATTTTTTTAAGTGGATACTTGTGTTATCGAAATATTTGTTGGAGATTTGATTTGGGGTTACGTACGATTTCATTTTTATTTCTATTTTCTGAAATCCTAATCAATTTTGAAATGGTCATTGATTTCGATTTCTATCGATAATAAGATATTTTCTTCTATTCTACCATAATAATAAAAATAAACTGAAAGTTTGTTTTAATTTTACATTACATACCTGGGGTGGAGGCGATCCTGATGCTGAACACTTCAATGAAATATGAGGTCCGGGCCTGACATCCTGCTCGATGAATTTATATAAAAGTTCGGGTATTGTATCTATAATAAATCAAGAAAACAATATTAGAATTTTTAGTAAATATCCAAGCTTCTAGAATATATTAAAAGACGTGTCCACCCACTGACCCAAATACTAAACACAAAAACAAAATTGGATTGTTATCTCGAAGATGAAATGAATTCAAACAGGTAGAAACGATAAGAAAAATTCGTTTCACATAGCTTTCGAACGTTTTGTTTATTTTATTTCGATTATTATGACATATAATTATTCTTTTTCTTTTCGAGAATTTATCAGAATTTTCGTTTTTCCGGTTGTTTTATTTATTTTATGATTTGTTTCCACTCGCCTATGGATAATGATAATGAAGAAATACAAAATTTAATCTAACGTAAATTTGTACCATGGAAATGAATTTAAATAATTTAAAGAATTTACGTTTTTCATTTTATGAATATTGTTGATGATGGTAGCGGATACAGTTACTTAGAGATGTTGGAATGAGTGAAATAATAAAAACCTTTGATAATTAATGTGGTTCAATAAGATGAGGGGGGAGTATGGGCTTGGTGTATGATGATAAGGAAACATAATTATTAATATTAAAAATTCAAGATGATTTTTTGAAAATTTTCGTTTTATTTTATTAATAGAATCGTAGACATGATAAATAAAAAAATCAATAACATAAATATAAAGGAATTTAATGCTCTTTAGTAAAGAATATACTATTTAATTTTAATTTTTAACAAATTCATTAATTTTAGATTACAGAATTATTTTAAATTTATTTTGGAGAAAACTAATCTGGAAATAAAAGGAAATTGAAATTTATTATGCAGAGCATAATAAAATAAAGTATGAACAAAAATTAGCCATAATGCGCATAATACGTTTCAAGAATAACGACTCCTGTTTTCAGAGTAGTTTGAGCGTTTCAATACAATTATCTCGATTTTTTTTTTAAATATGATTATGCGAGCGGCTCTTGAAACCACTGATTTTCAAAATAACTGAAATAAAAAATCTTTAAAATTAAAGTATCGGGAATAAAAAATCTCGGACGTTAATATTCTGTACCTAAATCCCGAAAATTAAAATTACGAAAATCTAAATATGGGATTCTGACAAAATCTCTGATTTCAATATACTGATTTAAGATAAATTGATTACTTATCGACTGGGATGAAACTCAGTTTTTACAGCGAAAAAAAGTTTTAATGAGTTCCGATTGCGTTTCTAGACAATAACAAAGTTTTATGTGTAAGTAGGTTATTTACGACCAATGGAGATATAACTTAGTTTGCTTACTTTAAAACTAATAAAATATAACCTATTCAACTAAAGCTTAGTTTGTGCTGCATGTAACAGGGAAAAACGTGGTGTTGGAAAAACTTTCTTCGTCAAATCATTTGAAGTCGGTTCGAATGAAAACATTCTCATTTGAATAAATAGGCTATGGAAGCCATATAGCTTGCTAGGGAAATCAGCCAACTTGAATGGAGATAAACGACTTCTTAACCAATTGGTAGAACTCAATTTGTGAGGTTTGGCTGAGCGTTATTCGTTATAATCAGAATTCAAAACCTCTTTGACAATTTATTTTTACTTATCAACAATTTGACAATAATAGGTTAAGGACTTAGCTGAGTTCCATTGAGTAGGACAACGAAACCTCGTTCAGAATTATTGTTAAAACTCGGGTTGTACCTAAAATTTGAGCAAGATCGATTAAGAAATGTCGTAGAATTCCTTCAGTAAAGCCTAGTTTATGTCAGGATATTAATCCATCCAAAAAACTAAATTGGACCATAATTGAGGTTAAGAAATGGCCAATTTCAATTAATAAGACCAATTTTAGGTCTTATCACAAAAGACCAATGTTAGGTCTTAATTATGTATATAATTCATTATAAAGTTTCTAATCCATAATTTTGCCATAATATTTTTAGCAGTTTCTTCAAATCTCCCAAATTAAAATACCGGCAACAGCCTCCAATCCAAATTTAATCAGAACTGACTAAAAAGTTACCGAAATCCATCTGCATGCATATTCCTGTGATTTATATAAAATTGGTGTTATAAAACCTAATCCAGTTCTACTCACAGATTTGGTTAGAGTTTTTCAATAAATATTCGAGTTCGACGCAGCAAATCCATCTTTCAAAATTTCGTTGAAAATGTATATACAAATTCTGACCACATCCTACAATTCAAAATCGACTAAGAAATGGCCAAGCTCAAATCGCATGGCCTATCGCATACTACCATCCAAATGTAGTAATTTAATTTCTAAAAGTGCATGTTCGAGAGAATTTAACGAAAACGAAATCAACAATCTTGAAACAAGATGTATTACACGCTTTAATTATACTTTGACAATCAATAGATATTACCGATTTCAATGTTTTATCAAATCGGTTGGATGTGTGCTTTATGGGGTTACAACCTACGTAAAATCGAAAATTCGATTCCCAAGTCGTTTTGAAACGTGGCTTAACAAACGTAAGATGATATTTGCACTGGCATCCAAATCTCCGGGATACCTTTTATTGGGATCATTCTCTTGCTTTGAGTATACCTCACAATTTTAGGAGAATCCTGAAAAATACGACACGCTAATAGTTTGAATTCAGATTCCATTTCAACGCGCTTTTAGTTTTAGATGGGCTCTAAAAGAATATTTTTAAAATTATGTCGGAGTATCTGAACCACAGGACGAATTTTATAGAGCCCGTCAACATTTGAAAATGTTGACTACAGTTAATGTAATGGGCATTAAAACACAATTTCACAATTCAGTCGTAAATTTTGTTTAATATTTTTTTTGAGATGCACACGGTTGGAATCAAATTATCGCCGAAAAAACAACTAAAACACGTGCAGGGTATCGATATTTGTCGTCAAATATCTGGTCCCGTAATGACGATGTCATTATCATCTCTAACAAATTCATGGCATCGTCCTAATTTCGCTAAGTGTGTTAAACATTTCTTGTACCAAACCAGAGTTTGAAGGAACTTTCTTTCCTAAACAAAACCAGATTTATTACGATGAATGGTTGGCCGACAATGCTATTACTATCACGCTCAGGTCGCACTCTCTCTCTCGAGTTTTTTTGTTTAAACTTATAACGCGATATTATCATCAGAAAAGTGTAAAATTACCTCTTCGATCGTGACTTTTCTAATGCCATTACTAAAATTGAACAAATTGTGGAAATTCATTTTCTTTCATAAATTAATAAACATGTACATATATTCACAATGTAATAAATAACGTCTTCGTTATACCGCGAGGCATCACTTTGTTAACTTAAATTTAACACTCGATGAATGTAACGTCTGTGAAGAATTTTAAAACCACAATTCAACAGAACACAAAATAAAATTATATAAAAAATTAGTGCTTGGTTTTTTGAGTATAAAAACTACTACTAAACCGTCGTTATTTAGTTTTGGCATAATACCAAATGCCAAAACTAAATAACGACGGTTTAGTAGTAGTTTTAATCTAATTAAACACACGCATATACAACAATACAATCATATTAATATTTGATTTGAAGAAGCCAGCAGTGGCTTCAAGTTCGTTCCTGTACTTTTGTACCGGCAATTTCAGCGTTCTTAAAGAAAAAACAAAATAGAATTTCTATTTATCGCGGTAACCAAAAAAATTAAATAGCACGATAAAAATCAAAATTTTGCGTTTCGACATCAACCTCAACCCCATTAAAAATAAAGTAATGGCCGCATAATAGGTGTGTGGTTAATAAAATTATTGTAAGCATTTATAAAAAAGTTGCTTAACTTTGTTTCAACTAACAGCTCGCAACAAAATCTCATCACTGTGAACAGATGCAACCGGCAAATGGTTCATAGCTACTCGGTGGTTCACTAAACTTTTAGTTTAATTTCAGTACTTTCGCATTAGTAATCGACGATACGGATACATACGTCTATATTAGGCACGAGCGAGAGCAACGAGAATAGTGAAATACCCGTATATCGAGTATCATATTTGTATGTATATTCTCGATTCGTATTTTAGGCTTTTAATACAAATTTAATAAAGCACCAAATAAAAATTAGACACAGCGTGGATTTACTCTAATTGACTGTTGAAAGTGGTAGTCATTTACTCAAATTTTTTGTTATGTTTAGAACTAATGAAACAATAAATTCTTTAAAATAAAAAACTCGGATGTTTCAAGGTGAATTTATTTGACTATGTAGCAAAATTTTCTGCTGAAAAAATTTGCTGCAGTTTGAAGTGATTTATGATAGATTTTTTTTATATTGGTATTGTGTGGGCAAATATTATTGCTCCATTCATTTTTGATATAAATTCAAACGTAAAGTAAACAAATCAGTTGAGATGAATGATTTAGAGATTTATTTTTGTTAAGGTAATAAATAATTTTTATTCCGAAGGGGCAATAAGTTTTACAAAATGAAATGTACGGGAATTTTTTTTACAAAAATATGAAAAATTTAGCTAATTTGATTGGTTGCTTTTGCTCAATTCCCCTCTCTCTCTTCGATTTTTATTTTCCAGCAAGTTTTTCTGCAGAAAATTTTACCACAGAGTCAAATAAATTCACCTTCAGACTGCAGTCACCAGTGATCAAACTATAAAAATACTTTTAACTTACATACTTAAATCGCAATGTCTTAGCGAATTATTATGTCTCGCTACGCAATTATCAATCCCTTCGTAACCTTCATTGTTAGGCCCGTTGCATATTTGAGCTATGTTTTTTTCAGAAAAGTGAGCTATGTTTTGAGATCACAGTTTCTCGATTTACTTTGCAAAGCCTAAATAAGTGCGTACGTCCCGAACTATTTAATTTTTTTATGTAAACCTGTAGGATAGAAACACAGCTTACATCGTTCATTTTCTGGGCGATGTGAGTTAATTAATTATCTCCAATGCGAAAATAATACATTTAAATATATTGCTTTACAGATTGGGTAGACCCTGAGATTTGACTACAATGTTTCTCTTATTTGAGTTTTGGAAACCAAAACGGGAAGCTGTAAAATGAAAACATAGCTCACGTCAATCAGCTCGAGTGTGCTATTTGATGTGATTTTTATATAAAATTTTGGAAAAAATAAAACAAAAACGTGTTTCTAAGCAAAAGGCTACTATTTAGATTAATATATTCGGCGATAATTGGAGAGTAAAGGCGGTGATACATGTACAGATTTTGCCTTATACAAAATTGAGATATGTTCATTTTAAAATTTTTGTCTTTAAGGCGATTCAAGATGGCCGACTTTTAACCAATCAGCGCGCATAATTTTTATGCTTTAAAGGCAAAATCTGTACATGTATCACCGCCTTAAAATTGAAATTTTATTGAAAAAAACCGTTTGAATCTTTCGGATTTCGAAATAATGCGCCAGTAAAATCAGCGGCGGTTTTGCTTTAGTATCTTAAAACCGAAGCCTTTACATTTTTTCTTAATATAAAAACTTATGTTTGGACATTAATTAACATTTATATAAATGATTGACCTACATCCCTACATGATATACCAGATTAAAGGCAATTTCAATCTCTGGTCTGAAGATAATTGATTTATGTCCAATAGTTGTTAAGGTTTATACTTTTTACGCTATTTGCCGTAGGCACTTGGCGAAACACACTAATACTTAATAAACACATTTTATTAAACACTTGTTTTTTATTTCGCAAAATTAGATTTTTTGAATATTTTAATTAAAAAAAAAATTGTTCAAAAAGTTTAAAAAATCATTTGATCAATTTCGACTTGTTAGGTCATCATCAGGTGTAGATACTCCTGATTAGGTCATCATCAGGTGTAGATACTCCACTAAAGCACTCTTTTTTTATTTTCCAAGTGCAGTCAATTTTCTTTATTATACTTAATATTTATAATACCGTAACTTTAAATATTATAAAAGAATATTAAAAATAAATTTTAAATTAATTTTTAATACCTTTTCAAGGCAGTCATTTTGACTGCTTTTGGGTAATATAGGTACATACTAAGTTTCAGTATTTCTAGTGTTAAATATTATAAATATTAAATATATGTACTATATGAAGAAAAACCGACAAAAAAGCAAGAATCGAACCCGGAAACCCTGAATTACATAGCAAGCGCTCTACTTAATGTGCTAGCGGAGACGACCACAAACAAAAGCCACTTGTATAAGATCACACGATTTTAGTAGCAAATTGCTATTCCAGGAGATGACATGGTTCGGAGATCACTCTTACATTATCTGAATTGTTTGTTCCGCCTTGGGCCGGATTGCTTGCGATTATGCCAATAACATGATCTCTGGTTGGTAAGCAGAATTCGTTCCCGATTTATCGTCTACACAAAAATATCATTAAATCCATTGAATCTTAAAAAAAATAGTATGGCCTGTAATAATAGCACTAAATTACAGCTTCTCTCTGGTAACTGAAATTGTTCTAATAACACTGTGCTAGTTGGGGGGAGGGGGCTGGGCACCCGGGGGGTAAACCTAATTCCAGTACGCTGAATTCAATGGTGCTAGTCCCATTTCAAAGTTAGTCCCCATTTTTGAGATATCGCTTTCAACATGTTTTGGCTCTGAGTCAAAACATACCCTGATTTTCACGTAGATAGCTCCTGAACCATTAAGTTTTTCGTTATGCGTTTTTCAGCAAAGTTGTTGCGCAAGTCAAGACCAACAACTTTGCTCAAAATATCAAGACCGAAAAACGACATCTACATTCACATTTTTGTGTTATTTTTCCATATATGTGTGTTTTACTTAGGCCAAGGTTAGCTTGGAGTGGCACTTCCGCACACTTAGACCAGGAGTGCCCCGTTGTGATACCACAGGCACCTATTTCCCCTTTACCTCTGTTCAAAACCATTCGGAGCTACGTACGTACCGCAAAATATCTCGCACTCCACATTCAGCGAGATCTGAAAGGCTGGTCACATTGGACACGCCCAAATACCTATGCCTTCTGTATGATAGTGCCGGACACGAGCATAGGAAATTATCTAAAGTCTCTTCTTCCTTTTCGTCCATGCAACTTCTACAAAGTCATTTGTCTGTAGTCCCAGCCTTCTAGCATGTTCCCCAAAAAGGCAGGGTCTTGTCAGTTTTGGCAAAAGCTTCTCACAGAAGACTCTAGCTCCTACCTTGCCGTTTCGAGAAATATGGGTACACAGGTAAGCTAAATGCAACTGGAATTCGGCATACTTAGGCCAAACAAGACGCTCATCTCAGATAAAATACAAAGAACATATCACAAGTACATAAAATCAAGTTTCGTACAACACATAAAAACTGAAAACCGTACACAAAATTCAATAAAAATGTAATCATTTTGCACAGAATCAAAAAAAGACTGAAATTAGACAGGTGTACCAACTTGACTTATGAGTCATGAGACATTTGTATACTGTACGTATACGAATTTCTCATGAGTCATGAGTCAAATTACGGCCAAAATTCACACCCTGAAAATATACAAAAACACCCACAATTTACTTCACGACAAAATCACAACAAAACCCCAATAAAATTTACGACCTCCATAACTTAAAAACAAAGGAGATACCAAACAGCAGCGCCTAGCTACAGTATATAAAGAGCTTCAAAATAAATTATGTAACAGTAGCAAAAAATAAGCCGAAGAAGAGATTGTTGTCGAAATCGATATTTTTAAAAAAGTTAAAAAATTGGGACAATAAGTAAGAACTAAAAACTGTAATATAAAATTAAAAATAAAAAGTTTTTCATCTAAATATATAAAGTGACAAAAGAATACAAAAAATAGAGTGAAAATCGTCTTGTGAAATATGGTGAAATAAATAATATGGATAGGTGTTTTTAACTCAAGTGCTTTTGTTGTGTGTGGAAAATTTACAATTATGAGCAATCGCCGCTAAATAAGTGATGAAACCGCTGATTTATATTTACTATACTTTTCACAAATAGTTATTAGTGGTGTAAATTGGACGCCGTCTTTTGTTTGTACAACATGCATTTTCCATCTGCATAGATGCCATTTGGTGTCCCGATGATATGGATCGATCCACAAGGACATGATGCAGTTCAATGTTATGGGTGCATGAATTATATTCTCGGTACAAACAGACACAAAATTAGTTCTTTGACATACACTGCAACGAGAAATACCAATCTACCGCTGCCGCATTCTGATGAAATACCTGTTTCGGAAAGATCAAACCCAACTGAGGATTATTTACCAACAACATTTGAATCAGGTGAAACCGGAGAAACATCTGCATGAATATATCAACCATCAAATGTCACTGCGCCATGCAATCACATTGAAATCTCGCAAAGTCGTTTGGATATTATGGTACGACGCCTGAAACTATCACAGCGGCAAGCCATTCTTTTGTCAAAGGATCTAAAACAAGTGAACATTTTGGCTCCAAATGTTCGGATATATGGAACAATAAATCGTCATCGTCATTTTACGAATTTTTTCAAATCAATTGAGAATAATTCACTTGCTTTTTGCACTGATATCCGAGGATTAAAATCCACAATGCACAATGCATATAATCCTGAAGATTGGCGATTGTTCATCGATTCCTCTAAAAGCAGCTTGAAGGCCTCTCCTTCACGTTACCAACTCAAAGAATTCCATTCCAATTGCACTCTGCACAAACACAATTTGATTAAATGCAATGACCATCAATGGAAAGTTTGTGCAGATTTAAAAGTGATAGCTCTTTTAAGTGGCATGCAATTGGGTTACACTAAAAACATGTGTTTTATGTGCTTATGGGATACTCGTTTTGAATGGCGACCAATACAACGAACAGAACTGTGCTTTACGTGAGAACATTAGATTGCGATACGACAGCATCGTTGAGGCTCCACTTGTACCAATTAAAAAAATATTGCTACCACCACTTCATATCAAGCTTGGAGTAGTTAAAAATTTTATAAAAGCGCTGAATCCAGATGGAAATGCGTTCGTCGAATTGCGTCGCATTTTTCAACGGTTAAGTGGAATGAAAATAAAAGAAGGTTGGTGTTTACATCTATTCGAATGTAAGTTTTGATCAAATGAAATTTCATCTCGCTCCTTGTTTTTTATTACAGGAATACTTAATGGACCAGATATTCGTCGTTTGATGAACGATGATGCATTTGAAAATGCTCTTAGTGAACGAGAGCTTGTGGCATAGAAATGCGTAAAAGAAGTTATTAAGAATGTTCTAGGAATTAACCGAGCCGTTGATTGGCGTAGATATATTGAAAGTATGCTGACTGCTTTTCATAATATAAACGTTAGAATGTCACTGAAAATACATTTTTTGCATTGTCATGTGGAAAAGTTGGCCGAACAATTACCAGTCGAATCCGATGAGCACGGCGATCGTTTTCACCAAGTGACGGCAAGGCTCGAACATTGGTACAGCGGCAAAAAGCTAGATGCACTCTTGGGTGATATTTGTTGGAATTTGCAAGAGGAAGAAGAACCCGAAGACGACACGAACAAATCAGAAAATTAAAAGTTAAGAAAAATGTTAATTTTTTAGGATAAAATTGAGAAAAATCACAAAAAAATCAACTGAGTCAATTTAGTTTTCTTTTAAATAGCTTCTATTGTATCTATATTTGCTGATGAGATGTTAATTCGATCGATTTAAATTCAATAAATGGACAAAAAATGATAAAAAACGTGTTTTTCGTCGAACTGAAAGCCAAAAAATAAAATAACACAAAAATGTGATTGTAGATGTCGTTTTTCGGCCTTGATATGTTCGGCAAAGTTGTTTGTCATGGCTTACGCAACAACTTTGTTGAAGAAAGCGTAACAAAAATCTTAATGGTTCAGGAGCTATCAAAGTGAATATGAGTGTATATTTTGACAAATTTTTGACTCAGAGGCAAAATATGTCGAAAGCGATATCTCAAAAATGGGGTCTAACTTTGAAATGGAACTAGCACCATTGAATTCAGCGTACTGGAATTAGGTTTACCCCCCGAGTGTCCAGCTTGTCACGCAAAAAAAATTTGCAATTCAAGCACAGTGTAATTATTAGCCAAGCATTTGAAGAATGTTCAGAATTATTTCCACTTCACCTCAGTTTTGCCTTTTTGCGAGGGAGTAACGTTCTCCTATTTGATTATTTCGTTTTTTTTGATTCAAATGAAAACTGTTTTAGAGCAACTCAATTTTGTTTGTTAATTTGAGTTTACGCCGTGTTAGGGGAGGGGATATTGTTTAGAGTTCAATATGAATATTGCAGTAGGCTGGAATACGCAATAAATCATGTAGTCCCGAAATTAGTGCAGTCTGTCAAGTTTTCAACCAATTATTTACTGAGAAGGTTTAGGAAGAACATGAACTAGTCCCGGAAACGTATACCCACCCTTGTAATTATATTGTAGGTGGTCTTAAAGAGTTTACTTCTTCCGAAAAAACCCTAATTTCGTATCCTTTTGCACGTGATGTATAAAATATAATAATACTCAAAAATCGATTTTTCAATTGAATTCAATTGAAAAACATTAATCTTATTTTATAATTTGCTCAAGTATTTTTTCATTGAAATCAATTCTCTTCTTATCCGAAAACAAAACAAAAATGAAAACTGATAAGAAAAAACTTGAACTACATTTGAATATCAATCAGAAATTATTGAAAACTTCTTATTCGGCTTATTTTATTTTCTTACCATACCTACTACATTAAATTACCTTTAATATAACTTCCTATTCAAGGTGTGTACCTTATATTCGGGTATATTAGCAGAAGACAATATTTTTCGTTTTATTTCAAGTTGACAATAAGAAAATATATTCGTACTCTCGTATATAACAAGGAAATGTCTTCAAAAATTCAAAACGTCGAGCATATTCGAAAAGTACAAATCAAGGTAAAAAATCAATTGAAATTCTTATTGACTGGGTTCTTTTCTCCGATTTTGTGCTGTTCGATGTTTTGTGTAAGAAAAAATTATAAGAAAAATATTTCTTTTCGTTCTCTCTTGTACGATTTCAATTTCTAATCAATCAAAGTAAATTAAATCTGAGAAAAATCAAAAAAAAAATCAATCCGACAGGAAAATAAGAAAACAAGCAATTCATATCAAATACGCAGACATACAAATACACACACGTAACAGAATTTTCTTGGTTTCAATTTGATTTTCAGTTTCATATGGTTACATACATATTTCTAAAGAAGAACGATAAAAAATTTAGCTGAAATTGGGTAAATCTAAAAGCATTATAAATTAATGTTATTTAGTGCAAGGAAATTGATATGCGACAAGCAAAATGTCATGTTGTTCCATGGCAATTAGCATTAAGTAGATTATTGCTTACTTTCATCATTCCTGTTTATTTATTAAAATATGTAAAAATTATTTAAATGTACTTATTTATATTACACACTCATCGGGGTCGCCACACACTAAGTTCACGAGGAATGTTCTATTTCTACCGGACCAAATTCCTCTTTCAACGTGATCAATCAATATTACATCTGATTCAGAGATCATCTAGTAATTTTTCTATCTGATTTTATAAAAATTTGAATAGGTTGACTTTCGTTGAAACCTTCTCAGTAGTACAATTGAGCGCTCAATTAGCGCATAAAGATCAATTATTAGCGCCCAATTTTTCTTTCAAATTGATGCACCTAATTCCATACTATTCGTATGGTTGTCGACCGAAAACTCAGTTTTGTTTCCCCTAAAAATTAATTTATCTCTCTTTCAATTCGAGTTGAGTATAATAACAGAACATATGTAACTGTTAACTGTTGGTTTACCAGAAAATAAAATTTTTTTGATGTATTTTCTCGTATGTACCAAATGTGTATTGCCATTCGGTCCAACTACACATTTTTAATGACTGATAGAAATGAATAACAATTTTCGAAATGAAATTGATAAACAAGAGTGGGGGTAAAAATGCAGTGCGTAGAAGAAACCGAAGTAAATTAATTTGTTTTCCTGCTTCGACGTGTGCAGATTCAATTTATTTCATTCTGCTATCAACTTTTGTATTGCTGGGTTCCCAGAAATACAATTGCTGATAGCAGAATGAAATAAATTGAGACATTTGACCACGTCGAAGCGAGAAAACAAATATAGTTACTTCGGTATCTTCTATGCACTGCATTTTTACCACCACCTAACCTCTCGATTATCAATTTCGAAAATTGTTATTTCAGTTCCATCAGTTTTCAGCTGAAGGTAATAGGTACACAGTATGTTCAACAAGAGCGTGTACGGCATAACTGTACTTAAAGCTATAGGAACAAATATGGGCGGGGCTTAAATCGGTTTTCTATTGATTTCGCTTGGACGCTCTAAAACAAACATTAGTTTAAGGACCTAAAATGTCGGTTGAAAGTGCAGCAAAATATATAAAAACGTCGAAAACATTTGTACAGAAGAGGAATACACATGATTCAGTGTATAAAAATGTTGACTATTTGCTAGATAGAGGGAAAATATAAACCACTACAAAACAGGAGGATGAGTCCATCATACAGTTATTAGATAAAAATTCTTCGCTTACGCTGGATGCAGCTGTGGCAAAATTGGCGAAAAATAATACTAGTTTACCAAAAACAGCCATACGAAAGAACATGGCTACGCATATGGAAATACTTTGGTCAAACCACTGGCAACACAAAAATACATAGGAAAGCGACTACAGTGGGCGAATGCACATAAAAACAAAGAATTTACGAATATTGTGTTTACCGATGAGTCATCGTTTTAGAATTTTAATATTAAAAGGCCTGTTTGGCGATATAAGCAAAAAAAAGGATTGTCCGAACTGTGGAGCACCCGCCAGAGCTACAGGTATGGGGATGCTTCACCAAGCAAGGTTTTGGTAAATTAATCGTTTCCACACGGAACCTGAACGCACTTTTCATCAATAAAATTTATTCACGAGGTTTGTTACCATCTATCCTAAAATGGTTTGGAGCGGGGATCTCTAGTTGGATCTTGCAAGAAGGCAACGATCCAAAACACCATAGCCTACTCTTTTCGAAATTTAAATTCAAAAAGGTCATCACGACATTGGATTGAACTATCTAACTAACTACATTGGATTCGCCATCTCAGGCAACTAATCACAATCACATCAAAATTTATTGGTACTCATGAAGATTAAGCTGAAAATGTACCACATAAAAAATTTGAACGCTCTAGTGCGAGTGGTCCGGATGATATGGAAAAATGTATCACCACAGTATGCAGAAAAATTGGTTGATAGTATGGACAAAATGAGCCAGAAAATTATTAACAGTAATGGTGAGTTTACTATATTTTAGTTGATAGCGCCCTAGAAAATACAACAAACTTGCATAATAAGAACAAGTAAAAATCATAGTTTTATTTTTACTTAGTTTTTGCCATACACGCTCTTGTTGCACATACTGTACGTTGATGTATGTACAAAGTACTCAATGCTGATGATGTTTCTTTAATAAATGTTTTTCAGATGGAAATGGAAATACATCGATAACATATAAAGTAAGTATACAAGATTAAAAAATATTTAGTTGTATCAGAATGACAATACACATATGGTACATACAAAAAAAATATAATTAAAAACATTATTATTTGTGGTTAAACCGTTAACATGTTACATGTTATTAATAAACTCGAATTGAGAGAGAGAGAGCTAAATTTATTTTTAGGGGAAACAAAGCTGAATTTTTGGTCGCCAACAATACGAATAGCATGGAATTAGGTACATCAATTTGAAGTAAAAAGTGAGTGCTCTAATTATATGCTGTTTATGCGCTCATTGTGCGCTGATTTGTACTTCTGGGTTGGTTTTCATTTCGTAAAAAATCGTAGTAAATATTTTCCATTCTTTGTATTTGCCAATCTTAAGGCAAAATTAATAATATTTTTTTAATTAATCAAACGATTTTAATTTAACCAACACTTGTTATCGTGATGATAAAAACCTACCGGAAAATATTCATTGGGTCTCAAATAGAGTAACGCAAAAACATAGCCTAATTCCACACGAGGTTTTTGGTATTTTTTTCAAGGCGAGGTACTCACAATTGTGTTGGTTGTATTTCAAATCAAGCGAAATTTTTTATCAAAAACGCCATTACATACTATGATTTTTTACTCACACATTTGTGTGGTTTGGACTTTAATTGAGCCATTTTTTTTGTTTGAAAAAGGGATATACATAACTCCAAATTGTTTTTATTTTGTGGTATTCTGCTCTCTCGAAAATTAAATTTAAACTAAAATCTACAAGTCACAAAAGTCCTTCAAATATTTTTTATTTCATTTATGTTTGTGTTAGTGTGGTTGCACAGAAAATTTGTTTAAGTCGCAATTAAAACCTGTATCATAGGTAAACGGGGAAAGAAACGAAGAAAAATACGTTTTTTTTCGCGTGTGCCATCAGCCATACGAATTACATGGATTTTTAATTTTATTTGTTGTAACTTGTTCATAAAAGTCATTAATGTATAAGCTATTATTACTTTTCTAACGATAAAATCCAGTTGCACTCAGGCAAACCATTTAATTTTTTAAACTTTTATAAACATTTCATTCTAGTAAAAATTTTAGAAGTGATTTAATCAGGCAGTTTTTATTTCCTCTTCTTTTAATTATGGGATGTTATTTTAATAATTGGAAAATACAATAAAACTAAATCAATATGCGTGTACCTGAATTAAAAGTGACTTACAAAAGCGAAGACGAGTTTTATTTTATAGTTAAAACATAAAATATTAATCATAAATCATAATGAACCATTCAAAATGCTCCTTAATAGATTATATCACACTGCTTACATGAATTTTCGTAAGAACTACCTTTTTACTATTTCAATGACTTCTGTACAAAAATCGTCGATGAATTCATCGATGCGTCATACAGCAAATTCCTTATAATCATCATTCATTAGATCACGTAAAACTTCATTAAATATATAAATGACTTTAGTCCCAGACACAGAATAAAGTTCATTTGAGACTTCATTGAATCATTCATGATGAACTCATCGATGAGTTCATCGATTCCCTACGAGTAGGGACGCTAGAAATAAGTAATATCAAATATACAAAGATATTCCAGAAACAATAAGTACTAATGGCAACCCTACCCTAATTATGAAATATTTAGTTCATTCTATGCTATTCTTAGGCGTTTTCGGAAATATCCCATGGTAACTTTTGAGTAATTTTAATTATTTTAATGTTGGGTAACAAAAGTTTCTCAAGTTACCCCTGGCTATACAAAAAGTAAGTTTATATTTCGCGTGGTAATATTTATACTCAGCAAAATTCTATTACGTATTTTAACAAATATGTACATTGTAGTTGTATTTTTTAATAGTTTATGCACAACCTTTCAATTGTACTTTAATTTTTCTGACACTATTAATTTAATACAAATTGACATAAAGACCGAAAAGGAAAAACAATTAAAACTAAATTACCCTAAAGTTACTCTACATTTTCGCAAATAGTTTTGGTAATTTTTTGTCAGCAAGTTACCCAAAAGTTACCATGGAATATTTCCGAAAACGTCTATTGTATATAAAATTACGCGAATTTTATTTTTATTCTTACTATAATAATTCTGTGTTGAATTATATTTTGAAAATGTCAACAGATGTCTTGCGTGACCTATAAATACAGAATAAATGGCGCAATAGTAGTTCTAACTATTAACAAAAATTAGCTTATATTAGTAAGTACACTGTTAAAATATTTCTTATAACAACTTTGAGTGAAATAAAAAAACATGAAAATAAAAATGGGTTTTATCCATATGTGAATTACTATAAACACACCGTTTTTTCTTATTATCTACGTTTTCAATAACTATTTCGTTCTGTTGATACTGCATGCCTATTTAAATATTTGTGGTAAACCGAATTAATAAATTTAAAAGCAATTGCAAATAAAAAAAGGTCTCTATACATTTTTTTAAATTTAAGAAGACGCAATTCGATATGAATAAACTCGATAATTCGATCATAAATTTACACCATATGATCAACAAATCATAGAGTGGAATTACTACTACATAGTGAAACTTATTCAATAGTTGGTTTACTTTTAATAGTTTGTACCAACATTCCACTATTATTTAATGATTTCTATAGGTTTACCCTTTCAAATGTCACAGATTTGATTTCAACTAATTGGTAGCGATAGATTTTTTTTGAGCAAACAAAGCTTCGTAAAGTTTATACCAAAAGTCCATTTTATACAGATGACACCTATGGACTTAACCTTTAAATGACATCGTTGGCATTTCCAAACGGATTCGTACCGGAAGATTTTTGAATAGAACTTATTTACAGAACTCATGAATTTGCATTTTATTGCTTTCAATATATAAATTCTTTGTTGACATATTTTCAGCTAAGAATTTTTATTACTAGTAATTTATTTAACAAATTCACCGTTTCAGCGCCAGTGACAAATAATGAGTTTCCGGCAATTTTTTGTCATCTGTGATATATCTTGGCGTTGCCTTGAAGAGAGCAAAATATATGATTCCTCGAATGGGGAAAAACGAAAAAATATCATCGAAAACATACACTAGACTTCTATTGCGGTTGTCTTGCGTAACAAATTGACGGCATGGCTTGGCACGATATGCAACGCTCCTTTTGGTTGTAATTAAATCAAATATGATATATTGTGATTTGTGGTAGTATACTGCAGTTTAAAAACGAAATCTTTTCTATTATTTTTTTAAAATCCATTTTATTAAGCTGATCGATTCAACACTTCATGATTTGATACGATCTGATACGATGATCATGATTATACTGTGTTCGAACTGAATAGATTGTTAATAGTGATGTGCATGAAAACTAATTTAAAATTAGATTTTAGTTTAAATAGAATTGCACGAGTGAGTTTGATAGTTCAATTTTTAAGATGTTTTTGTGGAATCTTTTTCTAGTACGTTTTAAAGTATATGTTCATCATTTTGTATTAAACATTTTATTGTCATGTACGTGGTCGATAATAAGCACAAAACCGACACAAGAAATTTGTATTCATAACCACCACTATAAATAATGCTGGAAGCAATTACATTTTTAATTCATTATTATTCAAAAGGTGATGGACCAAGTGTTGGCCCTAAAAACTACCAAGCAAAACTCTAAGGTAGGCCACACACGAACAGTTTTAACTGTACAGTAAAAACCGTCGGTTAAAATTGTACGTGTGTTGGTATTTCAGTTCAGTTAAACTCAACTGTACAGTTTAACTGAGAACTTTAAATTTTTTATTTTTTTAACTGAAACGATTAACTGAACTGAACGAGAGCAGCCAAATCGTTCCGCTCATTCAAATCCATGATAATAACTGAAGCATTAGACTGAACATGTGTGTGCATCTAAGTTTATACTTAAAACAGACAGTTATAGCTACACAGTTAAAACTGACATTTAAAACAGTACGTGTGTGGCCGGCTTAAGGTAGGCCACACACGTACAGTTAAAACTGTACGTGGGTGGGTATTTCAGCTCAGTTAAACTCAACTGTACAGTTTAACTGAGAACTTTAAAATTTTTATGTTTTTAACTGAAACGATTTACTGAACTGAACGTTTGGGGGTTTAACTGCACAGTTCACAGTTTTGTGTCGAAATTTTGAGATGAGAGGACGTTTCCTATAATACTTTTTACGCTATTTGCCGTAAGCACTTGGCGAAACACACTAATACTTAATAAACACATTTTATTAAACACTTGTTTTTTATTTCGCAAAATTAGATTTTTTGAATATTATAATTAAAAAATTTGTTCAAAAAGTTTAAAAAATCACTCGATCGATTTCGACTTGTTAGGTCATCATCAGAAGTATCTACTGATTAAAAATCAGTTATTTATAGCAGAAAAAAGCTAAAAATAAACAAACGAAGGAAGGGCAAAAATAAGCAATAAAAATTAATCTATATTGATCGCGCAGGTGGGGCGATCGCGCATTAGTCATCGGCTGAGTAACAAAATACAATATTGAAGTACATTTAATTACCCGACGTATTAGTCAAATTATAGAAAATTGCGGGTTTTGTAATTGGTGAGAAACGAATTTCTCTCTGTTCGGTAAGGATATTTTGGTTAAGAAATATTGATTTTCGAATTTCGTAAGACTCTAAGGTATCTGAATGTCTGCCTTTAGGTTGTATTTGTAATATGTCTAAATTGTTCAAGCTAGCTGTATGATTTTCTAAAGTTAAATGGTTATGGAAAGTTGATTGATTGCAACCAGATAAATGTTCTTTAGCTCTAACTCCAAAATTGCGCCCAGTCTGGCCAATATAGGAGAAACTGCAATAATTGCAATTAATCCTATAAACACCAGACTTGGAAAGGCGATCAACTCTAGGTTTATTGTTAAAAATCATTTTCTTTATTGTGTTATTATTATAAGAAGCAAAACTAATATAGGTATAATTGGACACGATATTGCTAATCCGTTGGCTTGTTTTCCCTATATACTCTAAGCGACGCCATTTTTCCCGAATCGGACTATCCGGTGGATAAATACTCGTTAGAGTTTTACGCTTTAGCTTTTTATTTAATAACTTTAATTTAGTCCTAGTTGCATATCCGTTATTCGTTGCAATTTGTAGAATTATATTAAGCTCTATATTATAATTTGAATTTATCAAATGTATGTTTATTAGTCTATCTATGAGTGAGTGGAAAGCTGACATTTTAATATTATGGGGATGGTTTGAAGAACTAGGGATAACAGCGTCTGTATACGTTGGTTTCCGATAAATTTTGAAGTCTAAGGAAGAATTTATCCTGGTTATTGTTATATCTAGAAAATTAATACATTTATTTCTAACGTAAAATCAATGGTGGGATATTGAGAATTTAACCAAGTAAGGAATGAGTCTAACATCTGTTCCATTCCATAGGCATAGTATGTCATCAACAAATCTATCCCAAAAGATTATATGGCGAAAATAAGGATTGTCGTTTGGTATAATCATTTGTTCGAAAAAATTCATGAAAATTTCCGCTAACAAAGTGACAGAGGGAAGCCCATGGGTAGACCATCAGCGAATTTGAAATATGTATTATCAAAACAGAAATAATTTTGTTTAATACAAGCTTCAAACACTAACTTCAGTTCACGACGTAAGCCCTCATCTACAACATCCCTATCTAAGTAATTACAAACTATTTGGGACAAAGTATTGATTGGAATAGAAGTGAAAAGACTGGCAACGTCAAACGAAACTAGTTTTGAATGTAATGGAATGACGACGTCTTGAATTTTGTTAATCAATTCTACCGAGTTTTTAACCGAGTAAGCCGAAAAGAAATTAGCTTGACAATTGAAAAAATTTATGAAACCCTTACATAGCTTGTAGGCAGGGGCATTGCAATACGCGACTATTGGTCTAATCGGAATGCCCTTTTTATGGTTTTTTGGTTAACCATAAACTATCCGCTCCGATCCTTTATGGTTTACCAAAAATCCATAAGGAGGGCATGCCGATTAGACCAATAATCGCGTATTGCAAGGCTCCTGCCTACCAGCTATGTAAGGGTTTCATAAATTTTTTCAATTCGATTTCGATCGAGTGATTTTTCAAACTTTTTTGAACAAATTTTTTAATTAAAATATTCAAAAAATCTAATTTTGCGAAATAAAAAACATGTGTTTAATAAAATGTATTTATAAAGTATTTCATATAATAATTAAAACATTGAATTATACAAAAATAGTTCGACTATTTATATAATTTTCATTTTATTTTGACGTAATTAAAAATTAACATCATGTCACGTAAACATAACCAAGTTATTTAGGATTTTATTGGAATATATAGATCCGAACCTTGTTTGTTGCAAGATAAATGTAGTGATTATCATGACCGTGCCAAAAAAGATGCTACCTACCTTTTATTTAATTTTTTTAATATTAAAAAACTCACACCGAGAGCAGCCAAATCGTTCCGCTCATTCAAATCCATGATAATAACTTAAGGATTAGACTGAACGTGTGTGTGCATCTCAGTTCACAGTTAAAACAGACAGTTATAACTACACAGTTAAAATTGTACGTATGTGGCCGGCCTAAGAAATGTATATCGCATTTAAAACAAAACATGATTTTAATCAAATTATTTACATGTACATTTTTTGATCTCACTATCTACTCGAATAATGAATATTTTTCGTAAAATAAGAAAAAAAATTCTTTACAATGTTTTCAAATAGATTAATTCAACAATTGTAGAACATACCGTAAAACATTTTCCTTGTAGGGAAATATTCAAAAAATCTGATTTTACAAAAAATAAGGCGAAATTGAATGAAAAATTGATATAAAAATAAAATTAGGTACAAAAATGACTGAATTACATAAAACAAAAATAGTATATTATACACCAAGGTTGAGAAATATGCTATTATAATATGCTATAACACTACAGCTTATATTATATGCTATAACAGCACTTCTTAAGCGTGGTGTTTATACTATATTTTCCACTATTAGTCGTAGAAGGCACAAGAACCATTAAAGTTTTTTGTTGATAAGAAAACTAATTTGATAAGGAAAACACGTGCTCTTTAATAATATTAACCGTTTGAGTCCCAGTGGGCATTGAAAAACACTGTCGAAGAATTACAAACAGCGCAACCGCGCTTTCTCGAAATTAGAGAAGAAGATGAAGTGAATGATATGAAAAGGTAATCTATTGAGACAAACCTATACAAAAATGTACTATTTACATTAAAAGGAGCTATACTTGCTTCAGTAAATCTGAGCGTGCCACTTCGACAATCGGTAACGCACCGTCAGTTGTCCACAATGTTTGAAGTGTGCTGGGTTTTCTCGACATAAAATCTCAACAGCACGATCGCGCTGCTTGGGACTCAAACGGTTAACTACATATGTCGAAGTAGCCCGAATTGTTTACTGAATTGTAGAAAACGCAAATTTAAAAGGACACTGCGCATTTTGTTTTGTTATTTGAAGTTTTTATTTTGTTGAGTCAAATTGGCATTCAACTAAAAAAATGGAGAATGATGATTTAATCGGCACGCCACCTGAAATATGTGAGATAGTCGAAAATATAACAGACCAGCTGCTGTCCTAAAAATCGAGATATATTTATATAAAATCATATGAAAAATTTAAAATTTGGTGCAATAATAAGTGTTAATAAAATTTCGGAAAATATACATTTTTGGCATATATAATTTTATTTGGATTTTTTTTATTTTTTTCAAAATTTACTTTATCATATTCTCCCTATCCGTTTAATTGCATTGCATCTAGTGTTCATTTTTCATTATTAACTAGTGGTCAATAATAAAATATTGTTAACCACTAGTCGAGAAATTTTGTTTCTCAGGCTACTAAAACTTATAATAATGGTGCCTTTTACCTAGTAGTGGAAAAAAGATATTTTCCAAACAATAGTTGAAATTGACTACTTATGTGCAAAAAATTAGGGTCGATATTGACTATATTTGGTACTTACAAAAAAATCCTCTTTCTCTCCAACAATTTGTGAATTCTCGTTTCTTTTGTTTAATTATTGCCTTTTGTGTTTTTTATCCTGTCTGAGAAATTCACACTTAATTTGTTTGGGGTTATAATTTGTGAGTAAAGTGTCGTTAAGTGAGAAAAGTATAAAAAAGTGAACTTTTTTATTTATAATGTAGTAGGTAATAATTTAGTCCAATGTGATTAAATGCCAATGACCAATTAACCACGAGTCTACTGCTTTATTAATTTTAATAACTTTCATTAAATCTACAGGGTGTTTTGCAGGTGGACCGACAACGTTTTATGTCAGATTGAGGGGGTCATTTGGAAGCTTTCATCACATGGAACCGATGTCCTAAGTCTCGCGGTGACTGAGATATGATATTTTTAAGGTTTTTTTTAAATAACCCAAAATTTCACCTTAAAATGTAATTCTGCAATGTAATTTTATATTAAATAAATCATTATTTAATACCATCGGTTTAAGAAAATTGAGTATAAAAGTATAAAAAATGTCTAACTTCTATATGCATTTAAAAAAAACTAGCGATTGTTTTGAAATAACTTTTATATTAAATACTTCTCTAATTTATGCCCTTTCTAACGGTATGCTACATGCTACAGAAATCATTCGCTTTGTGGTTAAAATTAGAAATACTATTTCGCCGGGGCCAGGTTTAAGAATATACGTTTTAAGTTATTGAAAATTTTTTAATCAACTTCATTTATTAGATTTTGTTTAAAACACACTCCTCCACTCCGTATGCATGCAAGGTACATTTTTCTTATCTCCGAGGTTGTTGTGCGAGGTTGAATTTAATTTTTAATTTTTTTAAATGCGCCGCTTATCATTTCAATTAAAATTTCTAATGTGGGTACTTTTGTTGCGAACAGTAATTACTTAGCAGGTCCCCAGACGTAGAAATTTAAGGGTGTGAGGTCTGGGGACTGTTCGGACCAAGTAATAGAGCCACCTCTACCTCCACCATGGCATGAAGGATTAAATTACAAAATTAAAACTCTTTTGCCTAAACAATTTCATGCAATTCTTGAAAACTACTTAGCCCAAAGGATGTTCCAGGTGAAATAAAATACGGCCACTACTGATCTAACCGAGATAAAAGCAGGAGTACCGCAAGGTAGTGTATTGGGACCTGTGCTATACTTGTTATTCACAGCTGACTTACCAATAACTGAAAAAATCGTCACTTCAACTTTTGCTGATGACACAGCTATATTATTTTCACACAAAAATCCTCAAACAGCATCGAGAGAATTACAAGAACATCTACACAAAATAGAAGATTGGTTAAAAACTTGGCGGATAAGGACGAATGAATGTAAATCAACACATGTAACATTAACACTAAATAAACGTACATGTCCAGCAGTAAAATTAAACAATATCACAGTTCCTCAACAAACAAACGTCAAATATCTCGGTCTTCATCTCGATAGAAGATTGACATGGAAAAATCACATTGAAACAAAACGCAATCAATTAAAAATAAAATTTTCTAAAATGTACTGGATGATCGGAAGAAAATCGAAACTCTCTCTAGACTGCAAGGGTCTACTATACAAAGCGATCCTAATCCCCATATGGACATATGGTATCCAACTATGGGGCTCAACTAGTGCATCAAATATAGATATCGTACAAAGAACGCAAGCAAAGATACTTCGTAGCATTACAAATGCCCCATGGTATATTCGAACCAGCAACATCCATAGAGACCTAGGAATCAAAACTGTTAAAGAGACAATTAAATCATGCAGTCTAAAATACCAACGGAAACTGGAATCACACCCTAACGAATTAGATAGAGAACTACTAAAGCAACCGAAATATGGACGGCTTCGCAGAACAGATCCTCTAGATTTAATTAACTGGGAAATATAATCTAATAATTTCGCGCATGTTGACCTAACACTCTAAAATTAAGTAATTAATAATAATTTAATAATAATAATGCTTAATGATATTAAGTATTAACATAGGTTAAGGCTTAAGTTAAATTTTTTTTTATAGATTTTAAGAATTTCACACTTCTTGCTAGTTTCGTGTAAAGAAAGATTCAAGAATAAAGCCTTTGGCAATAGTTACAAAAAAAAAAAAAATAAAACTTACGAACATTCAGTTGTATACGAGTTATAAAAACAATGGAAAAACACTTGACCTACAATTTTTTAGTGCGGACTTTTTCTCTACTTTGGTTTTTTGGTTATTATTTAATCAGTGCAGATCAATATCTATTTTATTTCACACCCATAATTTAATTGATTGTAGTCTTTCAAAATGGGTAAGAGTAGGTCGGTTAATATTAGATAGTTAGTGAATTTCTAGCGAAGAAAAGGGAAATCATTGAGTGAAATCGCGATAATACTTAACATTTGTAAATCAACAGTACAAAACATTTGTGATCGGTGTTTTAAATAAGGCCGAATAGAAAATACACATCACAAAAGGTCCGAGAAAAATATCACCATCAGATAAAAAATTCATTAAGCGCGAAATAATACAAAATCCTAAGTTAGCTGCAGTGGAATTAACTAAAATGCTGTTCAGGCTTAATGGTAAAAATATAAATCCAATTACAGTTAAAAGAATTTTAAGAAAAAAAATTTATTTTTCACGTAAAGCGAGGAAAAAACCTTTTATTAGTAAAGAAAATAAAAAAGAATAGTAGATTTTGCCTTAAAATATAAAAATGAAAGTGGTAAAAGGGAAGTGGTAAAAGGGAAGACAAAGTTTGAAAAAAACGTGGTGAAGAGTGTAATGTTATAAATGTATGCCCAACGTTTAAACACGGTGTAAATATGGTAATGTTCTGGAGGGCTATGGGTCATAAAGGAGTTAAAAATTTGAATTTTTTTGATGGGATGATGGACAAGGAAAAATATTTAGACTGGATATAGAAAATACTTTTCCTTTTTATCAGGACAATTATCTAAAACATAAAGCATGGATTGTTCGAATGTGGTGTCTTTTGAAGTATCCAAAAGTGATTGTAGTGTCCAAAAGTGCCTCCCCCCCTCCTTCCCCAAAGCCCAGGTCTCAATCCAATTGAAAATCTGTGGGAGCATCTCAAAAGTAAAATGAAAGAAAACCATTCAATCTGACAAAAAACAATTAAGATCAGCTATTATTGTGGAATGGCCTAAAACTCTTACAAAAACAACGAAAACTTTAATAGAATCGATGCTAGATCGATTAAAGGCTATTATAAAAAACACAAGGAACCCACCAAAATATTAAAATAAAATGTGCATGTGTTTTTCTTAACAATAAAATAAAATTGAGTTTTATTATAACCCCTAGTATACAACAAATGTTCGTAAGTTTTATGAACTTCAAATTAATATTCAAGGATAAATCCTTTTTTGTTTGTTTTTGTTTTGTTATTTGTTTTGCTTTTATTGTCTAAAATAATAAATAAACTAAATTGATAAAAAAATTCTGAAAAAAATTTCATTTTCTTATTAAATTTCAACACTTTCATAAAAAGATATGCCGTATACATCTGAATGTTTCTGACTGTAAATATTTTTATTTTTTAGTTCGTTTCTTAACTTTTTGTTTTTTGTACGATTTCAAATCATGCACAATTTTAACCCGCCGATCATTCTAATTTAGGATTTGTAGGACCTAGTATACGATCGCGTTTCGGTAAATCCTTTCCCCTACTATATTCTCATATACTTCGCTAGATTTGTAAATGTAACACCTTTTATTCACCACGTGTGCAACACATTCTTTTCCGTACTTCTCGTTTAATTCGAGACAGAACGAAATCTACTAAACTTCTTTTAATTTACACTATAATTAGTGCAGTACGAAGAAAATTGCATTTTTATATGGATGCTTTCTGTTCGATACATTCCTTATATACATATTATGTATTTACTAGAACCGATACATTCCTTATAAATATACATATTATGTATTTAATATAAAATCAAACGTGAAACCAATTTTACATACTGCACATTTATAGAATATTTATTTTTGCGATGTAATTTAGTCAAAAACAAGTTAAAAAAAATTATCAATCACACGTGTATTTTTTATAAACTTAAAGTATATAAGTAAGTGCCATTCAACAGACAACTGAAACAACATTAATAAAATCGTTTAAATTTCTTGTTATAAAATTTTTACTTTAAAATAAAAATTGAGAATATTTTTTAAAATCCCAAGGGTTGTCAATATACAAATTCCCATCTCAAGCTTTATTTGATTTATCTCAGATACATATTCGTATATCATTCAATAAAAATATCAATATTTGCGTATCCGAAACGTGATTTGCATATAACTTAAATGTGTATTCGAAAATCTTAAGAAATTCAGCATTTTATGTCGAATCTCATTGTTGTTTCAAACTGCTTAAATGTAGTTGCATTATATATGTATTTATGCTTTACTATCATCATTACGTATTATGATTATTATGTTTTCTTTCAATGAAAACTACTCATAATGATATTTTCCATTTGCTATAGTACTGATGTATATTTTACACATTCACTTACTGAAAATACCAAAAAGATATTCATACAAAAAATAAAATTCAATTTTATTTTTCCCAATTTTATTTAAATTTTTTTTTTCTTTTTACTGTAAATTCCCTTGAACGTATAATTTCTATTTTACATCTCATGTATATTAATGCATTATACAACAAAACGTCTGTTTCGTAATTCAATTATGAATTGTCTAACTTTTAATGTAGATTTAATTTCTCAACATTATATCCCGATTCGGGTAATACAAATTAAGGTGTTAAATTCTGTCATACCTTGTATGATCCCTAATAGAATAGCACTTTACTCGTATCTCTGTATAAAAATCAAATAAAACCTTGCTTATGGTTATTCTTTTGTTTCCGGAAAATTGGATACTAATTTACCTTAACACTGAAAATGTCGAGGTTGCTACTTAATCTTTGCTCGTACTTCATACAGCTACAGCATATAGTTTAGTTTGGTTGATTGATTTGAATGTACGACAATTAAGCGCGATCTCCCAGAGGATACCTGGCTTACCGCTAAGCAAAATAATATGATGGAGTAGAATAGAATAATGAACATGATAGAGTTGAAACTTTAACAGTTTTAACCGACAATGGTAATGAACATTAATAAAACTTAGTACAATTTGTAAAACAAAGTAGGAGTAAATATTGGTTAGCGCAAGAGAGCATATTAATACAATATAATAGGTATGGGAATATTTCGTGGCCTTTTTCCCGGTAGATGGCTTTACATTCATATATCTCAGTAACCTTTGATCGTATCAACTCTTGTGTGAGTTTGAAAGGTATATTTTAACTTGTACTTTGACATACAAAACATTAAAATCGGTGAAGTGAATAAACAGTTACAACATTTTAAACATGCAGATAAATAATGAAAAAATTCAATATCTTTTGCAATTTTATTACGACAAAAGTAAAAACGTGGCTCAGGCTTGCATTTAAAAATATGGAAACAGGTAGTATTATTTTCTGTAAAGCTACACACATAAAAATGAGAATTTTGCGGGCTATTATGAAGAATGTAAAATACATTGTTTTGAGTTTATTTTCTAGTTTCCACTCAAAATTCTTATAAGAATTTTTTTAACAGTGTATTTAGTAATACTTATTTACGTTTGTTGTTTTGGACATATTTCACTGCCATCATTTTATAAAAAAAAAATCAAAAGATGGGGTTTGTGACTTTAAAAAATATTTTATCGTTTCGGGGGAATTTGTTGAAAAATATTAAAAAATAAAATTATGATACTACGTACTTCATAGTAAAATATTAAACAACGTGAAACATTGTTTAACAAATTATTATGTTTAGGTAGGGTAATCTAAGCATCTTCTACCCAAAATCAAATCCCACCGTTGAACTTACTTATATAGTCTGCTCTCTTATTCTCATGTAGGCATGCAAGCTAAGTTAAAAATTTGCCACGTTTCTCTAAGCAGAAGCTGATATAGAACATTTGAATTCGCATTATAATGACATTGAGGCAGATATAACATTCTCATTAGGTAACCATGGCCGATTGAATATATTTAAAGTAATATTTTGGATAATTTGTTCTGGCTTGGTTGTAAACTGTGTTATGACGTATCGACAACAGAAATTCTTATTGTATATTTTTATAAATAAATTGAAATAATATTATTGGACGTTTGTAAATTAATAGCCGCAACTAACAATATTGCCTTTTCTAAAATGCTTATTTTGTGAATTTCTTAAAAATACGAGTACTTGGAAGTGTAGAAAGCACATATTTGTGAGAAAATTCATTTGGCTCTATTAAAATTCGAACTATAGTTTGACGGAGTAAAAAAGAAAGACTCTCCTGAATAAAATGCACAAATGAACCTCTCTTTAGACATGAGTACGATAATCTTGAAAGTAACTAACATCAGATGAAATTCCAAAGAAACGTTACCATATACTCACGTGAGTACACCAACTCTGCAGGTGTTAAAAAAAATAAACACGATACTGTCGCAAAGCGGCAGATTGTCAGCGATGCAGCTACCGGGATTGAAGTGCGAGGCGCTCAGGGACAGAGCCCGCTAAAGGTATGAAGGATTAAGATCGGTAAATCTATATGAAATAACGGTTGTAAAATTTTTTATTTTGTTTTTTTATGCATCTATTTAGTGTACCAAAAAAAAAAAATCATGCCAATCAATGTTTCATTTAATTTCTTTGAGTGATTTAATGAAAGCGTGTTGTATTGTCAGGTGGTACTCGTACTACCAGACAGTAATTTCGTATCACACGATCGCGTTATAAAATCATATTCATAGCATGTCCAAAATTTTTAAAATTTCCAACACGTGCTCATTTAATCACAGAAATTAAATAAAACAATTGATTAGCATGAATATTGTGTTGTCGGTAGACTAAATAAAAAAAAAACAAAATAAAGAAACGTTAATACTGTTATTTCATCTAGATTTGCCGAACTTATTGAACACACCTCGTAATTTATTATACTCAATATTTTATCCTGCCGCTACCATATAAGTTATAATCAAAGGGCATTTATAGATAAATCGTACACCAAGCAAGACTTAACTAGCAATTTGAATACCCAAGGCCTTGTAAGTTAATTAATTTTTATTTAAACTTATTAAATAAAATAATTTACTAAAAATATATTTTTCAAAATTAAATAAATTTCCCAAAAGCCAAAATATAATTTCTATTTTCATTTTAATTTTTTTTCTGTTGTTGTTAAAACTAATTTAATTAAATTTGTTATATTACTTTTCCCACAAAATATAAAATAAACCCTTTTTTGTTTCGTTTGGTTTAATAAAATATTTTATTTAAATAATTTATATAAATTAAAATGAAAATGAAGTCAAAAATGAAATTAAACAAACAAATTTTCATTTGATTTTGTTGTACCAGGTCAGCGTCAGGTTTATTTTATTTATTTGATAACGTATTCATACATTTTGTATTTGAATTAATGGACAATTTCACTCTGCGGTTATTTGCGGAACCTCTCCATGAACACTACTTAGCTATTTTTTAATTTTTAATTATATTTCATGGTTGCCCGATTTTCCTAATTATTTAATATCCTCGTCATGATACGACATTCGAGTCTAAATCTACAAAAAATATATCATAAATAAAATATTTTTTTTCTAGCTTTGCATAGATGTCAAATTCGAAGTCTGACTACGAGTTGTATTGTGTTCGGTGTTGTAATTGTGAAGGTAGTTAAATTTATTCGAATAAAGTTATGTTTTTAAATAAAGATCATTAAATGTCACGACAAAAAAATATCATTAATTTAATTAAACATTTCCACTGTCTGTCGTGTCTGCGAGCAAATTATTTTTTATATTTTGTTTACGGCATTGATAACAGAGCAACGCAAAAACAAAAATTAATTTATTATTTTCCTTCGTTTTCCATCATAATATTTATTGTGCTGTTGTATTTTTAATATATTTTCATTTTTATCAAAAATATTTTTTTTGTAATTTCCTATTTTTACATCGTTAACGTTAGGGTGAGAGAAAATTTATTTAAAGGGACAATTTTCCGTTTTTTTCTGTACATTTTATTTGATTGAAACATTATCATTATCAATTGTAAGCTTAACACAAATTTTTTTATGCTACATTTTTTCATCTCGAATTTTCACGAGAGCAACAAAAAATATAATTTTCATCCTTAATTAACAATATAATTTGGGAAATTGTAAAGAATGAGGAAAAAAATTAATATTTTTGTGTCGTGAAAACGACAAGAAAATTATGAAAATTATTTGTTGTTACAAACTAAAGGATTAGTCTCCATGGAATGAAAATATTTGTTGTTTTTGAAACTGTTTGTTATATTCGTTTGGAATTAATTTAATTTTTTTATGTGTTTCGTTTTTATTTCTAGGAAAATTTTTTGGGGAGAATTTTCAAAAAAAAAATCGGTTTGGGAATTTCAGCAAGAAGTTTTAAAGTATAACTTTCCTATGTAAGTGGATGGATATACATATAAAAATAAATTTATTTGATTATTTTGATCGAGCCAAAGATTTTAATTTAATAAAAAAAATAATTTCGTATATTTTTGGTTTGGGTTTTACGCAGGGAAATTTAATTAGACGGAAATAATACGCCACCATTTTTATATTTTAAATAAATTTAATTTTTAGTTATTGTCGTGGATAACCTGGGAATTATTGTGTGTAATTTATTGCTAAATTGTTTTTGTTTAATTGGTGTAGCAAAAATTGTTTAGAAAATATATTTATTGTGCTATTAGGCCATCTTTTATTCTGTTCCATACCATTAAACAGAGACAATTCATAATCGTACTAATTACTACTAAAATATGGGACTGATAATATTAGTAACTTAGAGTATATTTTATATGAGAATTTTCCCAACATTAATCAACATCTTCTCGTCAATGACAGATACACATTTTCAGGATTGGCCCCGACCAACAAAGACTCTTGGAAATTAATAGAGAAATCATTGGCCTGATGCCTACACACATTAGAAATTACTGTAGTGCTGATTTCATCATTTCTAAAAATCCTGCTGATCAAACATCATCAGGACTTCTTTCGCACATATTAGCTCTGAAGTCCGGAGTGATGATTATGCTTCTTGCAATCTTATTCCAAAAAAGGAGTCTGCAATGGTACCCGCTTGATCGCTCATTTATTACAAAGTAATTTCATCACTGCCGAAAGCGTTTCGCAATGTAATCGTGTTGATGTGATCTTCATTCCTGGAATCGGGTTAACTCTTCCAGGCCTTGTATACTAAAATTAAGCTATTACTTGTATTAAGAATAGGTTTCAGTGGTTGACACTTAATCCATTTTCGGCCCATTGTGATATCACGCATTCACGCCACACCATTAACCCATTCACCTACTCACACAACTACAGTATACCATACCACTGGCACATTGCAAGCTCCTTGTCAACCTGTACATTGACATGAATGGTGGGTTGGTGCTTGATTCTGCACTCCATCAAAGGGTCTTAGTTGTGTTTATTAACATCACCGATTGTAATCGATGATGAAAATTCGATTTGCATCTAGCCTCTGATGGGATTCGAACCCAGTGCCTCCCCGGTTCACTTACCGAAGCTTTAATCACTGCACCACTTGTCCGGTTGTATTAAGAGTAACTAACTTTACTCTTTTTTTACAAAGTAAAATAAAGAATAGAAATCATGACAATTTTCGACCTCGATATTTTTCAAAAAAATAGGTTTTAAAAAATCTCTGTAATGGTACAATACTATGCGGACAAAAATGTCTTCTCTACAGGTGAAACTTCATACTAAGCATTTTCCATACATTGGTAGATCCGATTGATGTTTAGTCGAAATTCTTCCACTCAAAGTGACAACTAAAACTTTTTAAATTAATTTTAAAGCAATGGACCAATATGTCTCTCCCAGATTTTCGCAAAAAACCGTTTATCAGATTAAATTCGGCCTCTGTACTGTCTAGACGGATTGACTGTTCGGGACGAACTCCATATTTAAACTTTTTCTTTAAGCTGAAGGATTCTAGTGATTTTTGGCCGAAATCGGTTTATCGGAAGTGGGAGCTTGCATAGATGTTTTTTAATTTTTTGCATTTTTTTTTTTTTTGCATATATAGTACTCGTACTTCATTTACGAAAAGACGATTAAAAACAAAAAGATTGTAAAGTAAGTTTGAAATAAAATTTTGACAGTTTGGAAATTTGGACAGTTGTCCACCATACCAATTTTTTGGATTAATTTTGGAAATAAAAACTTAATTTAAGAGTACCCCAATTTACGAATTTTGGTCTGGTCACACCATAACCAGTATAGTAAACTTGATATAGGTTTTTGTATATTGGCCATTAATTTGTGAAATTAATATTATTATAATTATAAAGAAATGAGGAATTGTTTAAAAACGACAATCGGTCCTGTGTCTTTATTTTGCATGTTGCTAGAACTAGCTAGTGAATGGATAAAAATTGGATAAAAATTTCTTGGTAATCGAAAATATTCTTAATAGGGGTTCTTAATTCTTCTATCTAACGACATCGAAGTGGACTTGTATAATATTCTTGTGCGAGAAAATAGAGTCAGAAATGAATAGCTGATTCATGACCCAGCAGTTGAAGCTACTCATTACTTTCCACTTAGATAGTGCTTTCTTTCATTTTACTCGTGCCAATGCACCTACGCCTTTACGTTGCCTTCATTTAACTTTACTGACGCCAAGTATTATGATTCATTGTTTCAATTCTGTAGCAGCCTTGATATTTCCGTTAACGTTCTGATGTTCTACTTGTACTTCCCGTTCGCCTCCGGGTACGACAACCAACGGCTGATCGTTATTTTTAGAGGTACGTCTGTAGTATTCGTTTATCTCATGATTTTTGAAATCGAATTACAAATTAGATTTTAATTTGTCTGACAAATATGTTAAAATGTGATATGTATAAGAATAAGAATTAAAAATGTAAATTTTCATAATCAATATCATAAATTTTGGGGTCAATATTATAAAAATTGAGGTTGGTCCTAGCAATATAGATTATTTGTTTAAATAAACTATTTCCGAAATTGAAGGATCTGAAGTTTCCTTTACTTTGGACTATATGTTTTATACATGATGTTCTAGAAGACAAATCTAATTTATAATCACTCAGCACCAGGCCAAAATTAAAGGAAATTCTGTAGGAATTAAGCAGTGTCTGGATTAATATTCACGAACGTCATAATATATGTGTATTTTTATCGGCGATATGGCATGGATAACTATGCACAGATAATAGAACAACACAAACTATTGAACGCTGGCTCCAAGACTAATACGAGCATTTGAAATCCTTAACGCACTAACGTTTTAAAAACAAAATTATACCAAAACAGCGGCGCGGCATAAATAAATTTATTCCAACGTATTACTTATTTAGAATGTCCTCATCAAACATCCATAACATCCATATACATCTAAATTATGACTCTATTAAACAGAACTTCGTTATTTCTGCTTTGAAATAATCTACTTTATATGGGAAAACACGCAAGATGAAATAGAAACATATATCCACAAACGCTAGCATAGAATAAACTAAAGCGGAAAATATTTTTCATTTTTATAAATATTTCAATTTTTCATTTTCCATCTCCAGTTACTGGTAGATAGAGAACAATTCACTGTATAAAGTAAACAAACTGTAAGAGTACCATACGAAAGGAAAACAAACATAAAGACAGCACAATGATACGTACTTTAGATAATAGAGAGACAAAAAGTAATAATAATAATAATAATAACAACAAATATAATAGGGATACGCCAACAACAAAATGTTTCTAAAGTATATAAAACAACATCAGCATCATGAGTATGGTGAAAAATGGTTGGAAAACTGGGAAAAAATAACACGACGATAATTGAAAAGGAAAAAAGAATGTAAATTTAAATATTCACGATTAGAGGATTGTTTATAGAATCAAAAATGTGTATAAATAGAATTTTGCTGTGAAGGTGAAATCATATGGTGAATTTAACAGCTTTTGTTAGTGTTTAACTGACGTACATTTTTACTCTTCGATATGGTCTGGTTATTATATGTTTTAAACGAGTTTGACGTGGTCTTTTTGTTTTTAGTTCAATGTGATTGTACATACAATAAACCGACGAAACCCCAACACGCATTGTATGCAACATCTCTATGTAACTATCCGCTTATTATATCACTTTCGGGGATAACGTCTGCAGCTGTACACATCTACATTATATTCGAAAATTCTAGTACGGCAAAATAAATAATTTTTCATTCTCTCGAAAGAAAATTGAATTTTCTATGTGTAAACGATCCTTGTTTCTAAAACAAAAAAGACGAGCTTTTTTCATCAACGTCTTGAAAACAAGTAAAAAATGACAAGAACCACGTAGCGTTATATGTGAAAGATACAGGTACACAACGTTCGGAACAATATTGGAAAACAGACAGGTAAAATACAAGAAACTCACACGAGACAATGAAAATAGGTATGGGCAAAAGAGAGTGTATTTATCTTTATTTTATTACTTTATTTTATTTAACGTCTTGTTCGTTGGGTTGCCTTTACTTGTTAGCTGATTTAACGGAAAAGTACAAAAAAGCGTAACTGCTAGAAATGTAAATAGAAAATAATTAGATTTTGTTGGGAAAAATGAATTTTCCGTTTATTATTAAATACACTTTGCTTGTAGTTGTTTTTATGCCGTGCTGTATTCTATTTTTCATCACATAATATTTTCTCATTTTAATAAAAACATTTATTTCAATTTTTATTATTATTTGATTAAATTGTTTATTTAACAAAAAAGGTAATAATAATAAAGAAGTAAATGAAAGGTTTTTAATAAATAAAAATGATGAAAAATGAGAAAATTATTTTCGTTCTTAGAAAATGTACACATTGTTTTGTTTTAAGTAATCTTTTGTTGCGCTAAACAAATATTAATGAACTAGCAATAGAAGATGACCTGTAAAAATAACGGACATAAACATAATTAATATTATCAAAATTCCATGTCGTTGATTGTTTTTAGTAACTCCGGTTTCGTACTTCGATCGTTTCGAACCATCTGTTATGATTATTTTCATTATGTATTTCATGGCGTTCATCCGAAAATACCAAAATACTAAAAATGCGAGCGTCTTCGGATACCCCTTATCACTATTCATAAGGGATATCCGAAGACGCACGTATTTAGGAACTTTTAAGAATTCATAATAAATAATGAACTATTCATTTAATAAAAAATCCGAGTGGAGGTGCCAGCAAGCGGCGCCTGTTAAATATGAAGGGCGTTGCGAAAACGAACTAGCCTGTGCGAAGCAGTTATATTATAGGTTCGTACTTGTTACATAATTTAATCCAATAGAATGAAACAGTGATCATACTTGCTTAAATATGGCATTTAAATATTTGGAATTAATAATAAAAGAGATTCACATCAAAAATAAACGAATCGCAAACTAGATTAAATCATTCAATTTATAAATGGAGAAAAAATAAAAAACAAACAATAATAATAAATAATTAAATTAAATAACAGATAATAAATTAAATACTAAAAAAACGATGGGCAAATATTTTCTGGCCAACACTAGGCCTTCTGTTACCACGAATGCACATTGATCTTGAACTTGAATACAACACACTTGATTTCTAAAATTTAACTTACCGGAATTTTGGTACAATCGAAAATCGCTATTGCCGCTTAATGTTTATTATTAATACTATTATTCATTGCAGTTCATGATTAAGCTTATATATTTGGTTCTAATGAACATTTTTGATTCTACATTTTAGATAGTTTTTCAGGGATCATGGCATTTCTTTAATTAAATGGTTTTCTAGGTTGTTTCGGGAGACTGTAAATTGTTGAAGGTTTTGATTATATTGTTCTGGGTTGGATAAATAATTATCGCTGGTTGTTGTTTTTATAATTTATTTAATACGATTACGTGATACGATATGATGAAGGATCATACAGTTGTGTTAGCAACTTATTATTAATTCTATCATCTTACAGATTCGTAATTGCTTTAAAAGTTTTATTTAATTTGTTTAGGTGTTGGGGTTCTGGAGCTGTGCCAAACATCCATTATTGATCTTATATTGCAGATTAGCTTTTTTTGAAACCATTTGGAATTAGCTACACGATAGATACGCTGTTATGATTAAAAATTAGATTCCGATTTCAGAAGCAGTTAAAAACTTTATTGGACTATTTTGTAGTATAGAGACCTCTGTTTTTCCAGTGGCTTGGCTCCTGTTTTAGGCGTTTTAGTAAGAATTTTTTAATTATTAGTATTGCATCCAGTGGGTGGTATTTAATAATAATTATTAATTTTAATTTTTTATTATTTTAGATCTTTCTTTAGATTTTATTAAAAATAGGTATTAACGAAAATTCAAGAAGATAAGTTTGCAGAGTTAAATAACTATTTTTAATTTTCAGATGACTGGAAGTTTTTCAGTTACATGATTAATAATTATTTCGTAGTTAGAATTGTGTCATTGTGTTACTAACTATCGACTACTTAGGTGTCTGTAACCGGGTCGATTCTATCCTTACTAACATAACCTTTCCTATCCCTCTTATTTTGTTATGTGTAATACAGGTGTACGGTGGGCCCCGGCCATATCTGGGATTACTTGTCAAATGACTTGGCCGTACATCTCAATCAAATCAATCGAAAATCGCTATTGCCGCTTACATTTTTGGAAAACCATCAAGGTCAGCCAATGTTTAAAATTTCATTATTCAAATTATTCGAGTCGTATTTCGTAAATGCTATCTATATACGTTGCAAGATCATTGGAATAATTAAAAAAGCTTCTGCGAGAGCTGCTGCCACTTTCAATACACTGATATCCGCCAAACTAAACTAGGATCTCCTGTAGATAACAAATTATGGCTGAAAACAGGGTTTTATAAAATCTCGTCTTTTCCGCTAAATCCTCAAAAAATCAAAACAGGAACTTTTTGAAATTTTAAGTTACACAATTTTTTTGTATTTTTATAAATTTTCGTAAATTTCATACTTTCCAACATATGCGAAAAACGAGTAAGCTTCTCTAAAACAGCTTACCTAAGTATGAAGATGTGCCTGATCCTTTTTTATTTTCTCGCAAATACATATTTTGAAAAGTATAGCCGTTACAAACAATAGAACTATGAAAAAAAAATCTAAATAATAATTAGAAGTTAAAAAAAATTGTTAATTACGATTTTTGATAAAACTGGGTTTTTATCAAAATTCGGAATCTCTACATCACAGTCGAATTGACTGATCCTGGTGATATGTGGAAGAAATCAGTGTATCGGAAGTGGAAGCTCCTATGGAAATCTTTCTCGTATTTAATAGTTTTAAAAATATTTTATAAAACCAAAATGAACAAAGATGATGGGGATGACTGCATTGGACTTTATATTTAAATTTTTCCCATAATTTGGGGAGTCCACATCAAATTTGAGATCAGTGTATCGAAAATGGCACCTTCCGTAGAGGCTTTTTTAGTTTTTGCAATGATGTTGAAACGTATAGTATGTACGAAAAACAACTAAGAATTATAAAATTCTAATAAAGCTATAGTCTAAATTTTCGAGAAAGGTTGTTATTTTAGGTTTTCTGAAATTAAGTGGAAATGAAGATTTTTGGTTAAACAGTAAATGAGTTTACTTGCTAAATTGAAAATTTTGCTAAGTTGAATTTTTAACTTTAGAAGTCAAGTGTTGCATTCGATATGTATGTTCATTCGTCGTAAAAAAATCTCATGTGTTGCACATTACATATACCATTACCTCCCCCTTTTTTTGACTTCGGCGATATGTTCAATCTAAAAAGTTTCGAGGCCGAAAATTTTCATGATTAGCATATTTTTAAAACATACCATAGAAGAAAGCAATTTTTAAATTTGACTAATTAATGAGATATAGCTATTACGGTTAAAGTGCTTGAGTGACTAATGAGATAAAGTGCGTAAATGTGCCAAAAAAATAAAAAAAATATGTTTCACGTTATTTATGAAATGCGGCTCCTATTTTAATCTTTTATAACAATGACTAGGAGTAAGGGCCGTTAGTCTCCAAGGTCAATATGTCAGCTTAAATGTCAACCTCACCTGGACGTGGTGCTCTCTGCTAATCAACCAACGAGGATCTGGCGAACCAGAAACGGCAGGATAACTGAACACCGAGAACCTAGCAAATGATGTTCTCTCCACCGACCCACTACCAATTTCACTGGTTAGGTTGGTAGCTGCTTCAATAGTCAGTCCTTAATGCAATGAGCTCACAACAAAAACGAATTTGTACCCCAGTGGTACCCCAACTGGTCAGTAGGCTAATCCTCACTCTGAGGCCGGGTTAAAGGATTCTTGGGTGAGCCAGCTACATATTTTGTACGCAGCAGAAAGTTTTAAATTACGCAGCAAACTAGTGAAATAGAAATGTTGTCATCACAACATTAGCAATGAAATCGCTAAGTCAAAGATAAAAACAAGGAGCTGGTCTTCAGACTGAGAGAAGTTTTGAAACTGCTCTTTCTAGTTATAATGAAAGCAGCACAATACCTTTAACCACAAAACTCACTGAAGAAGGTAAAGAGTGGTATACTTATGAAGATAAAATTAACGGTGAAAATTATGTTATGGCAAGAGGTCTTCATCCCACCTGCAAGAAGGAGGATATAGTGGAAGACCTCAAGATGAAACAATTGCAAATTGAAGATGTAGTAACCATCAAAAAACGGGGGGACATTGGGAATAGAGATGGAGCCAAAATTATTAAAAGCATTTTCCCGCAATTCAAACTCATATTCAATAAAAGTGAAAAAATGGAAAATATTTTTACTGTTAAAGACAAATATTCATGAATATTTATAATTACGAATGAATTATGAATTCATAATTGTTTATTTGAAATAAAATAATATAAAATAAAGAATTTTTTCCTACCTTAAGTAAGTCAAGATCAAAAAACCCAGCCAACTAAAGAGAATGCGGATCTAACCTTAAAGTTTATGCTAGATGAGATTAGTATACAAAAACCAATATAAGGATGAAAGAATTTAAAGAAGCTCTAATTGTTCGCATTAAGGAAAGACGGAATATTTTTTCTGATATATTACAATATCTCCATGATCCATCAAGCGAGGAAGACGATGAATATAAAATATTCAACAGAACGAGCAAAACTGTTATTATCAAAAAAATTGTTGGATTAATTCAAACATTCTCAACTCCAACAGAACCAGAAGTTTAATTTACAGAAGCCGCTACTTTTTTTCCAGATGATCATCAATCAATCGACTTCAACTTCTTGATCCGTTATCTGTTCTTATAATGTCAATGAAGGAGAAGCTGCAGCGACCAATTGATGATAAAATTAATAAACCTCTTTTAGAAACACATGTTCCAAATGTTCCTAGAGGGTTAGTGAATGTGATAAAAAGAGAGATGGGCTTCTTTCAAGAACAGAACATTAGAGGTAAATATTTAAACTTGGTATTTACTCTAATTCTGACCGTTTGCTCGACAAGTGTCGAATCGGATCGGGCTTTTTCAGCGGCTGATCTGATATGTACGATATAATTTAGATCAAATTTAAATAACGACAGAATGGATACGATGTGTTTTTTACGAGTCTATTTCAATACGCAAAAGAACTTTTACAGAATTAATCGTTTGAGTCCCAGGGGTATTGAAAAAACCCTATCGTGAATCCCAAACAGCGTAACCGCGCTTTCTCTAAATGAGTACGAAAAGACAACCTATTGAGACTATTGTAAAATGACCTATTGTAAAACGACTATTTACATTAAAAGGAGCTGTGTAATGTACTTACTTCAGTAAATCTGAGTGCGCAACTCGACAATAGGTAGCCCACCATCAGTTGTCGACAATGCCGAAATGTGCTGGATTTTCTCGAAATAAAATCTAAACAGCGCGATCGCGCTGCTTGGTACTCAAACGGTTAAGGGAATTGACATACTAGTGCTTACATTTTATTTAAAATAAATGAATATTTTTTTAATTATTGATAATTATTTTAATTAATTTTTTTCTGAATTGCTAAAATTGAACAAATATGGATATTTACATATATTTTGAAATGCAATATTATTGATTGCGTTATTTCCACTAGTTTTTGCTGTTTTTTTATTCGTTTTATTAAAAATTAAATTTAATTTATATGACCGGTAAAAACCCGCTTAATCGGATTTTTCAGAAACGAATTACGGGTAATTCCAAAAGCCGGTAATTTTGCAAACTATATAGTCAGAAGCCCTGGGTGGTTACTTTCGGCGTGATCATTTTATATTTGCGTTTTATGTAATAAATTTAATTATCTCCCAAATTATAATGCAGATTTTTAAGCTTTAAAAATTTGCAAACTAAACATTTAATGAGCACGATAACAACCCCAATAGTTAATGTGCCTCAGCGAAAATTGTATTTATATGCAATTTGAATGAAAAAATGTAAAATAATAATGTATGGCACGAGACGAATGAGAGTCGAAAAAAAGTTTCATAATACAAAAACTTAAACGATTTTTCATCACAGCACGGTCATTTCAAATACCATTTTCAATTAAACTTTTATACACTATTGCAAACACCGCTATTGTTAATCCCTCCACACAAAAAAAACACCATAACTTTGGCATTTTAATATCGCCGTCACACAAGCATTAAAAAATATTCATAAAAATCACAATAAAACCATATAAACGATTAAAAAAGCTTCAGAGTTAGAGCAGATAATAAAAACCCGTTATTTATAGTTTTTGTGTTATAATTTTTTTTTGTAAATTCAAATAACTTTTACTTTATTTGGGTATTTGTGTTATCAATATTTGATAACCGTTTACTGTTGTCTGAGGTACAGTAGACAAATAAATATTCTGAACTATTTATTTTGTTTTATATATTTTAGTTTCGTATTTGGCAATAATCTTTCCATGTTACAGCCTACGGGTACATCTACATATAGTAGACCGATTTTAGTGGTTAAATTTATCTGTGTTATATAAAGACATTTTGATATATTTACTCACCGCCCATTTTTAATTCCGCTATCGATTGTGAACTGCTTTGCTGGTTACTTACAATGCACTGGTATATTCCTTTATCCTCACGACCAATTTTATTCACTACCAATGAAACAGGGGATAATAATTTGATTCTGTGAACGAAAAAGTGTAAAAATCGATAATTTAACAAAAAAAAACTAATTTAAATTTCTGTTGTTTTAATTTTATTTTATTTTTATTAATGGAAAGATTAATGAAGAAAAATTTATTTTATTTTGTGTGTGATGGAAGAAAATTTTAATTTTGCCTGAAATTCAGAAACATTTGCTTGATGGTTTTGAAAAGATTAATTATTTTTTGGATTTTTTACGTATAAAATTTTAATGAAAGATTGATGCGAATGGATTAAATCGAAGTTTTCATTCGTACAAGTTGATTGATCTATGACTGACTATATTCGGTATTTTTTGTAATAAAAGAAAATTAAATTACTTGTTGCCACCAGAGAAGTTTTTTCCCTTTTTTAAATATGTACCAATATTACATTCATTTATTTAATGTGGTAATACATCTAATCGAGTTTTAGGCTTTAAGTGGTGATTTTTACAGCATACAACATTTTAACTAAAAATAATTTGCATATTATGTATCTTTAAAATTAAAATAAATGTAGAATCACTTGTAAGGAAATACCAACAAGTGTTTAATTAATAGTATATTGTATAATTAGGAGGAAAAGTACAGCATTCCCGGACGACAGTGGAAATTCAACCACGGTGGGCAGTATTGTACACACTATTTTTTCTCCGATCGGGCTTTAAAACGAATATAAACCCAACATAATTTGTAGTATTATTCATTAATTATCGTATTAAGAAACCAAAACAAAGTAAAACATCGAAAATAACATAAAATTATTGCTTAGTTAGCCACGACATCATTAAGACATAAATACATTTTGTTTTTTTTAAAGTTGTCAAGTTTGTGTACCTATTTGATTTATAAAAAACGTGTGGACGAAATTTAAGGGATATGGACAGTGAAAGCGATATCCGCCGGATATAGTGGGAGCAGCTAATTCAGCTACATGTGATTTACTCCCGCAAAAATCGAAGGAAAAATACGAAAATGCTTATAAACGCTTTATGGATTATCATCAATCTAAACACATCAAATCATTTTCGGAAAACGTCATTCTGACGTATTTCGCTGATTTATCTACAAAATTGAAATCATCCACATTATCGTCAAACTACTCAATGATCAGGTTGATGCTAGTGGTTAAAAATAATGTGGATATTGCAAATTACCAAAAAGAAAAAATATTCTCTTACTATTATTACTTGTTGCTTAGCAACAAATACAACATACTGGAATCATGAGCTTTTCATTTCGAAAAAACAACGGAAAGATATATTTTTTCCTACGATCGGAGAAAAAATATTTTATTCATTGTGTCACGAAAGAAGTGTCAATAGTAGCCGTGTTTTATTATTCGAGCACTATCCGGAGCCGAATGGAAAATTTCTACTGAAACTGCAGCTATTATTCACTGCTGTCGCTCTACCATAAAAATGAAAAATAAATGCATCCATATAACAAACATGCATCACTTGAATTGAAATATACTAATTAACTTTTGACGTTATAAACAAGAATTCATCTTACTGCGTTTTAAACTTTTATTGTAAGATTAAGCTTCTAATGGTTTCAGGGTTTACAAAATAAATTCCTTTTCAAATTTCTCATTGAAATGGATAGCGCTTTCGATAAATAGGTAGAGCAAACAATTTTTTATCGATTTTTAACTTTAAAGTTGAATGAAAAATCTTATTTTAGAGTTAAAAAAATTAATTATATGTAAAAATAGCGCGCTAAATATAAGTTTTGACATAGAAAATTGGCTGCTCCTGATACATATATCGGGCGCTAATACAAAAACACTGTAAGTGTAACCAAAAATTGTTCAAATTTGTTTCTACGTATCTATACAGGGGTAGAATCAAGAAAAATACCTGGGGCGGTATGTTGTATCACTTCGAATCGAAAAAAGTCGAATTCGAAAAAAGTCGAATCGAAAAAGTGAAAGTTGTATCTTTTTTGCTTTTCGTAAATGATACAACATACCGCCATTCAACTTTTTCGAATTTCGATTCGAAGTGATGGTACAACATACCGCCCCTGAAAATGTTTAGCGGATTACAAATTATTTTCCAATGTACTCCATAAAAACTATTACAATTTTTTTGTTTGAAATTTTTTATAACAAGAAACGGTTTTTCCGTTCGGATTTCATTGTCTTACCCCAAGGGCCAAATACTTTAAATTGGTGGCAATTTTCCCAATCTGATTACTATTTGCTTTGAAATTCTCTATATTAGTTGAATTTTTCGTCGGCTACTTTAATTTTTTAACTTTTTTCAACTTTTTTTCAAATAATGTCTACCTACTAATTGAATAATTTCGAATCGATTTACTCAGTCGGAATTTTTCCCTTCAATTTCTAAGCAATTAGTAATCCGATTGGGGAAATTTCCACCAATTTCAAGAATAAGGCCCATATTCTTGAAATTTAAACGAATAAAATCACAGGGGGCTCTAAAATCACAGGGGGCTCTAAAATCACAAAAATCTTTCTGGCTAAGTCGCTGGCTAGCATCTGAAGAAATTCTTGAAACTAAACGAATTTTAGATTTACCACCATCAGTCTCAACTCTTTCTCTCAACTCTTTCACGGTTCGCTTTTCGCATAGGCTAATGCATAGCACCATGCCAGCTTTTAGTACTGACATGCAAGATGGGTCGGCCCATGAATAGTGCTATCGGGATTTGAACCCAGTACCTCCCGATTTAAACGCGAAAGCTTTATCCACTGTGCCGTTTGGTCGGTGTCAACAAATGTCATGTTTGAACGAATGATTTTTTAATGTGACTCTGAATATCCATTAATACCATGGATGATGACACCCATAACTTGAGCAGAAGATGCATCTCCAGAGGATGACAATAATGAGTGCCAGAAACTAGCGAGAAACTATACTTCCTGGTAGAAAAATTCAGCAAACACTAGTAAGATGACATTTCACAGCTTAAAATTAAACTAAATGCTGTAAAACGCTTTTAAACTAATTTTCTTTTTTAATTTAGCTAATGGAGTTTTACTATGTTTAAGTGGATGTGCTTAAAATGGAGCTAATAACTAATTATTCTAGGTGTACCATTTACTGCATAGTAACTCTGTAATTTTATCAATGCCATTGGCAGTTCTAATCCTTGCGGCACTGCTTTGCTCCTCTGCGGTAACTAGCCTTTCTAGAAGTTCCAATTTCATATCGTATTTTTATTTAAATTTTTTTTTTACTTTTATTTTAATTGTAATATAATTAATTACTTTTACGAAAAGGAGGATTATCGTCTGGTTCCACGTCCGGAATTGTCCTCCATCTTGTGATGCATTCTCGTTAGTTGAGGCCTGGATGGAGGTGAGATCATTTGGTGAGAGTGTTGGTATGGTAAGGTTTCCGACTTACGGATAATGGATTCATTTTTATGTGTTGCATTACTGGAATCACACCCTAACGAATTAGCTAGAGATCTACTAAGGCAACCGAAATATGGACGGCTTCGCAGAACAGATCCTCTAGATTTAATTAACTGAGAAATATAATCTAATAATTTCGTGCATGTTGAAATGAAATTAAGTAATTAATAATAATTTAATAATAATAATAATGCATAATGATATTAAGTATTAACATAGGTTAAGGCTTAAGTTAAAATTTTTTTTTTATAGTTTTTAAGAATTTCACACTTCTTGTTAGTTTCGTATAAAGAAAGATTCAAGAATAAAGCCTTTGGCAATAGTTACAAAAAAAAAAAAAAATGTGTTGCATTACAGTAGGAGAATGAAGATTTTCCTTTTGGTCGGAATTATCTATATTAGAAGATAAAGTAGTTTTACTAGATGTTGACGGTATATCTCTTTTTCAACCAAAAAAAAAATGGCTCAATTAAATCCCAAATCACACAAATGTGTGAGTAAAAAATCAAAGTATGTAATGGCGTTTTTGATAAAAAAATTTACAATACACAAATATGTAAGTTAATTTAACAGATACAAAAATAAATTTTTGACATGGTTTTTTTGCCGTACCCACACAATTGTGTTAGTAAGACACCAAAGGGATATGGTTATAATTAGCATTGTATGGAATGTTTTGAATGATAGTGATATCACCATCGTAAATTATATTTGAATCACTGCCATCCTCAGGTATAATTTCTAAAAAAACAAGATTAAATTTGTGAGATCAATATTTAGGGAAATATTATAGGGTTTTCCAATTGGAATGATATGAATTTTAAGTGACGTTCCGGCCATTTGTAATATGTCATGATCTGTCATTTCTTGTTTCATTGTATTCAGTAATGTTTACAATTTCATCATGGTGATTTATACGCAAGAACAACGTTTACAAATTATTCAGCTTCATTATCAAAATAATCGTTCTCCAATTGCAAATTTTTGTGCGCATTTGCCACTTTATAGTCGTAATAATCGTCCAAGTGTGTTCGCTATTCGTCGAATTGTTGAAAATTTTGAGCGTACATTTTCTCTACATATTGTTCAAGTGCCAATAAGACAAAGAAAAGCTCGAAGTAATGCAAATATTGCTGCCGTTCAGGCCAGTGTTGCTGAAGACCACAATTTGTCGATTCCAAAACGTTCTCAAGAATTGGGACTGTCTCAAACCACAACCTGGCGAATTTTGAAAAAATATTTGGATTTGCATGAGTATTAAATTGTTCTCACTCAAGAACTGAAGTCATTGGACCATCGTAAACGTCGTGAATTTGCCGATTTTGCCTTGGAACAACATGAAAACGATAACGATTTTTTTAAGAAAATCATCTTCTCCGATGAAGCTCACTTTCATCTGAGTGGTGCGATAAATAAACAAAACTGTCGATTCTGGTGCGAAGAAAATCCACAAATTATTCATGAAAAACCATTACATTCACCTAAATTGACAGTTTGGTGTGGTTTTTGGTCTGGTGGAACCATCGGTCCGTATTTTTTTCGAAATGAAGCTGGTAACACCGTTACTGTCAATGGAGATCGGTATAGATCGATGACAACCAACTTTTTATGGCCGAAATTGGAAGAAGTAGATCTTGACAACATTTGGTTCCACCAAGACCGGGATACGTGCCACACAGCAAGTGCAACAATTGAATTGTTGCGAGAAAAGTTTGGAGATTCGATTATTTCAAGAAATTGTGATATTGAATGGCGTCCAAGAAGTTGTGATTTAACACCATTAGACTATTTCTTGTGGAGTTATTTGAAGTCGTTGGTCTTTAGCAATAAAACAAACCCTCTTCAAGCTGTACAAGTCAATATTAAACGTGCAATTCATGACATACGACTTGATTTAGTGGAAAAAGTTCTCGAAATTGGGTTCATCGAATTCGTTCCTGCAGAAGAAGTCGTGGAGGTTATTTGAATGACGTTTTATTCAAAACTTAATTGTATCGATTGTACTTCACATTAAATAAAAAACATTTCAATTTCCTTAACAAATAGTGTGTTTTTTTTAAAGAAATCATATCACTCTTATTGGAAACCCCTATACAAATAAACTATCACACCAAATAAAGTGGAGCATGCGACACTTCTCTAAGACAATAGTTGCAACTTCTATTAATTTAGAGATTTATGAGTTTCAATATCTGATCGAATAATTGATGTTGCACCATTACCTCCTAGGCCAGACGCATCTGTAACAAAATAACAGTAGCGATCAAGCCGGCTAAACATGATCGCCCTGTAACAGGGTTGTAAGATGGATATGGAGTTTCCACTCGCGATGAACACCCCTTTTGTTACAAAATTTTTGTTATGAACGATAAAATAATTGAATAAATTATCTGAACCAGCGCTCTTTTTTAAATCAAAATAAGAAAGTGTATTTAGCATCTCATGCTCAGATAATAAGTCAACAGAATTAAAACTGTTATCGTGGTTTGAGCAGATAGAGTTAGTTAATTGTTTGACGTGTGAATCATTATCAACATAAACCGGTTCAAGATCAGCAAATAAGTTGTTTATTTCATATGACCTTGTTGCATCAATTCTTAGAAAATAACTGAGAGGAGCTCCACAGCAAGCTAGAGTTTAAGTAGGTTTGGCGGATTTCGATTCTAACACATTTTCTAAGATTAGAAAAGATGGCATAGTCATTCGCATCTGCGATGTCGGGTATGGTATCTACTCTTGACAGAAATCACTTTAACGAGTTAAGATGAATATCAAGCTGGATATTTTTAATTTATCTTCGGACTAATATTAGAAGGTAGTTATATAATATTAGATAAAATTTATCAACAGCTTGTTCAACTTTACAATCAAAAAATGTTGGGATTGCATAATCCAATGAATAAAGATGCCTTTGAATTTTAGTGTAATCTGGCAGTTTAAGATTGCAACAGTTAATTTTTCATAGGGCAGACAATTCATCAATCAAAACATTATTTTCTGCTTAAAGTACGCGAACATAATTTTTTCTTAGCTTTCGAAATTCATTGTAATTAATGTATTCACTGTAATGTAATCATAAAATTGTACCGTTCACCATAATTTTATCAAAAACTATTAACTTACTTCCAGTTCAACTACTGACAGCTTCGAGTATAACCACATAATGAATATTCAACATGTTGTTTTCAACTTTCTGTTTTATCTTTTATGAAAAATAAAATAATAAAAAAGTATCCCCTTTAGCATAAATTAAATATCAACAGTAAATATTTTCTTAGTTTCCATGACCAACGAGTTACACACACAACCAGAACCACACAAACACACACAGTACGTATAAAAAACTAAAGCAACAAATTATGTGGAATAAATTAGAAAGCCAACCAAAATGTGTATATAAATTTATTAAGGCAAGACCATAAAAACTAAATGTATTAGAAACAGAAAATTTTCCAAACAATAAATTTTTCAATTTTTCTTCGGTATAATTCCAAATAAAAATGTCGTTCAAGAATAAAAACCATAATGTTTTACTACATGTACATACTTATCGTCGTGTAAATGTTGTTTATGTGTGTGCTGTCCCGGGAGCTGTTGTTGTTGATGATTTTCATCATTTTCATTACTCAATAGTTTACCATTATGAAACCATTCAATTTTACCAACTGGATGACCAGTGATAGAACAATTAAATTGTCCCACACCATTTGAGTTGATCACTTGTATTTGTGGATGAATGTGCGCCACCAAATTTGAATTTACAATCAAATTTATTTCTAATTTTAAATCACCGTACTGATTTGATGCTTTACATATCCAGCGGCCAGTATCACGATCATCTATGTGCCGTATTAGTAGAACAGATTGTGCTGTGATAACACGTTGGGACATTGGTATAGGATATAAATTTCCAGAATCTGATACCCGATACCACGTGTACAATGGTATTGGACTGCCATACACGTTACACGGCAAATGTATATCTGTACCCCGGTCCACCTTTATTTCAATGATTGATTTTTGTGTGGTTTGTGGCGCTGTGTTTCCTGTCAATTCTTTGGCATTCAGATAAATTGCATCACTTATCTTACGTTCGCTAGTCAAAGAATTTTCCGTCAGACAGGAAAATTTTTTCATCGTGTCTTCCGATCGTATATTTCGAATAAATAGGTCACCTAGTCCGTAGGTTACGATGTAACGAGCACCTGAAATAAAAAAAAAATGTATAGTTTTTATAAGTTACATGTTTTAAATGGTGTACTTTAAAATGAAATTGTATTAGTGATATTGTTTGGAATTATTATACAGGTGGTACACGACGTACTGTATAAGAAGACAGACTTTTATTTTGTTTTATGTAGTAAAATAAAGTATAGTAATCATTCGCTATATCGCCTACCTCAAAAAAGTACGAGTAGTAAGTACGAGTATGGGTTTAAAAAATCTCTGTGTAACTGTTTCAATGAGGGCTTCTACAATTTTTGCAATGATGTTGAAAAGTTAATCATTTACAAAAAAACAACAAAGAATTGAAAAATTAATTTTTTTATTTTAAATTTAAATAAATTTAAAGATTAAATTTGGTAAAAATAAATTTGGTATTTGGTCAAGACAGTTTTTCCAAAAATCTAGTAAGTTTAATTTTCTTTTGAAATCAAGAGTTGGGTGTTTTTTTTCTAATTAAATTAATTCTTTATTTTTAACATTATTTACAATTATTGAATATTGGAATGGTGAATTAAATAACAAAACAAAGCCATTCTTACCCTATAATAACATATTTACAATGCCCGCTGTCCCGAATATGGGCACTCAGAAGCTTAACATAATTGAAAATAGAACTTAACTTTGAATTAAATATTAAATAAGGCAAAGGAACAATATAACAATTATATAATGTAAAGTAATAATGAACTGAATAAAAAATGTTAAAAAAACAGTATTTAATCTCTAACACAACACTCAGACGAAGAAATGATTTAAGCGAAAAACTTAAAATTACTTATACTAGATTATAATAAAATTTTATCTTAAATTACTATCTCTAAATAGGGTTCATCCTCCCGTTGTCAACCACCAGTATTTGGAACATCTGTCCTTAAACTCATTGGCTTTTTGTTGTTTGATACTTGTGTCGAGCCGTAGATACCTTAGATATTCACCTTATTATTGAATTTATCAGCCTCAAATCACTTCTCATTGGACCTTCTCAGAACATGGAAAATAATTGGTATGCTCTCTCTGTCCTGCAAATACCCTCTACTATCGAGGTGTGTAAATAAATTTGGACCCGGTACTATACCTTCGGTTAAATAATTGTGTGCCATCCGCTCATCGATGTATTACGGTCGGCATATTAATGAATTATCAGTGTTTAATGTCGCTCGTAATATATGATTTCTTATTAAATTAAGTATATGTATATCAATTCGGTCTGCGTCAAAATTCTCATAATGATTCTTGTTTGAAATGTAATAGAGATAACCAGTTTCTGCCTTGCAATATTTGTTTCTCCAGTGTCGTATACATTTCCTCTCAAAAACTCTTATTCGTTCCATGTAGCGTGGCACCTTATTAAACCACACTCACTCCCATGAACGCTTTACGCGCCTTCTCCAATTTTGCTGTTGTATGTGCCGCCATATAGCACATATTGTCAATGTTCAGGCCTAAATAGTTGACTGACTCCTTCAATACTATTGGTTGATCGTAGGCCGTTACTCCGAGCTTTCGCCAATTTCTTTTTAAGTCTCGGTTCGCGTTTCTTAGCGGGCTGCGAAAAAATATCAATTCACATTTGGCCACGTTCATTTCGATTCTTCAATTGGGCTTGGATATCCAACCAAATATTTACTACTATAGATGACCATATCAACTGCATATGCACACACTTGAATATTTTCCGAATTTAGTTGTTGATTCCCAATCATTTCCGCTGTATATAAATTAAATAAAATTGGTGCAGTAATGGATCCCTGTTGTACACCATTTAAAATTTTGAATTTATATTGCCCGTAGTTGTAATGAATTTTCGATCATAAAGTAGTTCAAAGATAATTTCAATTAGATCATTGCCGAAATTTAAATTTTTCAATTTTGCCAACAGTCCGTCCAGCCAAATGGACTCGAAGGCCTTTTTTATGTCAATGAGTACTGCACCCGTTGATTGTTTAAAGCTCAAATTGTGACATACGTCCGCTGTTAATTTAGTAATCGCTTGTACTGCGCTATGCCCTTGCCGAAAACCAAATTGATTGTCTGGTATAATTTTGTTTTTATTGACATGGTCCATAATCTTCTTATTGATAATGATTTCGTAGATTTTGCCTAAATTCGACAGGAGGCTGATGGGTCGGTAATTTTCTAGGTCTGTACCATTTTTATTCTTTTTCAGGATTGGAAATATTCTCGCCACCTTCCAACATTTTGGAAAAGTTTTGTTATTGAGTAGATGATTGAAAATTATACAAAGTTCGGTAATTATAGAATTTGGAAGATGTTTTAGTATAATATTTGGGATTAGATCTGGACCAAAAGATTTTTATTGTTTGCGGTGCGCAAGATGTTAGCCATCTTGAGCGGTGCCTCCGCTCTATTATTTTGTGTAAACTGCGTTTTGGACCGTTTTGCCAACTTGTCTTCCCCATGTCTCCGTTTAATTGGTTCCATAATTGTGTTCACCTGCCTCTCATGTTCTATTTCGCCAAGGACTGAATCCCGTTTCGTATGTTTTTCGATGTGGTGCCCAATAATATGTATTCAAATTTATTTGCTCGTCCAAAATTGTAATTTTATTTTCAAAATGTGTCATCTCGTCCCATGGTATATTAAGTTGATGATATTCTCCCGTCTCCTGTTCATTGATCTCGATCGCCCGTACACTAATGTTTTTAGTCTTCTGTGTTAGTTTCTTAATGTCGGACCACATTTTGATTCCTGGTTTAATTTGCTTCATACAATTGACCCAATATTTCTCGATTTGTATTTTAACATTTTGTTCAATTAATTGAACCGTCCGTTTAATTTCGTTTTTCCAAATTTGAATTTTCCTTTGATTTTGATTTGTCGCCGCCAAATTGCCAAAATTATAATTTTGTCATCTGATGTTACGCTGGAACGTTTTCATTTTTGTTATCAAAAAACGTTTATACTTATACAGACGTTCTATTGTGGCATTTGCGTATTATTGCATCGCCTAATTTTGGGCCCATTCTCCTTGATATTGTCCAAAAGTAATTTAGTGATTTTTTCAATATGAATAATAATTTCGTTGTCATCTAGATTGTGTGTGTTGCGGGTGTCATAAATACTTGTTGTTGATGATCACCATTGAAATCCTCCCTTTCATAACTGTTCGCTGCTTGACGGTGCATATTCGTCATCTGTTCGGTCCATGAGCCCCAATTTGTATCCTCAAAATTGTACCATATCCTTTTCGTTGCCTCATTGGTGGTGCCGATTTCTTGCTCGCCCACTTCTCTCCCATGCTATCGTCTGCGATGGCCAGGTCTAAATAGCTTCCAGATCTTATCATGGTTGGCAAGTCACTATGATAAATTTTTGTTCGATATTCTATTGCATTTTCAATGATCCACCGGTTGAGTCGATTCCCCCTTGAATTATTTGTTGTGTTGGCCCAATTTGTATGTTTCGCATTTATGTCCCCCGCTATTATATAGTAATTGTTAGGATTTTGTAAATTTAAGTTTTGGAAAATTTTGCTCCACTCTTCAACGAAACGATCACCCGAAATTACACTTGTGTTGCCCGTACAATAAATAGATATCAAAAATAGGTGATTTAATGTATTTATAACTTTAAGTTTGATTATGGCAATCTCAAGACCAGGCCGATTATTTAGTCCTTGCGGTATAATTGTTTTGAATTTGATTCCATTCCGAACTAAAATGGCGGTGCCACCACCTTTTGTTGCATTGATCCGATCCTGTCTCACCATCTTATACGAGCATTTAATTTTGTTTCATTGACCAGGAGGCAGTCTGGCGAATGATATTCCAAAAATTTTAATAAATTTAGACGTCTCTGAATACTCACAATTGAACAGGCATTTATTGCAATAATTTTGAATTTTGATTTTGTTGATTATTTACCATGAAGCAATAATCTGAAGGAGTTGCGCGATTTGTTCACTCTGCTCTTACATCGTACGAGCCATTCCGTCCATTGTCGTTGTTAATTGTTTTATTGTTGCATTGTGCTGCATATTATTCACCGGCTGTTGCTGCTGCTGTTGTGTTATTGGTGGGCCTCGACCTCCTGTTCGATTTTTGTCTCAATCGATGCATCATAGCTTGATAGATGGAGCAACCTCAAGAGTTGGGTGTTTGATACAACATATTCACCGCTTCATAATTTAACACGAAATGTTTCATTTTATTGCTAATTCGGTAATTTGAATTTTCATCAATTATTCAGATAGTATTCAACCTGTGGAACCGTCAACCCAGACTTCATAAAAAGTGGTGAGCTTATATGGTGGCCAACTAAGCACGTGTGGTCATAATTGGGAGATTATTAACCTTGTTCATATAATGGGTGTTGAGGAAGGTGTCTAGATTACCAATTAAGGAGAACTAGACCACAAGTAACCAAGGAGTATTTAAGTTCACTACAGACGCAGTTAGCTCAGTAAATTAATTTGAATTTATGGAGAAACTTGAAGTAATGAATAAGTAATCTCTGGGTACTCCGTTTACATAAATGGTATAGGTCACATGGGAAATTCTCAGTTTTCATTCAAATATACAAACATTTTAAGGCTTGTTGTTGCGAATGAGACCACAGCTCAGAAACAGCTGACCACCTTTTTGTTCAATTGTGATCTAAGATTCGACACTTTAGCTATATATATATATATATATATATATATATATATATATATATATATATATATATATATATATATATATATATATATATATATATATATATATATTGTATGTATACATAAATGGATTACGTATATCAAAATAAGCATAGTCTGCAGCTCTACAAGTAATTTTACGTCTGATTCAACCAATAGAGGTTTTAATTTAATTTAAATATTTTATCATTTTAAGATTAGACGTAAGAGAGTAGTTGTTTATAACTTCAAAACGGTGGAATCAAATACGAATGAAAAATTATTGGAAGAATAAGAAAAGAAGAAGAAAAAAATTGGAGAAAGCAAAGGCTGCTGGATTTATTTTAGTTTCAAAGTGAATCATATGAATCAAGAAAAATCATTTATTTAGTTTTGTTTTTTTGGTCACCCAGTAAAATCAAAGGCATGCTACATTTTTAGTTGGGATTTTATGAATATTTTAGTGATTTTATTATCGAGAAAATTTCCGCTTGGTTCCTATTCTCACTCACAATTAAACTAAAACAATTTTTTATGTAATTTTTATTGTACATCATAGAAAAAATATTATGTGCAACTGCAGCGCAAATGGTTTTAATGTTCTTGTGTAGTTGCTAGCCTCGACGAGTATGGATCAACAAACGCTTCGCGTTTGGGAATTCTGTCCCACTAAGCATGAATGGCTAGGTACGAAGAAAGTTATCGGAGTAATGTAATTAAAATGCAAATTGCGTTTCTGTTTTCCGATCCTATGCATTCTTTTGCAATATTACTTCTGCTAAATTTATTCGGCTCAAATTCGGATGGCATCTCTTTTCCCTGAGCCTAAAGACTATATGAAAGCCTCTTGTGAGCAATGTCTAATTAAAATTGGTTTTGATCTTATAATAAATTGATTGGAACGGATTATTAATGAAAATGGCGATAAATAAGCAAATCGATCTGAAATAAGTCGGTGTTTGGATGTACTTTTCCATTTACTACTGTCTTGACAACATTGACTTATTTAATACCGTCTTGAATAAATCAGTGAAATCGTTCCTTTGAATGTTCAGTTAAGGGTGGAACCAAACCGAAAGATTTCACCAAATTTCAATAAAAACTTAAACTATAATCTCAAATTATTCATTTTGACGTGTATGTAGTTGATTGATATTTACAAAAAAAAATTTAAACAAAATTAAAGCAAATGTAAAAAATTAAAATTAAATAGCTACTTGAAAGAAAATGGAATACAAGAACCTTATCGAAGGCATTTAAAAATACGCTGAACACGATACACAAAATAAAAGTTATTTGGGTTATAAGAAAAAGGAAAAAATATGGAAAGACTTTTCCGATATATTCGGTATATATGGTAATAAAATATATTTATATTTAATTAAATTAATATACAGATAAACACGAATTTTGAATTTTTCTCCTTATTTCAATTAGCTAAACTCGACTTATCTAAGAGTGTGTATATGAAATAAAAGAAAAACTTGAACCAACCATCCGGCTCGGAGGCATTATTTACAGAAAACACAGTGGGTACTTTTTCCATATACATGTCTTTTTTAGAAAAATATGTGAAGCTCGTAGGTATGTAAAAACAACTGATATTCATCAATTTCAAATTGCCGGAGATTTCTATAATTTTTGATTAACCGAGTTTAGTCGAGTATATCCAAGATTTCAGTGAGGATCATAAACGAATCGCCAAGTTCTTTGAACTCAAGTTCAGATAGGACGCCATCGCGGTTGGCAAAACGTCCAAATTCGGAAATTAGCGATATGTTCAGGGATACTGGGTGCATTATTTTATCTGATCTTAAAGGTTGACAACATCATTTCTCTATATGTGTCAGAATGTTGGATGTGACATGAGTCCTCTCAATCAATATACTTTAATGAAATTGTGAAAAGATGTAGTAGCTAAAACATTCTTTTCTGCATTTTAGGGTGCTTTATCGATTATTGTATTTAATATTCAAATTGACAAATATATTCTAAAGACTCTACGTGTCCTGCTAAACTATAATTAAAAATAGGTTTTGAATCGTCTAACTATCTTCCTCAATGGAAATGCTGCGTCTCCCACAATATAATAAGGAAAAATTATATTTGCGTATACATATCACATATCAGGAACTGGTACTTTTTCGGTATTTCTTTTCCATCTTTGATTGTTGCAATATACCTATAAGTTGACAATAGATTGTTGCATGAAACAAATGATGCATGAACAAACAAAATCATTATAGTAGCGAAACTACACATTAGATGTAACTCAGCCATGAAAATTTGGTGGCGCGTGAGTCCCAATGTGGTAGATAAACTCTTTTATTAATATTTTGCTAATACAAACAAACATAACATGATGATAACTAGTTTTAACATAAATATTTTGCGACAAAGCGGTTTCTGAAAAAAATTTGATGTGCACTTTAAGCTGAAAGTGCTAAGTAATCGATATTAGGGGTCGGCCAAATAGATAATAGGCATTATTTGAAAACGATTGTCGCACAAGGCTTAAACGAAAAATTTTGTTCTAAAAAAGTCAAAAGACAGTGGCTTGTGAAAAAGCCTTAATGTAACTTTATGCCGAAAGTGTAAAGTAATCTGTCCTAGGGGTCGGACATATATTTAATAGGTATATTCGTATTTTTTCGAATGATTCTTGCACCAAGCTCAACGAAAATTGTTTTTCTAAAAAACGAATAAAAAACTCCTATATGGACCGATTATTGCACAAAGCTTGAACGAAAAATATTGTAAAAAATCAAAAGACCTTCTGGTCGCTAATGAAATCGCGATACGATATGTAACTTTACGTCATCAAAGTCGGTGCTGCAAAATTACTTCTATTTAGAGCCGAGTTACATTTTATGAATACCATTTTAATACAAATCGGAAATTAGTCCATAAAGGTTTTTGCCCTTTATTGCACCCATGCAATGAGATATATTCCATCGTTTTACAAATTACAGTGCAATTTCGCTATAAACTTGCAAATTTGGTTTATTGACTTACAATGGGGAAAGAATGGTACCACAACACTTTGTAATTCTCGAAGATAATTTAACAAACCGTCATTCCATGCAAAATATTATTTAGTTGGAACTCTGTGACAAATAAATAAAACCGAAATAATATATGCTTATAAGTATTTAAATAGTACACACATGTAGCAATTACTTGCGATAAAAAGATGAAGTGAGAATTTGGAAAGATGTGGTTCTATAATGGATAGCAGGAGGTCGTATTACGGCCGCAATATTCGAATGTGTATAACAAAAATCTTTTGAATCTCCATTATAAATAGGTTTAAAAACTTGTGTAAAATAACCAGACGTATTTCTATCCAGATTTAATGGTCTTACCCACCATCTTCTTTACTTTTGGCACAAGATATATAAAATGTATATAACTCATATACATTTTCAAGGTTTTTCAATGTTCATTGATCATTAAATTAATTAGTTTTAAATTAATTTCAATAATTTGTGAAAATACAACACAATATTGTAACAACTAAACAAATTTCTATCTGTCATATAAAACACAACTTGAAACGAAACGAAACTATGTGGCCTCGAGCTTTATCTTCACTTGAATCGAATGCACTTAACACCAAAACACAAATTTCTATTATTTGCGATTTCCATCGAATGCAGAAAGCGTTGATTTCTCCTCTACAAAGGAAGCGAGAACTAGGAAACATAACGTTTTGATAATTTTGAGTAGCCTTGTTCCATAGCAAACTGTGATTCGAATTTTATTCAGCTTATACCAGTTACTTTAAAGGAATAGCGATTATTAAAGAAAATTTTATTCTTGACAGCGGTCACTGTTACTAGAGTTCATTACAAAAACTGCTAAGTTATATCATAAAGCAAAATATACATAAGAGGACTCATATAGAGATTCCAAGGTTAATCTATTTTACTTTTGGCAATCTGTATAAGCCTAGCAAGAACAATGAACTATAAAAAAACTATGCTGATATGTTTATAAGACACGTATATATGGATTAAATATAGAAATAAATTAAATTTGTGTATATAAATATATTAAAACTATAAAATAAGATTAACCTCGGAAAAATTGGCTTAGAAAATTTGCACTACTTGAAGACTCTTATATATTTATTGCTCGATGGTTATATATATAGCCAAGACGCAGATTCGTATAGCCGTACTCCTTCGGTTTAGCTACTGTGTAAGGTAGGATGCGAAAAGTGGAGTTGGAAGTACTCGGCCCTAAAATAGATTGCAAAAAATATCAACAAATAAACAAAGAAACAATCATCCTTTTCAAAAACAAAAAAAAATAAATGTGGGAAGCTTCAGGTTTCAGTGGTTTGCCACTTAGGCCATTTTTGGCCCATTGTGATACCACGCATTCACGCCACATCCTTAACCCATTCACCTACTCACACAACTACAGTATACCACCTGCACATTGCAAGCTCCATGTCAGCCTGTACATTGACGTGGACGGTGGGTCGGCGCTGAATTCTGCACTCCATCAGAGGGTCTTAGTTGTGTTTATTAACATCACCGATTGTAATCGATGATGAAAATTCGATTTGCATCTAGCCTCTGATGGGATTCGAACCCAGTACCTCCCGGTCTAAGTGCCGAAGCTTTAACCACTGCACCACTTGTCCTGTTAAATGTGGGAAAGAAAATATTAGAAAACAGATAAATACGAGTACTAGTAAATGTAATACGAGTAGCTACCTTAATATTTTCAGTGGGACAATTTTATTAATATAACTTAATATTTAAAAAACCAAAAGCTACATAAAGTGAGGTAATACTATCCTTTTTTCCGAGGTCGGATTGATGATTATCCATTAACTTATATATGATTTAATGTTGGATTCCATACGTTTCTCTAAAATTTTCGACAACCAAAAGCTTCTAATGAAACGTAGTGCAGTGAGTATACATTTTATCGTAATCTATCCGTATAGATATAAGAAATATTATGTTGCAGCCATTTTCCGAAACCACAAATTGTTAAATATAACACAAGAAAATAACAAAACAAAAAAGTATGTCTATACCATGAAAACCACTCAATTGTTGTATAATCATCATTAAAATCATCCAATCAACCTTAAACCAATCTGACAACAATAAAGTATTGTATTTCAATTCATCTCACAAGACACAAAGTAATTTGCGAAAAAAGAAAAACTTTACAACAATAAATAAAAATAAAAATATAGAATTTACTTGCTAGTACTTGAACAATTCGACAATGGGGTGGTTTTGTTTTTTGTTCAAATGAAAAATCAATTGAAAATTACAGACAAATCTGGGGAAAAACTATTTCCAATTCCTCGATCATTATAAGCATACCTCACTGATGAAAAAACCAATTGTATGCTATTGTGTTGATATGCGATGTACTGTTGGTACCGATGCTTAACAAACCCCTTGCTTAATCCTTCAATATAGGTAAATACAACTATAATAGAATAGTTTTACAAAAATTTATAAAAATAATAGCAATAACAATATACAGTAGGCATAAATAATAATTTCTTTTGTGTTCTTAACTAACATTGCTATTGTTTATGTATAACGACAATAGAAATTGAATTGTAATAGAAAAAATGTATTTTAATTAGTTTGCGATAAGGTGTTTCGATAAAATTAACCGAATTTATCGAGTCGGAACTATTACTACTATTCAATAATTGTATTGTTATTACGGAAACAAATACTTTTATTGCCTTTACTTTGTAAGGTAGATCATAACTTAGTATATATTTACCTGTTAATTGCTTTAGTAAGCCGGACGGAAGTGTGGATCAACATTATTGTGTTTTTAAGAAAAAAAGCAATAAATAGGAAAAAATTGGTCTAATTAAACACTTCATAACGGACGACCGATCAAAAAAAAACATCTATACGAAAAAAGATGTCTTACAAAATTTGAAGGAAAATGTTTTATAATGTATTAGAACCTTAAAATGTGTCTATACCAGTTGTTTATTATAAAGCATTGTAACCTTACCTAACCGAGAGTTACAGAATTGTTTTTTGTCTCTTGGAGATATTGTTTCAGCAAAGTTCTGAAGTTACCATGTAAGTTAGCTAAGAAATATGACATTTTAAAAATTCGTGGCCTGGTCACACCTTTAGATGGTCAATATTTAAATAACTTTAATACACGATTTTCACAATTGAAAGATGAAATATTGAGTAATTATTACTCTAACTCTAGAAGATCAAACAATCGATTAATTTAACATTAGTTCATTTTGCCTTGCCTAATGAATTTTGTTGCACGTGTAATCGAATCTTGAACATGAATATATTACAAATACAAATCCAACACCTTTACACTCTTCCACCAAATCCCAAATACCAAACCCAAACCACCTTATCCCACCCCCTCCACCTACCATACAACCTCTCCTACTATCCCCATAACCACACCACCCACACCAATCCACATCCACACGAGATATATTTTTGTTCCACATTCACATCAAAAACCAAAAACCAAAACACAAAAATTGAATAGAAAATAGAAAAAATTCTATCAATTTTAAGGAGGGGGGCTAAAGAACAATATTTCCGAACACCCTAAAGACAGAAATTAATATGGCTCTATCCCATGAATTGCTTGAACTTTTAGTGAAGAAATTAAGTTGGTATTTCCATCCGTTCTCAAGTCATCGTGGACACAGACGACAAACCGAAACCATATAGCATTTTTTTTAACAAAAATGCTTGTAAAAATCTCAAGGACATTTTTTGTATTTTTTTAGTTTGCTTTTGTTTCTGAGCGCACGATTACAAAACAAAAATTTTAATTGTGGTAAAAATTCGGATTCGAATAATAAAAAATAATATAAAATTTAAAATTAATCTAAGTTCAAAATTTATTGTCACTCATGTGGTGAAGAAAAAAATATCTTAATTTGAGTGACTAAGGTACCCGGGTACCTAGCATGCAATTTTTCTAGAAACTAATTTTTTCAATTTTTTTTGCAATTATGAAATTTATAACGGATTTTGCTAAAACTACATAAATTGAAAACAGTTTTGCATTAGCTGCAACATGTCAGTTTTCGAAAAACATTCTGTAAAAATAAGTAAATAATCCAACGTGTCACATCAGTGAAAAAATGATCGATAGTAATAATAAAGATGTTTGTTTAGTTTTTTTGAAATAAATAAAAATATAAACATAAATTAAATGAATTAAATAAACAGAAATACAAACAATGAAATACATTGACATATAACACAAAACTATAAAATATTTGCATGCTATTTCTTTCAAATATAATGTAAAATGTATAAAGGTACCCGGGTACCTTTGTTACTCTAATTCGTATAACTAAACTACTTTTAGCTGTCACGTGCGTCCAACTTGTAAAAATTATCATTTCTAAAATTAAAAGTTTTTATTATGACTGGAACATACAAAGCTAGACGTTTAAAAGTGCAAAAAGTACCCGGGTATGAGTGACAAGTCACATAAGGGTTATAAAGGAGTTGTTTTCTTCTGTATTAATAATAATTAACCAGTGATTTTTTGATAGCATTTTACACAAACACATAGAAAATTATAAAAGTTACCGAATTCAAATAAACGGTTTGTGAACGGAACGGTCGTAAAACAAAAAAATTAACGGATTCAAGTTACCCTGGTGTGCATATGAATGTGACATCTAGCGCATTAAAAATAAGCTCATTGCGGGATTTTTTCTATGTTTCTATTTTAGCACGGCATACTTTATGAAAATAAAAATTAACATACAAAAATATCCGGAACAAGCTTATTTTTTTGCCGTCAGATCCACTTATAGTTGTCTACACCTTCAGTGGAAGAAGGAGAATTAATAGCAAATAATAGTATCGGCGAGAACATAACTGTTCGTGAGAAACGGTTACGATTTATGTAACTACATCACTAGGATAAATGAGTAAAGAAAAAATCGTATTAATTAGGTCCATCCTATTACGTTAGTTCTGTAATTTCATTGTGTACATAGGCTTATTAATGAAGAAGTTCCTGATTTTTTTGTTAGAGAAAAGTGACTGGGATTACGACCACTACTTACCGGACAAGTGGTGCAGTGGTTAAAGCTTCGGCACTTGGACCGGGAGGTACTGGGTTCGAATCCCATCAGAGGCTAGATGCAAATCGAATTTTCATCATCGATTACAATCGGTGATGTTAATAAACACAACTATGACCCTCTGATGGAATGCAGAATTTAGCGCCGACCCATCGTCCATGTCAATGTACAGGTTGACATGGAGCTTGCAATGTGCAGGTGGTATACTGTAGTTGTGTGAGTAGGTGAATAGGTGAATGGGTTAATGATGTAGCATGAATGCGTGGTATCACAATGGGACAAAAATGGCGTAAGTGCCAACCACTGAAACCTAACCTACGACAACTACTTACCATTCCATGAAAATGTGGCTCGCTTACCTCCATACCCAACAAGATGCACGGATTACAAAATATGCACTCTTGAAAATAGACGACTTCTCTGGGGCGCGGCTTTTATTGGTAACGTTTTGCTTGGTCACGTTGATTCAGCTTAAATCTTGGAAAACGGGGTACCGAATTAAAAAAGTCTGAATTAAAAAAGTTCTTTAAAAATGAATTAAAAACGTTGATTTTTGTATGAACATCTGCTACTTATTTTAATCATATTTTTAACTTAAAATTATGATTTAAAAAAAGCGATTTAGAAAAATGAAAAATCTCAAAAATGAATTAACAAAGGCTTACACTATTTCATTTTTAAAACACCTACTTTAATTTATTTCCAAAATGAATTAAAAAAGGCACATTTTATTTCATTTTATAAATTAAAAAATCTTAATTCGACTTTTAACAAATATTCACATTTCTGAATTATTTTGGGCTAAAGTTTACTTTACGTATACATCGTGAAAATCAGGTAAGGTGCATAAATTTTTAAAATTTTTAAATGCCGGATTGTTTATCAACAGTTTTTAGGAGGGGGTAGCTAAATTTTTCCGGAAAATTGTCCCATTTTCCGGGAAAATTTTCACTTAAAAAAATGCGTATTATTCTATTCAAAATACGTACAAATGTGTAGTCTTTATAAAAGTTTGGATATTAGGATTGTATCTTAACAGTTTTTCAACAGTACAAATAATATTTCCGAGAAAATTTTTCAATTTTTCCAGGAGAATTTTGAAATTTTTTTAAATTTTTTTTACTTAGTTTGACACTTAAAGAATTGTACAAATTCTGGAAACGCGGGGGTTTGGGGCAGCCCCCATCCTCTAAGGTATAAACGAATTAAAATTACATTAAAAAAAAATTATATATACGAAAGTTGATTCTTTTAACATTTGTGGCACTATCAGAAGAAGCGATAAGAGCGAGAGAGACTCTTTGATCTGTGTCTGCAAGGTTGATGAAGCAATTATTATTAATAAAAATATAAAATAATATTGAAAAAATAAAAAATGTAAAAAAATTTCCGGAAAATCAAAAAATTTTCCTAAAATAACATTTTTTTTATTTTATAAAATTTTATATTATTTCATTTTATAAACATTTATATTAATTCGTTTTAAAACTGAATTAAGAAATGCCTTTTTAAATTCATTTTATCGAACTTTTTTATTTCATTTTCAACTCTGATTTTAATTCATTTTTAAAATGAATTAAAAACACTTATTTTAATTCAGAAAAAAAAACTTTTTTAATTTATGTAGCCTTGGAAAACATATCAATTCACGTGCCATCCAGAACATTTCGAAGCCATGAATTTTTAGCATTGAACACCATTCTACTAACTATGGAGAAAACAACCCCATTAATAGGATGTCTAAATCATTCAACTTAATCGACGACCTATTGACTCTAATTTATCAAAGGAAAACTTTAAAAATATCTTGAAGAACTATTTTTTAAATTTTTAATTGTTAAACCAAAATTTGGTTTATATTTTTTTTTTTTGTTTTTAAGTTTTTTGTTTGAATTTTTTTTAATTTTTGTTTAAACTATTGTAAATAATCTGAAATCATACATGTAAATTACATAATAGATTTCTTTAAATAAATAAATAATATGGCGGGTTATTCAAGGAGGCGAAATAATAAAAAGTTTGTACAAAGAAACGTTAAACGATAAAAATTCGCAATTATATGTTTCATCAAAATAAGTCTCGAAGAGAAAAGTTTAACTAGGAATATGTAAAAGGAGTCGGTCTAAAAATGATCTGGATAACACAGATTTTTGTAATGCTAGAGCCGTTACAATATTTATAAACGATGTTCACCATCTCCAGTGGTGTGCGCGATTACAAAAATTAAATCACAGGCTTTAATTACTTCAGACAAGCCAGCAAATATAAATCAAAATGGTTTGAGTGAGTTACTGCTCCCAGGCTCAAATGCCACAAAAGAATCCGTACGTAAAGCAATTAAACGTGTACGAAGCCAAGATAATCACTCCGACCTAGTGAAATTAGAAAATTTTAATATCCCTAATAATTTAAAAATTACATTGGGCGGGCATCCGTTTTTATGAAGAGAAGCTGATGTTGATACAGACAAAGTTTTGATTTTCAGTACACTATCCAACATTCAATGCTTAGCAGAATACTCAAAAATTTATGCAGCTCTACTCCATGCATGGTTCAGTAGGGTATTCTGAAAATTTTACTATTCTGCCATTAGTCTATAAACTAATGACCAGTAAATCAGACAGTTGCTACCAGAGAGCATTTGAGGAAGTTGTAGATATTCTCTAGAATATATGGTCACGTTTTAAGCCTGACATTTATTACTTCCGGTTTTGCGAGGGCAGCTATGAATGCGGCAGCAGCTAAATTTGAAGACCTTATTAAGGGGTGTTTTTCATCTGTACCAGCCTATTTGGCGAAAAATTAATTCCTCTGGCTTTTCTCAAGGATTTGGTCCGGACAAATTCTTTTGTTTATAATAGTTATGAATCCAATAGGTGCCCTTGCATTTCTTTGTGTTACAAATATACCACAAACCTGGAATGCGTTAAAAACCAATATCCCAGAAGAAGCGGATGATGTAACATTATGGTTTGGGCAGACCTAGAACTGGTCAGTTTTAGACAACCACTCTAATAATGTACTTAGAACTCAACACAGAGTAGAAGGTTAGCTCCGCAGATGGCAAGTGGTTGTTGGCCCCAGACATTCGGGAATCTTTAACCTAATTCGATGGTTGCAAAAAAAAAACGGGAAAGGAAAGCAGTAATATTTTCCTTCATCAAATATTCTGAACAGTAGATTGAAGTAAAATAAAATGTTGTTTATGAATTTCTTGGCTGCACTAGACTGATTGTAATACTCAGTAGTCATTTGTTTAGCAAACTTTTATTCTCGTGCAGAAAACAAGCATTTTAAGCCACAACAATGTGTTTTGTAATAAGAATTCTATTCGAAAAGTTATTTAGCAGCATTTCAGGCAATCTAACACTATCTTGACGTCAATTTAGTACCAATCGAAAATAATAGTTGGCAACACTGGAATCGGGTGCTGTCTACAATACCGGGTGATTTTTTTAAACTGAAACTTTCAAATATCTCGGAAAATAAGCACTCTACGAAAAAATGCCCATTATCAAAATGTAATCATTCCAATGGGACATACATTAGTGCTAAAATTAGAACCCCTCCCCTTCTTGTAGGTGGGGCGTGGCGTAACTTTGAAATTAAAATAGAAACCCCTATTTTATATTGCAGATTTGGATTCTACATCTTAAAGTACGTAGGATTTCCTTAAAACATTTTTTTCAATTCATGATAGATGCGCGCGCTGTAATAACGATATTAATTTTAATCGATTTCTCCTACTGAGAACCTATGCATACGATTCTGCAATACATTGAATTAAAATTAACACGTTTTCAATTTAAATACTCGAAATTCGTCAAAAACAAATTGTATTTCTTAATTTTGTAATTACTGAACAATGACTGGTCAAAAAACTACTATTATCGTAATCCAGGAACATACGATTCAATCTGCTTTCAAATGAATGATTTTTGTTTGTATTTTGTTTTAAAAATATCTGAATAAGTACGTGTTTCAATTGGTTTAAATGCCGCATAAAAAGTTAAAAATTGTGGTGAATAAAAATGTCAAACTTTTTATCTGCTTCAAGAGCTGATAAAATTTGTATGTGGAAAACATTTGGCTGACAATATTATTTGTTTGTAAACAGAAATTTTCCATTTACAAATTTTGAGAAAAATCGTAATGATTTAGATGTAAACTGACCATAATTAACTAACATACATTTAAATAGTATTTATTTTACATATTTTCATTTTTAAATTTGCTATATACGTTCATAATTACACATAAAATAAGCAACCATGTTAATGCCAACATTTTAACCAATTGAAACAGATAAAAAGTTAAAAAAAAATGACCACGATTTATGAAACACGCACTGACTGAGAAATTGTTACCTGTAGAAATGTAATTGGCTGGTGGATAAACTACTTTCAGCGTAACCCAGGAACAACAACGTGGACGTAGTAGTTGTTCCCTTTGGGGTACTCGATTAACGTGAGTCACCTCGCCTATCACATACCATGGTGCTTGATTTACGTGGGTCCATTCGTCTCATCATCTTTTAATTAAATTAAGTCCTCAATACGATGGCCTTCGGCATACGTATTTCTGATTCCCTTGCTCATATTCTCATGTGTTGTTGGTGTTTGTTGGTAAACTTTGTGTTTGAGATAGCCCAACAAAAAAAATCTGCGAAGTAAGATCTGGCAAGCCAATTTACCAGACCAACTCTACCGATCCAGCGACCATTGAAATCACGATCAAGTACTTCACATGCTACCAATGAATAGTCTGCTGGACAAGCATCATGTTGAAGCCACATGTTCTGTCGCAATTCTAAGCTAAAGTCTTCAAATAATGTTAGCAGTTAATTTTTCAAAATGTCTCGGTACATTTGACCATTCAAGTTGCCTTCAATAATGTGGGGGGCCGATGAGTTTGTTGCCAAATATTCCACACCACACCTTGACAGTCCAAGGGGGCTGATGTTCAACTTAGCGAAGCAAGCGCGGATTTTCAACACTCCAGTAATTCATGTTGTGTCGATTAACCGTTCCATGAACCGTTTGTAAAAGACGACTCGTCAGAGAACAATACGTAGCGAAATAAAATTGGGATTTTGTTGTATTTGTTCACGTGCCCACTGATAAAAGTTACCCGGTTTTGGAAATCAACATCAAATGGCTAACTGCTTGTGAGCAAGTAGCCTTTTATTTTCGTACCTATCATTTAGTAGCTGCCATGCTATGTTGTAGTTGTCGTTTGTTATCTCCAGGTTACTTATTATTTTTGCCGCAGAGCCATCAATACATGTTTTTAAATACGAGATTTTAACTGCGTTCGGTATTTGTTTATTTTCGCGAACCATTTGGCAATACAAATCACGGAAATTTGACCATTTCGAATAGTCACCATAGAACTTTGGTAACTCTAATTTCGGTAGTCTCATATTACAATGTATCGTTTGTTTGTTTTTGATGAAATGATGTGTTGATGAAAAGATGAAGCTAAACATCTTTTATGTCTGCTAAAACTTCCTGTATTCTATGTGTTACATCTTTATATGCTTTTCTTGTCTTTACGTAATAATCGAAGGTGAAATATTTTGATTTCCCAATTGCCTCATTTTTAATAGATTTTACGCAAATCTCATCATGAAGGTTTGTGATTTTATCCATTAAAATACGCAACTCCTCGTACGTGGTTTTCAGTGGGGCTTTTGGTGAATGTTCTTCTAGCAATTCTTCAGCACTTGCTATCTCGCTATTCAATCTTCGGATTCTTACTCTTTGCAGGTCTAGGATCTCATCTTCTTCAGGAACTTCAGGTTGTCGTTCTCCAGATGAGGATTGTTGATCATTCTCCTTCTGCCATGATGTATGCATGATGTATGAATTTTATGATTTCGATTACGCGAACTTTTTAAACGCACGTGAAATCTGTTTTTATGATTTCGATTACGCGAACTTTTTAAACGCACGTGAAATCTGTTTTTATGATTTCGATTACGCGAACTTTTTTGGATTACGCGAACTTTAATGTTTTATGCTCGAAGGACCATGTTAGTTCAGCCTCTGCTTGAACTAGAATATTCTTGCTTTTTATGCCGAGCGGACCACTGGTGGGGGCTAATACCGGAAAAACTGAGTAAAAGAATTTTGAGTAAGGTTTTTGACTACTAACTTTTTTATTAATTAAACTTCGACTTATATACAAATTTTTATACCAAAAAATGCAATGTGCGCATTTTTTATTACACGTAATTGTATTTTATGTATTTTGCGTTATACGAGTATATAAATGCTATATGTAGCACAAAAATGTGCTAATGCACATTTATCGATATTAATGTAAAAATTTGTGTACGTTTTTATTTTATGTGTTTAAACAACCATGAAGATCTTGCTGTAGTCACAAGACACATAATACGGATGATATTTATGACGTTTTAAAACTTTCCAAATACTGATTTGGGGCAATCCAGAATCGCTAGCTATTTCGCATGTACTAATATGAGGATTATGAGTTACTGCAGCCAATACAGCAATTTCATTACTTTCATCAGTGACTGTTGCTCGACGAGTCCTGTTTTTCGGTTGAACACTTCCATCAGTAGTAAATTGTTTAACAGTCCGGTAAAATGAAGCACATGACCAAATCCTATCCGGAAAACGCGAAGCGTAGACAGTGACAGCATTATCAAGACTACGGCGTTTTTCTTGTACAGTTAAATACTCCATTTCGTATTGTATTATAGCCTAACGCAAATATGTCTTTTTGTTTTCGAAATAATCTTCGGACTGAATCGATATTTTTAAAACAAAATACAAAAAATATTCGCAGGTTCCTGGGTTATGATAATAGTTAAATTTAATTCAAACGTATTGCAATTTGCAGAAACGTATGCACAGGTTCTTAGTAAGAGAAATCAAAAAAAAAATTTATATAAATTTAATTTAACAGCGCCAACTATCATGAACCAAAAAAAATGTCTCAAAGAAATCCTACGTGCTTAAAGCAGTAGAATCTGAATCTGCAATAAAAAATAGGGGTTTCTATTAATTTAAGCACATTTTTTTAAGTGTGATTTAGTAAATTAATTTAATTTGGTCAGGAACATTGATAATTTTACATATCAACAAGATAAAAATATTTTGTTGTTACATTTCAAAGAGATTTAAGATTTGCAGTCAGCAAAGATCTATATATATATATACTATAATAAATTTTACGAGCCTTCCCGTTAAAAAACCTTTTGTCATTATATGTTCACCGATAATACTTTTACTTTGTAGTTCTATGGTTAAAACTTTTTCGATTCATATGGAATTTTCGTTACATAACCAAAAAGAATAGCCATTTTGTCCAATCTCACTATTATTTTTGTAAACCTTACTACTACTGAAACGAATCGAATTATATCATTTTCAAAATTCTTATCATTTTATGAATAGCTATTTTATAGTGTATCTGTGATATATAATCTCATATACATATGTGCATTACATACTAGGTTCAATGTATTATGACCAAAAACTAGAGCAAAAACTAAATAAAGCATTTTACTCTATTTCATAACATTATATGGTTGGGGTATTAGATCTTGTCTATTTGTGTTCGTTGCTGTTTCAAAATGTGTAATAATTCATTCGGGTTGTTAGTTGACCATTAGTTTCTATTATAAATTTTATGAAAATTTTGTATTTTGTATGGGCTAATTTTATGTATGCATTGTGTACAATGTATGTATAAAAGAATTGTGTTTGTATTGGTAAATATAAAATCGATATAAATTTATGGTTTAAAATGATTTTTTTTAATTAGTAAACTCGAGTTACGAGTATAATGGGAAATTATAAGTATAGTGATATATTTCGATTTCAGTGCCTTGAGGTGCACCCGCCCTCGTCACAAATAATATATGAGTAAGAATATAAGGCTATAATTGATAAAAATTCATGAATGATTTGCCCTTCAAGTTAATTAATACTATTCTAATAAAGGAAAACAAAAATCAAATGTTATATTTACAAAGATTAGAGAAATTGATAAAATCGAAAATCAACATGAAATCAGTTAATATAATTAAAATATCCTCAGGCAAGGAAAACATCAACATCAACAATAACAAAATAAAAAAGGCTTAAGCTTAAAAATCAATTTACCAAAACAGAAATAAAATATTTTCCGTTAACAGTATTATAACGGTGAACTAAGATGCTGATGATTATGAGATGAGACGAAAGGTAAATATGCCACAGATATAAAATAGGTAAAACAAAAGAAAATAATAAATTTACTTTAAATCCATCATAAGTTCTCTTACCATTCTGACTACAGCTTATTTTTTTGTCCAACGATGGGTAAAATCCAATAAGAAACAAATCAAATCAGGAATAAAAAAAACGATGTGTAAAGGTGTATTTTACTGTTTTTGTGTTCGATGAGCACGGATTGAAAAATAGTAAAAAGCGTTATTCAATAAATAGTTCATTGTAAAGCTTATGTACGCTTTGCAATATTTTTGCCTCTTCCTCCTTCCCTATATCGGGTATTGATAATTCGATTACAAAGGTTTTCGTCACCGGAGAATATCTATGTACGTACATCGAACATAATAGATTGTAAAAGCTTTATAAATTTGAATTTTTTATGCTGCTGAACTTCGAATAGAACATACCATCAAGCATACATACATGTTGATGTTGTTAACCAATTTATTTTTATGTTGTAAAAATTCACAAAGACAATTAGTATAATGTTGTTGACTGTGTGCTTTATAAAATAATTGTATTATAGGTTTGGTATGTACAAAGAAAATGGGGCATACAATAAAGTGAGACATACTGGTAAAAAGCGCATGAAAATTTTTATTCCGTATTTAACAGGAGCGTCTTTTCAAAGTTCTGTTTTTCAAGTCTCGATTGTGTAGTTAAATAATTTATGATTTTTCAGTTCTGGTTTTGAATTATTGTTTGAAAAAACAGTTGAATCTGAAATTTATTTTCACTGTCATAGGATGATCAAACATTAAGTTATGGCCTTTAAGGCCAGTTCGCTTAACAATTTTTCTTGATGTGTATTTGGACGGTTGTTATTCGCTTCACCGTATGTAAATTGATTATGTACAATTTAAAATGTAGTTATCCATACACAGCATATACAATGCGTAACTACGAGCATATGTTTTTGAAACACATATAGTGCAAGTTGCAGCGATACCGGGCGGCAATGAGTCTCTGTAATGGGTAGAGCTGTGCTTTTTTTGTCAAATGGATAAATAGAACTTAAAAGCCTTCTTTAAAATATTGCCATGATCTCATCACGGCCGAATTTTAAAAGTGAATGGAAATTTAAAATTTACCGCTAAACTATCAGACCAACGGCTCTTACAGATAATACATTACAATACAGATAAATATTTACAAATTACGACTATTATTAACAACATTTTAACCTCGAGATTTTTGCAGATTTTTTTTTTTTTTTTTTTGAAAAAAGAAGGTATTAATCCAGTGGATTTAATGTCCTTTTAAGGTCAATTAACACTCTTCTTTTCATTCACGCACACAACCACCCATTAACCTACTCACACAATTACAGTATACCACCTGCACGCTGCAAGCTCCATATCAACCTGCACACTGACATGAACGGTGATTTACCATTCGTTATATCGCCCAAGCCAAAAAAATAGTTTTTAAAACTTTCTGTATGTGCGTATGTGTGCGTGCAGACTACAAGCAGAATGGCCGATCGGAATGACAATAGAGGGGAAGGGGGGGCTTATTTTTAAGTACGAAGCTCTCGTCATAAATTGGAAGATCCCAGTGAATTTAGGTCGAAATCGGTCCACACGAAGTAGTCCATAGGACCATTTTCTTTTTTTTTTTAAATATACTAAAAAGTATATTATTCACGTGAAAAACGATTATGAACTAAAAGATTTGCAACAATGCAGTCTTAGATCAGTTTATTCAAAAATTTTTGCAGAAATGACGATTTTGACAAAAAATCCCGTTTTTTCAACAACAATTTCCTCTGTACATACGTAAGCTGTTTCCACAAATTGTAAGACCCCAGTGCATTTTGCACAAAATTTAACCATTATAAGTGAGATCTTCCCCCATTAATTTTGTTGTTTGCATAAGCCTCGGAGAAATATGGAATTTCCACAACGACATCGGACACGAATTAACGGTACCTTGCAAAATCGAAAAAATCTTTCAAATTAGAAACATCGAATTTCTGCTTTACAAATAATCATTGCACTAATGCCGCGATCTCCTAGCACTACAAGAAACACGAATAGTCGGCACTAACATTATCAAATAAAATCGCCTTGGATATGCGCTTTGTCAAAGAAACACTACTAGCAAACTGGAATTAGCGGTTTGTTTTTAAATAATCAACCTAAATATATCGTTAGTTCGTGTCTGATTTCAAACCTATCAAATATCGAATCTATTTAATCAGGTTTCACGGGCATCATTTTAACATTTCATTCGCAAAGGTTCACGCTCCCACTAAGAATAATACTTCCGCGCAAACAAGAGATGTTTTCTACAGTCATCGTGAAAGTATTGTGAGCAAAATACCTCAGCATGGTTACTTGGTGGACAATTGGTTAAACTTCACCGAGAACTAAAACGATTGGTTGGACGACGATTGCTTGAAAGCAATCCGAGAAAAAAAACACGCACGCCAACGAAACCTATCTCAAAATACAAGACAATGACGACGACAACGTAACGACTTCATGACCGTGAGAAAATTTTCCACTCGGTCCTACAGACGGAAAAAACGAGAATGGCACAGCTACAAATTTCTTCTTTCACGTAGATGCTCTATTCGCAACGAATCAGGGGAATTGACATCCCTGTTCACAGTCTATTTGTAGACTTTCAACAAGCTTACCACAGCATACAGAGAATAAAGATATGGGACGTTCTGTCCAATTCAATAACACTGTAGATGTTAACTTTAAATTGGCGCGAATATTGCGAGACTTGAAATTTTATCGTTTGATTAAAATGATCAATATCCAGTTATACGGTTCTTGAACTTCAACTTTTTATCAGGTCGAAACCAAGCTGCCAAGAAGAGACCTGTAGTTCTCATTTTTGTATCTTTGTGAACACAAGTAGCCTGGGGTTAAAAATGGAGGGAGAGCTTTTTTCTACTTTTTGTGGTAGGCGTGGATATTGTGGACATTAAGTAATTCCATTCCATGGCCTCTTTGTTTACTATGACAAGAAAATTCATAAACATTGTATAATATACTGCCAATTTTGTTTATATTTGTTTAGTCTCCTAGAACTATATTTCGCCTTTACATGATTACAAAAGCAACTTTGCTTTGAGTTGTTATAATAAATATTTTGTAGTAATTATCGACGATTGTTTGAAAATTTTCGCTACATAGAGCAAATGTTATACAGGGAAAAATGGCCCGGTGTGCATAGAGAAATTAGTTGTTAGTTTCTTCGTACACTGACATTCATAAAATTTGAAGATCAAAGTATGCACGGTGTAAGCACAGTTCACAAATAAAAACACAGTGTGCAGCAGAAAATTACTTCCCTCTAAACGTGGTGAATCGCAAGCGAGTCACAAGGGAGGTCATTCTTATATGAAAGACCTCGAAAACGACTCGCCTTGGCGAGTCAAAAGCGAAATTAAAATGAAAGCGAGCTCATGTAAATGTATTGGTAATTCGTATTCTCTTCACATTAGAGTCATTTACGACGTGCGGGTGAATTAAAAGCTAGTTGCAGGCGAATCAAGAATGAAATGCATGCGACGTTAAAGTGAATCATTAGCGAGCAGCTTTTTATTTCTCAATCAATACTTTCATAAATAATGTCTGAAAAATAAAATTCAAAACTTAATAAACACATTTTTATTAATCACTTGTTGTTGTTCCGCAGAATATTTTTCAAAAAGTTTAAAAAATCACTCGATCGATTTCGACTTGTTAGGTCATCATCAGGAGTATCTACTCGTAGATACTCCTGATGATGACCTAACAAGTCGAAATCGATCGAGTGATTTTTTAAACTTTTTGAAAAATATTCTGCGGAACAAAAACAAGTGATTAATAAAAATGTGTTTATTAAGTATAAGTGTGTTTCGCCAAGTGCCTACGGCAAATAGTGTAAAAAGTATAAAATTCAAAACGTTGGTTTCAATAAATTCGTATATATTTATTTCTAACATTTTATAAATCATTTTGTATTATCCTTCTAGAAATTCATTTTACATTTGTAATAAATACTTAAAATTTTATTTTAATTTATTATATGTTAATCAGTCAAATTTATAAGTATGTTTTCAATTATTTGCACTTTTCATTAAAAATAATAAAATTTTAAACATAATTATAAAAACATATAATTTCATTGAAAATTTGATATTTAAAGTTACATTATATTTAGAAATCGTTTCATATATTTTATTTTATTCAAAATATCACAATAAATTACAAATATTTATTAAGGATTTAAATTTCAACATCATAAAAATTTACGAGCGACATAATTACATTCACCGACAGATGACGCTGTTATGGTGTTTGTATAGCAGCCGGAAACATAATTTTTTTACTAGTCACCTCGGATCCATTATTAATGGGAGTGATACTCCCAGCTCTAATGTCCTTAGTAGTCGGAACACGTTTATAAACAATTTTTGGCAATTTGGCTGACGATGTTTTCAATTGTGATACAGAAGCCTCATCATATGCTCGTTTACGAGCGATAAAATTACATGCACCGTTAGATGTTGCTATTATGGTATTCGAGCAGCCGGAACATTCACATTTTTATTCCCAAATTTTTCTGTTGATGTTGGAAGTTCCGAATCATAACTATATTGATGATATAAATGCTGCTTTCCATGTATTTGCTTTTGGGTGGTCTTAGGAGTTTTTGTCGTTTTCAAAAACTGAAAATGATAATTATCCGAATCGTTTTCACCAAATTCGTTAGAATCTGAAAGCATTTTCAGTTAATCTATTATTCTAAATTGAGAAAATACGTTAGTTTTTATCTAATTTATTTTATTTGCAATATTCAGAATTACATTTTAAACTAAATAAACTTTGATTTCACGTACTATATCTGGAATAGAAGAAAACATTATATGTGTTGTAGTGGTATATATATTGATAAAATCTCAGTAGTAAGCGTGGAAATTTTTGTTTTGATGTCTGTTAAATATTTTCATGTCCATATTGTATTGTTCCACATTTGTGTGACAGATTGATAAATTAGATAAATTGTCCATCTTTTTGAAATGTTCTTATGAAAAAACTAATACTATACTTACTTAACACTTCCAAACTATATTATATTATTAATACTATATTAACACTATTAAGTAATACTACAATATTAACTATTATTAATATTTATTATATATGTACATTTATTATTATTTTTTAATATTTTTTATCAATAATCAAATTTTTCACAACTATTCTACACTAAATCCGTCAATTTTTTTTTTTTTTTTAATAAGAAATCTTTATTTCTGTATAATATTACAAATAATCATATAGATTATCTAGTAACTGTTTTATTATTTTTGTAGTCTATTCTTACGGAATGAGACCTATTGCTTCATTCCAGCTCTGCTAGTCCTTTGATTAAAGCGGCTCAAGGAACCACTAATTCTAAAGGCTTTGTTCTTTTTAGGCGCTTTGGTCCATTGGCGCGATCCAGTAGGTTCCGCAGCTCCTCGTTGTCATGCTGCTGCAGTCGCAGTACATGACTCCTTGCAAATTTTTTTATTTCATCGCTGACGTATTCCATGTTTAGGTCTCGATGGAGATTGCCATTTCTAATGTACCAAGGAGCATTAACAATGCTACGTAGTACTTTGTTTTGAAATGTTTGAATGATCTTCACTGTAGTTTTTCTTGCGCAGCCCCAAAGCTGAATACCATACGTCCAGATAGGTTTTAGGATTTGTTTATATAGCAGCAGTTTGTTGTGCGTTGTAAGTTCGGAGTTTCTTCCAATAAGCCAGTGCATTTTTCTGAATTTTAAATTCAGTTCTTGCCTTTTCTTTTTAACATGCGTTTTCCACCTGAGTATAGAGTCTAGCGTCATGCCGAGATACTTAGCATTATCAGAATATGGAATTGGTTGTGAATTCAGATTAATCGGAATATATTCTAATTTCCTATTTGTAAAGGTGATATGTGTTGATTTCGATTCGTTAAGTGTTATACGACCATATCCCTCAATTTAATGATAATAAACAAAATGGCTACCTTACCCATAATAAATATGCTCGCGTATACTATACTAATTTCCCATGTATTGGTGTCGTATGAAAATCTTAATTCGCTTGCGACTCGCCTTTGCGAATGAAATTACTTTAGAGGGTTAGGTTTTTTATTAAACCTAACCCTCTAAAGTAATTTGGGCATCGCAAATTACTTTAGAGGGTTAGGTTTAATAAAAACAAACACAAAGTATTTTTGACAGTGCACTGCTTGCTCAGGCTGCATTAAAAATAAACCGATTACATATTTTAGTTATCCGAATACCGTCATAAATTTTTTAGATATTTCTCCGCCGAACAAAAGTTTTTCTCGTATACATTTTTATTGGTGTTATATTGTAATTGGACTGCGTCAGCAGTATAATTTTCCATATTTATCCGACCCCACCATAACTCAACCGACCCAAATCAACCGCAAACCTCCACACCTAAACATTATCACCACCCCACTCACTATCCAATTCAAACCCCCAAAACCCATCTCACCCGCATCACCCATATCATCTCCATTTAACAACTCCATACTCACTCCGACATAAACCCTCATCCACCAAATCCCAAATTCACACACCAAACCCATAACCTCATCCACCTCCCATATCACCAATCCTACCACCCATATAACCATGCCAACCACATCCACACGAGATATATTTTATTCCACATTAACATGCTCTATGAAATCAAAGTAGAATAGAAAATAAAAAAAATCTATCAATTTTAAGGAGGGGGGTTAACAAAACCCTACGAATCTCCGAACACCCTAAAAATGACCAAAATCTTAGGCCATGAATTGCTTGAACTTTTAGTGAAGAAGTTAAGTTAATATCTCCATCAATTCTCAAGTTATTGTGCACACAACGGTCAGACGGTCAGGCGACAAACCGAAACCATATAGCATTTTTTTAAACAAAAATGCTCAATAACTACTAAATTTGCAAAAACGCGTGCGATTACACAATTAGTAAATTTTCGTCACAGTTTGACACGTAAGATGTTGTTTTATTCTCTTTTGTTAATAAATATGATTAAAGTCTCGATTTGAAAGCTGGCGCAAGTTAGTTAATTCCAGTGAAAATTTTTGATTGTGGAGCCAAAAGGAAAAGAAATTGCCGTAAGTGAACTTAAAATAATTATAATAATAAAGAGAGTACACCAAGAAAAAATTTTTTTTTTAATTCTATAACTTTGACTTATTAAATCGTATTTTTCGAAAATCAGCAATAAAATTGTTGATCCAATAACTTTCTTTTAAGTTTAATAAAATCATATTCTTTCTTATATGACAATGTATTAGTTATCAAGTCTAAACTTACTAAATTTATTAGTCAAAAAAAAAACATAAGAACTAGACTAAATTACTAATTCAACAACTAAATTTATTACATTTACAACGTGACTGTTCTCGTTGTTCCCTCAATAACGTTACATATCCCTCAACATTACATTTTGCCTGTAAACTAATGATGGAATTTTTATTTGAAATTTTGCATTTTCAGTATAAAAGGAAGGAATATAATATGTAGAAAAACATGTGCACCAATAAACTACTATGACTAAAGAGGGCTATTTAAATATTCTAAAACAAAATTTAAAACGAAGTGTTGAAAAGTTGGGCTTGCATGACAAATACATATTTCAACATGACAATGACACAAAGCACGACGCTTGGATTTTAAAGTTGTAATTGTTATATAACTGCACACACCTCCACAATCACGCGATTTAAATCCCATAGAACATCTATGCGATTTATTAGAACGTAGAGCATAACGTCCAAAAATATGTTGAGGGATGTACTATAAAAAGAGAGGCCCTAAACCAGTGAGGCGGAAACCACAAATCTCGTCCGTTCGATGAGTAAAAGATTAAAAGAAATCCTTCAGAGAAAAGGATACCCTACTTTTTGAAGATGTTAAATAAATAAACTATTTATACCTTGATTTGTTGACTTACTTTTGTTTAGTTAATTTTTTTGTGTGCTTGTTTTTTTTATATTGATATATTTTAGAATAGAATAGGACAATGAATATAAAATAAAATAAATGAGATACGTTGTTGACGAAAAAAGGTTACGTTGTTTGTTTATTTTTGTGAGAACGTTTTTTAATGGCTGGTGTATGCAAACTTTTTATTGCTTGTGTATAACTGTGTTGAACAAACTGTTATATCTCGTAACCAAGGCTTTACCAATAAATTTCCGCGCCAAATCATAAAAATTTATCTTACTTAATTTATTAATCATAAAATAAGAAATAAAAAGGAAGCTCTTCTTATAATTTACAAAATATCTCGCGAACTTTCTACGCTAAACAATTAGATTTCTTTTCCAAAAATGAAGCGACCTCGTAAAAAACGGAAATTGACAGCGTACATACTAAAAGCTTGTTTTTCATTATCTCTCACTAAAACGAATAATGAATTAAAATGCATAAATTAATAAACTTTTGTTTTCCCTGCGAGCAACTAAAAAATTGATTAAAGCACTTAACCTAATAAATATTTCTGCACTGTAACAAAGCTTGAATATTTAGTCTATCAATAACATAAAATTCTAGCAACAACTAAATTACTATTAAATTACTAACTTTAAATTTAATAACTTTTAAAAAAATTCAATATAAAAATAAAAAGTTTTTCCAATATTAGTTCTTTTGTGGTTAGTCCCTGTGCTCTCTGTATCGGTTAAAAAAACTTTTACCCCCAGCAAATAGTTTTTTTTTGTTGTAACTGTTAAATTGAAATTATATGTAATTGATAGTAAGTTGTAACTTTTAAAGCTTTCTTTTTGCTTTGTATGAATTTGGTTTTATAAAGGTTCTGTCTTTTTCTGGTGAATTGGTATAATAAATTTTTTTAGTGGTTGTTGAAAAATAAGTTTTTACCAAATTTATGAAAGTACGAGTATTATGAAACAGAAATAATTAATTTTTATTGAAATAGTTTTGAGTTAATTTAATTTACTTTATTATATCGATAAAAAATACCAAAGAAGATTATTTTGTTGGTTCTATACCCTTTGTTGTTATGAAATATTATTATATTTTGGGAAAAATATTCATATTTTTTGCTACACAAAGATAAACTCAACAGGAAATTATTAAATATATTTTAACTTGAAGATTTTTAGTAAGTTTTTGTGAAATTAGATATTATTTGCTGGTAATGGGAGTTTAAATACGAGGGTAACTTTCAACGGCATGTTCCATATACAAAATTTAAAAATATTGTTGTTCAATGTTTTAAATTGAAAGCGGCCCTCAAAGTTTGGGCACGATTTGCCACACGTTGCTGTTTTGACAATAATATAGCTGGCATAATATTTCCGCTGATGTTAGTATATTGTTCACCAAAGTGCCGTTTGCGCTTTCTTTTTCCAGTGTGTTTTATTACTATAGGGAATGCATAAGGTGTTCAATATATAATTCATGAACTGGTTCATAGGTTGGATCATCTAATAATCATCATTATATAAGCTCCAATTAGAACTGGAAGTTTCACTAATACAAGAATTATTAGCACCGTTTAAATTTAAGCCTTCAACCATCACTGGTTCTAAAATTCTAAATTGAAATGTTATATAAAATAATTTTGACACGTAAAATGTTTAAAATGACATACTTTTACAGTATTAATTATAGTGAATTGCAAAAAGTATTGCATGTGTGTACGATATGAATGGCTAAAGAGGTCTACACAAATTTGATCAAAACTTAAACTTTTTTATTCATACGTAAATTTTAGATGCGTCCTACTTCGAGAATTTTACAGATTGGACACATAAGAATAAAATAATTAATAATAATATTTTAATTATTAATACATAACTTTTTGGTTTATGGGACATTAAAAAAATCTTTTCCAAAACTGTAAGAAATAGGTCTATTTTGACCAAAAATTCTGAAAGAGCGAGGTCGAAAATATAATATTAGGAAAAGTTTGTGGCCTTTTTTTTGGGTGACATTGAAACAAAAAAAATTCTTATTTCAAATGAACTTTATTAAACCTTTTGCCATTTTTCTGGTAGAGCACTGTATAACTTCTGTGGTTTAGAGGCAAAAAATCGGGACAACTCATTTTCACAGGCCTCTTTTGAATTTACTGTAAAACCAAAATTAAGATGGTCCTGCATGGACCGGAACAAATGGTAGTACGATGGTGCAAGGTCAGGACTATATGGTGGGTGCATCATAACTTCCCAGCCAAACTTTATCAGTTTCTGTCGGGTCTAGCGTTATCATGATGGAACACAACGCCCTTTCTGCTGATCAGTTCTGGACGTTTTAACTGAATTGTTTGCCTTCAATGAGTTAGTTGCTGATAGTAAAGGTTAGAATAAATTGTTTAGTCCAGTGGCAGCGCTTACCTTTCTGCACTATTACCTTTCTTGGCGTCAATCCTGGCTGTGATACCGTTTAGGAAGGTTCACCTCGTTTTGTCCATGATCTTTCTCGCACAACGTTGTCGTATCTTATCCACTTTTTGTCACCAGTAATCATTCGCTTTAAAAATGGATCGATTTTGTTCCGTCTCAGCAGCGTTTCGCAGAAAGAAATCCGGTCCATTAAATTTTTAACTGTTGATTCATAGTTTAAAACTGTTTTGTGATCAATATCGAGCTCTTTACCAGTTGCATGGCTGCTTATCTGCCCGTCTTCTTCAATTTTCTGCATGATTTCATCGACTTTTCCAGTGGTTGGTCGACCAGAGCGAGGTGCATCTTTGACATCCATATTTCCAGAACGAAAGCGCGTGAACTATTTTTTTGATGCTGATTTTGATAAAGCACCTTCTCCATAAACAGCACAAATTTTTTCGCAAGCCTGAGCCGCGTTTTTATCTTTGTCGTAATAAAATTGTAAAACATACCGATTTTTTTCATTATTTATCTCCATGTTTAAAATGTTGTAACTTTTTATTCACTTCACCGATTTTAATGTTTGTATATCAAAGTGCAAAGTGCCATGTTTCAAACACACATTAGAATTGCTCGATACGATGAATGGTTACTGAGATATATGAATGTAAAGACATCTACAGGGAAAAGGGCCACGAACTATTTTGCAGATTCTTTGTAATAAAAATTGATTTTTAAGCAATATGTAATTTTTTTGCATTAATAGAATTTAATGTAAATATGTCGGTACCTTTCGCATTACCAGTCATAAAACATTCAGGAACAACAAGAAAACATTTATGTCTCCTAAATAACATTACTTCCGAAAGTATCCAGCTAAGGCTTTTTAGCAGGGTTTTTTTGGGGGATTAAGAGAATTCGCGTGACTACTTGAAGTCTCAATTTTCGCTAGTAAAACCTCCGTTATTTGCGGCTTTTTTGCATAGGTAATCAAGTTTCTTGCAATGTTGTTGCTTATCTAGCCAAATTAAATAAATCCAGTGAAATGGAGTTTAATTACGTTAAGCACTTCGTTAATTATTTTGTGGCTATGACAAAATGATTTTTCAGGTAATATTAAAACTTGAAATGTACAAAGTAATAATATAAGATACAAATAATAAGTTTATTTGCTGATGTTGCATTAAGGTACAGAAGTATCATAATTACCACAAGGAAATTTTTATTTTTCTAGCAAAAATGTTTTATTGTTGGTAACATAAATGTTACCCCTTGAGTATTACACCTTATTTCGTGCTCTAGTAAATCTCGTAAATTTAATAAAAAAAAACTTACACCTTCTATTTTTCTTTACGACTTAGCGAACATTTATTTGGGTTTAAAAGGAAACTATGCTTTTACTCATAACAAAAATGCCTCATGCTAAATAATAAATTCCCCTATCAGCAAAGTAAAGCTTTATTTAAACTTTTACAATAAAACAAGGAACTAATTAATTTTAATATTCAGCACATTATTGTTATTATTCTTTTATTTTTCTGTGTAGTACAGTTTTATTTGCAGTTTTCTTCATTTTCGGTTTTGTTTATTGGAAAAGTTTTGTTTTTGGTTTAGTTTATATTTTCTGCTCACTCTCTAATGTACACCTTACCCTTTCCCATTTTGTGTGCTATTAATTTTTTTTTTTTGTAACCAAAGCAGAAAGCTTTGGAAATTGCTGTTCATAATTAATGAGAAAAATGTTGTACTATATGTATACATAAAAAGTTTCAAAAGATTTGCTATTTTCTAATAATAATTTTCATGTGCTGACGTAAAAAATAAACCAAAAATTATAGTAAATAGTGTTTTCGCTTGTTTAAAGCTATGGTAGTTTTTGGCTCACGTTATATACCGTGCTAAATAATTAAAAACATAAATTATGTTTACCATGTTTTTGCTAAACAAACACAGTTTCAATTCAAGGCCGGCTGATTTTACTAAAACTTTTCTCTAAATTGAGGCAAATTTATCTACTGGCGAAATATTAAGAGTACATACATAATAATGTGAACACAAAAAATTATTTATCCTTACCTTTTTATTCGAGCACGTATAATATGTTTTTGCAAGTAGAGTATATTATAAATTCCGAAATAACCATACAATTAAAGCAGTACTGTAAATATGTTTGTGTGAAGTACTTGAGAGCAAGATCTCTTTAATCAAACGAATAATAAGCAAAAAAAAAAAATGTTCCAGTTGTTTATAGTTTACCATAAAACTTTTATAAAAATAAAAATACACTCGACTAAAACAAAACTACTTGAGCTTCTTGTGCTTAAGCAAATTATTAAACTTTATACTACTCGTTATACAAAAATTGTTAATTAAGTGTGATTTATTTAATGACATAAATTGTAAAACTTTAAATTGATTTATTATTAAATATATTTAAAAGTGTGAGCATCATTATGAAAATTTCTTGTTGGAAAATATAAATGATAATCAATTACGATTTGAATTTGCTTGTTACTCTGTAACAAGATATAAAAGTTTTGAATGAAGCGTTAATATTTTTAGAGGAACAATTTATACGCCTCCAAATACAAAAATTTGGAAAAAATGAATTTTCTTATTTCCAAATTGAATTTATAGAAAAGTATAAGCCATTAAAGTAGAAAAATAAACAAGTTAATATATTAAAGATTTTTTAAGGGTATGGCATAAAAGCAACAACAAAAGTGAAAATACTTTTGAATATTCATAAATTTTAAGAGGGTTTTCTTTGTGGTTTTCAATTTTAATGGAAATTCTTTTACACATTTTTTTGGTGATATTGTTGGTAGTGCTGATTTTTCTATTTTCTTCTTATTCATCGTTAAAACGATAACAGTTTTGTTGGTTAAATGCCTTTCATTTTCTTCAGAAAACAAAATTGAAAAAAAATCTATTTATGTTTCACTTCCATTTAGCTCAATGATGTAATTTATGATATTTTCTACTTAGGCAAGTAATAATAATAATCATAACAATAACGTAAATAAAATTAGAAGAGCTTTGTATAAATATTTATTCGAAAAAAGCACATCTTCAAATAAATGTATTGTTTATTTTGTTGGTTCCCTAAAATTGTAAACATTAAAAAATTACCGCAAAAGGATTACGCACCCTAATGATTTAAAGAAATTTTAATAAACAAAAATCTCCTGAATGGATATTGAGACAACAAAATCACCATCGACGTCATGCAACCGTTGCTTGGGTTAGTGCACCTTTGAGTGATCGCTTGGGAGCAGCATAGAAGAAGTTGTAAAATGGAAGGAAAAGTGATAACCATCACCCCCCCCCCTCCCGGCCCCTTTTCCTCCAGTATGCCACATCTACCAGCAAGCAGTGTGATGTCCCTTCCAGCAGCCCTGGGATCTTGCTATAATTCAATGAACTTATCAAAATCATTATTGGCCAAATTTCAAAATCGCTATATGGAGGCTTGTTAATCACCGTCGATAATTATAATTTGCTACAAGGAGTGATATATCATGAGTTGCAGCCAATTGTATTTATGTTATGCATAGCACGCAACTATACGGTTAAATTGTTAAAACTAGTAAAACATACTCTTGTATCGGTTATTAAGCAATTTTTCAAACCAAAGTTTTTTGATTTGGCTTGCCGCAGTGAGATTCGTTAACCTTACAAATTTCGTTTATGAACTATTTGTACTTTTACTAAATGCTCAGGTACTGTTGAACGAAAACGTTATAACGTTTGCAACTAAAATGAAAATAACAAAAAATATCGAAAAAATAACAAAAAATGTCGAAAAATTAACGGTTACAAAAAATAGTACACTAACGTTTGGCAACCAAAATCACCAGCTACAATCTTATTGAAAAAATACGCACCACAACGATCTCTTTTAATAAATAACTGCGTGAACATAACAAAAAATGTGGAATAAGTTTTAACACTTTTCCTCGTTATTTTCATTATGATTTCCAAAATTATTACTTTTTCGATAAAACCGAATACTAACTATGAGCAAAACTAGACTATTACCACTTTGAGTTTTTATGATACTGATAAAAAGGTGAAACTAGTTTTTAAAAATACTACTATGGATTAGCAAAACTTTCTACCATAAAGACGTAATCTTTATGGTGGAAAATTTTGTTATCTCCATATTAGTATTTTTTGCTCAGAATTTTTTCTCTTCAATGTACTAGGTGCGCAACTAAATTTCCGGGTTTTTTTGAAAAAAATTCAACAGAAATATAAAAAATGGTTTATTCAAAGTATTGTCCTTCGCTATCTACAAATTTTTGCCATCTCTCTGTCAATACATGAATACCACGACGATAAAACGAAGCGGTTTTGGACCGGAACCACTCATCCAACTTATTTTGCACTTCTTTGAAACTGGTCAAGTGTAACCCTGCCAAGGCATACGCCATCGACCGAAACAAGTGATAATATGTGGAGTCAGATCTGGCGAATAAGCATCTTGATGGTGCCCTGGCGATGGAAGTGCGATGGGATGGAGCGTTGTCGTGCTGCAATATCACTCGTTCGTGCCTCGTGCCCTATTCTGGCCGTTTTTCGAGCAATGCATTTTGTATGCACTTTAAATAATTATATATACGAATAATTTTGTGCATCACTTTAAACAATAAATACTCGCACTGGATGCTTTATATTAAACAACATCTGATTGGTACATAAGCGTCATTTGGCGGTTATATACTTATCTATATATAAGCTTTATTGTATACTAGTATACCTGTTTAGCAATAAAATGTATGCAGTAGTTAAGCATTATATGTTCGGCCCTCTGTGTGTCTTGTATACTTGCTACTTGTGTATTTACATCGGCTATGTAAAACCGAATTGAGAAAACCCCATCTTGTCATATTTTACAAAATGCAAAAATCATTTTTTAATTGAGAGGCCTAGCGAAAACAGTTACAAAAGTTTTAAATAAACAAAACAAATAAAATATTTAATATCTTTGAGTAAGTATTTGTATTTTAAAAAGTGCCACAAAATTATTTAGGAAACCCATTTACTGTGTATACTGTAAATTAAAATCATTGGTAAGCCGTCTCATAAACTTACTTTAATTTAATAGTTGATGATATCGGTTTTAACACAAGTTGTTTTTTAAATATTTTTCATTGTGTAGAAAAATCATATAAAGTTAGAAAGCAAGACAAAGTTCAAGGCAATCTAAAACTCTCGCCGTTTACTTTCTAAGCATAATAGGTGTTGTACAAACTACCAATAATACCTCAATTAGACCGCAGTTTAATATAATAAACGAGCCTAAACTTTTGCAACCGGAGTTACTACCGGCTACCAATTACGGGATAGAAACTATACAACCCTTGCAGCTATGCATGCAGTTTAAAGCGGCAACAGTTTTTTTTTGCGCAGTGTAGTGATATTCAAAGTGATAAACAAATTAATTAGTGTTACTGTTGAGGGTTAAAAAAATTCATTCCACCAGTGAATTGAAACACAAAAAAGGAATAGGTTCAAAAAGGAAAACAACTGCACGAGAAAATTCCTAAATTATCAGAATGTCAACAGCCAATCGATTTCAAACTGCTGTGGATATTCGGGCTAAATTCAACGCAGAAACCGGCAAAGAAATCGGGCTTCATACGATTAGTAAATGCCTCCGGGAAAAAGGATATATGGCCAGGTCCCCGGCAACAAAACCATTTCTTGCGACCAAAATGAAGCAAAAACGGTTAGAATGGGCTCCAGATCACGCTGGTTGGAGTCTACAGCAATGGCGAACAGTTATATTCTCCGATGAGAGTAAATTTAGCCTTTTTGGATCGGATAGAATCCATTACGCTATGTGCAAATCCGACGAATGACTGAGCGATCAGTGCCTGAAAAATACAGTGTAGCATCCAGCGGGCCAAATGATTTGGGGATCTTTTTCCTGCCCCATTGAAAACCTTTGGCACGTAATGGGGATGAAAATCAATAAAAAGATGCCGTCATCATCCAATAAACACAATTCCATCATTGAAGAAGTATGGTATAAAGAACTAACCCTCGAGTACCTGCAAGATATAATTGACTCCATGCAAACAAGGATAGCAGCTGTTATTGCCAACAAAGGCGGGGCAACTAAATATTAAATATACATTTTATTACTTCGTAAGAGAGCTGTTTACCGTAAAAATCGAAAAAAAATTCAATAAAAAGTGACTCAACATTTATTACCTTTTCTTGAAACTGAAATTTAATTTTACCTGAAAAATGCTAAACAATGATAATGGTTAACTGGTTAAACTTTAAAAACAATAAAACCATTTGCATGAAATTTTGTTTTTCCATAAAATGTGTGTTATATTACAAAAACCCACTTCTAAAACAATTGTTTTTTTTTAACGTGCGTGGTACTGGCAAAATACATCTTTTTGTGTATTGCAATTTCTATTCTCGGTACTGTAGTTTACCATATTCTTTATATAAAAAAAATCAATATAAAACTAAATATCATAAGAAGGAAAACAGAATCTAATATAAATTTTAGTGATTTCTTAGGCAATTTTAGCATAGCGACCGGCCATACCAGGAGTACTCTTTGAATACGTTGTGGTGAGCGCAAAAACTATATTTAATTTCGCGACATTAAAATTATATTTATTCCTTCTGTTTCCTTATGAATAATACAATATTAAAAACTATTAGTCTTATTACTTTTAAACATATTTTTTTATATTTCAAAATTACTTTTAAATACATAACATGTTCGGTTTAAATTTAACAAAAATGATGTTAGTTTTTTTTGGATGGGTGGTGGTGTGGTGATGAACTAAAAGTTGAACCATGTACGTTTGCTGATTTCTTTGCTTAAAATTTTTCCCTCGTTGATTTCAGTAATGCACGAATTGTTTGTTCTTACATTTAACCTGAGTGACAAAGTGTACCCCCAAGCCGTGAGTTCTACCCGATATTCGAAACGTGCAGTCACACAGGTTGGACCGAAACAAAATGGCGCCCGAGCATAATTTAACAGTTTTGAATAATTACTCGAAGGTCAAGAAAACCGCATGATTATTCAATTTGTGATCGCGTCTGCTGAGACACGTGATTTTTTTTTATTTAACTGAATTTTTTTATGATTTTTTGTGGTTGTCATACGCTATTTTGTCTATACTTGTCAAAACATACGTGTTTAATACATAAACATATACTAATATACATAGACCGGAAATAACTAAATGTCAAGTGAGTCAATTTCAAAGAAAACAAATTTTTTTAACGAATGTGAATGAAGTTAGCTACTTGTAGAATTAGAATTTTTTCTATATAATTACCAGCATTTAGGAATTTTATAATATTTTTTTAAACCATAATTGGTCAATGAATATTACACAAAATAATTAATCGAATTTATACAGTAAAATTATTTCAAAAAAGCTATTCAACTATTCCATATAATTCATAAAACCGAACTATTTACTGTTTACACAATATATGTATACAGAATACTATAATTATACATATTTTATTATTAAAATAATTGAAATACTGAATAAAATACTGATACTGAAATTAAAATACTGATATTTGAATTTTTAAAAATTTAGCACATTAAAGCTTTTGTGGAGACAACCCAAGACTTTTTATTTTAATTTGGTTAAATCTTCCGACTAGCTGAATCTGTCCACTATTAAGCAAAATATTACAATTGGTAGCATTTCTGAATTTTCTTGGATCGGCCATAGTGTAGTAAGTCTCTTGAAGAATATTTGAATTTTTATGAAATTTACGTGCTAAATTGTGTGGAACCATCCCAAAACTTTATTTTAATTTAGTTAACTGTTTTGAACAGCTCAAGTTGTTTGCTATAAGATGGTATATGCTTTTACTTGGTAACATCTCAGAGATTTTTTTAATCGGCCATAGTGTCGCATATGAATATAATTTCAAACAATTAAAGAATATGTATATTTTTTACTAATAACCCCAAATTTTTGGACTAGAATGATTTTGATAAAATTTGTATAAAATATGTATACATTTTTGGCGATCTAGTTTGACGATTTAGTAAAGGTGTGCTATTTACATTTTTAGTTGATATACACTTTTTAGAAGTTACACTTTTCGTTAGTTTATGTAGCAACACTTTTCATTAATTTGTGTAGCTACACTTTTCGTTAAAAACTTCACACCGGTGGCAGAAAAAGGTTTTTGAGAAAATTCTAAATAGTTCCAAATGAAATTTCTAATTTCCGGCGCTTTGAAAATGAAATTAAACAACTTAAGTTATTACTTTTATGATAAGCCTTATATGGTGACCTATGAAATAGCAAGTTTTTTTCTAAAACAAAAAAATTACAATCGAGTTTTTCAATTTTGAAATCATTTTAAGCAATTTGAATTTTACGAAAGAACAACAAAAATGAAAATCGTGTTCCACGAAACGTTTCTGTTGCTCACTGCTACACGTTCCTATAGGAAGAATAAATTACAAAATGTTTTTAAAATGTTCTAATTTCAAATTTTGTTTTGCACTATATAAAACAGTTTTTGCGGGGACATTATAACCAATCAAATCATTTATTCTATCCGATTTAGCATTTTGTTCTCCAAATTGCACGCGACTTTTTATTATTTTTAGCGGAATGAATTAAAATAATTTACAGTTGTAGAATTGAATGTATTATATTTGTTTTATTTATTACTATTATTTTATAGATAGTTTTAATTTTTGTAATCTGTACACAAAAGTAGTGTGGTACTTTCTTTTTGGTCTGCAGACTGATATCCGAGTTTAAGAGTAAATTAGTATTGTCACCTCCAGCATGACATACGGTTCTAGAGTAAACTTATATTATCACATCCAGTGTGATATACGAGTGCAAAGGATTAAAATTGCAAACAAAAATTAGTTTTAAACCGAATTTAAAACAGTGCACAAAAAATTTTAATAAATAAACTTAAAAATACCAGTTCGCTAAGTTCCTGGATTTGTTGGGCAAAAATGGAAATTATTTCAAAATTTATATTTATTTGTATCCTTCAATTGTTGTTCGTTTGTAACCTTACTTTTGTCACTTCGCAACAAATATTCGCTAAACTTGAAGATTAAACAATAAAAGTCCTGAAACGATATATGGTAAAACAAAAACACGACATTACAAAACTTTATATGCATTAACTTATATATATTTATTTGCTTTCTTACTTTAACTTCAGAATTTTATAAAGCAGTTTTAGAGGACCGAACCAACACAGTTCCCTGGATATTAATCGGTGTCATACATGAGAGGAATTTAATTATTATCAACATCACAACAATTCAATACCTTTTAAGGTGGTAAAATGGAAAATGTTTTAGTCAAAATTCACAGGTAAGTTTATTGTCAATCCGGAGATGTAATTAATGATCATCTTTAATTTAAGAAAAATCTGAAGCCTTTTGTGAAAAGTGAATAAAAAAATTAATTATAAAAAACGTGTTTCATTAAAATTGGTTTTTAATATGTTAAATACTAACTTCTATCTCTTCCAATCTAGAAGATTCGAGTGTTTGCTGCTGTGCAGAGTAAATATTAATGCGCTGCAATTTTCTCGATCCGCATATTTTAAAAATGCTATGCTCACCATTTACCGCCTTGCTCTCATTATTTACCATGCGCTCTGTAAAGAATTTCTAAATTATTTTACAAAGTAAATTTATCAAAGCAATAGCAAATATTGCTTATCCACCGTAAAATAAAATAATCAAATTTACTCAGCAAGTTGTAATATTTGCTAAGTTCGCAGTAAATACAGAGCGCTTGTACGGCTCAATTTTTAATCAGTTTTCCGTAAATATTACTCCGCTTTTTTGTGAATATCACCGATTTTTCTTTTCAGTGTAACCTAAAACCATTAATTAATATTAGAACTTTAATCTCCATATTCAATTTATGAGTTGCCGCATTTGTTACCAATACAGAAACAAGCTTAAATATGTATTGATTTACTTAGGTCGATTTCTAGGATAAGAAAATTCTTAGAGAATGAGCATTTTTCAAGTAGAATTAATTGGTAATTTATCTTATACTCCCGACATGAAGAATTATTTATTTTGTGTCACATGATAATAAATTGTTTCTAATCAATAGTGATACGAACTGTCCCAAAATTGATGAATATTCAATTCCCAAATGTTATTTATGATTTTAAACTACATACATTAAAATAGTAATTAGTTTTTATGTTTATTGTTATAAAGTCTGATCTCACTCCATTTCTGTTATTTTGCATATTATTTAGTACAGTACAATCATGTAGCATAAATAATGTGTATTGTGTTTCGATAAATAAATCGATATTATCACATTTAACAACAAGAAAAAGGAAACACATATAAAAGCAGAGCCCAGCATCATTTCTACTGTTTAATATATTGATTGTATATTATGTACACAGTATATCAAATAAACTATCGATCGGTCCCCAATATCTTTCTCACAAAATCTGTCTGGTTGACCAAATAATATATTTTAATTTAATTTAAATAAATTTTGGAAAATATTTTTAGGAAATATTAGTGCATACAGCTAAAATGCATCCATGATTCATGAATAAGGGGCCTAAATGGGGAGAATCAGTTGGTGAATGAGAATGTACACAATTTTTTATAAAATCAACCTCACATATTATAATATACGGAATTATAAATATAATAGCCAAAGTGTACATTTATATACATATGAGGACATTTATTTGTATAACATTTCATATTATATTGATTGTATACATAAATTCAATTTAATTTTGAATAAGTACGTACTTCAAAATACGGTTTGATAGACAAAAAAAATTTATAATTAATGAAAATAATTTGTATTTATTATTATATACATTAATTGGAATAACCCACACCAAAATATAATTATAAAACAAACACTCAACTTTATACTATGAACCAGTCCGTAGAACAGGGTGGAATTTGAATTATTTTAACATTACATTTTTATTAAAAATTCAAAAATTAATATTTTTTATTTTGATTATTATGATAAAGTGAAATTTAATTTGTCAGGCATCACAAACTGGATGACGTTGGTATAATTAATTAGAGTTTACTGATAAACATTGTCACAATTTTTCTTATTTTCTATAAGAATATGTTTGTACTCGTGAATTCGGGTATAATAATAAGTAATAAATAATTTGTTTGTTATAATTATAAATATGTAATCATAAATAAACATAAAGATACACTGTACATTTTTCTTATTTCAAATATATTTTGTTGTAAACACAAAATATAATTCTAATGAGGCAAGCTACACACGTTTTCAGCTTCTGACTTCAAACTAAGTCGTAATAGATTTTTATTGTTAATTTAAACGTTAGATTATACTATAGATAACGCAACAATACGAATTTCAATACAAAACACAAACCAAAATTGAAGTACTAAAAATGTATGGGTAAGCGATAGGTACATATGCATAAAATAGAGAAACACAGATGAGATGAAAAATTTTCGTCATTTTAAAGTGGTATTTTTTTTGTGTGACATCAACTTGAATGAAAACTGTTTAATTTAAAAAATATAACTAAAAAAATAAGTGCTCCATCTCATTACAATGACAAGGTTTAGTGTATTATAAGTGTGAAAACACAGAGTTATATAAAAAACGGAAATTTCTTTTCACAAGTAAGTTTTTTGATAGTTTTTTACAAATTGTTTAATTGCTTTTTCTGATTAACCTTTCAATTCATTTTAATAATATTACACAAATTTATAGTATATATATGCATAATTAAATATGTTCAATGTTAAAGGTGATTTATTTTAAATTTCATTCAAAACAATAAGTGGAAACATTCGGAATTAAAAACAAAACCGAAAAAAGTTGCTATTCATTTTAGAAAATAACAGTGAAAAAATCGTATATTGTCATTGAAAATTCAGTGGCATTGCTAAAATTTTTATATTTAATTTTTATGGGGCAGCGATTCGCTATTTAGTTCTATTAAATTTTGTGATTTATTTTCTTTTTTAATTTCAAGTACAGTAAACTAATATGCACATATGATTTATTCCAAATATTCAAAATCAATTATGAATTTTAGTAGTAAAAATATATTTTTGATTATTAATAAATCGATTAAAAGTTTAATATAAATACAATTTATTAATAAATCGAATAGTTTTAATGATAAAGGATATTTTATTACAAATTCACACCGCCATTACATGATGTTATGAAATTTATAATGCTCGCTTTCTTATTTCTCTTTTGCAAAAAAATAACAAAAACATTATAAAATTGATACTTCAAAACAATACTGCCGGTGTTCTATCTATAGTAAATATAATCTAAGTTAAACCTTTATTTTATACAAAACACCAATTTTTTTGCATTGTTTTATTCTGCTCTCTCGAAAATAAAATTTAAGAATTAAATGGCATTAATTTTTTTTTTTCATTTCGGATTCAATAACAAAAATTTTATTTCGCAGCTGCGACATACATATTTTGTCCTTGAGCCCGAAATGAAAATAAAAAAAATTAAGGCTTTTTTTGAGATGAATATTTTTGTTTAAATTTTATTTTCGAGAGAAAAAAATAAAACAATACAAAAAAATTTGGTGTTTTAATATAAAATAAGGGTTTAAATTAACAGTAAAAATCTATTACGACTTAGTTTGAAGTCAGAAGCTGAAACCGTGTGTAGCTTGGCTCAATGAATTTTTTTTCAATAATCTTTTAATTTCTTTTACTCAGTAAACTAAATTTTTTGAAATTTTTGCAGATTTACCTTTCGCTATATACCGACGACAAAAAAGTGGTTTATAAAAAATCTCTGTGTGTGCATGGTTTGTCTGGCCGTGATGGAGCTTCATACAAGCTTTTTCCATAAATTCTGAGATCCCAGGGATTTTTGATCAAAACCGGTCCATCGGCAATTCCATAGGAGCTTTTTCGTTTTTCCAAATGTTTTGGAAAGTATATCATTTACAAGAAAAACGATTATGAACAAAATTATAAATTTATTTTACAAGATCGGCCTAAATCAATTTTCCAAAATTTTAAAAGAAAATTACGACTTTTGACTGAAAACTGAATCTTTAAGAAAAGTTCGACCCCTGCACTTATACTTTTGTGACTGCTTCGTTTACAATAAAACCATTGTAGATTAAATTTCAAACAAAATTAGTTCAGACCATATTTTAAATTTTACTGAAATTAACGAGTTTTGATAAAAAATAATATTTTACAAAAACTCGGCATCTATTCCGTCCAGGCGTATTGACTATAAACGTTCTTTCTTAAACTTTTTCTCTTAATTGGGATATCTTTGCGAAATTTCGTGGAAATCTGTGTACCTGAAGTGACAACATCAATGGAAGGTTTTTCAAGTTTTGCAATGATGTAGAAAAGTTTAGCATTTACAATAAACGACAAACAATTAAAAGGTTTAAATAAATTTAAAGATTAAATTCTCAACCAAAAAGGGTTGAGCATGTTGCATTTTTAACCTTTAAGCAGGGGTAATGTTTTCTTTTATACGAGACATCGTGATTGGTTAAATGTAAATAGCAACAATCCATTATTTAACAGTAAGTGACTTTGCGATGAAAAAAAAATTACATGCGCCAGATGGTATTCAATATTAATAGAGCCTCAGAAAAGAGCAAAAGTACTTTTATAAGCGGGATTTTGGTGGTGGTAGTTTAATGTTATGGGTACTTTCTCATCAGTGGGAGCCCTTACCTTAGCGTTTCTGTTCACTAAAATTATTTTTACGGGAAAGAAAATGTAAGCAGAGTATTTTTTAGAGAGTAGCACTTAATCAGTCAACGTATGGGTTATAGCATTTTTAAGGAATAGATGTTACAAAAATTGTAACAAAGTCATGTTTTGCCTTTACCTATTACACTAAAATTTATATTTTGTCGAACTTAAACGGATAATGACTAATGAGATGTGAAATCATCTACTATTTTGATCTTGTACTTTCCCGTTGACTGAAATATTTTTATAATTAATTAAGGAAACTTTACTCTAAGGACTTTAATATCTATATAGAAATATGAATTCTTAAATTTTATTTGAGATTCGAAAAGAACTACAAACTTTATAAAATACATAATCAAATAGTTTTCTTTCTTCAAAAGGGTCGTTATACTTCCCATATTTGCCAATTTCAAATTCATATTGTAGCAAATGCGATGTGGTATTTGACACAGCTGAGAATCATCAATCAAAACAATATCAAAAGCCGCGAAATGCAATCCCAACTTGTGCACTGTGCAGAGAAAAAGGTTATCCGGATGCCGGGTGTTTCAGAAAAGACTACAAGCTCAACTACCGAAAAAATAACAGTAGCAAAGCGCCTATGGCAAAAGCCAAACCAATAATACGTTACTATTAGAAAGGGGGTTTAATACGCCCCAGCGACCAAAACCTCAAACAACAATCTAAATCAAGAAAGCAGGCAGAAACCTGTGCTCAACGGGCCAACCATTCAGCCAACCTTTGTAAGAAATCAATATGTCAACATTTTTAATAAACTTGGACCGAGGTTTATTATAGGAGGTGACTACAGCGTCAAACATACGGCGTGGGGATCTTGGCTCATAACAATACCAGGAAAAGGAAAAGAACTCCTAAGTGCAATAGAAATGTCAGGTTGCGAACATCACTCATCATGTAAACCAACCTATTGGCCTACAGACATCAATAAAATTCCTGATTTGATTGACTTTTATATCTCGAAAGGAATAGCCTCAAATTACATTGAAGTCGAAGGCATTGACGACCTTACTTCTGATGACACACCGGTCTTAATGACTTTGAGTGCATTAGTCATAAAAAAAAAACCAAACCTAACCTTACTAATAAATTTACTGATTGGGAATTATTTAGAGAGACACTGGACAATCTAATTGAGTTAAAAGTTAGACTTGAAACTAAACAAGAACTTGAATTACAAACTAAATATTTTATTAATTATTAGGTGAGAAAGTCGTACAAGAGATCAACTACCCCTGGCGATTTGAGGACTGTTAAAAGAAAGGTGTAGAAAAGACGTATATGGCACAGAACCAGGGTACCGTATTAAAAAAGCCTGAATTAAAATAGTTCTTTAAAAATGAATTAAAAAAGTTGATTTTCTGTATGAACATCTGCGACTTATTTTAATTCATATTTTTAACTTAAAATTATGAATTAAAAAAAGCGGTTTAGAAAAATGAAAAAACTCAAAAATGAATTAACAAAGGCTTATATACTATTTCATTTTTAAAACACCTACCTTAATTCATTTTCAAAATTAATTAAAAAAGGCACATTTTGTTTCATTTTATAAATTAAAAAATTTTAATTCGATTTTTAACAAATATTCAGAAATGTGCATATTTTCATGTTTTGACGAAAATGTATTAAATTCTCTTGCAAGGTTTGTTTCGTTCTTTTTCGCCTAAAATAGAAAAAAATACAGTAAACCCTCGAATTAACGGACCCCGATTTAACTGACGACCGATTTAACGGAAACGCTCTAGAAGGAAATTATGTTGATGAATAACTCTATTTTTGTATGGAAAAATATCGACTCATTTTTTTGATCTTGCTTCGCGAAAATGTAAGAAAAATTGTTTGTACACAATAGAAAGAAAGGAAAATAGAAGGAAAAATTCGTTATTTTTGATTTTTAAATTTGACATATGTATATATTAATAAATATTAAATAAATAATTAAAATTTAAATATAAATAAATATTAAAATAATTACAGTTCAGTCGTAAAAGCAAGGTAGGAAAGTGGTCGATAGATTCAACATTTTTGGATTTGAATATATTTTTGAAATTTTGGTGCATTATTAAGTATGATATTTTTACTTTTACATAAATGGAGAGGTGTTATTATTATTTATTATTAACAGCTTTTAAAATTTATTTAATTGGAAAATTAATTTAATTAAATAAATTTATAATTTATTTCATTAAATTAATTTTCTGTCTAATTGTTAATAATGCATGGTCGAAATTTGTACTTACTTCCAATTTCAAATAATATAAATAAAACATATTTTTTATAGACTATTTTAAAGAAGTGAGACCACATATGTGTCACGGCAAGGGAAAGGGAAAATGGTTTTTAATTTTTGTTTTCGTTTGTAACGACAAGTAAATCTTTGATGTGATATCCCTCGGCCTTTTAATGTTGACCATTTTTTAGATTACTTACTGCCGATGCTATTTTCTGTAAAAGAATTTATCAGGCACAACAATATTTCTCGAGAGAGGTTCGCAATTGCATGTCAACGTCAGACGCGAATATCGATTGATTTTGGTCGGCTTGAATATCGATTGGTTTAGGTCAAGCTGAATTTGACTGGGTTATCTCTTAGCGGGTTCAGGTCAAGTTTGAGCCAGCTATAGTGCGTAGGGGAACGGGTTAATTTCTTTGCCAATTATTTTCAAATTTATTTTCTAGAAAAATTCAGAACGCATCCAGGATTTATGTTGGAAGTCCGGTTCGAACATAATTAGTTAAAAAAATTGGTAGCACGGCCGAATTCCAGAACTTTTCTAAAATCCATTTTTAAATCCTCACCCAATTTGGCATTCCTGAATTGACAAAGGTTGGTTGGGATATGGCCTAGTTCCATTCAGAATGGTTTAATTGTAGAACTTCATCAAAAACCATTGCCTCACATCAACCAATGCCTCACATATTTTTTACAACTTTTTGAAAGATTTTTTGTTTTGCTATCTCGTGGTTGCTCAACTCAAGGTTTAAATACTAATATATTTTAGAGTAATTTTTAAAATAATTCAAATAACTATGATTTCAGGGAATCTATATTGTAAGTTGTGGTGCACGATTAAAATAATAAATGTTTATATTATTTAGGAAGCCGTAAAATATTAATTTAGAATTAAATTTCAGGAAATTTCCATAGATGTGAAATACTATTTTTTCTTAGATTGCTGATTTAGCAATTGTTGAAGACCAATACCATCGTTATCCATTAACTATGTTAATTCTTTATTCTTCCTCTAGTAGATTAGTATTGTGTTGTCATTGTGCTACTAACTATCGGCTATACCTAGGTATCTGTAACCAGGCCGATTCTGTCCCACTTAATTAACCTATCCAATCCTTCGGTTTTGTTATGTGTAAAAAAGAATGTAAGGTGAGCCCGACGGCACCCGAGAGATCCTGTGTAAGAACTTGGTAGTGCATTCAGAATCAATCAATCAATTAAATCCAAGAAAGTCTTTTGAAATAGATTGAACATTCTCTCTTTCTATCATTAGAAAAGCTTCCATCCGCTATATAAAAAATGAATGTTTTCTAGAGTCAGCACTCTAGTCTCTTTATATCAGCCCATAGTAAAATGTTATGTAGTATTTTAATAGATTTATAATTACTTAACCAATTTTATAATTTTGTTTTGTGTCCTTCAGAGACTACTAAATAAGAAAATGCCTCAGTTGTTTTTCAAGCTAGTATACATTTTCACATATAAGCTCAGTAAGCCCGTATATATTCATAAATATTAGTTCATAAACAATAATAATGAGTATGAACATTAATTTGTATTATCTACGTCATCATTATCTTATCATTTTATTATTATCATTATATAATAAATTGAAAAAATTATATAGAGGAGACGCAAAGTATAGCTCCTTGTAACTATCTATATGTCCTCTTATATATTTTACATTGTTGCTATTCCATTGTTGTGTATATGTCTTAAAAATCTATCTATATGTAGTAAATAATAATAAATGGGATGGTTTATATACTCGTATCTTTAAGTATATACTAAAATAGGTATAGAAAATTTCCTTTTTTATATTCGTGTGATGATTTAAGTACATACGTACCATAATAACACAGACTTAAGGGTGGTGAGGGATTGTGTAAAATTTATGTCAATTCAATAAAACGAAATTTATGATGGGAAAATAATTTTGTAGGATGGAGAGAAAACTGAACACTACAACAAAAACAACTTGATTATAATTTATTGTCATAATCTTTCTCTATATACTTCTATTCCTATATATTATATATCGTATATAGTAGGTATATATATATATATATATATATATATATATATATATATATATATATATATATATATATATATATATATATATATATATATATATATATATATATATATATATTCATTTACTACATAAGTGATGTTTTGTTGTAGGTATCGAGCAGGGTTTCTCATTTTTAAGGATACACACATTGATTGAATTATTGATTGGATCATATACTATAAATATACAGGCATATAATAATGAGTAACTTTGACAGCACTTAATAAATTTTTTTGTGTCTATTCTATAAATTAATTTTGACGATTTCTCGTATCTACCTACCGTACAAATCGTAAAATCATATAAAACGTGACATTTTTCAAGTGATTAACAAAAAATACGTCGTCGAATTTTTTATCATCATTCATTATATTATTATGAATCGAATTAATTACGATATATCATTATTACAAAAACTGTACTAAGCATGTTAATTAAACGTTCAGTTTACTAATTAGCCTTATTACTGCTCGATAATTTATTTTACTTTTGTTTGACATTGTACAAAATTTATTTAACGAGATTAAATTATACTCATGTTTATCTAAAAGCAGTAGTACCGTAGTTTTAAATTTTATGATTTGATATTTCAAGAAAAAGCTCTATGCAGTTTTTAATTGCAATAAATTTAATTTTCTTAATTAAAACATATATTTATTTAAAAAGTTTAGATGTAATTTTATTTTATATTTGCGTTATATCAATTAGATTTTAAGTTATAAGGCTACCAGATTTTGCTTTTCATTACATACCCCATATTTAAAGGGTACTACTACTCTCGTAAAGAGTGATCAAATAAGTCCTATATATTTTTAATTTGAAATAAAGTAAAAGCGCTATAGGATATCAATATAATTTTTTTATTTATTTTAGACATTGGTTCATGAGATTTTTATCTAAAAATGATTTCATCTAAATGATCGCTTCTGGATTTAAAAAAAAATGATTCTGGAATTTTTGGCCATTTTTCACATAAATCTGCACTTATTTCACTAATAACACAAATACGTTGTAAGTTTTAGGGTCATTGAGTTTATTGGAGTAAACCAATGATTTAAGTTAAACCCAAAGGAAAAAGTCCAATGGAGTTATATCGCATGAACTTGGTGGCCAGCTCACATCGGATTTTTTCGAGATTACATGGTCATTAAAATTTTTTCACAATAAATTGATTGTGTCGTGAGACGTGTAGCATGTTGCACCATCTTGTTAGAACCACAAATCGTTCAAGTCGAAATCATCTAATTCATATCGCAAAAAAACAGTAATCATGTGTCTGTTAGCGTTTTCCACTGATGAACAGCATTTAACCAGAAATGAGCTTCATTGTTGAAGATGATTCAATGAAATAATGGATCTGTTTCAAGTTACTTTAAAGCCCAATCTGCAAAATTTCTACGCAATAAATGTTCATATAGTTTTTAGTTCTTGGGTCAGATGCATTTTATGAAAATATTTATGAAGAATATTCCATGTGCTGCCATAAGAAAGCCCAAGTTTCTGAGAACTACGTGTAATTGAATGTTCTCGATTTTCATCCACACTTTGGTTCACAGCCTCGATATTTTCTGCAGTACGGTTACGTTTTTGACGGGTTGGATTCTTAACATCACACGTTTAACACCTCAAATTTTTTTAATTACATTATGAATAGTAAGCCTTGTAGTTCGATTATGTTGACTGTGAATATCACGTAATGCGCAAAACGTAGCCCGAATAGACTCGTTATTTTTGTAAAAAATATTAATAATTTCTAAACGTTGTGCAACTGTGTATCTGTCCATGGTGATTGATCATAATTATGAGGAAGATTTACAAAAGCAATTCACACTATAAATTTAACCTAAGATCGGGAATCCTCATGTATGGCATGTTTTCTGTGAACGGTTGTACATTCAAGGACTTCGCGCGTACACATGGTTTTATAAGGAGGCATGCATGCAGCGACGGCATGGTAATTGTCAAGAATAGTTTGGTTTGTATTTTTGTTGGTTGGGGTAAGGAATTTTATATGATTGGTTGTCTTTAATTGGTTAAATACAGCAGTGTGTCAGTGGTGCAAAGTGTTTTCTTTCCTATTATTAAATTATTCCAACATCTTTATATATAATTATATAATTCTTCAGTACGTGTGTTTTTAATTGATCTCCTCCTAAACGGCTAAACCGATTTTAATGAACTTTTGGGTGTGTGTTTGAGTAGGTCCCTGGATGGTTTAGATTTGCAATTGAACCCGGTAGGTGGCACTACTTTCGCGTTCTAGGACATTTTTTTTTGTTTTTTTACGAAATATTTTTTTTTTGTATGTTTCACATATCAGAACATATAACCCCAAAATTTCACTACCCCCACCAACCCCAAATCTTTATAGATATAATTCTTAAGTACGATTTTTTGTGATTGTACTCCTCCTAAACGGCTAAACCGATTTTAATAAAATTTTGGGTGTGTATTTGAGTGGGTCCCTGGATTGTTTAGATTTACAATTGGTCCCGGTAGGTGGCACTGCAATCGGGTTCTAGGAAATATTTTTTTTGTTTTCTGACGAAATATTTCTATTTTTTTTTTTTGTATTTTTTACATATCAGAACACACAACCCCAAAGTTTTACCACCCCAACATTTTCTGTACGTGTGTATGTGACTGAACTCCTAAACGGCTGGACCGATTTTAATGAAATTTTGTATATTTATTTGAGTGGGTCCCTGGATGGTTTAGATTTACAATTGGACCCGGTAGGTCGCACTGCATTCGGGTTCTAGGAAAATTTTATTTTGTTTTTTGACAAATTTCTTTTTTTTTATATTGTTTAGATTTCTCTCATATCCGAACATATAACCTCAAAATTCCACCACACTCCCACTATTTCCAATCTTTATATATATAATACTTTTGTACGTGTTTATCTAATTGGACTCCTCCTAAACGACTGGACTGATTTTAATAAAATTTCTTGTGTGTTTGAATGGGTTGCTGGAAGGTTAAGATTTACAATTGTACCCTTTAGGATGCACTGCGATCGAGTTCTAGAAAAAATTTATTTTGTTTTTTTTACAAAATTTTATTTTTATATTTTTTTAAGATTTTTCACATATCAGAACATATAACCCCAAAGTTTCATCAGCTCCCAATCTATATATATATACAATTCTTCTGTACATAAGTATATAATAGAACTCCTCATAAACGGCGTACATTTGCGTGCATATTGTGTTTATTATTAATCGAATTAGCTTCGCATTGTTTTGACATTTCAATTTCTGTTCGCTTTTTTCGATATTTCATGCACATATAGTATTGAATGATTGACTAAAATTTTTTTTGATAATTTTCCAAATAACCGTTTTTGGGACATCAATTAATTGTTGTAAAATTAAACAGGAAAAATATACAATTTGTGGGAAGGTAAGCTATACACTGAAAAATTTATTGGTAAACATCTCGATGTTTAACATATTTTTCAACCATAGTTTGAAAAATATGTTAAACATCGGGAACTATGGTTGAAAACCACAATTAAACAGGCAATATCTCCTTTTTTAAGGAAGAGTAAGCTATATTAACCAACCCATGTTGTTGAAATCGATCGACACTGTTTCCGATCCTGACGAAGCAGTCAACTACCCTGTTGAATTCTTGAATTCATTGGATTTACCGGGAATGCCACCACATAACGCGATTAAATATTGGTTCGCTAATTATTTTGTTTCGGAATTTAAATGCACCAAAGCTTTGCAATGGAACGCGATTGGTCATGAAAAAATCATGGGCAATGTTCTTGAAGCTACTATTTTGAACGGCAAGTTTCAAGGTGAAGTTGTTCTCCTGCCACGGATCCCAATGATACCTTCAGACTCGCCTATTCCATTCAGATGCCTGCAATTTCCAATTCACTTGGCATTCGCAATGACTATTAATAAGTCACAAGGCCAAACATTGTCCATTTGTGGGTTGGATCTTGAAAAATGTGCTTCTCACATGGCCAATTATATGTTGCGTGTTCTCGCGTTGGCAAACCATCAAGTTTGTCCATTTATACACCTCAAGGATTGACGAAGAACGTAGTTCATCAACTCGCGTTAAGATAAAAACAAACCAAATATTACTTTTTACGCTATTTGCCGTAGGCACTTGGCGAAACACACTTATACTTAATAAACACATTTTTATTAATCACTTGTTTTTTTGTTTCGCAGAATATTTTGAATATCTTTCAAAAAGTTTAAAAAATCACTCGATCGATTTCGATCGTTGATGACCTAACAAGTCGAAATCGATCGAGTGATTTTTTAAACTTTTTGAAAAATATTCAAAATATTCTGCGAAACAAAAAACAAGTGATTAATAAAAATGTGTTTATTAAGTATAAACCAAATATTATTTCTTTTACATTTATAAGAATATGATTATCATGGAAATGATTTGAGTTTTTTTCTTTGTTTGCTATTATTTAATCAAAAGGAAAATCGCCTGTTGATCCATTATGAGCTCACGGACCAATTGAATTAAGGTCGATTTATATTATCCTTTCCTTTCCGCTCCTTCACGTATCGTGTGAGACAAAAAAAACATTGTTACATTCATTTTTCATAGGAGTATTTATATTATCCGTTCTGTACATGTAGGAACTGGAAGGAACGGATAAAATAAATACTCCTATGAAAAATACATGTAACAATGTTTTGTTGTCTGACACGATGCGTGAAGGAACTGAAAGGGACGGCTAATATAAATCGAGCTTTACACGCAGTCTTCTCCACACACCTAATACATCTAAAAACAACACTGTTAGACATTTACACACATACAATAACAGCAATATATTTTTTGCAATCACATTATTATACTTAAAACCAATCTCACGAAAAGTGCTGCCTCTTTCGCCAAATGTGCCAATGATAAACACCAAATGTCGTCTAGTAGTCATGACACGTGAATTGAACGGCATAGGATAACGAAGAATTGCTCTCATATTTTGATTTTGCTTTGGGCAACAGCAAATTACACAATGACAAAACAAAAAAAATTGAAATGTCAAACTCAATGTCAAATGTTACAGTATATATTTTTACAGTATAATTCGAATATCGAAAAAACGTTTGCTGAACCCGCCAGATCAGCCAACATTCAGGCAGGGCAAAGTCTGTCGGGTCCGCTAGTATTACAATAAATTTCCACCACTATTGTAAATGTGTCACACTCACAATCATTGAGACTGTGCAAGTATACATACATAGTATACTTTATAATAGAACAGACAGTCGAAGGAGATTTTTCATTTGAGCTAGAAAGATGCTCAAAGCAAAGAGACAAGTAATTTAAACAGAGGCATACAAAATTTTGAAACCAATTTTTTTATAAGGCTGTCCAAAAGTTTACGCAAGATTTGAATTACAAAACGTTAATTAATTTAGAGTTTGCAACCAAAAAAAGAAAAGAGTTTGACAGCTGGACAGTTTAGGGTTAGTAAACATGCGTTTTCATTGTTGAACAATATTTCAAAAATAATGAAAGTTTGAATGCTGATTTTTCTAGCAAAATCATCCTAAGCGATGAATGTCATTTTCACCTTGAACTGGTTTCGTTAATCGTCAAAACTGCTGCATTTGGCGTTCAAAGAACTCACATGTGATCGTCGATAAACAAATACATCCACAACGTTTCACTGTTTGGTGCAGATTTTGGGCTGGAGGCATCATAAATTGGATGATATTGATGTGGACGACCTGTGGTTTTAACCAGACGATGTGATATGCCATAGATCATGTAATTAAACACCATTGGATTTATTTCTATGGGGTTTTTCGACAAAATGTGTATCCGTTGTACTTTATGTTGCAATAAAAAAACATAGAATTGAAAAAAAAACTGTTTTCTAATTAATTAAAATCTTGCGGAAATTTTGGGAGACCCTTTAGTAACCTCAAAATAAAACACGTTTTACGACTTAAATAATAGAGTTAGAATTTAAAACTCTTCGAATATAGGTTTGGTGTTTCTTTGACTTTATTTATTGTTTTTGTTTTTATTTTTTGTTTTCGATTATACCTGTAATTGTACATTTGGTCAATATAAAACCGGTTCGTGACCCCGTATTTTACTTTGAAAGAAATATATTTGCAGCTTTACTTCTGTTTATATTTAGTTTTGTTTTGTGTTCAAAGGCTCCTGTAACTTTTTGGGATGGAAAGTTGATCTGTAAGAAATGAAAAGCAACGTATACATTTCACCATATCGGTCTGAGGATAAATATTGAACATTAAATGAACTTGGGTGGTTTTATTGTTATATATTGTCCAATGCAGGTGGGTGGAATTTCGCATTACAATTCGTTAGCATGAGTGCGTGGTAATATTTTATTCTATAGTTTGAAACAAAAAATAATCGATAACTAATCGGAATGAACAACAAATTTAGCATTCAGAATGTAATGAATTCAACACTGATGAATTAGCGACATGGATTAGCAACAAAATATCATTTGTGGACGAAAGGATTTCTGGTAAGTGATATAGCTTTTAAATTTTAATCTAATTCTACGGTTTCGTAAAATTCTATTTATTCTAAAATTATATGCCAGATAGCTAGAAATAAATTAAGTCAAGTTTATTATTAAATAAAAATTCGAATATTTCCCCCGCCCGGTTTTTGTCGATTCTCGGTCTTCGCCGTCTTGAGTTATTTTTTGGTGCTTTTATTGCATTTTTAGTGTAGAATCCGTTATCAATAAAGTGAAATGGATTAAAATTAGATCCGTATGTTATACAGTAATTTAATTCCATAGGTCAACATCTTCTTCATTACCGTACTCAAGTAACTCAGTGGAAGCTGATTCTTCATTTAAATATATCTCCTCAGCTGCATTCTGTAATTCGCTCCAAACCCGTTACTAATTGGCTTTGTATAATACAAATCCTGAGTCAGTAAATTATTGGTTTTGAAACGAGGGCGTCCTTGTTTTCTGCTGTGTATGTGCGGCACTTGAAATATCAGTTGAACCTCGACGATGTACCTGTCCCCAATGATTAATTATTTCAATTTTTATTATTTGGTGATCTTCTTGTCACTTAGCAATTCTTTTACCTATTTTGAGCTGGGTATATTGGCGCTAAATTCAACTATTTTGTTTTTAACAAAAATAGCCCATTCTGCTTGAGTCGACGGTGATTCGCATAGGTATGCTGCTGAATTGAGTCCATAAATTTTTGTTTCGACAATAGTGGTAGGTGTAATAGCTGCTCTAACGGAGATTTTATGCATTTGGATAAGGAGTTCATAACACCGCCAAGTGCTTGATAACATCGAACTCGTACAGTAAGCACTCGACTAAATTTCGAAGTTAAATAAGTTTCTTAAAAATGGGTAGGTTTTACATATTACCACTCAGATGGTTTAAAACTAGACCAGCTGAGGAAAAACAACGGCCATTCCGAACCGTTTTCAAATGGTTGTGGATCGTGTATGAGCAGTTTTGTAAAGAAGAGCCCTCTTACGTTGGGCCAGTGGTCGTCTGGCTTTTGGTGCTAAAATTTTTGTTTCGATTAAACATTTATGAGAAGCTATTTTAGCAACAATGAGCTGCCATAGATTTTTAGTCATTTTGGAACTGCTTCATCATAGATGGAGAAGATTTAGGTATGAAATGCTAGTTTTAGCTTCTCCTACTGCAGAAAGATTTTAGGATGTATTGGTAGTACAAACTAATTCGGTCCGTTTTTTTAATTTTAGAAATGCACTTATTTTAAAATAAAACGAATCAACAGATTAAGTAAAATATTGTCCATCGCTGCTTACGACTTTTTCCCACCTCTCAGATAATTTTCGAATCCCATATCGGAAAAATATTTCGTCTTTTGAGGCGATCCAAGTTTGAAGTAAATTTTCAATTTCTTCGAACGAAGTGAACCGGTGCCCTGCCAAATCATGATTCATCTGCCCACGGCAGGTGCGGTAAAATATCCCACTTGAGCGTTTCTGAATACGTTTTTACAACTTAGCGTATAGTATTTTTTCCTCTTGAGGTTATTGTAGAAGGTCGACTTCTCGTCACAGGTCACTATCCAATGTAAAAAAAACTCTATCTTGTTTGCCTTTGAAGCAGCTGCTCACAATAAAAAACGCTCTTCTACGTTTCTTGGTTTCAGTTCATAAGGGACCCAATTGCCTTGCTTTTGAATCATGCCCATAGTTTTCATTCGTATGGAAACTGTTTGTATTGCGGCAAATAACGGCAAGCTCTTCTTGCGTTTGAGTCGGATCTTCATCGAGCAATACCTCTAACTCATCATCCACGTATTTTTTGGCTGTTCTAAGCCAGGCTTATCTTCAACACGGAAATCATCATTTTTCAAGCGACGAAACCATTCTCTACATGATCTATCAGTTGGATCATTGTAAACGTAAACTTCCACAAGCATTCGATGTGCTTCAGCTGTCAATTAAAACAAAAAATTAGCACTTCCCGCAAATGCTGTTTAGTTATCACAAAATCCGACATATTGAACACCGTAAAAAACACGTTTTGTATGAAACTCAAAGCAATACAAACTGAATGTTAACGGCAGATGTCCAATCTGTCTGAAACAACGGAAATCGGCGGTCACTATAAAAAAATTATTATAGTCCCAATATATATGTTACGTTTAAAGTGTATAATTGGTTATTATATATAATTACCGGTTATTATAAATAATTCCCAACTCCAGAATTATTCACTTTTACCGGTAATGATATATAATCGGTGGTATATACATATTTATAATTTTGTTCTCCCGGGAGGGGGGCAGGGTCGGGGGAGGGCATTACTCATTACTAAATTAATCAAACTAAATTGTAGTAAAGCTAATTTATATGTTTATAAACCGCTTTTGAAAAATAAAAAAAAATAGTTCGACACATTTTAACATTTTGCAATTAAAAATAGCCGCTATAATTCCATAATGCCACATTTGTGCCTCGTTTTTGAAAAATATAAATTTGGGATCATTTGATACCAGTTCCACTGAAATGCAGGATTTTTTTTATAGCAAAAAAAAATGCGTTAATTTTGTCCACGAATGTATATAATAACAGGTTAAAATGATAAATTAAAGGAAAAACATTGATACTTCCATACACATATAATGATCGGTATGATCAATAAATAAAGATCGGTAATTATATCAGCACCGGATTATGCACTTTGACCGTAACATATGCATATGTTAATGGTGTAATTATTGTAATTGGTTTAGAAAAAGGTATGCGTTGAGACGCACTCTTAAAGAGTGAAAAATCACAGCAGATACTCACATGACATAATTGAGCAATTCGATTAATGTCAAAATTATCAGTCGCCTTTACAAAATTTCAATTTGAGGGGAGGTACATGTATTAAAACAGAAAAAAGCGAAAGAGAAGTTTATTCGTGCAACTGCGGTCAATCGCACTCGTGATTTGGTCACGTCGACTCCTTTTTTGATTTATGAAATACAGTAAAAGAAAAATCATAGTTTGCTGGGTATCTCGAATGCAGATGAAGCCAAAGTCAAAATTGTTCGGAATCTATGTAATGTTTAGCGGAAAAAAAATAGAACAGGTTGTACGAATAATATCAGTAGATTGAGGATAACTGGTAACAGTATGCGTTACTCTAAGTCACGTCGGTTCAATTATTCCATCTTTCTTAATATTTCAGCGAAATTAGCATCACTTTATGTGTGTAGTCCACTGAATAAAAAGACATTCAGCTATCTTTCATATAAAGTCACATTCGTGGCCACTCAAATTATTTGTCTGTGTTTTGTTTAAATTCATAGTTTCATGAAATAAAACATCATTTATAAGTTCTTCTTCGGACATATTTAACTAACCTGCCAACTTAAGTTAATCGCGGAAATATACAATTAAAAACTCTTGGGATCCCAGCGCCGAGTATCAAACCGCTTTACAGTTAAGTTCGGTATTCCCGAAAATAAACTTTCTAATTTTTTCAGCAGATCCGGTAGATTAAATCATACGAATGAAACCAACGAAGTACTTTTCCTTTTAATCTCTTCATTACGGTGAGTAAACTTTCAAACGAAGAACTGACAATTGACACTTGATTTTAAAACGTAGCAATGGTATTCGCCTCGCCGGAATAATCTAAGATTAAGTCTTCAAAGCTTTTATTTACCGATTAACAAAATACACGTTACTTCTCGAAACCTAGTTTTATTTATTAATTTGAACATAATATACCAATAAGTAATGATCAGTATCCATCTCAGCCATAATAATATAATTCTGTAGCAACTATTGAATAAATTAAATTTAGAAATAAATGATCCTTAACACAATATTTCAAACGAAGATAAAATATAACATATTTTTAGAATTGGTTAGACATATGTATATCTCTCATACCATCCATCCCCGAAATTCTATTCAAACCTACAACTTACTATTACAATCTAGATCCAGAGTTTAGATATTGCGAGATTTATATACAGAAAATAGATCAATCGATATATGGATATAATAACTAAATAGATAGATATATTTGTTTAGGTCTATACAGATGTACGAGTACGTATATAGATTACATAGCATGGTCTGATTTGGGCTGGTAAAAAGAAGACATTTTTACGTACAGAGCACAATAACAAAATATCCACTGTGCTTTCTATATCCCCAAGCAACCCATATTATGCATATGGGAAAATAATTTTTTAGTTTTGTATTGCTTCGATTGCTCCCAAACAATAGAGAAATTTGAAAATTGTTTTACTGTTTCGATTTAATAATATAACGAGATAAAACTATTCTTCCCCATTCTACAACATTCATTACTGTTATTGATCCAAGCTTTTATTTTTCTATGAACTAGAATTTATATTTTTAATTTTTGTTGGTATTTGAACTGGAAAATGGAAGTTCAATACTATTTATTTTCCCATTTTTTTTTTTGTTATGGTTTTATAATGGTAAAATCCACTTTGAATATAAATTGGTGTTGTTGTTTAACGTTTTTCTCCACATATATCAATTGTATGTGAAATTAGTGATATGACCAACAATTGTGTGCACATAAATATATAAATACTTGTAAATACCGTCATTATCTTCTCAATGAATGGATATAATTTCGCACAATTAAACTGAAGCAGACGAGGAGCCGGAAGAATAATCGAGTATATGGGGAAATTATATCTAATTTATTTAGGGTTTTGTTAGTTTGTTTTATTGTTAATTGTTTTTTAAACATGATCTATAGGGAATTTTTACGCTAATCTATTAAATGTGAATATGGCAGGCAGATAAATTTATGTGTGATTATTGAACTCTCTGTTAAATAAATATAATTATTTTGCCAATAATAGCGCATTATGATCATCGTTTATTTGCTAAAAATGTAGTACATTGTTTCATAATGTGAAATTTTTTAGGCGCTTGTAAATATGCTATGCGATTTTTAAAAATAATATTTGGAAAACAAAGTTATTATTGTAGAGATAATATAATGTGTTTAACATAAATAATCGGTTTCGGCATTTCCAAACTAACGAATTTTAACAATAATCCACTAAAACAATTGTAATGTTCATAATCTTCAATTTTAATGTATTACACGTAGACATGAGAGTTCTATACAAGATGGTATGTACTTGAGTGCAAATATTTTAAAGAAAATAGTACTTTTTTATTATACACTCTTGCACCTACGTGCAGCGTATGGAAGATTTCTTATTTTTGTGAAATGTATTGTAAGTACGTAAACCATCCCATTATTTAAATATTGATGTGTTTTAAATATTGTAAATATTGATTGAGTGTTTACATATAAAATTTGAAATTAAGCAATCGTTTTTAATTTATGCGCAATCCTACTAAACGAATGTCTCACGAAAGCAACGGTGCATGGATTTTGGTCAAAAATTGAGACTACAAGTTTGGAAGGTAGCTGAAGTTTTATACTAGTTGTACAATATCAAATCGTAATATTTTCGGAAAAAATTAATATTTACATCTAGTAAGTGTGTGTTTCAATTGGTTTAAATGCCGCATAAAAAGTTAAATATTTATTCGTGGTCAATATTTTTTAACTTTTTATCTGTTTCAATTGGGTAAAAATTTGACAATGACATGGTTGCTTATTTTATGTGTAATTGTGAACGTATATCGCAAATTTAAATTATAATATGTAAAATAAATACTTTTTAAATATATATTAGTAAATTGTGGTTAGTTTACATATATATCATTGCGATTTTTCTCAAAATTTGTAAATGGAAAATTTCTGTTTACAAACAAATATTTTTGTCAGCCAAATGTTTTTCATATAAAAATTTCATCAGCTCTTGAAGCAGATAAAAAGTTTGACATTTTGATTCACCACAATTTTTAACTTTTTATGCGGTATTTAAACCAATTGAAACACGCTCAAAGTGTGTGCAACAAAACTAAAATCTCTTACTTTATCACTTTCGGTGGTATTTCAATTATATTTATCGAGTCTGCTGATTAAATAAACTTATTATTTATAGTACTTTTTATACCATTATCAATTCATCAGAAGCTAGTGGTAAAGCAAATAATAATTTTTTCAGCAGATGATTTTGGTTTTGAATATGTATTATTTTTTAAGAAATATTTCCGACTGAAAAGCCGACTAATCTGCAACAAATAAAAAATTAACGGTCGCATAATACCATTCTCTTTTATGTAAATATTTTCGAAACAATGTTACGCGAAAAAATTGTTCCATAGAATTTTTATATAGGAATAAATAATTTTCTTGTTACGTTCTTGTGCCATTTAACTTAGTTTTCACAATAAAAACAAAAGATCATCTTCCTTAAAATCGATCTCGATAGACACGAAGCCATCTTAAGTTATTTAAGAAATAATTTCTCATTTTACTTTGTGTAAAATATTTTCACCAAAATAATTGCACCAGTAGGCCAGAAAACTTAAAACACAAAATAAAAATTTCCCAAATCTCAATTCCCAAACAGCCATAACAGTATCACTGATAGAAATTTTCCCCCTACCACATTTACCGATTTAACATCTACTCGAGTCATAAAGAAGATTTGCGATGTAAATCATAACACAATTGTATAAGTAAATTGATTAATGAGTTAATTAAAAATAATAATGTGTTGTCCAGTTGCCAAATAACATAATTGGTACACTTGACGACATTCATTAAACCTTAAAAAAAAATCTGTGTATATCGGTAAACTAACATTTTGTTTCGAATGTACGTATTAATATTTAAAATCTGCATTTAGGCGTATATCGTAAATGTAAAAAATCTCAATAAAATAAAATATCAGCCAAACACGAAAAATACAAACGACACTAACATCAACTTTTGTTGGTAAAGAAATACTATTACTTATAACATACCCAAATATGTGGAGAAATGTGATAATTTTGCAAGTTTTTTACTCCGTTTATAAGGTCGTGTGACATTTTCCGAATAACATGTTAGTACATATCGGAAGTTTTAGGATTACAGAGTTTATAGCCTGGACAGTAAAACTGTTTTAGCAAACTTCAATCTAGTAATCTAGGAAATACATATCAAATAAGGTCGCCACACTATGAAAAATTTGAAAAGCCACTAGCAAATTCGTTTTTCCCTAGACTACTTGATATAATTATGCTAATCCAGTTTAACGAATCCGCAGTCTGTCCAGACTATTACATACAGCTTGTGATGGTCTAGTTCAAGTGTGATTACATATAGTTTGTGATGGTCAGTTGTAAATTGAAAAGTAAGCGAAGGTTTGTGAATTTCTATTAATGAAGAGGTCTTAGCGATTAATGAATCTTAGTTTAATTACTAAATTTCAGACGGCCAGTTAAGACCAGACACGACCAGTAGTCAATTCTATGAATAGTTAATCGCAAGAACATTTTTTTGTTGTAATTCCTATATAGAAACACCATAGAAAATTTCATCAAAATCAGTTAAGATATTATTTTTAACTATTACATTTTAGAATTTTAATTTGAACTATAGATGGAAGATTTGCAAGAATCGCAACAGTCAGTTTCGAACTTAATGAGATTATTGATTTGAAAAAATCAGTCATCTCATCAAGCCGCGGCGACTGACGTTGATAACATAGGAATATTGTCTATATATAGAACAATACCATGTATATGTAGCACTAGCGAATTACTACCTAGTCTACGGAATTCGATTCTTTCATATTCTCCATCTATACTTCATTTTTACCAATTAACTTTTCGTTGTGTACGAATTACTTTTATATTTTACGTTGTTGTTGTTTTATTGTAATGGTTTTGTTGTGATTGTTCCTTACATTGGTCTATTTCAGTATATCTCGAATTAAATACAAGTACTACATATACATGGTATTGTTCTATATATAGACAGTATTCCTATGTAAAATATCAACGTCAGTCGCCGCGGCCTGATTAGATGACTGATTTTTGAAGTAAAACTTCTTTAGGCACGCTTGACTCGGGGACTAAGCTGGCAAATGCGTTACGAAAAATGTAATCGAACGAGGCGAATGAAACAATAAACGCAAACGTGTCATGACAATTCATAAATCCCTAGGTGGAACATTGTTGATACCATTTTATTTTAATAATTGGTTAAAAAAATTGGAAAATAAGAAAAATGGAAAATTGGAAATTTCGAAAATTGCAAAATTTGTAAATTGGAAAATTAGAAAATTGGAAAATAGGTAATTGGAAAATTGGAAAATAAAAAAAAATGAAAATAGGAAATTTGGAAGGTTGGTAAATTGGAAAATTTGAAAATTGAAAAATTGGAAAGTCATAATATAGACTTCTATGTCTCTGACTGACTCACTTGAGAACGCACAGGGTGGCCAATTTTTTTTTTCTATATTATAACATTTATGTCACACACTCACTCCAGAACGCACAGGGTGACCAAAAAAAATCGTCCGTGTGATATATTTTATATACATATTATGTATTTTTTTCTATATTATAACTCCATTCCACACGAGGTATCACAGAAACCGATTCTTTACCGATACAGGTTTTAATGCGACTTAAACAAATTTTCGATGAAACCACACTACACAAACATAAATGAAATAAAAAATATTTCGAGGCCATTTTTACTATGCGAAGAGATTTCAAAAATTGTTTTTTTGTCCATTTTGTTACACATACATAAACATTATCTATTACGACTAGTTGGCCTTGAAAAAGTTACCAAGTTACAAGGTTACCTCTTGTGGTATCAGACATAAACGGCTAGGTGACACTCGAGAATGCACAGGGTGACCAATTTTTTTTTAATATTATAATTTTTCTATATTATATTATAAATATTAAATATACATATATTAGAAGTTTTACTTCAGTAGTGTGTTCTAAAGCACACTTAATTTTTTTCAAATCAATAATCTCATTAAGTTCGAAACTGATTGTTGCGATTCTTGCAGATCTTCCATCTATAATTTATGGAATATGATCGATGCGGAGAACTTTGATAAATTTAATAATAAAATATAAATAAATAAAAAAACTTAAAATTTAATTTCTTTTTTTGTTGCTAGTGAGTGATGAGCTCCGCCGATGTTCCAGCGATGTTGCTCCGGCAAAAATCCAAATTGAATAGACAGAAGATACGATTATTTTTCATCTCCTTGCCTAACATAATTTCAAAACCATTCAAAACTGGTTTTGTAAAATATTAAAATCTGTCTATATGTTGCACCAAATATTTCGGTGCACCCTTTTAAAATTATGTTTTAATAAACATAAATGATTGCAATGCCGTCTATTGAACGATGGCATTGCGTATGTGTGAATGCGTTTTACTTGATTTTGGTTTTGCAAAATCAATACGATTCTATGTATCTTTCAATGATATGATTGTAGAGGTTATTGCAATGCGAAATTGTTGTGTAACCAAAATATAATTTTTCAATTATATTTTGCTTACACAAATTTCGTATGTACAAGTGTTGTTGTACGATTACTATGTACAAGTTGTTATGTACATTATTTGTATATACAAGATTGTTGTATATTATTTGGAATAATTCTTATGGTTGAAGAAACTAGCCGCTACAAATTCAAATTAAAATTCTAATTTATCCGCGATCCAGCGTTAAAGGAAAGAAAAAGTATGGGGTGGTTGGGAAGTTGATTGTGTCTAAGTAAGTATGAATCATCATAGACGTTGTCACACAGATTTGACGCCAAATGGAAGAATTTCCTACGATTCGAGATATAATGAAATAGACCAATGTACGGTACAATCACAACAAAACCATTACAATAAAACAACAAAAACGTAAAATATTACATTTTAGGTTAGAAAAGAGTTGTAACTGTTTTATAAATAAAACTAAAATTTAATAAAATCTGAATTTATATGATTTGCTGTATTTTAGATGAAATGTAATTTATATGAAAGCTCCAGAAATTTATATGTTATGCAGATTTTTCGTTTTACATTCTCTTAAATAGTAAAATAAAGTACATAGTAGTATACAGTATTATAATAGTAATCATGCAAAATTTTGAACTCGAGATTTTTGCAGATTTGCCATTCGCTATATCGCAAAAAATAAAACAAAAGTAGACTAATGTCTGTAGCTTTTCTACAGCCCAGACAAATTGACTTAAAATAAAATATTTATGGAGAAAAGCCGATAACTATGGCTTGAAACATATATAAGACAATGCACAATGTAACATATAACACATTAAAAACGCTTAGTCGTAAATTTTGTCACCACCAGGAATCGAACCCGGGACCCCCGAGACCCCCGAATTACATAGCAAGCACTCTACTTACTATGCTATCGAGGGCGACAAGGATGAATCTCCATCTTCAGTGAGTTTTGACTGAAATCGGTCCACCGAAAGTGGCAGCCTCCCAAAAAGCTATGAACCAAAAGATGCTAAATTAAATTTGCAACGATAACGATCCGGTATATTTTTCCAAAATTTAAGCGCAATTGGTTTTTGACAAAAAACAATCCAGACGGATTGATTAATTGGGCTTAAGCTTTTTCCACAAATTGAGAGCAAATTTTGGTCGAAATAGGTCAACTGGATACTACCCACCCATAGAAACTTTTCCATTTTTTGCAAACATTTTGATAAGTATACGATTATGCACTAATTTGCAAAAATATCGGCCTAGATCATTTTTGCCAAAGCGGAAATGATATATCTACAAAACATCATCAACTGATTTTTACATTCTTTTAGATAATAAAATAAAGTATAGTAATAATGAAAAACATTTACATCGGAATTTTTCTCCATGCCCTCTATCGCAAAAGTCAAAACGTAGTTTTTAAAAATCTTTGAGTGTGAGTTTGCTTTGTGTGCTTTGCAAAGGAAATGTTGGTTCTCTATATAGCCCAGACAGATTGACTGATCGGGGTGAAACTTCGGACTTCAAATTTTTCCATAAATTGGCCACCGGAATTGGGTTCCGTTTTATATATCTCTACTTCCGTTGAAGCTTTTTCTTTTTTGCCAAATATTTTTTGAAAATTATATCATTTACAAAATTATGAACCAAAAGAGTTCAAATTAAATTTTCAACAATACCTGTCGAGATAAATTTAAACGGAAATAACGCTTTTCGCCAAAAAACTTTTTTCCAAAAAAAATTCGGCCCTGTACTGCCAAACGAATTGATTAATCGGGATAGAACCACATAGTTTTTTTAGTCGGAATTGGTTTACCGGAAGTGACAGATTCCGTACGAGCTTTGCTTTTTGGTTTTTTGAAAATATTTTCAGAAGTATGTGATTTACGAGAAAAAACGACTATAAAATAAAAGATTCTTTAGGTTTTCGATAGTAATGGTGTTTGTGATTGTTCGGTTTATTGGTCTATCTTCAGTATTCTCGAAAAAGATTCTAAATTAAATTTTCCATTTGGAAATTATGTGTGGTATATTCGAGATGTACGTAAATTTGTCCTAAAAGAAAGTCGGGTGTTGGCTGCAACATATTCACCCCTATACATTTAAGTGTCTATATGAAGATCGGTTTAAGTTTAAATGTCCGTACGATTAACTGGTTTCACGATTAACTGGTTTTACGATTAACCGGTCTTACAATTAAATGGTCTTGTGAACTGATCTTATGAATAACTGATCTTAAAATATTAATTGTCCTTGTGATTTAGTATTTATTTATATTAAGTTGTGGCGCTAGCTCAATCCCTGTGGCAAAAATCAGGGCATACTTTATGAAGCATTATAATAAAATAAGTGAAGTTGGACCATTTAGAAAATTCTTGAATCTAATGTTTATAATTTGGCGTGATAGTTAGGAATCAATATTAAATCCTGTTTTAGCAGTTTGCCAAAAAATCACCATCATTACATAAAATAAACCATGCTTGTCAGCACACAGCTTCGTTGCTAGAACCACAATTCGAATGTATTGCCGCTAATAAGACAAACCATAAACATAACATCTACATATTTTCTAAATAATGTATAGTAAATCATATTATGTTTTAATAGGCGTCCGGCTTTTAAGTTATTTGACTATGTTATTACACAAATATGCTATGGTTTTTGGCACAGGATACCTCTAGTAAACCCCTAACGCCAATTCAATCTCACCGTAACATTACAAACATGTGTCAGTATTTACAATAATTTGTTTGACCATGTTTCTACTTGAAATATATCCTGAGCATGCTACAGGGCGTTCCTCATTAAGGATGAAACACACCAAGCAGCAGCAGCGAGCAGCAAATTTAAATTTTGGTTTATTCGCTTATTTAATGATACAAAATCATAGTTTGCGTATAAATATAGGTATTTCCATTAAAGGACATTAAGTATTTTGTAATTATAATTGAAAAATTTAAATTTATAGAAATTGTATTGAATGATTTGCATCTGTCGCGGCATCAATAGGTTCCACACCCAGCAGCTTCAATTTGCTGCTCTTTGCTGCTACTCATAACCTCGATAAAATTTGCACAATTCAATTTTACTACTAAAACAAAACAATCTGCTGCGCTGCTTGGTGTGCACCATAAGCAGCCGTTAGTGTGGATTGCTTGGAATATGTTGCGCTGTTCTTGGCGTGTTTCATCCTTTAGTCATTAGAAGTCTAATCAAATGCTCCTAAGACGGCAAATCGTTTTTCAAGAATTATATGGTTCTATTTAACATACGACTCGTAGTCAAATAGAACCATATAATTCTTGAACGACGAAATGCTGAATAAAAATAAAGATTGTTGTATGTACTTGAATATTGTCATAAATTATGATCGAAATATTGTTTGTTTTTATGTAAATCGATTTTTATGGACAATCAAAATTTGTTTCGGGGACATTTTCATTCGAACCCGATTTGAAATATGTCAATAATACAGATTTTGTTTACGTGGATTTTCGGCTAACTACAGCAGCATGTGGATTTGCTGGTACATACCTAAAATATTTGACCTCTCGTTGAAAAATTCGAAATCTGTTTTAAGATTGCCAACGTTTTGCTTTAAAGTCGTTCCCATAAGACATAACTTATGATTTGCGTCCTTATTTGAATTACTTGCAGTTGATCATCTTACAACCACTCAGAATATGCTGAACACTTGCAGACGTAAATTTTGTGCACCAGCTTCTATCTGGGGTGGCTTCAGGTATTGAGGTTCAGGCCTAAAACAACATTTTCATAATGATTCACGAATGGGTAGACTTCCATTTTATATTATAAGTGAATGTTGTAAACGATCGGCTGTACCGCTTGAAGCAAAGGATTGCTGTAGTCAAACAAAACCAAAAAAACCATTGCGCCTAAGTGTTGGCTATGTTGCATTTATGGTAGATATAATTAATTCTTAAGTACAGAGAATGGGAGCAAGCAATAAGAGTTAACTGATACAACCGGTGTTTTCTGTTGGTAATTGAGATGGGTATCATATACACAAATGTATCATATACACAAATGATAAAAGCAACATGATTACGGGGTCTTGTACAAGTATTTGTGACTGAGATTTTTCGTTAGGCGCGCGAAAAGATGGTTTGGTAAGACGATGATTTTTTGGGCAGTCGAGTTTTGGAATTGAAAATACAACATCTTGATTAAATCATAAAATTTTGAAGATAATTTAAGTAAAAATTAAATTAATTTAAAAAAAATTGTATAAGCTTGAATGTAATAATTATAATTGAAAAGTAAAAAAGAAAAAAAATGTTAAAAGTTGAGTGCATATATCATTGTTAATAGATTTTCAAATTATAACTACATGTATATAATGGTTTAATAAATTAAAGCAAAGTAAAGTAAATAGAAACGTCATATACACAACTAAACAAAATTAAGTATTGTGATTTAGTGTCCATGATCTTGACGAACTTTTCAAGATAAGTTTCTTTATAACGAAATTTCTATATCGACAAACAAAGAAAACAAAATATCTAAATACAACCAAAAGAAAAACACCATTAAATCGAATTGGAAAATGACACCAGGCTATAAGAACATAACGAAAATATACGGTGGACTAGAGATACGTCATACCGTACAAACTGACGGAATTGTATGCCGTTGACTGAGGGCTCCTATAAAGTTCTTCAACCATCCAGATTACATCAAGAAAACGAAGGAGGGTATCATCTGCGGATGGTAGTCAAATAAGCAGGACGTTGATTGGTGCAAACATATCATAGTTATAAATAATTTTTTTGTGCAATTAATAGTTAAAGAAATATAGTTTTTTGTTCAGTTTAATTATAATAACGTATGTATGTGATTTAGTGAAGATTTGATCACCAGTTTCACACCCAATACCATGACGTTTTTAAGCAGGGTTTGTTTTGTTAGGCTTGGTTAAGCACCGCAATCATGTGGTAACGGTGTGAGTAAACATTATTTAAACTTCTATCTGGGTAACATGTAATTTCGTCAATTTTTCGTTTATTTAGTTTAATTTTTTTTTCATATTTGCCCGCACACACATAAATTTGTTATTTTTTTGTAAGATGGCTGTTGTGTACGCAGGTTAACGGAACCCTTCCGACCGGCTTGCGCTACTTCGAGAATTAATTGTGTATGCAACATCGCGGTACAACTGACCCCGGTCATCTAGTTATAATGTATTCTTTTATATTATAACTTTCCGATTGTATATTTCTTTTTTGTTGTTTTTATTTAAAAATAATTTGCTTTAGTTTTTAAATTTTCTAAATTGTATCTTTATTTTTATCACTTAATCTATCTTGTATAATAAAAAATCAGACCCAGCTTTTGATTTTCCTCAACACAATTTTTTTTTCTTGCGTTAATTGTGTACGTTTTTATGTTAATTTTTCTATTTCCAAATTTATTTGTTAGTTCAAGAGTTTGATATGCAACATTCCGAATAAAATCAAAAAAATAATAAGAATATAGAAGGTGACATCCCACGTGGGGTCATGGAGGGTAATAGGTAATTATAATTTATATCTAAAGTCAGTTTGGGAGGAACATGTTAATCGAATATTAGCCATACAACCTAGAATGGTAATTGGCATATATATCCTCAAATCCCCAGAGACTGTATAGAGCTTGAAAAACAACTATTACATAACACTTTTCTAAATATTTCCGTAATATTTTACCTGAAGCCATTTTTATAAATCAACATTGAAAACGTTATAACACTTTTAATATTCAAATCATACACACTCATGTTTCAATATTCAATTTTACTAATGGAACATAATTTTTTGTTGAAAACACGTATTTCTATTATTGTATTTGTGATTTTAATATTTATCTAGCTTAGATTTTATTTTTATTTTTAGTCTAAAAATAAAAAACACCTTTTGTGGAAAACGTATAAAATGTAGAAATAAAATATCAAGAACCCCTCTAATACGTCTACAGTTAAACATATAAAACGGCATACAGTTTAATTTTGATAAATGGAAATTTAGAAAACTGGAAAATTTGTTTTCTTGAGATTCAAGAACTAGACGATTTAAGAACTAAGTCACCAAGTAGTGTAGTGTACTGTTTACAAATAGCAACAACATCAACTCAAATAATGTCGTATAAAAGTTTTCCAAGTTTCTTGTCCTATTGAGATTTATTCCTCAATATTTTCTTAAGACATTTATTATTATTATTATCATTATTGTTATTGTTACTTTTCTTTACTTATGTCTTAGAAAATATTTTCTTATGTATACGAAAGGAAATTGCTGTTTGCCGAGAGTTAAAGATATGATATAAATAAAAATGTTTCCAAAAATAAAAATTTATAAAGGACGGTTTTCTGTATATGTGGATCTTAGTATACGTCGCCTAGCATGGATCTTAAACGAAATGTTGATGTCGTGCTGTGTGGTGTTTTTCTTCATACTTTCTCTAAAGCTATATTGAAATTTAAGTGTAGGAAAATTTATGGCTTTGATTGTTATAAGCGGTAGGTATGGTAGGTGTTTTGTGAAAAAAAAACGTTTTTTATCATTATTTTTGTATATGCGGTAGGGATTAAAGTAGATACATGTAGCGTAACTGGTGTTATACTCTTATACATAATATTAAGTTATATAAATATTAGGAAGGATGCCAGTTATAAAACTGATACAATGTCCTATCTAGTAAACCAAGTAACAAAGTTGCTGTTCAGATACAAATAAAAAAATGGTTTTCCCTAGTCCCCAATTTCGAAAACAAAATAGAACTTTATACTCGTATTCATAAAATTTTGTTATAAAATTTTCCATCCAACAATATAATGAGATAAAATTAGAAATAGTACAAAGTTAAAATAATTTTCTCGGTGGGAAAATTTCCGCTCATCAAAACGAATGATAAAGCTTAAAATAATGTCCTTTATTGATGTTGAGTGGCGCATAACTTCCATAAATGCGTATTTTCGTTACTTTACATCTAAAATATTTTGCACTGTCAACTTATAAACTTTTCCAACCAATTTTAACATTTATTTTACCCATGTGTCAGGTTTTGTAAACTAAGTACACCAAAGACGTGTAGGAACATATTTCATTTCTTGATTTAATACCATGTACCAATTTCAATTTTATGTAACAAATAAAATATAAAAACACACCCACGAAGAATAGGGTGGGTGAGTACTTACCAATATCACTACTTTCTTTTAATATAACTTCTTCGCCTCGATACCATGTTGTTACGGTTACATAGTCTCTTGCATGTTCGGTTACGCTACAATGTAAAAATGCAACATTACCAATTACTACTTCTTTTGATTCGACACGAACATCGTAGTCTTGTCGAACAACTGAAATGAATTGTAGAAAAAAGGAATGGTATATTAAAATTGTTTATATCAAATTAACTTTATAATTTTAATAATTTGGCTTTCTAGCACAGATTAGTTTAGTAAAAATACAAATAATTAGTAATAATATAAATAACTTTAAGAGAACCAAAAATTCTATAGTCACGCAATAAAAAATCGATTTCCTATACTTTTGTGATGCTATTAAATTTACAAATAAGTATGCAGAGAGTGTCTCAGCTTTGCTTGCCGAAACTATAAAAATAAAATTCGATTACATTGATCAATGTTCTTCAGCCGAAAGTTACCAGCTGATATTTTATTACCTACATGAACACAGAATACTCATCAATTGTAAGAAACAGAAACACCTCTAAAACTCCCGGCTATGCTCTTCAATTACCATCCCCTGAGAAGAGGTTCAGGTTCATCAGGTTTTCTTTTGCGGAATTTAAGGGCAAATAAGCTCATTTGTCGACGTATAACCCTCGCGCAGAATAAAAATTTAAATACTTACACGCTACTTATAAATAAATGCTTCAGAAGGGGACTGTTACACTAACGAACAGCAGATGTGTAGAAATGTCTCGTGTGTATCAGCTTGGCATATCTGGCCAAGTCATGTCAACGCGATTGTGTGGGGAGATTAGAGGCCAACGTCTCATAGGTAAAAACGTTGTACACCATTTGCTTTGCATCTGTTGTCATCTAGCATCAAGCAGATACAAATTCCTACAAACTCTTCTGCGTTAAATGACCTGATAAACTTTTCTGGGGTGAACGTAAAGAAATTCTTGGGCCCCAGGAGCTAGAGGTCTCGATACAATTTTTTCTATAATTTCAAAATTTTTTAAATCTGTAAAAAATTAGGAATTTTAGGAAAGGGACTGTACGAAATTTGTGACATGTTCGAATCCGAGGGATCCATCGATCGAACGAATTGCGTAATCGGTCAATTAAACGACTCGTCGAAATATACTAATTAATTCAAAAAGATTTATTATGAATTTAAAATTATTTTTTGTAATTTTAAAGCTGTTTTCTGACATTTAAAATAGTGAAGCTTATGGGCTAATTCACAAACTGTATTTATGCTCTGTAGCTGTAAAATTTCCAATATGTACTAAAATGGCATTCATAAAATGTATCTCGCCCGGCTCTATCAATGTAAGTTTTGTTTTGTAACTTTACAGCATCAAAGTTAATGACGTAAAGTTACACAAAAAGATTTCGATAGCAAACTACTCGAAAAATGGCCATTTTCTGAAGTGGTTTTCGGATATATAGAATCTCTATACCTAAAAAACTTGATCCTAATGCCAATTATACTTTTTGAGCTCTTAGATAAAGTTTATTTGATTAATATTTTTTTATATATACGCCTACATGTTTGTCTGCTATATACTCAGAAAAAATATTGTGTTAACGTATACAAATGAGTATGTTTAACTTTTACTCTCTCTCTCTGGCACTATATCTCATTAAGGGATTTGGCCGCCTCAAATGAGGTTTCATAATCATATTTTCATTTCGAATAATGAGTGACTAATTCATTGATCCTAAACCAGCCGTGAAATTTTTTCGTTGTCACCACCGGGAATCGAACACGTGGCGGACCTCCGGTCGCTGGAGCAAGCATGCTGACCACTTTGACACCGGGGCGGCAAGTATCAGTAACTGTACTAATATAATGTTTGACAACTCTGCAATACAATTCTATTTTTATTTAGTTCTTATTTAATTTACATAAAATCCAATAAAAATATTGGATATATACAAACATAGCAAATTTTTCCGCAACCGAATTTGATAGTATATAAAACAACTTGTTTGCAGATCGAATTCATTTCGTGTTGATTTATAGCGACGAAAAGTCTACAGTTTGTGAATATCATTTTTTAGAACAGATTTACATCATATCGAATCTTGCAAAAGGCTTTAACATCATCAGCATAAATCGAAACTCGCAATGTTTGAAGTACCGTTTTACATCATCTAAATGCAATAAGCAAGAGAGGTATAAGATGGCTACCTTGTAAGATGCCAGACAAAACATTTATATATCTGATAAATTGTTATTTAAAAAAAAATTTAAGTTCGGTTCGTCAAATATGATAGGATCCACTTTAAAGGACATCATCTCAAGTTTATTTACAAGTAAGACATGATTAATTTTATCGAATGTTATACTAAAATCAGTAAACACTATACTTCAACAGTATCACCACCTTCTGCTAAAATCAAAAAGTTTGTAAAATCCATCCTAGTTAACAGAGATGGACTTTTTAATTAAGAAAATGATGCGTCCTTGACCATCGATTCAAATAATTTAAGAATAGCTAATAAGATTGAAATTCCGCGGTAATTTGCGCGGTAAGGTTGGTTCTCCGTTAAGTTTTGAAAATTGGAATAATGAAACTCGATTTCCAAATTGAAGAAAATACTGTACTACTCGCCAAACTTAAATTGAAGAGGTACGTCAGCGGTTAAAAAAAGACACATGCACACAGCCTCTTAACACCACAAGAGAGTAAATTATGCCCGGGGTATAACTCATATTCATATTTTCATTAAACAGAGGATGCAAACGTCATTTTTATTAAAACCTAAATCGTGATTCTCTCTCGAAGAAGTGACATACACACTTTCAAAAAATACGACAAACATGTCAGTGATTATTTGCGGTTTACTAACAGTAAAAGAATTGAGAGACATTTGCGAGGGTTTACTTCTAAAGTTCCGTTTTAAATCAGCATAGCTCTAGAAATATTTAGGGTTGTTTCTAATATTCGAATCATCCCTCTCCCTCAACAATATCTGAGTTATACAAGAAACAATTTAAAAGTTTAATTTGAAATCTGATAAATCTAACAACTTGAGCAGCTGTGGTTGAAGAATCCAAGCGATTGACGTAAAGTTGCCTTGTTTTAGGCATCTCAATCGCAACAAGATCATTATCAGCATAAGTTCCAAAAGCATCTACTGAAGTTGGCATAGATGTGAAAACTTATCTGGACCGGCATTTTTGCAAATTTATTTTTGAATTCTTAGAGCTCCTAAGGAAGCTGTCGCTTCCAGTGGACCAATTTCTGCAAAAAACCATTACGATCACCACTTTATGAAAAAATCTTGAGTATGAAGTTTCACCACCATCAGACAAACCGCTTGGCCTAAATGTTATTTAGAAAAATTTGTATTAACCTAATTAATAGAAAACTGATCATTATTTAGATATTGAAGCGACTTACTCGAAATAATTAGGTAATTTGGCACTCATCTATTGCATGGGTAGTTCAGGAGTTTCAAGTCCGAAATCTACAACACTTAAAATGTAAAACTAAAGTTCTCTGTCAATGAATACGCTATACACTAAATACACAAATGTGCGATATACACTTGCTGCTATACACAAAAAGTTAATAAGGAAAAACAACGAAGGAATATAAGTACCCCAAATTAGTAATTCAAAAAAACCTTTAAGGGGACATAGCACCATCAAATTTTCAAAAAATCGATTTTTTTTTATCTTAGAATATGTTAGAATGAACGTTTAAAAACATGATTTTAATGATATAAACATGAAAATCTCAAAAAAAAATTTATTTATATTTTTCTTTTATGCACCTTATGCGAAGTGCACCTTATTTAAAGCGCGATAATTTAAACGCGATTATCTCGAAATGAGGTTTTTCAAGTTGGCGTGCAAGATTGAGAAAAAACTACTTATCCAATCGTTCTAAAATTTTATCACGTTGATCTACATATATTTCTGCTCAGAACGAACTACGGAAGGAATAATCGGCTTTCAATTTTTTGAGTTACAACTAATTGGGGGAGAAAAAAGCTGCAATTTCGAAAAAATGCCGTCATTTTTTTATTTTTCAACCAATTTTTTTCCTTTTAGTTCATTCCAAAGGCGATTTAATGCTGAATAAGACCAGATTTTTTTCAGACGTTTCTGAGAGCAGTTATGATGCAAGCCGCGAATTTTCAGTGTTTTTGGAAAACCCTTGTAGCAGACGATAGTGGGCTAAAAAAAATCTAAAAAAATTTTTTTTGTATACTTTCAGTTAAATAAAATGTCAATGGAAAGTTTCATTAAAATATCTCTTTTTATTCCAAAAAAAAAAAATCTTTGAAAAACTTTTTTTGGTTTCAATTTTGAAGGTGCTATGTCCCCTTAAAAATCAATAAAAATTACAATAACACACTATTTATCGTTGTGCATTTAAATGATAAATTAAATAAAAGTGCATAAAGATTTATCTGTGATAAGATAAAAAGTAATTTCCCTAAACTAGTATTTGAAATCCTTATCTATAAAATTAATCTCATTTCCTTCGATTTAATTAATTATAATGAAATCAACTGGAAATCACAAACAAAAGGATTATAAAATGCAACCAAAAACTTACCGGCACGAATAATAACGTCACGACTTAAAATCGTTCCACCTACATTCGATGCTCTACACCGATATACATTATCATGTACATCAGCACGATAATATTGACCTAAAAACGCTGGAAAATATAGTGTTCCATTTCCTGATGTCTGTCTGCAAAATAAAACAAAATAAAATACAAAATTATTGTACATAGTACTGTATGTATATAGAAGCAAATCCTTTTATGTATCCTTCTTCTATATGCTTTATACAGTTTTCTTTTATAATTCATGTTAGATTCTATGAAAATTGTATTGATAATACGACAAAGAAGATTTATATGTATGATAAGACTTTCGTTTTGTTTTTTTTATATTTATCCATTTTATACTTGTGTTACGGCAGCAACAATACAAGACATACAAAATGGAAAATCCAAAACATAGAATCGTTTCTCACCATCTACACAGTATATAGTTAACCAGTCTCGAGTATAGAAATTTCTTAACAGGAAGAAGATTTAGTTTTTTAGCGATTTCAAATGAACAAAGTTCTTTCAGTTGATATTGTTGTTAGTGTTATTTTCAACTTATTCAGGATATGTATTGAATTATTGTTTAGTGTGGATTTGTATTTTGTTGGTGTTGGTCTGTTTTTTTTTTCATTTATTTATCCGTATGTACGTGAACGTGTTTTCTATAAGGATTCTTAAGATTGTATCTAGAAATATTTATTGATCGTTTTCAATGTTGTGTTAGCGAAAAAATACATTTAATGTTTCTTCCTGTCTAGAACTCTTAAAGTATATAAAAATATGTTTGTGTAGCTTTTTTCTATTTATTCATATGTAATTTCATTACATATTTATGTAATATTTTATATTAAATCGAGGCAAAATTTAAGCAGAACGCAAAATAAAAGTGCCGCGGCTACATAGTGTCGAGAAATAACGCTGTTGGTAGCTTTCAAAAGAAGTATTTTCAAAATTTCCTTGCATCCTGAAAGAAATAATTGTTTGTCATGTGTTTGTTAGAAAAAAAATTGTGTTACACCGAACAAAACGTAATGGTTTCAATATAATTTCTATAACTGGAACATCAATAGAAATGGAGGTGTGCCAAATTAAGATTGGCTCTTATAATCAGAGGTTCGGTAGACTACCTCATGTCTTAAAGCAAATTTAATATTTTGGTTGCTCGAACGATCTTTGCGTAAAATACATTAAAATATTTTGAGAACAAAACAAATTGGGTTGTTCGTGATGCTGGTGTAGCCGATGTTCAGCAATTTAAAATTACTACGGGATTTTGTCAGGAGCAAATATAGCCCTACTACAAATACTTATTCAAATAACTTACCCATAAACAAGTATTTGTTTCGGAAAGGGCCTAAGTGGTAAAAAATTAGTTTCTAAATTGCTGAGAAATAAAATTAAGTTTAACTTTTGTGTTGGGCGGCCCGGTTTCTCTGTATATATGTCAGGTTTTTATTTCTGAAATTCTTGTATAATACTGGTGGTTTGAATGAAATGAATTGCCCGATGTTAAACGTAATATCCTAATGTTGGACATCTGTTAACAAACATGCCTTAAAATATTCTAAGTTTTGTAAAAGCATCATATGTTATATAGTTTTGAGCCGAATAAGTGTCATTTCGAGAACCTTTGAGTTACTTCTTTAATTTGTAGAAAGCTACACTTGCAAAACGAAAATGTTTTTTGTATCGCAATGTCGCTGGTGATAAAAAATGGATCCGCTTTGATAATCGAAAAAAGGAGAAATCATGAGGACCTGGCCAGACATTGCCCTGTCTGATTACCACTTGTTTCGATCGATAACGCATAGCCTATCTGAGCAGCACTTCACATCATATGAAGATACCTAAAATTGGGCTGATTCATGGATAACCTCAACAGAAAGGGTTTTTCGACGTGGTATTCGTATGCGAACAGAAAGACGGGTACAAGTTGTGGCTAGCGATGGACATTACTTTGAATAAAGCATAACCTACCGTTCTTTCAAGATAAGTCCCCAATTTGACTTATTTGTATACCCAATAAATTCCTGGATTGCTGGACTAGACGAAGAGAAATCACTCCGAATCGTTAACTTCTATCATAGGTTATTATATTAATATAAAATATAAATTTTTTAATTTAATATACGGTAGCCATTAAAATCAGGGTAATTTCTCAGTATATGAAATTATAACCCAAAAAAGCCCTAACCGAATGTATAAATTCTCCAAAACCAAATGAAAATACAATTTAGAAGAAAGAAATATTTTTGTAAAGTACTATCAATAACAGAATTCTGCATTAAACATGCCTATAGTTTTGTTTGTTCAGGACATATTCCGCAGACTTGTATGGCAAAAGAACATCACGTTTTGCAAGATTTAAAAAAAATCTAAATTGCTGCTGAAGTCCTCGACTGTCTTGCCATTTTGCCACGACAACATTGCCATGACAACTTGTGATTTCTTCAGAAGTTTAACGTTCTTTATTTTTAGCGTTTAGAATCTGTACGAAAACATGGACTATATTGAAACGCTTAACTCAGATTGTGTTTGCTGCATTTATTTTATTAAAGCTCAATATTCAAAATATTTAGGTGCAAAAATAATATCAAAGAAAATATTGTGTCGCAGTGACGTATACTATGCTTGATAGCAGCTGCACGAAGTCACACATTTTTTCGAACGATTAAGTCATTTTCAGCAGCATTTCCTTTAACTTAGCCAACAGGACTAAGTTATATGAGTACCCTGTTTTCCCACAGGAGAAGATCTAACTTTCAAATATTGATATGTTGAGATATTCTTGGAAAAAGTGTGGGTGAATTAACTTATATTAAATCGCAAAAACATCATTACATTAAATTCTCAATATGGCTGTTCCGTTAAACGGTAATTTGGAAAATCCCAATACTACCTTGCTCAAATGATTCCAAAATGACTCCTTATCTTTTTGGGCGTGGTATGCTTTAAGATAGTAGAACCGATATAGAGGGGATAAGTAACCGTAAACGAGATCATTTGTTTATACAATTCAAATTGAAATGAAATTGTTATCTCGATTAACAAATATAGCTCAATAAGTGTAATTTTGCATAATTTGTTACCTGTAACCCTACTCTGAAAATACGGAATTCGGAAAAGCATTTACGTAGAATTTCTATTTAACCGCTCATGTGAGTGAAGAAAAATATCTTAATTTGAGTGATTATGGTGATTGCATTTTACATGGAAACTAATTTTTTAATTTTTTGTTTTGGAATTATGAAATGTATAACGGAATTTGATAAAATTACTTAAATTAAAAACAATCTTGCATTACCGGAAACATGTCAGTTTGCGGAGAACATTCTATGAATATAAACAGAAATTCAAACAATGAAATACACCGAAATATCGTGTAAAAAATAGAAAGGTACCCACCCGGATACCTTTGTTACTCTAATTCGGACATGTAAACTACTTTTTGCTCTCAGTTCGTCCAAGTTGTAAAAATTCCTCATTTTTAAGTGTGACGGTAATAACTAAATTAGAAGTTTTCGGGCACCTCGTACTCACTCTAAAGTTAAATAATTTTTTTCTGGCGTACCAAAATAAAAAGTTAGTGGTAACTTTTTAAAATACAAACTAAGATTTTGAATTTTTTGGCGGGTAATTTTTCTGATTTACTGTCAGTTTATCGTGAACAATTTATCGTGACAAATTTATCGTAGAACAATTTCTCGTAGAACAATTTATCGTGGAAACAATTTATCGTGGAATCAATTTATCGTGGAACAATTTATCGTAGAACAGTTTATCGTGGGCAATTTATCGTATAACAGTTTATCGTGGACAATTTATCGTATAACAGTTTGGAACAGCTTTAGTATCACAGTCAAATTTTTTTGACAGTCTTAACGACGGTAGCGCCACTTTGACCAAGAGCAGAATTGTTTATAACTAAAAATGTGCCTTTGCTAAGCATTTTGGACCTAGCGCCATCTATTGGAATAAAAACGAACTAAAATTTAAAAAATACGTTAAGACGTGCTAAAAAAAATTTTATAAAAAAATATTGAATCTCATTTAAAAATAAATGAAATTTAATATTTTTTTATGAATATATTAAATTGAGAGTGGGAGTCGCACTGCGTGCCGCACGTAGGAGCAGATTATATAGAATCTATTAATGACATCTACGCTCCTTCCCGTAGCCCTGCGGGGCTCTTTAGATTTTAATTTCGGGGGCGTAGGAGCCGGGATCTTTAATCGGTTAAGAGACTACCGAGTTCCGTCCCACATGGCCATATTCAAGAACTTCTTCCAAAAATCATTCAATAATCTTATTTCCATCCAACATACCAAATCCCATCATAATCGGTTAAGAAACTACCGAGTTCCGTCCCACATGGCCATATTCCAGAACTTCTTCCAAAAAATCATTCAATAATCCCATTTCCATCCAACATACCCAATCCCATCATAATCGGTTAAGAAACTACCGAGTTCCGTCCCACATGGCCATATTCCAGAACTTTTTCCAAAAATCATTCAATAATCCCATTTCCATCTAATATACCCAATCCCATCATAATCGGTTAAGAAACTACAGAGTTCCGTCCCACATGGCCATATTCCAGAACTTCTTCAAAAAATCATCCAATAATCCCATTTCCATCCAACATACCCAATCCCATCATAATCGGTTAAGAAACTACCGAGTTCCGTCCGACATGGCCATATTCAAGAACTTCTTCCAAAAATCATTCAATAATCCCATTTCCATCCAACATACCAAATCCCATCATAATCGGTTAAGAAACTACCGAGTTCCGTCCCACATGGCCATATTCCAGAACTTCTTCCCAAAATCATTCAATAATCCCATTTCCATCTAACATACCCAATCCCATCATAATCGGTTAAGAAACTACCGAGTTCCGTCCCGCATGGCCATATTTCCCACGATAAATTTTGTCTACGGTAAATTGTTGAAATACTAGTTGACAATTAATTTTTTCTTGTCTATTGCTAAAATAATTTTGTCGGGCAACATTTTTTGATAGATCAACCAGCCTGCTCTTGTGGCTTCTTAGTAATTTCTACACAAATTATACTTTTAAACCAATGTTGCCAAATTGTCTAAATAAATATGGTCATTATGATAATGGTACAATATGTCTGATCTGCAATTCGAAAGCCAGCTGGTCAGTTTAGATCGTAGCTTACGAGAAATTGAATAACCGTAATGTTGATTATTTCCCACCACATATCTTATTTGTCCTAATTCTTAACTTACTGCGAATCAATCGATGCCTGACCACCATAGAGTACAATATTCTGTTTTCTAAAGCTCATTAAATTTCCGTTGCGGTAAGTAGAAAAATCATAAAATTTAACGACACCATTAACACAATTATTTTTTTCTTATTGTTCCGCGTTGAACCAAAAACCAACAGCGACACAACAACAACAACAATGGCAGCGTAATAGAATAAAATCCATTTCCCTTGTGGTTGATTTGTATTTTAGATTTGTCTTGCTATTTGTGTCTTTTACGATTTTCCGATACCATCTTATCAAAACTGTATAGTAAAATAAAAAACAAAAACATTACATCATTAGTAATCATTACTACACCCCGAAACTGTCGACTAAACATAGTGTAGCATAATTGAAAGGGTTTATGGTTTGTGTAAAGTATAGCGATTGAATTTGTTATTCTCATTTGCAATTCTAATTAGTAATTACTGAATTTCCTATTTATTGTTATCGGCATTAACATCTTTGGTCTGGAACGGAAAAGCGTAAATTTGTTTTCTTTTCTACACACATTTACATTTTATTGAAAATCATAAAAATTGAAATAATCCCGATTACTATTCCAAGGCAATGCTTTTATGGTTTTTCTGAGAAAAACTAATTGTGCATATTCCAATTTTATAGCGGGACATAAACTACGTTGTTGTTACAAATTATTAGCGTGAAGAGAAAGAATTATTGTGGAAATTAGGGCTTATGATGCCATAGTAGCAGTCCATAAAAACTTACACGTGCTGATAAATTAAACCTCGTGCTCTTCGAACACAGTCTATACCTATGTTTGTGGGGCTATAGGAGGCTGGTATGTATTATCTTTAAACCATTACAATTTAATTTTATTCTGCCTCCAAATAAATTAAAATTTGGTTGATAATTAGTTTAAAGAGAATATTTTCCTGCATCTGTACGTACTACTTGAGAAGATAAGGCAATGACTCCATTAGGGCAACCAAAAATACGCTCTTAAAAATAGGTTTTAGGGGTATATCCTCCATCCGCAAATTATTTAATTGCCCGGCGAAATATGGTTACAAGATTTATTTTGACTTGCCAATTGACCCATTTTTTTAAAATTTAAATTTGTTTTGCTATTTTTTAGTAGAAATACATGACCTTGGAAAATGCGTAACTGTCTTTTCATATATTTGTACTTTACAATCGCAAAACAAATGTAAATTTAAAAAAATGTGTCAATTGGCATGGCAAAATATATCTAGTAACCATATTTCGCCTCGCAATTAAATAATTTGCGACCGGATAGAGGATATACCCCTAAAACCTATTTTTAAGAGCATATTTTTGGTTGCCCTATCACCAACGTAAAGCATTCATGGCTATTGTTAGTAAAAATTTCGATGAGGAAGAACATGTTCCCTAGACAGACATGGACAAATCACTTATTTATCCACAACCCAAATAACTATTTAAACCTCCAATGGGGCGGCCAAATATCTATATGGCATGCAGGTGGTTTTATGATATTATTAGTGATCGATAGTCTGTGTGTGTCTAATTTATTAAGTTTTTTTTATATTGTCTTACATTAATTGAAAAATTCGTTGCTTTTACTGTTTCCAGACAAGTCGACCACTTAAACTAATTCAAATAATGGCATCGGCTAAAGTTTATTTGGTTTTGTATCGTACTAAAACACTTCTTAAAAACTTACACTTACACTTATATGTGATGGGCCACACTTGTCACTCATTGCATTTATGCTCGTCTGCAGCAGCCAAAAAATTCCACAAAACGTGAAGGATTGAGCCGAAAGATTTATTTATTTATTCCCACAGTTCTGAGCAACAAGTTGAGTACTGCAAATTTTAGGAATATTTTTACATTAATGCACATAAAATATTAAAAACATCATCTACAAAGTGGTTATCTTTGCACTTTGTTGTAATAGGGATTCTTGAACAGTGGGTTACCCTTCGTCACTATGTTGAATCCTATCATTTGGATTCAAATGCATATTTGGCTCAATATATTAGCGACGAAATGACGTGCGAAACCATAATTTTTGTTACTTTTCTTAGCTATATTTTAAAACTAACAAATAAATTGAAAATTGAGTATCAAACAGTAACGATTAAAACTTATCAATTTTGTCTAACTATATTAAAGCTGAATACATTAATGAAAGCTGGTTGGATAAAACAAATTTTTCGAATTGTGATAAATTTAGATTGGCACAAAAGCCAAACAAGTATTAAGGAAAGATCAGTTTCAGAAAATTCTATAAAAAATTTCAAAATAGCCTGTTTCAAAAATAGTATAGGCACTATGTTGAACTGTGTAATCAAATGAACTATCGCTTAAAATTTGAAGATGAGAAATTAGTACAAAGTTGTGCAAATTAAAAATCCAAACGAAAAAGCTAAAGTCCCGAACCACTTATTTTGTTATTTCTCAATCAATTTATTCCAGACCAATAATGTTGAATATTTTGAGGATGAGTGGCCCAGCCTTATCAATCAATCCAATGCGAAGGAAAACAACAATGTAAACATTGAAAATTTTTGGAATTCTATTTTTAATAAAACAAATGCCTTAAATGAATTAATGTTTCCCAATTTACGGACTTTTATTGGGGCTCCTCTTAGGTTTCTACATAGGAGAGCAACGGTCAAGCGCATACTTTCTCAAGTAAAATTAATAAAAAAAAAAATAAAAAAAAATGCATTGTGGACTACATCCGTCAACGGCCATCCTGATGGCTAAAGAGTTATTACATGGATCGACCAGTCAGTGGTCAGTGGATTCCGTCTAAAGAAATTGTTAAATATTTTTTTTATGATTTTCATTGATATTTTGTGATTATTGAAAGTGAAGTTCCTTTCTTTGATATTTAAGTATAATATTAGTTGATTTATCAAAATGTATGTGTACCAGGGTTGTAAGAAAGTTTCCGACCTAACAAAGATAAAAAGACATTTTTTCTTAAAATTTACTTTTATTACTCTACATAGCCTCTTTCCAAGTTTAATCTCTTCTCCAAGCGATGCTCCCATGAATGCAGCCCGTCCAAATAATACTCGGCGTCTGTCCCTGCAAAATAGTTGTATCCGAAATGATGGCGTCCTCGTTCGACGAAAACCTGTGTTCTCTCAGCGAAAATTTTAGCTTAGGGAACAAAAAAAGCTCGATTCTGGCTAGATCTGGGAGTAAGGGGGGTGGTGAAGCAGTTCAAACCGTATTTCGTGGACTTCCGCTTTGGCAACCGCTGAGGTGTGAGACGGCACACTGTCTTGATGGGGCAAGATTTTTTTGGCTTGGTGGATCGCATTGTCTTGGTGAAGCAAAATTCAGTAGTATGCACTTGTAATGATTTTCCCGTTTTTAAGATACTCGATTAAGATAATTCAATGATTGTTTCAGAAGACAATCGAATTTCTCAGCCGAAGGAACAGCCTTTACCTTTTTTGGAGCCGATTCCCTCTTGACTGTCCACTGTTTTGACTGTATTTTGGATTCTGGAGTTTAATGGTGCATCCAAGTTGCATGAACAGTTATTCTGAGCCAAAGTGAGCAAACCTGCAGGCAGCTTTCTCATGCCTAAATCTTGATTCAACATGTGAAAAACACGTTATTTAGACATATTCATAGCCTTTTCTATCTTTCTAACTTTAATTCGACGGTTGACTAGTACCATTTGGTGAACTTGAGTGATGCCATCGTAAGTGGTTGTAGTTTTTCGACGTCACGGACGTTCATCGTTACCCAAGCTGGCACGGCGACTTTTAAATTCAGTTGCCCAAAATTTGTCCCCGTACACAGAGTCCAACTCATCTTGAATTTGCGTAGGCGTGATGTCTTTCAAAGATAAATATTTAATAAATGCTTAAATATTAAATGAGTACCTTTCCACGCCAACGCAAACACACTCTCCCACTTTTGTTGGCGCCTGGTGCTATCTTCATGTTGAGGTCAGAAACTTATCAGACAGCCGAGTATTCAATTAAGTGTAACACTTTATTTTATTCTTTTTTATTTACAGTCAATATTTATTTTATTATTTGGAATGAATTTACACATTAATGCTGTTTTAAATATAAAATACATTTATAATTTAAATGTTTTATCTGTATCTCACCTTACTACGATGGCGAAGCCTACTATACTACATTCAGAATGTTCGAAACGACTGCCCTGATTAGTGGAGAGTCTCTTGCAAACATAGGTTAACTGTATTTTTATGGAGCCATAAAACTACCAACCTAACAAGTCAATAGAATACATTCATATAAATACACTGCACCGATGGATAGATTTACACTCTCTCTGGATGCACCAACTCTGCTAACGACTGGGAAATGAGCAGGATAATGAGATAGCACACCGACACAAACTTCTTTGAAAATGTTTCGATTGGAAATTCTCAACCAAACATTTCAGAAATTCCCATTGGAAGATAAATTACATGCTCAAATGAAATGAACAAATATATTATTTCCTGATCTTTAACTGTTTTAAATCCTTTACTTCAGTTCACCATACTATCAAAAATTGCATACCTAGTATATATTTGAGTCACAAAATAATTCCCAATACACTGCTAAATAGAATTATAGAAAATAAAATCGATTAAAAACGAATCTTGCACTCTTGAATTAAGAATACATACAGAACATCTCGTTGAATTCACTCCAGGTGAGATTGACATAATGAGTCCATAATCTTTTTCGCTTAAAAAATAAAACGGTTTTATGGTATGAACCCGTGTAAAAGACAACAGATTGTATAATTAAGATATCAAACAACAATTGATGATCCAATCAAAAATGAATTAATTTTTGTTAGAATATTAGGCGCACGGTATCATGCGTGTGAAATATGTACAAAAACAAAAAAAAAATTCTAAATTTGCTACATGCAGCAAATGTTGCACGTGTGAAATACGTTCCAAAAGATCCAAAACTTGTTGCACAGAAATCTCAAAAAATATACGGATTGATTTAGAATAAAAATAAATGATAGATTTTTAGCGCGTTATTTCCAAAGATTTTATTGCAAATAATTTCTTTATTATTGTTGATGTATCATTAGTATTGTATGTATGTAATACCTTATATGTTGGAAACATAAATAACGGATCAAATCACAAAACTTACTTATTAGGATATAAAATAAAAAATCATACCACTAAACTATAATAAGAAGGCAAGTGTTTGAACAAGTAAGTTTTCAAAATGCTAATAACAGAAGTCATATCTTCTAAGAGAGAAATACAAAGGGTTTATTCTCACAAGATTAAAATTAGAAATCAGTAACATACCCGTTATTTACACAATTATATTTCAGTCAATTGCAGACTGATTTTTCGATCATTAGACTGAATTGCAGACTTATTTTTCAATCAATAGACTGTTTAATGCTTGTTAGGTTGAGAGAAAATTAAAAAAAAACTAAATTTGACATACATTTGTACGTTTCAATCAGTGAACATTTAAGAAACATAATTGACAGTTATTTGTCAGTAGTTTCAAGTATTTAAGACTATTTGTGCAAATGGCCACGATAAGTGAGACTAATCCATCACACGGTTGTTGCTCAGATCAACGGTTAAATATAGCAGCAGAATCGCCTCAAATTTGTATTTCTTCTATGAAATATTGTCTTGAAAATGACCACACTGTTACGAATTTCGGGCGTTTGATAGGGATTCGGACTGCATTTTGCAAATAAAAACATTCATTCAGCGATTTAAGTTACAATTTTTATTATGTAACACCTTTAATTTCTACAGCAATTCGCGTATTTCACTCACTTATAGTAATATTCAGATCTTAAAAAAAAATTTTTTTTAACTGTTCTGCGCAGCTTTCAGTGGTGTAGAAAATTTTTTTATAAAAATTTTGAAGGGTCGCATTTATCTTAGATAGTAAACCTAAATAAAATAATAAATAACCATGAAAAAGAATTATATTTCAGTTTTAATACACAAAACATTCAAAATTATTATGTATTTATCTTATTATAATCATATATCAAGTGAAAATTAATAGGTCTAAAAAAATATTGCACGCCTTTTGGAAACAATGACAACATTTAATTTTGGTACGGACTAGGGAAAATAAATAACCAAATGTGATTCGTATCGCACAAAACCACACAACAACAAAAAAGCAAATTCAGTTTTCAATTTAATAGAATTTTGAATTAATTCTTAACTTATCGAATTAAATATCATTTTAATTTATAAAATCTAAAGTTTGTGTTCTAATTGTATCCTAAAATTCCTACTCCGTTTAAATACAAATACAACGTAAAAATGTAAACAATAAACATGAATATTATACTTAATACATCACTGTGTATCCGCCATATTACTTCTGCGCGAAAACTGTCAGAATTCCAGCGAGATTTGAATACTACTATACTACTGCTCACTAACTTGCTTTTACTTGTTCGTTATTTCTCACAATTTTTAACTCACACTGTTTTTCACTGATTAAATCACAACTGTTCTGCGTCCAAATTTGCTCGCGCTTATATATTTATCTATCGCTATTCGAGATTATTATTTTTATTCTATATCTGGCGATGTATGTGTGTTCCCAGCAAACAAACGCTGATAGCAGAATGAAATAGATGGAAACATTTGCACACGTCGAAGCGAGAAAACAAATAAATTTACTTCGGTTTCTTCTATGCACTGCATTTTTACCCCCCACCTAATCTCTTGTTTATCAATTTCATTTCAAAAATTGTTATTTCATTTCTATCAGTCTCAATATTTCAGCTGAAGGTAATAGATGTGCGTTGTTGAAACATATTCAATGCATACGTATGACGATGTTTGTAAATGTTTTTCAGATGGAAATGGAAATACATGGATAACATATAAAGTAAGTATACAAAATTTAAAAAATGTGTTGTTGTATCTGAATGACAATACACATTTGGTACACACAAGCAAAATCAAACACAATAATATAGATTGTGTTTGGTTTTGATACAACAAAATACATTAAAAAAATATTATTTTCTGGTAAACCAACAGTTAACAGTTACATATTATACTCAAATCGAAATGAAAGAGAGATAAATAAATTTTAAGGGGAAACAAAGCCGAGTTTTCGGTCGACAACAATACGAATAGCATAGAATTAGGTGCATCAATTTGAAGTAAAAATTGAGCGTTCTAATTATATGCTGTTTATGCGCTCTTTGTGCGCTGATTTGTACTACTGGGTTGCAATATTGTAAACCACTTTCATGTAGTTTGAATTCACGAACATATAATCGCTTAATAAAATTAAAAATCGCTTAATAAAATTAAATTCTTCAACTGTGTTCGAACTCTCGAACTTTGGGTTGATAACATTGGCGGTGTATAACTTTCCCACTCGACCACCAAGCGATATTCTTGTGCAGAGTAGAATTCATAGCAGTACGAAATGTTATACAACACACAGATTTCATATTCGTAATGTGTACCAATAGAGTGGGAACCGTACCTGGAATAAAAACAATAAGAGAAATAACGTTTACGTAAGAGAAAAAGAGAGAGAATTACAAGTATTCGACCATACAATTAATATAAAATAATACAAGAATAACAAATATTTAGATTCAATTCCCCATCAGCGGATATGCGTCATCCACTACAACAACGATTGACATCGGATCATCAATGGAGATTAAATCAGATAATGGAAATTGTGAATTCTCACTTCGTCCGTTTGAGGACCTCTATAAAATATATACGCAACGCCAAACCTACCCACAGATCCGACGTCACTTGTAATTGGCATCAACAGCTGCTTTTAAAACCACAAAACAAGTTTGCTTAGAACTAAAATATTATACACACTTTTTTCCGGTTTTTAAGTTTCCCACAATTCCAATAGTTCAATAGTTCATTTCAAACAACTTAGTCTCAACACTCAATTCACATGGAACTAACAATGAGAGTTGAAGGTGGAATATAAAAATCTAAATAAAAAAATTACGAAATTAGTCATTAGTTATTGAATACTGCTTACAAAGTATTGGCTAATGTTGTACTTACCAGACTCATCCCTTTCGCCGAAAACATCATTCGCGACTATCAGTGTGGTTTTCTTCCCAACCGATCGACTACTGACCAGTGTTTCCCCATGAGGATGTCCTTGGAAAATTTTGGGAGTACAACATAACCATACATAAACTATGGGCCGCGCTCATATGCCTAGGAGTCCACCACCAGAGAAACTCAACTCTCTGTGTAAATTAACAAAGTCTGGATCTGTATGTAGAATCGTAATTGAAGGAACTGTGTCAGACTCCTTTGAAATAACATCTGGTATTCGACAGGGTAATGCACTCGCGCTTTGCTGTTCAATTTGGCGCTTGAGTACGTAGTGAGGAAAAGCAACATCGAAACTTCGCGCTGTATATTTAATAAATCAGGCCAAATTCTTGGATATGCAAATGATATCGTGCTTCTTGGACGAAGACCTAGCGAAATCAAAGACAGTTTCTTACCGCTCAAACGCTGCGCAAGAAAACTTGGTTTGGAGGTGAACAGCAGTAAAACCAAATATTTGGGAACACCTAGGAACATTTCTATGGCAAATCTCGGAATTGACGACCACAATTTTGATGGCGTCGAAAACTTTAAATATTTCGGGTCAGTTATAACATCGCTGAATGATATGCAGACAGAAATTAAAGCCCGAAATGCTGCCCTACAACGAGTTTTCAACGCCCAATGCAGATTAGTGCGATCATCATAAGACCTGTGCTGACTTTCGGATGCGAGAGCTGGACCATGACCTCTAACGATTGTTGCCTACCTTCGAAAAGAAGGTCATCCGTTCAATCTTTGGTCCAATTAAAGTTGCGAACACCAAATATCGGATGCGTATGAATCCGAGTGCGTGAGCAACTCCTCGGAGGCAGCGATATCAGCGGATTCATCAAATCCAATCGAGTTAGATGGCTCGGCCACGTTACAAGGTCCCCAAAACAACGGATGATAAATAAAGTGTTTCACCAACAACCACCCGGAGTGCGTCGTAGAGGAAGACCCCGACTAGCCTAAGATCTACGAACATTACGATGTCGAAACTGTGATGGATCAAGATGGATGGAGGGCCATAGTGCAGGCGGCGAAATTCCTTCATGGGATGTGAAAGCCAGATAGAGAGAGAGAGAGAGAGAGAGAGAGAGGCAGTTTCAGGTAAAATTCAGGTAAAAAACTAACACCATAAAACTGTTAAATTTAATTTCCAAGCAAATTTGTATTGCAATATTTTTAGTTTGTTTAGCCGGATTCAACTAAAATTTATTTAAATATTCTTTGTCAGATATTTTCGTTGGAACGCCAGTCAAGTTTAGAAATTACCGTCATGGTTGGTAGATAAGAATAGAAGATAGGGAAAACGATTTAAAATAAATAAAAAGGGGACTGGTAAACGGTACTCGATAACAAAACCTAAATTATGTTACACCCGCGAAAAGTATATTGTGATTCTTGTGTTGCGTACCTTTTCAACAACTACATATAACCGTGTCAAAAAGAGTCGAGTGTTGCCCACAACAAATACATTCTTAATTTATTTTATTTTTTCAAGATATTAAATAAGATTTTCTTAAATTTTTTATTCAAAATACTTCTATGAATAAATTAATAAAAATTATAGGGGACAATGGAATTAGTATATTAAGGATGAAGAGAGTGGGCGCAAGCGTTTATTGTTTTGTGGTTTCTTTTCTTATATTGGCAAAACGTAATTTATTCCCTCAGTGGTTTTTGTTTTTATTAAATGAATAATTAGCATTTTTATTTATAACTCATTTTCGGGAAAATGTTGTCCAACAGTGAGAGTATTCATTTAAAAGGTCATTTGTTTGATGTTTATTTGCTATTTTGGGATACAACCAGCACTGGTGAAGGAGACGTTGTTTTTAAATATCTAAATGAGTTCAGTCGAGAAGTTTGGTAAATCCATTTTAATAATGGAAATGTCATATTTTCTTTTTTTTTTGCTGGAAAATGTTCTTAAAATATAAAATACAAATTATATGAAAAATATTCTAATTTATCGGGAATAATTAATGTGAAACCTTTTGAGTGGCACAACAAGCACGAAAAGGGTATATAAAAATAGTATAGTGCGAGTAGTATTCCTCCTAAATTTATTCAACAATTAAAGTCAAACACATTAATATTTGTTTATGGTTGAATTAATATAATTTTCATGGTTTTATAATTATCAGAAATTATGTGAAAGCTTTTCCGTATGAAAAATACACGTCGTTCGTATATACAAAAAAAATTATTATTAAGTCTAATTATACCTAGTTATTCTTAATCTGTAAAATTAATAATACTTGTACAAATATATTTTTGTGTTATTTACCACTCTTCTTTTATATACATTCTACCATAGTTCTTCTGTAAAAACTTGAAAATTTTGATGAAACTACTCGAGAATCCTCATCTCATCAATTATTATATGCTTGTTTCTTTAGAAACTTATCTCTATTTCATGAATTTTAATGGTAGAATTTTGTTTATAATATAAGTAACTACTCGTACTTGTAGAATTTTCAACGAAAAATATAATTTTATGATAGGCTTATATTTGAACATATTTTGGTTTATTAATTTTAATTAGTACTATTTTCTAAATTAGTACCTTACCTACTTATCAGCAATATAATAATTCAAAATCTGTTTGCAGAATGAAAGGTTATATTTTAGATGATAGAGGTAGTGTAGTGGTATTGGTGGCAAACGACAACAAAAGAATTGAATTAATGCGAATTAAAACCAAAATGCGAATTAAATCCTTGATGTTTAGGAACTGATTGTATTACGTAAATAAACTCTATAAACACTTCGAATGGAGCAAGTGGTATCTACCAGTACTGTTAGTTATCCTGAGGGTAGCTATAAAGAACAGAAAATTATGCTTCTTGGTGAGAAAGCAATTTATTAGAGGTAATATTGCAACCAACTAAAGGGTTTTAGAAGAGTGGGTCGAGGTTGTCAGCCTGTGGCGGCCATGTTGTTTTGGCGGCGTTTGTCTACTTTTTTTCAGTCACTCACGCCAAATCACCAAGAGAAGTTACACGATTGAGCAGCACGCCCAAATGATAAAAACCATCTTTAAAATCAAAAATCATATTTAGTGACGAGGCGCATTTTTGGATGAATGGCTATGTTAACAGCAAAACTGCCGTATATGGGACGACACCAACCCACACCAGGTTGACCAGATGGCAATGTATTCACAAAAAGTTACTGTTTAGTTCCGATTTTGGGCCGGCAGCGTCATTGGTCGGTACTTTTTTGAAAATGACGTTGATGAGGCAATCACCATCAACGGCAAGCGTTACAGAACGATGCTAACCGATTTAATTGGATCCAAATTGAACGATATGGAGGTAGACGACATGTGTTTCTCACAGGCGGAGTTATGTGCCATTCAGCAGATACAACGATGGCCATTCTGCATGAACGATTTCAGGGTAGGGTTATTTCTCGCAAAGGTGACGTGAATTGGCCACTAAGATCGTGCGATTTGACCAAGCTACAGTTTTTCTTGTGGGGTTTCCCCAAGTCGCAGGTCTATGCCAAAAGCCGCAATCAACCGATGCTCTTAAAGTCAACGTAACCAATGCCATCGCTCAAAGTTAGCCGGATTTATGCGGCAGAGTTATTGAAAATTGGACCACTCGGATCCGTGCCACAGTGAGAAGCCTCGGCGGACTTTTGAACGATGTTATATTCCATTAATAATCTCAGGTGTACTTTGCATAACAACGATGAAATTGGCCGTATACGTATACTTATAAGTATAAAACAAATGTATTCGGTTTTCTATTTGTGTGAGTATATATATACCAATTCCCATAATTTCGGCTTTTATTCGTAATGTTTACGCGAAATATGATGTAAAGTGATGGTCATGATGTGGTGAAATGGAGCGATCACCGTGATCGATTAAGAAGCGCTATCAAAGCGCTCAGTCGAACAACTGGGATGGCATACATAGGCCTTTCAAATAAAAAAAGAATTTCGTTAATACTTCACACACAGCTTGCTTTATTCCATTTCAACATCGACTCGCTCTTATTAAAAAATAATTAAATTTTAGTATGTTCCGATTAAGTACGAAACAAAACGTTCATCAAATGGCCGTCATAAATATGTTAGTGCGCTCTTGTTCTATCGGTGTTATTTTTGATAACGATTTCGATCATGTCTCCAAAAATTCGTTGAATTCAATTTTTCAGTTCATTTATTGTTGTTGGATGATTGAAGTATGCACGAGACTTCACGAAATATAACAACCAAATAAAGGCGTAAGATCACACGATCTAGATGACTGCAGTTGTCATTGTGGGAGATAACGCGATCCGGAAATCTCCCTTGTAATAACTGGACTGCTACTCACACAGTATCACAAGTTCTTCCGACTTGCTAGAACCTCAGAAATGTGTACGTAAAAAATGACAGGTTGTAATATCTTCCGGATTTTAACGGATTTAGTCAAATCGGAATTCTTTTTGAAAAAAGTATTATAATTTGATAACATATAAATTATATAACATAATAAATATTTGTTTTTGAAAACATATTAATTATTTTATTATTATTATAGTTATAGTGTTTTCGGACGAAAACAATTTAAGTGGCATGCTCAAATGTGCACGTTTTGATAAAACATGTGTACATGTGATCGCGAGCCGGAAAAGGGATAACGAAGCAATTTTTCCCAGAAAAAGCCATGTATAAAGAATTAATCCATGTGAAAAATTTACTTATATAATTATGTTAATCGGTCCTAAGATAAAATAAACACTGTTATAGTTCTTTTTATGCTATTTGTCGTAGGCACTTGGCGAAACAGACTTGTACTTAATAAACACATTTTATTAAACACTATTAACACATTTTATTAAACACTTCGCAAAAGCGAAATAAAAAACAAGTGTTTAATAAAATGTGTTTATTAAGTACTGTTATAGTTATTAATATTGACAGACTATAAATTAATAATGAAATTGTTTGTAAATTTTTTATTTTAAAATTTCTGCGTATGCACGCATTAGGGTTGATTTATATTATCCGTTCCATTCGATTTCTACACGTATCGTGTCAGACAAAAAAAACATTGTTTCCATAATTTTTTATTTAGTGCATTTTTTTCAACCAAGCTAATTTATCATTTTTATCGAAATGTAGAACCAATCAAAACAAACTGATTTAGTCTTAATACATAGATCGAAAAAATAGTTTTAATTTAACCGTATCCTTTTTTATTGTCACACGACTGTCCCATGGTGGTTATGAGCTGATGGCATTATTGGGCCGTTTTTCTTTGAAAATGAACAGGATAATGCCCTTACAGTGAATGGGGAATGTTATCACAACATGTTAACTGACCCAAATTGAATGAATTGCGTCTCAACGGCCTTTGGTTGCAACAAGACGGAGCAACGTGCTACGCAAGTCATGCAACAATCCATTTATTGTTAGAAAAATTTGCTGATCGCCTAATTTCAAGATATTGTGAAGTTCCTTGAAGCCCGGATTTAATACTACTTGATTATTTTTGTGGGGGTATTGCATAGGTAAGGTGTATGCTAATCATCCACAAACAAACAATTCAACAACCTAAACACAACATTCGAGCTGAAATTGAGGTTATTGATAAGCTTTAATTGGAAAAAGTCATCGAAAATCTTGATGTTCGGATACAGGCCTGTAAACGAAGCCGTGGTGGGCAAACAATATTGTTTTTCATACATAAATGGCAACAACTTGTTGAACAATATTGTTTTTCATACATAAATGGTATAGAACCACCTTTCCTTATCAATAAAAAATTGTGTATTTTCATCCCAAAATGTGTGTTTTATTTACAAATGAGAAAAGGACTAACAGATGACCCACCCTGTATATTTAGATATTTACTATTTAGAAAAAGTAGCGACGAAACAAAATTCGATTAATTTGACTACTAATTAAATTTACCAATATAATTCTGATATGTACCGTATATTGTCTAAAAATAACACGCTTTTTAATTAAACCACCCCACGAAATAATAAATAATAAGGAAATATCGTATTCCACTGCTCTCGTGTTATATCAGCTTTCAAAATTCGTAGAATTTAGTCCCGGAAAAGTTGTACACATTTATATTTATGTAAAATATCCAAAAACACTAGAAACGAACAGATATTTATGAATATTTATTTTACAAGGAAATTGAAAAACAAAAATGAAATGTTTATTTCCAATGGAACAGAATTTATGGGAGATTTGTTTTTAAAAAAAAATGTTATTATTTTTTTCATATAGTGATTTAAACGCTGTGTGATGATTATGTACCATTAAGCGCGTCACGGAAACAATTGTTGAAATTTATTTGCGCTTCATTTGGTTTTCCTCAATTCAGTAGAGATGGGAAATTCTTTTTGTTGGTTGTATATCTATTATAAGCACCGTGTTCTTTTTGTCGAGAACTACTTACGATTGTTCAATTTGAAATTTTCACATTTGGCAATGTTTATGTTTAATTCTTCAGTTCATTTACACAATGGACTAATAATTACTAGCCACCAGAACCATACGTTCTGTACAGTACGCGATGTAATTAGAATATTAACAACTGAACGATTTTTTTAATTGGCTGGAAAAACTGACTCCTATTTAGGACTTCGAATTCTATAGCCGTTTTCGAACGATCGATATTTTTATAATTATACGTATTGATCTCAACGAATTTCACAAAATAAAAAACGAAAACGAATAACCATGAAACGAACGAAATATTTAATTACAGTAAAACAACCCCGAAATTATTTATATTGATTTTTCTTTATATAATTTTTATTTAATTTATTTATATTAAAAATGTTAATTTCAATATACGTGAATTATTTTTAAAATAAAAAAAAAACATTTTAGCAATTTTTTTAGGAAAAACATCACGCGTGTCTGAAGAAATGTGAAGTATTTCCAACTCCAAGATAATTATGAAAGTGTTAGTGTAAATAACATATAAAATTAATATTAAACAGAAATTTTTATTTTTTTTTCGTTTATTACGTTGTTAAGAAAAAAAATATTACTTTTAACCCGTTCCCGCAAATGACGGCTACAGCCGTCATATTTTTGGTGAAATGTAGGCAAATGACGGCTATAGCCGTTCTGCATATTTTAATTAATAGAAAAAGGAACACCATTCGTACCAAATCTACTAATGCATGTATTTGTTAATTATTCGACATATTTCCGCCTTCAGAGACAAATGACGGCTATAACCGTGATTTGTTCTGGAAATAGAAAAAATGTTGGCAAATTACGGCTATAACAGTCGAGACTTTTCATTGAAAAACTGAGAAAATGTAATAATTTTCACTTAAAAACATATAAATAACGCTCAATTTCATATGGCAATCATAAACAATTAAAAACCAAAAAGTGTGTTTCTGAGCACGGTCGTCAATTTAAAAGTGTGCCTCAACGGGTTAAAACATTAAAACGTTATTGTTTCTGAAAAATTGTTTTGTAATTTTCAAAATCATATGAAAGTTAAATCACTATGAAAATTAACAATTTAAAACGGTGTGCTATTTAGGGAAATAAATCAAATTTAAAATCAATTTTAAATTCTGAAGAGAATAATCATGATCACCGATTTATATAACTCATGGATACAGCACTAAACTAGATGACCATAGAAAACAACAACAAAATATGGTACAACTTTTTTTTATATTCCGCTCGCTTGTATTATAACACCTGTTATACCTCAACCAGTGACGACCTAAGAGCTTAAGTTACACGCTGTTTGTACCATTTCGGTTACTGCTACAATCACCAAAATTGTATAGGCTTCTTGTCACAAATAAATAACTAACCTCTAATATTTTGGTGTTCGTACTGCTGCCATGTGTGGTCCAAACGGAGCACAACTTAAGCTCTTAAGTTTTCACTGGTTGAGGCTTTACTCTAAAATAATATTACCGAAAATATAAAGTAGGAGCCGTACTGGAATCAAGACATTCCGAAAATTATTTGAAATCGTTTCCATTTTCCTAATAAACATAGGATAGACACGAAAACATTCAAAATTGTTAATTTTTTAAATCATAATTTAATAAATAAAACACTGCTGCCTAATATCAAAAAATATTTAAATAATTGTTTCGTATTTCCCTTGAAATATGAAGTACATATCTGTAATTATATTTGTTGTATTTGTTATTTGCATTTCTAACTGATTTTAGTTTGTAAGTCCGAAAGACAGTATGATTACCTTCATAAGTGCATCTTTCTGTGTCACAAATATTGTAGAGAAACAAATTTATTTTAACTAATTTAATATCCTTACCATATCAAATTCAATACTTTTTAAAATTTTACAAAATGTTTTTCATAAAATCTCAACGTATAAATTTTAAGTCTTCAGATCAAGTTAATTTTTGTAATTTCATAAACAAAAAATTTATTTCTTGTAATTTTTATGTTTTAGTTAAATCTGGAGAATGAGCAATGTGCTCGAAATATCGAAAAATAAAATTTAATGTTTTAAAATTCATCATTTTTATAAGGCTGAACTACACGTTTTATAGTTACGGAATATATCATATCTGTAATATCTGTAATGAACATGAAACAAAGTTGATTTTTTTTCAAGGTTGTTTTACTATTAAATTTTGAATATATATTTGCTTACATAGGTACTCGTAGTTTACCTTTTCAGCCAAATCTTGCATCCATTTTATCAAGTGTACGTCAACTGTGTTTTTGTAGTCTAACTGAGACTAATTTGAATTTGATTTCTGAAAATTCGAAATTCAAGACAAGGAAGATACATTTTGCTTTCTCTATTGAAGGTTAGGTACGATTTTCAGTTTTGTTTTTAATACACTGAAAAAAATAAAAGGGTGAAGTCGACAAAAAATATAAGTAAATTTAACTTAAAATCGCTTTTGAAATTGAGCCTACGTAGCTCAAAGTAAGCTTCACAAATTTTGAAATGTGAAATTATCTTCATGCTATGTAAGAATATTTTATAAAAAAAATTATGTCGTATGTAATATTTACTTCGCATTTTGTTGATTGAACTTATTGGATCAAATAAAATGAAAATATAGAATACGTAAAATTAAAATATGTGTACATATGTTGAATTAACTTTAATTTAAGTAAAATTTACATTTTGCTTAGTAGAATATCTTTCTATTCTTAGGAGTATGATAATTTACACTTATAGAAAAATAAAATACGCGCTCTAAAATCGTGGTTCTTTTGCATGATGACAAAATATTTGTTATCACATCGAGATGAGGTCTCACCTTTTCAAAAATAATTAAAAGATTCGATATCCTCATCAGATCAGATTATGTAGTGAACAAACTACGAAAATTATGTTTCACACTTCTTGAATTTAAATGAAGTAAACATCAACTGAACTAGCGATTTATATTGAAAATGCAATAATAATCGTAAAATATCGCCGATGTAAATTAGACAAACCAATTTGCAACCTTTACCTTGCAAGTGTAAATTTTGTTTAACAATTTATTTTACATTGTCTAAGTAAATTACATACTTGTTAACAATAAGAGTAAGAATATAATGACGATGTTTTGATTTACATGATTTTTACATATGATAAAGTTCTTTTAACTATTTAAAAGATTTTATTTCGTTTTATTTCGACAAATAGTTTTTCAAAAGTTGTTATTTTAACTTAGGCTAAGTAGCGGTAATGATTAAATTTTGTAACTTATTAAATTTTTACTTAGCATGGGTAAATAATGTAAAATATTATGTTAGTTTTACAATATGAAATTTACTTAGTAGGTTAAGAAAAAATCGCATCGATTATTTCTTATACCATAGTTTTTTAGACATGCCGTATCCATGAGGTGATCCTAACCGCCGGCCACCCTAACAGAAACTTATTTTGAGTAAGTCACGATCTACTCTTACACAAAATAGATAATTTTTAAAAAATCTTTGGTCCCTGGCACTTAGGATTTACAATTTTTGAATAAGTTTAACGATTTTTAAGTATTCTTTAGAGAATTATCGTATATCGAGTTACCGTGAATTTTGTTGGTGTTCCTAAACGCCGCCATCCTAACGGAAACTTGTTCTGAGTAAGTCACGATGTTCTCTAACATAAAATAAATCATTTTGAAAAAAGTCTATGGTCCCAGGTACTTAGGATAGACGATTTGAAAACAAATGAGAAAATCCAACGGGAGTTTGGCTTTTGTAAATTAAATAATTATGTTGTAATTCCATATTGTAATAACAGCCACTGGACGGCTGCTAGACTACTTTAAAAACAATGAATAGCTATGATCCTCTTAAGTCTAACAGGTTATTATTTAAAATGGACACAAAAGTTAAATCTTTTGCAAACGAAGTTTCAAAGCAAAGATGGAGAACCACCGTTTCATCAGGATATTGCGATGCATTTACGTGCTCTGATCAGCATGACAAACCAAAATTTAAACGGATTGACATTCGTTATCCTCTTTCAAATACAATATTATTTCCAACGAGTCAAGAAGGATGAACCACAAACTTGCCGGTTTTAAATGACCGAGGCAGAAATGTGATTCCGAGAATCTATGTGTTACTCGTATTGTTTTTGAGATTTATTTTTACGATGATGTACGAGTACATACATAGATTTTATTTATTAAAAAACAAATGTAGTGTTTCTATCTTTATTGACTAATCAGAAGTAGTTCTTATTTTTTTACATTCCTAATTTAGTGTTACCACTTACAAAAATATTTAATTATTATTTCTAGTTTGTAGTGACACTTAAATCATATAAACTTACATAAACTTAAAGAACATTATGACATGTATAGAAAACACATTACACTATTACATGTATAGAAAATGTAACACTATGAAGTGATATTTTTCTTATCGTTTGTCAATTAGATGGAGTTTTCCCAGTTACTGAACGCGGGACATTTAACCCAGCAGTACATAGCTGAAAAGAAGCAGGTTGAAAAGTCTATAATATTTGCATTTAGCGTTCACGGTAGCATCCGAAATATGCAACAGCATCACCAGGATGCTATGGCGATAAGTCCGGGCAAAACGTGGAACGCCTGCCAGAGTTGGTAGCTAGAGATATTTGGCTAAAGTTAAATTCCTGACCATGATAACTCATCTATTTGAAATCATTGTAAGAAAAATGTTATAACGGTAAATCAACGAAAACAACATTGGGAAATGTCAATAGATAACTCAAGTACAAAGGGAGAGAGGCAGCCGAAATATAAGCTTTTCCCAGCTATCGCATTTACGTTCTGTTGTAAATGCGATAGCCGGGAAAAGCTTATATTGGATTATTTTGGAATGGGAGAAATTGAAACAACAATGGTTGTTACTAACTTATATGTGATGATACGGCCCCACATGGTGAAAATTAAGATGCCTATGCTAAATTTACATACCGAAATAGGTATAGATTTACGTATACAGTGCTAAGCGTATAACAATAAGTAATCAGTAAAGTATAGTATGTGACAAGTTGTGCATAAATTAACAAATAAAAATTAAATCAAGAGCTTGAGTTGTGGTTTTACTCAACTACCAATAACCGTTTGTGAACTGGATGTTTCTTTTGTTTGTGTTACCTGCATTTAGTTCACAACATTGGTAAAACCGCACAAACCCGCAATTTGTCGCACCTTCATTTTCGTACCAAGTTTTTGCTGGATATTTATCCGGAACTTTACCCCTTGGTACGAAACATTGCTAAAGAGTAAATAGTGGACAAGTAGAGCGTAAGGAGTAAAAAAGCAAACAGTAAATAGTAATACAGCAATTACTTATTATGCTACAAAGGACGTTTTGAAACGGCTACTAAGGTGTAAATGCTTGAACATTTTGCAAGTCAAAACAAGCAATTTGCTAGTCAAAAACAGATACTAAGAAAAATTTAAAAATACAACTTTAAATTTTCAAATTCTAGTTTATTGAAATATTAGATTAAAACAGTTATCAATAGTATTTCTCAATAAAATCGTCAAATCGCAAAATATCAACTTAACAAAGATGTTTTATTCTGGCACTTATTGCTCTCCAGTTACTAGAAGAAAAACTGATGAAGAAACCGAAATAGAACACAATTATAAGATTTAATGATCAGTATATTGAAAATTTTTAAACTACGTGAAACTTTTAAATTTAAAAGTTTATAAGGTTTAGGTATAGGTTATTAGTAGGTTCTCAACAAAAGGAAAACGTTCACACAACGTCACCAATACAAATAAACAAGGAGTCTTTCGGAAACAAGTTAACCTGAAACATGACAAATGGAATATGGTATATCAAAGGAAATAGAATAATTGGCAAGCAATTTTTTTCCCCGATTTTTGATTGTAAAAATTAATTGAAGGAGTTGGTTTTTACCTACCTAATTGGTTTCTTGGTAGACATTCGAGCTTTCACTCGCGAACCCCCAACAAGTAAACCAACCGTTTCAAAATCACATTGATTTTCTCAAAAATACCAAAACAAAAAAAATCAATCGTATAGAACTTGATGGCACTCTATTCGAAAATTGCATTTAGTGGAGACAAATTGACGAGAGACCTACTTATTCCGATAAGTGGCCTTGTGATGGTATTTGTTTGTGTGATTACGTTTCTATAAATGAATATTTCGTTTCGAAAACAGCCAAATTGCTTGTTACTAATTATTTACTTTACATATTACAGATTCCATATACATATTATTAAATGACTCATTACAAATTTAATTAGTAATTACCAGTTAATATAAAAATTATTAAATGGTACAACCAGGAACTAGTTCAGAGGTTCAAACTTATATAGGCCGAAAGATGATGGATGCGGGTATTAAAGCTAAGTTTCCGTTAAAGTGAAAAATAATAAACAGCATTTGTTGAGATGACTCCAAAAGATGGAAATTCAGATGCCAGTCTCAAAAAGACAAAAGGTGATTACCTGAAAATTAAATTAACAATCTTAGTAATATCAAAATAATTTACGTACTTACGTAAATTAGACGTAAGTACTACCAACACTTACTTTAGAATCCCAATTGCAATGAACCTATTTTCATAATAAAAGCGTATTAAGAAATAGGTTAGAATTAATCTTTTTAAGTAAAAATAATCCGCTAAGATACATTTAATTCCCAAAAATATATATTTTCGTCGAATCCCACAATATTAACTACTATTGTATTTGGTCAGTTCCGTTTAGTTCATTATACCATTAAGGCCCGTAAGTTTGAACGAGGATTAATCCACAACCGAAGATTTTCACTCGGTTTGGTAAGTTTAAATGTAGATTATTTGATCCATGGTTATTTTAAAAATCAACTGCTAGCGAGCATGTAATATGCTAGGCTCAACTGCTAGCGAGCATGTAATATGCTAGGCAGGAACAAAACACTCCATAGTCAATTTTACAATGAAAGTTGTTATTTTTAAATTAATTTACAGATTGGTGAAATGTTAGGTTAAATTAGCTAATTATCTGTTAAACCATTAAATATCAAAATAATAACTCAATAAAGATGCTTTAATGTTGCCTATATTGCTCTCCAGCTACGAAGAAAAAAAATCTGGCGAATATATTAAGTGAAAAATCTTTAATATATTAAGTGAAAATTAAAAATACAGGTTAGATTTAGATATATGTATAGTTCTCAACAAGAGAAACAAGGTTCAAACAGCATCGCCTATCTAAATCAACATGGAACATTTAAAAAAACATTTAATCTGAGAAATAGCAAATGAAATCCAGATAATGATGTCAGATCTATAGTAACAAAATAAAAAGTTAGTTAGAAAATTAAAAAAAAAAATTAAAGAAAATTTTTTATTGCTAAAATTGTTCGAAGTCTTTATTTACCATCTACCAAATTGCTTGCTATACGTTAAAGTTTTTACTCGTAAGTCATCCGGCGTTTAGGAACACCAACACTGAGAAAAAAACCAGTAAAAATAAAAAAATATACATATATTTTTTGGAATAAAATTGGAAGAAATCCATATTTTGTTTCTCGTGGCTTTTATCACAATCAATATTAACAATATTTGTAAAAGATTTTTTATTAAAAAACGTAAACTTCTTCAAATTTTAATTTTCACAATTTGAATTATAAATATTAAAACAAATAAATTTGGTTTTTTTGATTAAAACCTCTTATATAATAAGTAGGTAATGACTATCTTTATTATGTGATAATTTTAAGTTTTTATTTAGAGACCGGTTTCGGATTATCGTCCATCTTCAGTCTTCATTTTACTACTGAATATTAAAATAAAAATTCATGCCTTTTAAATGCTGCACTTGTCAATGTTAGTGTATTGTGTGTCATCTGTAGTGTAGAGCCAAATCATAGATTTTATTTGTTTTGAAGTTTAACTTATCGTTGAGAATGTATGTGTTGTGCCTGTGTTTGTAAATTTCGAATTCCTCTATTCGATCCAACATGCTGCATTTTTGCATTGCGTGCATTACATCAACACAAACTTAATAGTAATGCACGCAATGCAAAAATGCAGCACGTTTGATCGAATAGAGGAATTCGAAATTTACAAACACAGGCACAACACATACATTCTCAACGATAAGTTAAACTTCAAAACAAATAAAATCTATGATTTGGCTCTACACTACAGATGACACACAATACACTAACATTGACAAGTGCAGCATTTAAAAGGCATGAATTTTTATTTTAATATTCAGTAGTAAAATGAAGACTGAAGATGGACGATAATCCGAAACCGGTCTCTAAATAAAAACTTAAAATTATCACATAATAAAGATAGTCATTACCTACTTATTATATAAGAGTTTTTAATCAAAAAAAACAAATTTATTTGTTTTAATATTTATAATTCAAATTGTGAAAATTAAAATTTGAAGAAGTTTACGTTTTTTAATAAAAAATCTTTTACAAATATTGTTAATATATTTTTTAAGCGAAAAGTCTCGTTGATAATCATTTTATTTCTAAAATAAATTTTTTCGTCAAATTTGATTATGAAAATTAAAAAATTGTTTTTATTTTCAAAAATAATTTCTTTAATTTGGTCAAAGAGTGTTCTTAAATTTTAAGAGATTATTTTTAAAAAACTATTGGTTTTAAAAGATTTATTTTAATTTGTAAATAATTAATTTTTAACAAATGCCACAGCCACACAGTTTTATTAAATCAAAGTAATCCGTACGTAATGCACTTTACAAATACAATGGCATTCACAATGTTTGTGAATTGAGACTGTTCAAGCCAGCAAAAACAAAGAGGACATCTACTCATAACATAATATATCTCCCGCAAAAAGTAGAAATTAACTCCCCCTTCCCAATTTTTAACCCCCAAGGTCCTTGTGTAAAAATACACACAACCCTTAAAAAATATAATGAGAACTTCCTCAAATTCTTCTCGGCAGTTTGGTTTCGTAAATTCGTACTGATAAAATGTTGTTCCACTCATCAGGTTGCAACGATCAAAACCAAACTGCAAAAATTCAAACCTTCATACGTTTAATATAACACAAGAACATATAGATTTAGCGAATTATATTAAATATAGACGAATTGAAAAATAAAACAACGGGAGTTCTGGCAAACCAATAAATATAAACATTTTCATAAGTTCAAAAAAATTGTTTTAAAATTATAGAACTCTTCTTTTGAAATAAATTATTCTGTTTAAATAAATGAACTTTTTAAATTTAAAAAGTATTTTATAAATCATTTTATAAAATATGTTATTAAAATAAAAAAAACTATTTATTAGTTTGTAAAAATCTCAGTTAATTTCAAAAAAATACTTTTTAAATTCAAAAAATTTTATAACTCTTACAAATTAACTTCGTTTTTTTAATTTTACAAACCAAAATTTTTCTCAGTGAAGGAAAGTCAGGGAAACGCGAAATAAGATAAATCTTTATAAAATATTTAAAAATCGCTAAACTTATTCAAAAATCGTCAATCCATAGATTTTTTTAAAATTTACTTATCTTCTGTTAGAATAGATCGTGATTTACTCATACAAGTTTTCGTTAGGATGGCCAGTGTTTAGGAACACCAGGAAAATTCAGCGAAACTCGATATACGATAATATCTCTATAGAACATTCAAAAATCATCAATCCTCTGTGCCTTAAAGCGAAGTTTGAAGTAATTATAGACATTTTTTAGTTGTTTTGTGATATATTTTTAACTTATAATTCTACTGCACTTCACAAATTGTGAATGTATTAATACATTTTATCTTAATGCGTATTTTGGAGTTTATTCGTTACCCAATAGCTGATGCCACACTAGAGGGTAACTGGTATCCTGTAACTTCTTCGTTTGTTTCCTCTAAAGGCGAAAGAAACTTTAACATAGTAAATCATTTCATAGTAAAAAGTGTAGTGGCGGTTCGATGGTCAATGACAAAGCACCGTAGAGATGTCTAAGCTTAACGGTATATGAAATCATGTTATTTAGACAATTCTTTATGTTTTCTTCTACAAAACATTCTTCTAGAAAACATTAACAATATGTTGGCTTCTAGAAAACATTAAGAATTGTCTAAATAACATGATTTCGCATACCGTTAAGCGTAGACATCTCTACGATGCCTTGTGATTGACCATCGAACCAATGCCTCCTAAACTACAGGCCGCTTACACCAAATGATGACGACACGCTATGTCTTGTTGTTTTCTCTAGTTGTTTTGTTAGTGTAAATATCTTAACATTATTATTGCGCACTCTCGGTTTAGACATAAATTGACGTCATGTGCGAAAAATGAGAGTAGTAAGAGGCCTGTAGTTTAGGAGGTATTGATCGAACCATCACTACAGTTTTTACTACAGCAAAATTTTAAAATAAAAAAAATCTATGACTGCCTCATCGCATAAATATGTGTGTTGGCTTCTAGAACACATATTGAAAGATTACTGCTCATGGTTGCGGCTAAATTAATGTTGTTAACAGTCTATTTCGATTTGCAAAACAAATTTTTGTTGAAAGTGTAGTTACACTTTTTGGGCTGTTGTAAAGTTTTTTGTCATTTTTCGTTTGTCGGAAACTTCACTATAATACGAGACTACGAGGTGAAGCTTCCCAAACGGTATCAAAGTCAGGATTTACGCCAAGATAGGTAACGCGTTTAAGACAAGCAATTCAATTAAAACGTCCAAAATTGATCAGTAGAAAAGGCGTTGTGTTCCATCATGATAACGCAAGACCACACACATCATTGATAACTAGGCAGAAACTAGAACTTAGCTGGGAAGTTTTGATGCATCCACTATATAGTCCTGACCTTGCACCATCGGACTACCATTCGTTCCGGCTCATGCAGAACCATCATAATGGTTTTGCAATAAATTCAAAACAGGCCTGCGAAAATGGCTATCGGTCAAAATAGTATACATTTGGTTTAATAAAGTTCATTTGAAATAAGAAAATTCTTTGTTTCAATGTCACCCCAGAAAGGCCACGACATCATTTTTAATTTGTTTTAAGGAATATTTCGTAATTTTTTTATCAAATATTAATGAATTTGCTTGATAAAATTTTCCTTCCCAAAAATGTATGAAAACCGGGATTTTGTAAACCGGGATTTTGGAAAGCAGGATATCGTAGTACGGCCGACCTAGTAACAACGGCCAATATGACAAAAATAAAATTTTCTTTCATATAAAATATACCAGTTTGTTTTTTGTTATTACGTCACAAACAACCACCGACTTGTCGATTGGGGCAGTTTCACCAACTCCATCTTTACTTCTAGTCTATTAGCTTAAACGGTGATGGAACGCGATGCCGACGGTTGTCACTCTCTCTTAATCGATCCAGGTCGGGGTATGTTCATTTTCATTGCAAGTTGCTTTATACGTGGATTTTACTTTTCTCTTCTGTTTTAATGTGCTCAATTTTCAACGAATAAAATCGAGTAGTTATTTGTGTTGTTGTATTAAAAACAATAAAAAAGAGCAGTCGTCGACATGAAATTACGTCATTAGCAAAAAAATGAATGTTAACATTGCCTCTTGACTACTAGGTGGCTTTCGTTTCACTAATTTTTTTAAGATAGCGACAAATACGTAATTAAGAAAGTACTCTAAAATTTCCAGGCAAACCTTAAACTTAATTTAACTTAAGTTACCTAACAAAATCATGTTCATCGGCAATAAAATGTTGTACGTAGGTAATTACTCTTCGTATAAATAAATTCTTTAGTCCGCATAACTGCATAAAGCAAAGAGAAAGTCAATACACCAGAAACCTCGCATCAAATAAATTACTCCTTATTGTACGAAACATGCAATTTTATGCCTGCCATACGAGAATTATATTTTTTATATTATCTGTGTTGATTTCAAATATAAAGCAAACAAAACCTAAAGCCAACATTACAGCAAGTATAGTGAGGAAGGAATGGAATGGAATTTCTATTAACACCAGTAGTGCAGATATTTTTCCATGATAATATTGGATATTTGAATTAACATGCTATCAACGGTTTTGATAAATATGGCGTAAATAGTTTATTTCAGAATTTTACTATTAATAAATTTTACATCCACCTGAATTACAATTCACGGTAAAACATATTCAATTTTGCAGCTGTTTTAATACATGACACATAAAATAATTATCGCATTAAATTGTTCATGTTACCCCAAAGTTTTTACACAAAATGTTATCAAAAACAAAAATTTACTTTAATGTCACTTTTTAATGAACTATATATTTATAAGCTGTAAGACTCAAACTAATAATCACTCGGCAGAGGAATGAAAAAGTTGAATAACAGCAGAAATAGCTGAAAATTTAATGGCATCACGTGTCTTCCCAAAAATAAAAATGAAAATCAATTAAGGCGATACAATAACGGCAGTTTCACAATGTAGTAATATAACTTTGTCTTGTTACAAGAATCATTTCAGCCGTTCCTCTCACCCTCTATACTTATCACTGTTTAGTATCATATCATTATCATTCTCGTTTGTTTTTCTTTTTTTTTATCTCGACTTCAATCTTATACTTTATTGTTATCAGTTAAGAAAATAAAAAGATTTTACGTTTTTAGAATTTTAAATTTTTGTTATTTTTGCTTATAACGGGTGATTTTTTAAGAGCTTGAGAACTTTTTTTTAAAAAAAAACGCATAAAATTTGCAAAATCTCATCGGTTCTTTATTTGAAACGTTAGATTGGTCCATGACATTTACTTTTTGAAGATAATTTCATTTAAATGTTGACCGCGGCTGCGTCTTAGGTGGTCCATTCGGAAAGTCCAATTTTGGGCAACTTTTTCGAGCATTTCGGCCGGAATAGCCCGAATTTCTTCGGAAATGTTGTCTTCCAAAACTGGAATAGTTGCTGGCTTATTTCTGTAGACTTTAGACTTGACGTAGCCCCACAAAAAATAGTCTAAAGGCGTCAAATCGCATGATCTTGGTGGCCAACTTACCGGGCCATTTCTTGAGATGAATTGTTCTCCGAAGTTTTCCCTCAAAATGGCCATAGAATCGCGAGCTGTGTGGCATGTAGCGCCATCTTGTTGAAACCACATGTCAACTAAGTTCAGTTCTTCCATTTTTGGCAACAAAAAGTTTGTTAGCATCGAACGATAGCGATCGCCATTCACCGTAACGTTGCGTCCAACAGCATCTTTGAAAAAATACGGTCCAATGATTCCACCAGCGTACAAACCACACCAAACAGTGCATTTTTCGGGATGCATGGGCAGTTCTTGAACGGCTTCTGGTTGCTCTTCACTCCAAATGCGGCAATTTTGCTTATTTACGTAGCCATTCAACCAGAAATGAGCCTCATCGCTGAACAAAATTTGTCGATAAAAAAGCGGATTTTCTACCAACTTTTCTAGGGCCCATTCACTGAAAATTCGACGTTGTGGCAGATCGTTCGGCTTCAGTTCTTGCAGGAGCTGTATTTTATACGGTTTTACACCAAGATCTTTGCGTAAAATCTTCCATGTCGTCGAATAACACAAACCCAATTGCTGCGAACGGCGACGAATCGACATTTCACGGTCTTCAGCAACACTCTCAGAAACAGACGCAATATTCTCTTCTGTACGCACTGTACGCATTCGTGTGGTTGGTTTAATGTCCAATAAAGTAAACTGAGTGCGAAACTTGGTCACAATCGCATTAATTGTTTGCTCACTTGGTCGATTATGTAGACCATAAATCGGACGTAAATCGCGAAACACTTTTCGAACCGAGCACTGATTTTTGTAATATAATTCAATTATTTGCAAGCGTTGCTCGTTAGTAAGTCTATTTATTATGAAATGTCAAAGCATACTGAGCATCTTTCTCTTTGACACCTTGTCTAAAATCCCGCGTGATCTGTCAAATACTAATGCATGAAAATCCTAACCACAAAAAAATCACCCGTTATTTTTTGAATTGTTTTGTTTTCTCGTCTCGAAACGTTTATGTATGTATATGTACAAGGAAAAATAAAACTGAGAAAAGAAAATTGACTTAAATCTTTAAACTTGATTTAAGAAGCTATTTTCTGTGTTGTTGCTTTATGTCTTCTTATTTTTCTGCTTTGTGTCTTTAAAATTTTCATTAGATTGTTATTTATTTTGGAAACTGGTATTTCTTCTTTGAAGTCGATATGTATGCATATATGTATGTATATAGTCTGTCTAAGTAAATATGTAAAAAAGTTTTTCGCGGAACCCAGTTTAAAAAATTAATTTAATGTCATGAATGAATGAATATTTCAAATACAATTTGTTATTAAGTACGAAGTTTTCGAAATATCCGACTATGGTTGTTTACTCAAAAACTTTTTTACATATAAAAAATATCTGTTGTAAAATGAGGCACAAATACAGGGGTCAGTGCTCGATGTTAAGGGGCTTGGGGGCCTTCTTCGAACATTTTGGCTTGGACGATTTTGATAAAATTTAGTGTGACATGGTTTTCAAATGCAAGGAAACGATTACATGTAATTCTGATTCCAGGATAATTCATTTAGAATTCCCCGGATAGGCCGTCATTTTGCACCGCACCATGTTGCGTGATGATGCACGATAAGGGATGATGTGTGATGTTTCACTAAGTGGCTCATGTTGGCGTGGCGCCTTCTTTTAACATTTTACTTGGCTTGAACGAGTTTTATACAGTTTGGCGAGATATTGTTTTCCAACCCAAGGAAACGATTAAAATAATCCGCCTTCGATTTCAACGAGGATAATTTATTTACTTCGGATGGGCCGTCATGTTGCGTAATGCTTCAAAATGTTGTATGATGAAGGTATAGATTTATATTGTAAGGTGATGTGAAAATTTGTAGTAAACAATGGTTGTATAAGTGATTGTTCTGTTCGCCATGCTGACTTAATGAATTAGAGCTTGAAGAATGCTGGTTCGATTATAAATTGTATCGAAAATTTCACAACAAACTTAATTAAAAATAACAAAACCTTCGTTAAATTATCCATCCAAACTAACTGGCCTATTTATCGGATTCTCACCTCTGTCAATTATTTTATATATTAGCGTTTGATAAAGGATTCTGAAATACAAATACATGTCCCATTTAATTTTGAGGGAAACGATAATTAACGTTATTTTTAATTAAAATTATTTTGAACCAAATTTAACCCACACACTCTTTCTAATTTACTACTACCTAATGTACTTAAGTATATAGCAGAAGTATCGCACCGTATCAGTCACAATTTTCACATAAATTTTATTTCCTAACTTTTCAACAAAATACGTAACATAAAAAAGGCTTGAAGGATTCATACAAAGGGTCTTTTTACCTATGTGTATTGGATATGTAGAATTAAACATTCCATGTTGTTTTATGGAGACTGGAGAGTTTTATACAAACATTTTTTTTCAGCTTAAGTAATATAAAAAAGTAATAAATTTTAATTGAGGATCCAATAAAGTTATATCCTTTTTTTGTTATGAGGATATTGTTGTTTTATTTTAGTTTATGTGTTAAATATTTTCGAAAGGATAAATGTATTTTGTTTTCAAAAGATAAAAAATATTACTATTTCAATGTACATATGTATATCAAATTATTGTGGATCTGAAAGTGCCCCGTAGTGTTCAATATATTCTAGGTGTGTAGGACAATCGATATTATTACTAGAAGAAATAAGAAAACATACTTTATAGCGTATAATAAATATAATTAAGTTCATAAAAGCTTTTCTTTGTTACTTTTTAAATAAATGAAAATATTTTTCAATCAACCCACGTAATATGTTAGTATATAGGTACATCTATAGTGTATACGTATAAAGTAAGTTGGTTTGGCAATAAATTTAAAGACATAAAAATAGGGATATAAATTTATTAAAATTTAAAGGTATTAGATATTCCTTTTTAAAGCAGTAATACAACCTTCACACGTACGTAACCTATTTAATGTGGATATACGAGTAGTTCTTGTGTACTTCATATAATTAAAAAACATTTTATATTACATAAACGTACATTAGAATAATATGGGATTCGAAATCGAATCATTTAGTTTGTCTGGAAAAAATGAACATTTATTAAGAAAAATGTATACCGACCGAGAAAATAAAACAGCAAAAAAGGGATTGATTGATTTTGAAACAAAAAACCATTCTGAAAGGATATTGGATATTTTTTGGGGTAGATCTCTATATAAATACATACATATACATCTTCGAACGTTTGTATATACATATTCTGAACAGGGATAAAAATGTATTTGGTCCTTAATTTTTCAATAAAATGTAAGATATAAAATATGAAATTTAAAGTAGAAAATCCTCTTAACATATTAGAAAAGAGTAAAAAAGGATATTTATGTTAGATAAATTGTGATTACAAAAGAACATAAATATATTTGATATGATAAGAGGAGTTACAAAGTAGTTCTAATTATTTTTTAAGGATTAAATGGGTAGTTTAAAGATTCAATGAAATTGAGGATTTATTGATTGGCATAAAACCTAATAGGATAAGTGTTGTCGTTGGCTTCTCCCATGTTAAGGTTAAGTCGCAAATACAATGGATTGCTTTGATGAAAATAAAATAACATTTTAGTGCCTAAACTTGATCTCAAAATTCAATCTTAGCAAATCACAGCATAATAAAATCTCTTTATGAACAAGTGCGTTACAATACAAACATAATAAACTGCATAGGTTTGAACTAATATAATAGGAAGTTACTTTAAATATCCGGGCTTTAAAAACTTCAGACCTAATTCTGTCAAAAGTCAAACAGTAACATAACAAATAATTGTACAATCGTTTTCAAGACAATGTTCACAAAGATCTTTTTAAGCTAAATCCAGATGTTGCCCAGGCAGTTGCTCTTTTAAATAGCCATAAATAGTAAGAGTATAACCAGGGATCGCAACTGGTTGTCACTAAACGTGAAACTACGCTCATATTGAAAAATTTAGTATTCCAGCAACTAGAAGTATCAATCAACCCTATAGGATCCACAAACTGTAGTCATGTCATGAGCAGGTTTTGAAGAGAATACACATCACCGAAACTCTAGAATATAGAAGCTTGATAATATCTTTAACAAAATATATTATTAATCTTCTATGTTCGGTCAACATAATAATATATCTCTTCCTACAGCAGAAAATTAAAGTTTCAAACTTGCAACGAGCATGCGTAAAAAGAAAGCGTGTGCCGAAGCTACCAGGGCTACCTGCTGAAGGTTAGGTGGTACCGCCACTGTACTGACACAAACAAATCGTCGCAAAAATCAGCGAAATTCCAATAAATTCCTCGATGGATAACCGACTGAGAAAGCAGCTCTGAAGTTCAGTTTAGTCGGCGTCTTGTCAATGGCTTTGTCGATTCTAGTCAATGAGGCCCACCACTTTTAAGAGTATCGTAATAAGATCAAATGATATACCTACGAATGATATACCTACGGTAAGGAGCGTTTGCTAGTAACTAGTTTTTGTAGGGCAGTTTTACATGATTTGAAAAGTCTCTGAGCATGTTATTAGACGGCGCAAGTATATGCAATGAATCTATCTACAGTCTTCTCTAATGCTATTAAATAAGTTGATGAACAATTAATAAATAGGCGAAACCCTTGGATTCAGTATTATTGGTTTCCCAGAACAATGGTAAATGAAATTATTAAGATTGAGACCATTTTGAAGTTTACCAGGAAAAATACCAACAAAACTTTCCGATTTGAATAGAGGACAAGAGTTACATTCCAATGCTAGCCATTCTTTGTCATGCCAATCGCAAATTGGCTATCAATTTTCTCTCAGAAATTCTCAGTTCAGTGGAACCAGCTATATTTTTTTAATTTCCCAGTTAAACCAGAAAACAAAAAATTATTCCATCCAGCGGTTAAAATACACAATTATTCCATCCAGAGTTACACATTAGACGTACTTGCACTACAAGAGCTTAGATGGTCTGGGAGTGGGATCCATGACACCACCAATGGTTACACTCTTCATTACAGCGGCCATCAGAACGGAGGAGAATTTGGAGTTGGCTTCCTCATCCATCGGCGCGTGAAGCATCATATCATCGATTTCCGCCCTATCAACATGCGGATATGCACGGTCAGACTTCGCACTAGGAAATTTAACATCACGATCGTCAATGTGCATGCACCCACCGAAGATAAATCAGATGACATCAAAGATCTTTTCTTTGTCGAACTGGAGGAAGTCATCAATAACATACCGGACCACGACATTAAAATCATCGTGGGCGACTTTAATGCAAAAATCGGTAGGAGTGCAGAAAATACATCGCACATCGGTCCTAACAGCCTGCACCTAACTAGTAATAACAACGGCCAACGAGTCACCGACCTGGCAATAACGTACAACTTAGTTGTATCAAGTACGTTTTTCCCACATAAGAGAATCCACAAAGTAACGTGGAGATCGAATGATGGGAGAACGGAAAATCAAATCGATCACGTCATGGTGTCTAAGAGGCACTCCACCAGCATATCTGACGTTAGATCTTACAGAGGTGCAGACATGGACAGCGATCATATGCTTGTCATATTTAAATATAAGTGCAAACTGTCATCTACGTTTAACAGACAAGCACAAAAGACCGTTCGATGGAATATCAATGCTCTAAAAGACCAAGCGTCATTGCAGAGTTACCAATCAGCTGTCACTAACTATTTAGAGCGGCACAGCAACAACGAAGAAGCTCCCTCTAACATCGAGGAGCAGTGGCACGCTATACAGTCAGCCATAACCACCGCGGCGCAAAATACCATCGGAAGAAGACCTCCGAGGCCCCGCAATGATTGGTTCGATGACCAATGCCGTAGGGTCGTCGAAAATAAACGAACGCTTCGTGAAAAATGGTTGGCTCGCAACACTAGAAGCACTCTAGCAGAATATCTCCGCGCTAGGAAAGCCACGACTAAATACCTTCGACAAAAAAAACGCGAACATATGAGACTATGCATCGAAAACATCAGCTTCCAAGCGGAACTAGGAAACTCAAGGGACTGTTTTGCCAACGCCAGGAATCTCACTAAAGACTTCCACCCAAGAAGTACAGCCATCAAAGACGGGAATAGAGAGTTGAGAACAAACGTGGCTGATGTTCTCTCAGTATGGCAAACCTACTTTCAAAATCTGCTAAATCGGAATGACGACGTGACCCCCATTAGAGCAATAGCTCCTCCAGGTGACGAGGTCTTTGTCGAATATCCCACAGTGGAGGAAGTAGACGCAGCTATTAGTCGATTGAAAAACGGAAAGGCACCCGGTCTCGATGGAATCCCCGCAGAATTGATTAAACTCGGAGGCGCTACTCTTGCAACAAGTCTATACGACCTCGTCGTCTGTATTTGGGACCAAGAAGAGCTGCCTGAGAATTGGAAGACCGCGCTCATATGTCCGCTGCATAAAAAAGGCGACCGTCTCAAATGTGAAAACTATCGTGGCATAGCTTTATTGAACGCTGCTTACAAAGTGTTGGCTAATGTTGTACTTGCCAGACTCATCCCTTTCGCCGAAAACATCATTGGCGACTATCAATGTGGTTTTCGACCCAACCGATCAACCACGGACCAGTGTTTTACCATGAGGATGATCTTGGAAAAATATTGGGAGTACAACATAACCATACATCAACTATATATAGACTTCCGGCAGGCATATGATAGTATAAACCGCGACAACCTATGGGCCGCGCTCATATGCCTAGGAATCCCAGAGAAACTCGTTTCTCTGTGCAAATTAACAACGTCTGGGTCTGTATGTAGAATTGTAATCGAAGGAACTGTGTCAGACTCCTTTGAAATAACATCTGGCGTTCGACAAGGTGATGCACTCGCGCCTTTGCTGTTCAATTTGGCGCTTGAGTACGTAGTGAGAAAAAGCAACATCGAAACTTCGCGCTGTATATTTAATAAATCCGGCCAAATTCTTGGATATGCAAATGATATCGTGCTTCTTGGCCGAAGACCAAGCGATATCAAAGACAGTTTCATACCGCTCGATCGCTGCGCAAGAAGACTTGGTTTGGAGGTGAACAGCAGTAAAACCAAATATCTAACAACACCCAGGAACATCTCTAGTGCAAATCTCGGAATTGGCGACCACAATTTTGATGGTGTCGAAAACTTTAAATACCTCGGGTCAGTTATAACATCACTGAATGAAATCCAGGCAGAAATAAAAGCCCGAATCGCTGCCGGACAACGAGTTTTCTACGCCCAATCAAGATTATTGCGTTCGAAACATCTATCGCAGTCGTGCAAGCTCGCACTTTATAAAGCACTAATAAGACCTGTGCTGACTTTCGGAAGCGAGAGCTGGACCATGACCTCTAACGATTGTAGATTGTTATCTACATTCGAAAGGAAGGTCATACGTTCAATTTTTGGTCCAATTAAAGTTGCGAACAACGAATATCGGATTCGTATGAATCACGAAATAAAGCAACTCCTCGGAGGCAGCGATATCATCGGATTCATTAAATCCAATCGAGTGAGATGGCTCGGCCACGTTGCAAGGTCCCCACAACAACGGATGATATATAAAGTGTTTCACCAACAACCAGCCGGAGTACGTCGTAGAGGAAGACCCCGACTACGCTGGCGTGACGACATTGAACAAGATCTGCAAGCATTAGGATGTCGAAACTGGAGGACGAGAGCAATGGATCGGGATGGATGGAGGGCCATTGTGCGGGCGGCGAAATCCCTTCATGGGATGTGAAAGCCAGAGAGAGAGAGAGGTTAAAATACTTTGATTCTTCATATCGGGACTACAAATCCAGATAATAACAGTGTGGTTTCTAAATGTCGAAAATTCTAAATTGCCAACACTTCAAATTATTATTAACTACACTCGCGAGCAACTAAATCGACTCAAACCTTTGCGTATACAATCAATTAATTTTATGATTACGAACTCTAACGATTTCTGTGATAATTTTGATTTCGGAATGACTAAAGCTTGTTTCAAAAATTAACTGAAACTATAAAATTTCTATGTCTGAAGAGAATTAATCTTCGTCGTGTTTTAATGAGATTTCCGTAATTTGATGTAATTCAGATCAAATAAAAAACCTCTTAACGAGGTAAATGTTCGAGTGACGAAAGCCGAATTCAATTCACAAAATTTCTGATATCAAATTTGTGCCGGTAAAAACAATTGCATTCGATTTGTCAACGATTTTTCGGAATGTTAATGCATTCAGCGCGTTGTTGTTGAACATTCCGAAAAATCGTTGGCAATCGTTATTCTTGACAGCTAGAAAGCAAAATGTAAACAAACGCGCCGAATGCACTAACATTCCGAAAAATCGTTGACAAATCGAATGCAATTGTTTTTACCGGCACAAATTTGATATCAGAAATTTTGTGAATTGAATTCGGCTTTCGTCACTCGAACATTTACCTCGTTAAGAGGTTTTTTATTTGATATCAATGATTTTGGCACGGCAAATTGAAGATGAATTGAATTGCGATTCGTTTTATTGTTGTCAGTCAAAACAGTTCATACACACACTCGATAGCACACAAGTGGCCGCTACGTGTTAGTGTGCCTTAAGTCATATTCATACGACGGATAAAATCCGGGATAATTCAACAATTTTTTTGCATGTTTCTGCCATGGGAGGAGTGGTAAGATCTATTTTTTTAAAGAAACCATCATAAAGATTAAAAAAGTATTGATTTTATGCAAGGAGATTGTTCAATGTTTTTGGTGATTTTTTCGATCACATCAATTTGTCAGTTTTTTCATTTTTTTTGTTATGAAAAAAGAGTCACTGGTAAAAATTCTCTTAGCAATGATAATAATATGATGTATTTATATTTGTTTCATTGTAATACGTTGATTCACTATCATTATGAACCGCAACGGACCGATATTAGGGTGCATTTGAGCCAAAAAATGAAATTTTGCAAAAAATTAAGGTGGCTTTTAAGTTATGGAGGTCAATATCTAAAATATACGAGTTTTCTGGGACAAACGGTTGATGTCATATTGTAGGTGAGATTTGTGGCTAATAATCCTGAAAATATGAACCAAAAGTCTTGGGCTCATTTTTTAGCAATTTGGCCGAATGTGGCCGGCCGATTTCGCATTTTTCAGTTTTTTGGCCAAAATGAACCTCCAACCTAATTTTTTGAATTCTTTTTTTTGCTATTTGATAGCTGGCGTCAATACCTTTCCAACGATATGCATATGTCTAGGATATGTCGAATAGATTCAGCACTGTGGGCGTGGCAAAATGGCCAAAAATGGCCGTTCAGAGGCCGGCCGCGGCCAACATGGCGGCCAAATCAAAAAGTTGTAGAACAAAAGTTGCTTAGTTTTTTAAGTACTACAACCCCTGAAAATTTGAGATCAAATAAAAGAGGTACGGACAAACAAACATATATACCAAAGCAAGATTATATGGTGACGTCATAGAAAAATTTAAAATTGTCATAACTTTGGTCAAAACCATCCATTTTGGACGTTTGAGGTGTCGTTGAATTGGTATTGACGTCTACAATCATAATTTGCCAGTCAGGAAATAATTGGGGCCTTTTTTGGGGCAGTTATACCCAAAAAACTGATTTTTTGGGGCAATTTTCCGAAGGTCATATCTCCACTCAATGTTGGTAGAAATTCATTTTTTATAAATTATTTAGGTTTATTTTTCAAGGCCTTTCCAATGGTATATAACATGATCCTGGCGGCCTTAAAGGGAAAAAGTTCGAAACTTGCTGTATAATATACTTCGTTCGACTTCCAGCACAATAGGTGCTTTCGTCACTCGTTTGGACTACCGTCCAAAGTGATATACAAATGTAAGTTTTGTAAATTTTGATATTTTATGCAATCGACTTGTGATTAATTTATTTTTATTTGTAATTTTAAGTTCTTGAAATTATATTGTAACAATCATTTATCAGGGATTTCTATTCTGTAGATTATAGTTTTTGTAAATAAATGAATACAAAAAGTCGAATTATTGTAAAATGGTTTAACCGATTCTCGTAAAATGACCTTTTTTGACTGCTTACTTTTCAAATTAAAGCAATCGTCGCAAAATGCGATGTTTCGGTGAAAACAATCGGCGTGCTGTAATCTCCTGTATAATACCACGTTGACCGATATTTTCCATCAGTCAGTTATCAGATGTTCATCTGAACAAATCTCTGCTAGTTTCATTCGTTGTTTCCTCAAAATCATGGATCCTATTCCATAAAAAGCCGCACAAGTTGTTGCTTTATGGCAAGAAGGACGCAATTAACAAAAAGTCGCTCGTCAGCTAAACATGAGCCAGTCTGCTGTCTCAAGAGTGACCACAAGATTTTAGAAAACTGGTACCTTCAATCGGATACCACATACCAGCCGGTATCGGTGTTCATCTAAGAAGTACGATCGATTTATCATCCTAACCTCACTGCGAAATCGCAATCTCGCGGGCGTCGATGTGTAGCATGGACTAAGACAAGTTCGAGATGAAGCTGTTAGTCAATGAACAGTAAGAAGATGCTTGGTCGAAGTCCCGCTAGACGCCCAAAATTGACAGAATGCCACCGCAAAGAGCGTTTTGAAGTTGCTCGCGAACACATCAATTGGAGCACTGAACAATGAAGGTCTGTTCTATTCTGAGCACTGATAAGTGCAGAATATGTCTCCGTGGTAGTGAATAGAAGAGACCGGGACTACCGGCGTCCAGGAGAGCGATTTTCGCAGTGCTGTTTTGCTGAAACAGTCCTGTAGCCGGCGGTTCGTGCACGGTGTTCGTGCATATCGGTTGAGGGAAAAATAGATTTTGTTTTCGTACATGGTGGAGGCCAGGCACACAGCTCGAACCACTCGGCAGATGAGATTGTATTTTTTTTCTTTTTTTTTATAAAAAAAGAGTATTAATCATCCAATGGATTTAATGTCCTTTTAAGGTCAATTAATACTCCCCTTTTCATTCGCGCACACAACCACCCATTCACTTACTCACACAATTACAGTATACCACCTGCACATTGCAAGCTCCATGTCAACCTGCACACTGACATGAACGGTGGGTCGGCGCTGAATTCTGCACTCCAACAGAGGGTCTAAGTTGTGTTTATTATCATCACCGATCGTAACTGATGAAGAAAATTTTCTTTACATCCTGCCTCTGGTGGGATTCGAACCGTTGAGATGCAAGGGGGGGATCAATACTAAGTATTAACTAATAAAATTGTTTTTGTTTTGCTTGAATTGTTTGTTGTAATTTAAATTTAAATATCCCCAATATTTTTTTTTTCATAATCATCAATTTTGGTTGCGTTTTCACTTAAAATTCAAAAAATTAATATCTTGTGAAAATCGAATAAAGCCATTTTTAAAAAAATCGCCTCTCTGTGAGCGCTGATTTGAGCCGATTTATTTGTTCGCGAGTATGTTATTAATTATTAACTTATATTATAACCTATATTCTTTTTAGAAAATTCTTAATTTTTCTGCATCCAAGGAAATTTTAGGATTCTTTCATTCGCACAAAAAATTGTATACTAGTTTGCAGATGTGATATTTGAAGTTTGATAAAATTTTGTAATCGAATTTAAGTTTAAATATCCCCAATATTTTTTATCATAATCGTCAATATTGGTTGCGTTTTCGTTCAGAATTTATTATAAAAAAAAGCACTGAACCAATTTTCATGAAAACAGTGTCATTTTAAAGTAAAAATATCAGGCTTTCAAAAAACAACACTAGTTTGCAGAAGTGATATTTGAAGTGTGATAAAATTGTGTTATCGAAAAGATTTTAAAATTTATTTTTAAACGATTACAATTTGCATCAAACGAATAAATTTGAATTGAAAATTTAGAGTATTGCTGAAATAAGGGAATCCTTCAGAGTGGTTGGTTCTGTTTTTTTATATAGCTCGTGTTGTTTCCTGTGTTTCTGAATAATCAAACTCGTGGTGATGTAGGAAAATTAAAAAAAAATGTTGACAAGGAAACTTCACCAATATTCTTAACAACTTAGAAGGAACTTACGCTGTTGTGAACGTTTTGTTTTGAATCTTTGTGAACTTTTTGTTTGCTACTATGATTAGTCTCAAATTTTGATGCCTCTAGTTCAAACTTAATAGATTAAGGAACATTGCTAGATCGTTTATGAATAAGGAACACTTCTATTTCCGGGATAATTTTTAGTACGGATAATTTTCCCACTGAAGGCTTTGTTGTTTCTGTCGTGCATAGTCATGTGAACAATTATGTATTGATTTTAGGGTTGTTTCAAATTAAATACAATTGAAGAGTTATTTTCTTCTTCAGTTTCGCAATTACTTGACAGTAAACTTTTATAAACTACCTGTATTTTTTAATCTACCCCTATTAAGACCGTTAATGAAAATGCTTTAACGACATGTTTAAACTTGTTGTTTTAAACTAGATGTTGCGTAATCTTTGATAAGTTGATCTTGTAAAAAATTGTTTGACTTCATTTGCTTGAGTTTGCCTGCGTTATTCAAACCATGAATACCATATATGTAACAAATTTCTATATGATTGTATCAATCGATTTGCAGAACAATTTAATAAAGTACACAAAATATAAACCGAAAATATTATAATTTTGTGTTTCTTTCTTAAGCCTAAAATTAGTAACCCCAAATATGTCAACAATTTCAACAGTTTTCAACGGTACATACATCCAATTAAATAAACATAAATATAACCATACACCATATTTTTTATTTTTTCACTGTCTACTTTTTGTCGTTCATGTTAATTCTGTCAGAGTTTCTTCTTATCACACCGTACAACATAAAATATATTATAAAAAAATGTCCCAAAATTCATAACTAAAAATAAACAGAACAACAACCTAAAAACTTTTATGAAATTTGATTACTGTCACATTTATATGAACAACATAAATATAACACAAAATTATGTAAAAAAATAAGTAAAAGTTAAGATACGGACACGTTGCCTCTAGACAATCTACTTGTTGAATTATATTTTCTTCTTTTCCAAATGAAGAACCAAAAATTATTTTTATGTGTTTGCTTTTTGCCCTTTTCAAGTCAATTTCCATGAATTTCGTTTAGGGTACCATATTGTAGAACTTTCCAGAAATAGTCTTTGTCGTATAATCAATATTTGATATTATTCTTAAGAAAAATAATAAATTTGATTGCTTACCTTAATCCAGGAACATTTGTTACGACACTGCCATCTCGCAGATGCCATGTTATAAGAGGTGGAGGATTCCCGTGTGCCGTACATGATACTTGTGTACCCGTATCATTACTGTATAATATTTTTGATTGTGGCTCTATTATAAATGACGGTAATTGGATACCAACATTGCCTAAAATTTGTGATCCTAACGTTTGTGTTATTAATCCTAGAAATAAAGAGAGATAAATATACATTTAATGGTCAGCTCTAAAATATTGTAATGCTTTAAAATATAAATAATAATATAGTTGTGTAAAACTATTACAACTATCGAAAAATATGAGTACGAGAACCTTCTAACAATGCTCCAATAAATAATTATGCTGGCGGCTGGATTATCATTTATATTTTATGTTTAGTCGAAGTTTTGTCATGCGCTTTCAAAATTGTTTATTTTTTCTTTAACCCCAACCTCTTTGCAAAACACATCACAGTTTGAGGAACGTGAAGCTTTTAAAACAGATTTTCATAACATATATTGGGTTATTCAGGGATTTTATTAAATACTGTTTGAATTTCGCGTTTTTGTTTGTAGTAGATTTGTAAATATCACTCAAATTTTTTTTCTATTCCTACATCCTCAACCGGATCTTAATTTTGATAATTCTTCAATATTTTGCAAGTTTTCTTCGAATAGCTTCCAATCTCGAAATAACTACAAAAGAGTGTCTGTTTTGATACAAAATAATGAATTATTGGGTTTCGTTTGATTCGAATATCTTAGAAATGAGTGAATTCTGAGTTATAACACTGTCGCAGCAAATGAGCGAAATCTTTTAATTATTTTTTACACTATTTGCCGGAGGCACTTGGTGAAACACACTTACACTTAATAAACACATTTTATTAAACACTTACTTTTTATTTCGCAAAAATTAAATTTTTGAATATTTTAATTAAAAGTTTTTTGTTCAAAAATTTTAAAAAAATCACTCGATCGATTTCGACTTGTTAGGTCATCATCAGGAGTATCTACTGATTTTAAAAGTAAAAATTTATTTATATATTGTAGCAAAAAGGCAAAAAAGAAAATAAAGAAGGAGAGACAAAAAATAGGCAATAAAAATTAATCTATTGATCGTCCCAGCCAACTGTTGTTTATACGAAAAAATTAATAATAAAAATGGAGGATTAGTATTATAGTGGGTAAGCGAATAGTCATCGGCTGAGTAACAAAATGCGAGGTATATAGAAGCACTAAACTAAATTTTTATTTTTACAAATCAGCTGATGATGACCTAACAAATCGAAATCGATCGAGTGATTTTTTAAACTTTTTGAACAAAATTTTACTTAGTAGAGTTACTTCCTAAATCCCGATTTTATTAAAAGTTAGCATGTGTATATTCTTGTTGTTGTTTTGAAAATGGGTAAGAAAAGCAACGGGAAACGCAATACAGACATATGCCAGTTGTCAAATGCCCAATAAGGAAAAGATTTTCTCAGTTTATTTATCAATTTCACAAATTTTAGCTTAAATAAAATAGCCTAGAAATAAGTTTTAAAGGAATTGGAAACAAAATTACCAAATCTTCTTTGTAGTCAAATCTTCTTTGCTAACATCTGAATTGGCCGTTACTCCTCGATTTGTTGTTGAAGGTGGGTATGAAACCGGTGTTTGGCAGGTTGTTTTAGTGACATGGCATAATCAACGGTTTCACTAATCCTATCAGAGATGCTGGATTTTAGAAGTGTTATTATGTCCAAAATTAATTACCCTGCAGAAGAATGAGTCGTGGAAATGTGAGATAAAAATGAATATTGTAATTTTTAAGTTGTGTGATCTTTTTGATTTTAAGTATCCATTGTGTATAGGCCACATATCCAGCGTCTAGCCATAATTCATTTCTTTGGGTGAATGGTGATACTGCCGAGTAAAAATATATGCAGTGATGAAGAACTCGGTAAAGATGGTAACAAATTTATTTTCGTATAGTAACAGATAAATTTTTTAAGCTAAAGCTGAATAACCGTTGGTTCCATTCCTGGTGATGCCATATCGAAATGAAGGAGTAAACAGTAAAAAAGTCGATTAAATACACATAGTTCCGGAAGTAATATTATCGAGCGGACAATCAGCGTGTGGAACAATTGGTGTCTATGTCAACGCCTGAAGATTATTAATGTTGTGTCTGGACCAACTGGTCTTTTATATCGAAGATTGCGACAATGAAGCAATACCCAATGAATTTGAGGAAGACGATGGTTATGGCTAAAATGGTCACTTTTAAGAAAAAGTACGATACTACATGAAGACTAATGAATTCCTTGAAAAAGTATTATGCATTAAGTATTATTTAAATCAATATAAAAACTTATGGTTTTCAACGAGTCGAGTTCTGTATTTTAAGTTAAAAAGTGGATATTTTTATGTTATAAAGTGCGTTTGTAAAATACTTGTGTTTATAATAAAAATTATAACTACATAATTTATAATTGTAAAAATCAATTCTTTATATTGCTAAAATAATATACAATATTTTTAAAGTGAAAATTATTTAAATTGCGCATAAATCAAGATTAGACTTTGGACAATACAGTTGGATTTTTATTCGTTCTGGATATAAAATAAACTAAATTTCGAATATTTTTATTTTATTTCTTGTTCTGGGGCCACATTGATTGAATTCCGTCCCAGGTGATCATATCCCAGAATTTCTTCCAAAAATAAAAATCTCTCTTCTTAAAAATCATTTAAGAATCCCCGAATCCATGCATCATAATCGGTAACCAAAAAATGGAAAATAAAAAATTCTCTTTTAAATCGAGCGTCCGTTAAATCTAGGGTTTACTGTATATCGGTAAAAACAATTTCAAATGTTTCCATCGCCTCCAAAATCATACTAAAAAAATGCACGAACTCCATACGAAACTGCAATGTTTGGATAACCCTCGACTTCTTCATTTCGCGATGATATATGTGATTTTTAATTTTTCACCTTATGTTTTACCAAACATTTTCGGTTCAGGTCCCTAAAACAATTACGAGGGACTCATCCCAAATATCAAGCAGCAGTATCCGGTAACAGGGTAGTCAACAAGGGATCCCGCATCGAACGATATATAAGGACGCCATAATCCCAAGGATGACCAAAACGTGGTCAGCCCTCGAATAACGGTGAGGTCGCCCAACGAGCAGTACAAGGATGCCGCAACCCCATGGGTATCAAAACGTGGTCAGGCACAGGTACACATTTTTGTCTTTCTGTCTTAAAATTAAATTCATTAAACTAAATTAACTTAAATTTAATTTGAATATTTATTAAGTAATTTTTTTATTTGTAATTTTTTTGTGGGCCCAACCCAAATAACGGTCGGGTGGCTCACGTTTGGTTCATATTGGTCTTGAATTTTTCATGAACTTATTATTTTGATTCTATTTTTAATATTGTGAAATGACATGAAAAATAGAATGTTATGATCCTTGCGTATATGTCGATGGCCAAGTTGAAGGCAAAAATAAAAAATACGGTTTGTATGTGTGCAGACCCAAATAACGTAAACACGAAAAAACACTTTCATACAAATGCTATGGAAATTGTTTTTGGTTAAGATTTTTTTATTTATATCTCGTACATATGGAGGATAAATAAATTTTTCCTCCGTACAAGATATAAATAAAGAAACTTTCAGAACTTCGTTTATTTACCTTTAATTTTGATAGACTGTTTCTCATTTCCAAGTTATTTTTCATTCAAAATTTTACACTTAATAAACACATTTTTATTAATCACTTGTTTTTGTTTCACAGAATATTTTTCAAAAAGTTTAAAAAATCACTCGATCGATTTCGACTTGTTAGGTCATCATCAGGAGTATCTACTCCTGATGATGACCTAACAAGTCGAAATCGATCGAGTGTAGATACTCCTGATGATGACCTAACAAGTCGAAATCGATCGAGTGATTTTTAAACTTTTTGAAAAATATTCTGCGAAACAAAAACAAGTGATTAATAAAAATGTGTTTATTAAGTATAAGTGTGTTTCGCCAAGTGCCTACGGCAAATAGCGTAAAAAGTATCAAAATTTTACCATTTTCTGCTGTGATATTTTTAGTTTGATGGCCATTGAATGATATTTGGAGCAAAATTTGCACGATGAGTGGATGCCATAGAGAAAAAAACGAAGAACGAACGATGTTACTCTTCATGCATACACATTGACTATATACTCTATATATTTTGTATGACAATCAAACTAAAGACATCATAGCGAAGAGTAAAAACTGAATAAAAACTACCTTAAAAATGAAAAATATTTTACCATAGTTAAGGAAAGGTAAACAAAGTTTGTGCTCAGAAAAATGAACATTTGTTTTTCTGCCGTATTGGCGAAATATAAATTAATAAAGTCACAAGGAGGCTTTTTAAAACGAAGATTTCCTATCATTTGTATGAGTTTTATACCATGTTTACGTTTTTTGGGTCTGCATATATACAAAGTCCATATAATGCGAGACGACCGTATATACACATACATATGCACTGATATTTTAATCCAATTAATTTTCGAATCATTATTTTATTTTTCGTTATTAGCACATTAATTCTTTAATTTTCTCGTAACTAATCAACACTTCTTTTAAATGCACAACGCATCTGTGACGACCGACTACAAGGAAATATAAACCCGAATAACAAAAAGTATAAGCAAAAGTTCTTCAAAACAAAATTTTCAGTTCAGGGAAAAATTTGTCAGATGTATGTCAAAAATTTGTTGACACACTGTCACAACCAAGTAGTAACATTTTTAAACTGATATTTTAATAGTTATCATGTATATTCCTAACTGCACTCCGTTTAATTCTATGTTTAAACTAAGTTATCAGACAAAACGCATTAAACGCATACGCATACCTTAGTTGTGAAACTTCTAATAAATTTTTCACTGACATCAATAAAATCTGTCTGACGTGTTTTGTTTTATCAAACAGTAGTTCAGTTAAAGTTTTATTTTTTAAATATCACGCTGCGCGGAACCCAATTTCCTTGTTTTTGCATCATACCAATTGTTTTGAGACGGTTTTGAATCGCTTGTTGAGTCGCTCCCAAAGTTGCGAGCTCCTATTGAGTGTCCGCATAAATCTTGCTTCAATAACGTCCCCAACCCAGCGTCTTCAAACTTTACTGGTCTCCCTTCGCCGTCTTACACTTCAGCGAAATTACACATACTGATTTTTAGAAGGAAATGATGACGGTTTAACGTGAATATAGTTACAAGATGGCCCGATGCGATTTAATACTTGTTACACCATCTTTTGCAAATCCCTCAAAACTTATTTGATTGTACCCGCAATACTAAGGCACCTCTGACAGCATATAGAATTTAGCGGTTAAAATTAGTTAGTTTTTTGATATATTAAAAAACACATACTGTATGTCGGATTATTTATGGATGGGATGCAACATCGTTCATGTACCCCGGCTCCTATTACAGGTATGCACCGAACATCAAAATTGTTGATGGCTTTTTCCAATAACAGCAGTTCAATGGTCTCAATTTCAGCTCGAATGTTGTTTTTAAGATCTTGAATTGTTTGTGGATCATTGCTGTATACTTTAATTTTTAGAAAACCTCAAAAAAAATAAATTAACGGTGTCAAATCGCATAATTTTGGTGGCCATGATGTAAAATGGTTATCGACACGTTTAATTGTTATAAAGAATGCCTCAACGAGATGCTTTGATCTTTACGAACATTTTAGTGTTCATATGGCGGCCTGCAACTGATCCAGTTTCTTCAAAATTTTTGCGAATTCTATTTCATCGAGTTCGACTATAATCCTTTTGCTATAATAAATTCAGAAACAACCCCACAAAATCCAAAACTGGCATCTAAGATTTTAATTCTTAACAAAATACAACTGCTATCAAATAGTTTTGAATTATTATTTTTGAATAAGAGACTTATACATAACCTCATAAATAATTAGATTTTCATCTTTCGGAACAGCTGGAATTGGTGTAAGATAATTTAGCGTTAAGTTATAACCAAGAACCACCAAAAAAGCGTCTCCGCATTTAGTGAATACGTTGCGATAAGATATGAAAATTACAAAGGAAGCCGATAGATTTTATTATGGAGTAATTTAAACTGCACATAAATAGCGCTCAAGCTCACAATGTGGTGTGTCGTTCCGTTGTTGATGCTTTATTATAGTGAATTATGTTCGTAAATAAATAAAACAGAAATGTCGGCGGTCGGAATTTAAATGAACGCGCATAGTATTTATTATCAGAAACCAAAACTTTCCTTACGACCAAGAATTTCAGACAGCAGATCAATACTTTTGAGAAGACCACGACTCCAAGCAAACTATAAAGAGCCACCAACAGTGTTAATAAATCTGAATGAAACAAAATGTATACAGGTAAATGTTACCTAGTCACCAGTAAAACTGTACCCTCAAAATATTTCCAGCGCCTCACGATCAAATATTTATTTTATACTCTACGTTACACTATAGTAGAATGATTTGCTTTTTCTCAATCTAAAAATCAAAAAATTACCGGAAATACAAGAAGAGAAAATGCTTTGGTTCTTAAAACAGAACTTTAAGTAATTGCTTCATGAGACATTGCATCTCTATCAGTAAATTGTTAAACCTTTGTAGAGTTATAGTGTTCAGCTCTGCGACTGTACAAAACAGATCAATTTACATTAAAAAATACAGTCATCCTAAAACAAAGCCCTATGTGACTCAATTTAACGGAATGACGACTTTCATACAATCGCCTACAACATATTTTTCAAATCACTTCGAAATACTACGAACTTTGGACTAAACAAACAAGACGGCTGCAATGAAAGAAACCACATATTAGCTAAAATCTGAAATGAAAAATTTAAACTTTTTTGTAGAACAACAGACTTCATACCCATTGTTTCTGTTTTTCATTTGTGATTATTGATTCGATCTTCAGTTCCGATCTTCAATATTTCAATTGAGACATAAAAAGGTGGTGAATTAGAAAAAAACTGTTCTTTAAAGATAATATCAATCAGAACGACGATGCTAATTTGTTTAACTTCACAGTAGACAATATGGAAGTTTTCTATTCAGGAAAGGTATAAGATCCTGTTTGACGTTATTTTCCAATAAAATTATATTCTATACCGTTCTCTTGGTCCGAGGCGAGTTGTTCTATAACCAAAGACAAGCAATTTATTTTTTATAAAATTTATGTCTATACTTCACTTGTAATAACGTTAAGTTAATCATCTAAACAAAACGTCTTATTCTGTAGATTAATCTACAGGTACAAATGTTATTATCTCCTTACCTGAGTGGTACTGATACAATAAAAAAGTGTATCTAGGTTAGGTTGCCGATATTCTTTAAAGATCCATCATATTTGCTACCCTCAGATGAATTATCGAGCAAAAAAAAAAAATAATTCTATATAGAATTTTACCCATAAATGTGACATAAAATTAATCCATTGTCGTAAAAAAACGAAAATCATAAAATCGTATTTTTATATTTCATTTCTGTACATACACGGGTATTTTTATATAAAGCAAGAGTACGGGAAACCATAAATACGATTCGTAACAGAAAACTTCACCTTTCTCGATATATTTTAAAAGCTTTTTAATCGTCATTTTTACTTGACAGTAATACCATTTTGCTTATAAAATAATCCATTTTCGATATTTTGGGGAAATGTTTTATCAGTTTGAACAGTTTTCGGGATGTTCATAACTTTAGACGTTCACCCGCACTTTATTTGCTGCGAACGTGTCACATTCAATAAATAACACGTTTCATTGTTGTTGAAACACACGACCACCAAACAAATTGCTAGAGGAAATGATATCAAAATACCATATGATTTATGATATTTTTATTTATGTTTTTCAATAAAAAAAATGTATAATATATTTTCCTAACGCTGCATACATATTCACGAAATTCGCTTGAAAGTAAATTAAATGTTTTAATAATAAAAAAAATATGTAAATTTTATTTTATTGCCGTTCAATTTGATAAGCTTTTAGCATTTTTCCCTTATTATAATATTTTGATTTATTCAAAACAACATTGGTGATAAGCTTTTCTAGGTTGAACACGACGAGAACGACAAAACAGGAAAAAGTAAAAGCTAAATTTAATGAGGTATTTTTACGACACATTGACAAAATGAGTCATTTTGGAGTTTGTTTTTGCCATTTTTATTACAATTTAGGGTTTCTGTTTACTTTAGAGGTGTAACTGACGTAGACAAATTAGGTCAACTGGTTATAGAGTTAAGAAAATTACGGACTATATTACGCGCTCTCTTTGAAATTGTTAAAATTTCTTCCAAAATTAATCCAACTATAGAAACGACTTTTCAATGAGCAATTTTAGACAACATTATAAAGGTTATTCCATATGGTTTATTTTTTTAAGCTCAAAAAATATTTATTTAAAACTATGCAATTTTTAGTCATGTGATCCAAATTTATTACGAAGATTATTGTTCTGTGAAAAAACCATTTCGTAAATTACGGGATGAGCCTACAGAGCCATCAGAAGTTCTGATGTCAATTGGCTTTCAAGATCATTCGACTTGACATAGTTAGAATATTTACTTTACAGTGTATAGAGATGATACACAAATAACTCAAGATCTTAAGAACAACATTTTAGCTGGAAATTGAGGCCATTGAATTGCTTTTATTGGAAAGAGTCATCAAAAATGTTGATATTCGAATGCAGGCCTGTAACAGAAGCCGCGGTGTTCACATGAACGGTGTTGTATTTCATACATAAATGGATAAAACCAACTTTCATTTTCAATAAAAAATTTTGAATTTCCAACATACATCATGTATTTTTTTTTTAATATAAAATAAACTAACAGATGGAACACCTTTCTACCATTATTGGTGAAATCGCCTGAAAATTAAAATTATAAAAACAAAAACATAATCAACATTTTTTAACAATAGTATTTAAAATTATTATGTAGGTATTTCCTTTACGGCGATTTGTTTTATTTACAATGTTTTGCGGGTGGAAATGGTGCTGATTACTAATTAAATTGATAAAGAGTTGCTATATTCATACTATTCTCTTAGATAAATGTTAACTTTTAAGGGTTTAATAGGCTTATTTTGTACAATAGTAACAATACTTTAGAGCAAAGGTGAACAAAAATAATTTTTTAAGAGCTAACAGTTCTATTATGTTCTCGTTATAGTTTTGTTCCTTTAATATACAGTGCTATCTATACCTATACTGGGCGATTTATACGTTTGAATGAAAATTAACGCATTTTCAATGTATATACTTGAAATTAAACTTAAACAAATTGTATATCTTAAATTAGAAAAAAAAAAAATTAAATAAATTTTTTTTAATGTTTCAAAGAAATCCTACGTACTTTACGCCGTAGAATCCGAATCTGCAATAAAAAAATAGGGGTTCCTATTCTAATTTCAAAGTTAGCGAGTTTTCTATTTTAATTTCAAAATTCTAATTTCAAAGTAACCCCTGCCCCACCTACAAGAAGGAGAGAAGAGTTACTAATTTTAGCACTAATGTATGTTTAGCACTAATGTAATTTTAGCACTAATGTGTGTAACGGTTGCAAATTATTTAAAAAAATCTTACTACTTACGGGACAAGAAAAGCCAGAGGACCCAAAAAAAAAGATGACTTGGCGACAAATACGAGTGCTGGTTAAAGCCGCCAATAATCCCAAGGAAACTATTAATCGCCTAAAAAATGTAAACCTTTCGTGTACACTCATCTAGATGAAAGTGGATTTATGCTCCAATCCAAAATAGTCAAAATACCAAATCTTGGTTTGTGGAGCATTAAATACCAATTTTATATTGACCCGCTTATTTCCCAGACCTACACACTACTTATAGAAAATCTTTAGGGATTATTAGTTAGAAAGGTTTACGGCCGGACAATTCCAGACGGTCAATTAGTTGAAATTGGCAATTGAAAATGCCTGGAACGAATTATCGTCCGAAATCATTCATTCATTGAGTACATATATCTAACAGGATTCTGGCATTGGCCGAGAATAAAGGGGGTTGATGGCATATTAATTTTTTTAACTTTTATTTATTTTTGTTGAAGTTTTAATAATATTTTTCTAGAGTAAAAGGTGGTTATATGATAGAGTTATGGCGTATAATAAATTTTTAATATATTTAATAAAATTGTACGAAGAGAAATCAAAGTGAATGTTTTTATTATTATTTAAGTGTATTCCGTGAACATCATCTATTTTGCATTATTACATTATTATTTTTTTTTAAATCCGGAAAAACGAGTGGTTTTTTTAGATTTGGATCCGTTTCAATAAAATTCGAGAACGAGCAATACGCTAAAATTAAAAACTTCACGAATATGATTAAAATTTTACAAAGTATAGTCAAGTTCAAATATTAATGAATTATGCGAATAATTTTTTCATAAAAATGTATATTATTTCCTTAATGTTAATGAAAAAATTTAAGAAAACCATACGATAGAAGAGTTAAATATTTTATCGAGAAATTGATAGTAGTGTAACTAGTTAAATTTTATGCTGGAAGTGGTCAATTTCAATATTATAATATTTATTTGCATCAGCTGTTTCTAATGATAGTTATATATTGTAGTTTAAGGTTATAAAAAGCCATTTGAGAACGTTCAAGAAACTTAAAAAACTCCATGTCAACGTGCACACTGAATGGACAGTGGGTCGGCGCCGAATTCAGCACACCAGGAAAGGGTCATAGTTGTGTTTATTAACATCACCGATCGTAATCGATGACGAAAATTTGCTTTGCATCCTGCCTCTGGTGGGATTCTAACCCAACACCTCCCGGTCCAAGTGACGAAGCTTTAGCCAGTGCGGCGTGCGCCACTTGTCCGGTTTTAAATGAAGATACTTGATTTAAGAGAGGTGTATTATAGCTGTTTTTACTATTATATTATTAATTAGAAATAATTCGCTTCATAATTTGACAGTTCTAAAACTATAGAGCAACAAATATTTTTAATAAAGCTTAAAAGCCTAATACTACGGGAATAGTGCTACTAGCTATGTGTTTATTTTACTAGAAGAAAAGCAGAGCAACATCACAACAAACTGTTCTAACTAATGTTACTTGGGTTGTTAATACTTTCCAAAAAAATTTAAAATTCTCTGTTTTCGTTTGAACTATTTCGCAATTGTATTGGTTACCACAAAAAACTTTCGTTATTTACTACATTTGTCCATTTAAGAAAAACATTTAATTTTAAATTTATCGATCGCTGTTTGCTTACCGCCAGCTAGTGTAAACAACTTAATTGCTTACGGTAATGCAATTGTTTATTTCTCTAAGTAAAACATTTTCTTGAGTACCATCTTGTGCCTTGACTATTATGCGAGTACGTTCATATTTACGGTAAAATCAGAGCTTAAAAAGTAATGTTTATCATTATATTTATGTACCAAAAAATGTTGATATATTAAGGTTATGAATAATTTAACAATGAAAACGTTTCCTTAAAAAAAATATTTCTTTCAAGTTTATAATGCATAAGATAAATAAATGAATATAAAGTTGATCAAAAGTAAAAAATAAATTTGGGTTTCGTAAACGTTTCGAGAGAATACGACTCGAATAATATTTTAAATCAATCTTATGTACATGTATATTGTGTGTATGTACGAGCACCAGAGTGTATCTATGTATCATATATAGTAAAAATATTTTTATGGAACAGTGAGTGCCTTTAAAAAATTTTATTTCTAATAAATTTCAACTTCTATTTTTTATTAAAATGAAAGAAGCTTAATATATTTGACCCAAGCTTTTTGTAGCATAAAAACTGTATATTTTTGCTACTTCATATGTATGTGCTTTTATCTGGATTAAAGTTGAAAAGATACTCGCACATGTACCAATCCACAAAATATATGATTTTATGGACATTTTTCTTATTTTGGCATTTTAGAAAAAACTTTTTGCTTTCTGAAGACGAAAGCCAAAAACGATTTTTTTGGTATTTCGCGTACACAAAACATTTTTTTTATTTATTTATTGAACAGAATGTTTCAAAGTGTCATAAAATTTAGATACGTATTTTTATGTTTGTTAGGCAATATATTAAAAATTTAAAATTATATATGATTTTTATTATACGTGGAAGTGCTTATAGAATTCAAAATCAGAAACACACGACGAAAGCTCATAAAAATGTTGTGTCTTTTTTATTTATTTTATGAAAGGCCTATTAATTCGTGTTGATACTTTATGCATTCATTAATATTCTCTTTACGTATTAATGTTCAATACTCGTATTATTTATGGCATTTTGTAGTATTCAAAATTAAATTAAAATTCCAGTTTATCGGTTTGAAATATGTGAAGGAAAGTTAAGAAATATTTTAAACGTGTTCTACTGAAGTTACTTCACTTACTGGAGCAGCTTGGTTCTGTAAAATTTGAAATCAACAATTTAGTAGCAAAATAATTAGAATTAGTTTTAAAGTTTTTAATGTTAAAACCAAGCATCATACACTCTCTCATACACTCGAATCGTGTTTGTCGTCTTTTTTTTCTAAAATTATAAAAATTTTCAATTGTTTGAAAAACAAATTAAAATAAAACTTATGTTTTATCAAAAATCACCATTTCCGCTTAATTATCGAAATAAACAGGAACTACTTTTCTTCCAAATTTTACAATAATTGTGTTTTACTAGATTTTCGAAAACGCTATATTTTACAAAATATTTACAAAAACTGAGAAACCGCTTATGGAAATTTCAGTGAAACCTCCCAATTTATGGAAATAGTTAGTTATTGTTTTCAACAAGTTATAGTATTGTAGTATGCAGTTTTATCCAAAACAATAAAAAATATTAGGGGAAGTCGATAACTATTGGCTGGAAAAATGGAAAACTTGAAGGAAACGAAAATATAAATCTCCGAGACGAAAACGTCGATTCTGTGTAAAAATAATTATACAGGAAATTGATTTGGAATGTGGCCCTTTATTGTCACGAATGTTTGTCAAAGTTGTTAAAATGAATATAAAAAAAGAAAATGAGTGAGTCCATTAGTACTCTCAAGGAGATGTGTAAACATGGCGTGTGTATAGTACGTGGGTACAGTTTACTTTGAAGGAAGAAGGAATGCAATTTTACTAACCAGAGTTTTTCATTTGTTTATTATCGTTAAATTGGTCTATTACTCTTTCGGTATAATCGACGCAATTGGATTTTGGTAGCTAAAATAAGATATATTGGATACTGTCGACTCTAACTTTAAAAATTTTCATTGAAAAACTGCACAATATGGTCGTCCCATATCTAGTAGTAAATATATTTCGATCTGAGTTCATGTGCAAATCGAATTCATCTCGCAGGAAGTTTATAAGTGGTTCAGCTTGAGGAACAGCAACATTAATATTGAAATCCCCGCTCATAATCACCGGCAAAAGATGATAGTCTCCTTGGAGAATTTTTGAAATTCTTTAGGATATGGGGCAAGGACGAAATGTATGAACTTCATTATGTCTTCGAAAGATTTATTCGGCGAGGTTAATACAACTACAGAAAGCATCTTATTCCCATTGAGAAGCTGAAGTTCAGCCGTATATATATCATCAATGAGTTGTGTTGTTACGCTCATACCAATTGTTTGTCCAACGATGATTTCTTTATGCGAGGTGACTGTATGGTATGAGTATTCTATTTGAATTTTTATATATTGTTACTCCGGCAGCTCACTCACCGTCTCTCTTGAACTGAACGCAGATCTGGAAAAGCAAGGAAATTGAGCATCCTTGCGTGACTGTGTCAGTTAGGTCGATGTGATGTGTATGACTTAAGACTCTGACAGTTCAATGTTAAAAACCAGACGTCATTATTATCTCGTACAAAGTTCGCCATTACAACGGGTAAAGCGGATTTGTGGTGAGGCGCGATAGCTAATTTTGAAGAAGACCCATTGAGGTCCCATTTTTACGTCCATGGTAGACGACATGATCATCGATAGCCGACGTGATGAACAGTCCTTCGAGACTCGTTACTCGTGCTAAAGCAATATACACAATTTGTTAACTGTGTCTTTTATCGTAAGAGTATATACTAACTATTTCGTTGTAGGTACCACCGTGTGATGCATGAATTGTGGTGGCACATGAAGGTACGACGCTTTACATTAATTGTTGTTTATGCTTAACATTAATTGTTGTTTCGATTAATAGTGGAGATTTTTCTAGAAATAGGCACCAAACATCGGTCGATATTCGTTTTCTGCACCCATCCAGCTTCAAGCCACCTGACCTTCTTGCCAACTTGTGAATTTGAACCGAAATCCATCCAGAGTCGTTTGACATTTGTTACTGTCGACGTTTTCATCGTTCTCGTTGTCCTGGTTAGGATGCCTATGCATTCGATATACTTTAGACAGCCCATAGTTCCATTCGCCAGTCCATTTGTTACGTCAATATTGGTTTTGAAAAAGTACGGCAAATTATTTGTGTCCACTATGCTCATTTTATGGATCTTTTGACGGAATTGCTACTCCGGCAGCCCACTGACCATCTCTATTGAACTGAAACAGCATTCAAACGTAGGAATATTAACAAGTTCGTCATTGCGCAGCCAGGTCTCGAAAACCAAATGAATTGAGCATACCTGCGTGACTGTGACTCTGGCAGTTCAATGTTAAAAACGAGATGTCATTATAACCCCATTCAGTAGAAGACATGATCATTGATAGCCGACATGATGAACAGCACCTAGAGACTCGTCACTCGTGATAAAGCAATATACAGCAGTTGTTGACTGTGTTTTTAATCGTATGAGTATGCAATTTCGTAATCGTAATTCGTATTTCGTATCGTAATTTTTATTTTGATTTTTCTGATCGATGGAAATGTCGATGGTTTCTATTTCATTCATTAAATTAATTTTTTCATTTTCCCTACTATTATACATCATATACATAAAAGCATGCCATGTATAGTAAAAATTGTTTTTGTTGAGTATCTTGCTTTTTTTTCAAACGAAGTAGGTATACGTCATTTCCGTTCGTTTCATTTTCAAGTTTACTCTAATACAAAAAATTTTGGTAGGCGCGCGTAAAGATGTTTACACATCAAAAATTCTTAATCGAAGAACTTCATTGAAAAATATTTTTGTTTCAACGAACAATTCTAGCCGAAAATTTACTACGTTCTTAATTTGATATTTTATTTCTTCAACGATTAATGAGAATGACTAATGACTTTTTTATCATTTCTTTAGTTTGAATTTTTAAAATATTTATATTTCCGGTCCTTTAAAACAGCGTCATTAGCCTGGTTAAAGAAACAAACTCGATAATTATTTGAAAACTAAGGCAGAAATTACCAATAAATAATGAAATTATTACTCATTATCATTTATCATTAAACAGGAATTTGTGCCCAGGATCTCCTGGAGTAAAAAACCTGGATACGATAGGATTGTTAGCAGTGAAAGACTTGACGCGGTTACAAATCTTAAGTTATCGATAATTAGTAACAGATTGAAAATCCAATTCAAAACTACATAAGTTTCATTATTATGTTATGGTCTGCGATTTTTACTGAACCTATGATATAGTAAAATAAGCCGTCGTTAGTGAAATTTAACTTGTAATAATATTAGGGATGCTTTTTCTACATAAAAAATTCTGAGAAATGTTAAAAGTTGGTCCCATATTCTATCTTTCCAATATATATCCAATTCATGTATAACCACCCACCATATAGTTCAAAGGTTATCCAATTTAATACAGTGGGCGGATCAATAAACCCACTTTTAAAGATTTCAATAAAACAAACTGCGTGCTGCGGCTCAATTAAAATCTGCTAAAAAATCAAGGTTTATTAAACTTCAAAATATTTTTTACTAGCTCTCGATAAAAAAACAGGCACACCTTGATCTATGAACATAAGAGACAGCAATCAATAACCGCCACAGGCAGGCATGAAGTATGAATATGTGATTCACAAAAACAAATATTAATTATTATTTAATTGAATAATATTCTGACCAATTAAAAAAATAATGATTTATCTAATATGAAAAATAACTGTAATTTATTTATTTATTCGTTAACAATATAATTTTGTAATGATCTACACACCAAATATTGAGCTTATAAGCTCATTTATAATATGATGTGCAGGCCATAAAAAATCCAATTAATTAAACATTTTCTTTGTGGTTAATTAAATTAAACTTGGGACGGTAGTTGGGTTCGAAGCTGAAGAGAATTAAAAATTTCCATTGAAAAGTTGGTCCCGTCACTAAACCTTTACAACTTCAAATTGGGACTAAACAATTTCAAAATGGAAATAAACAATTTCTAAAAATGGGTCTAAATATTTTATTCAACAAGTATTATAGCAATTTTAAATTTGAGCAGGCTTTTGAAAAATAAAGGTCAGCATTTTTTATCAATAGTTTCAGTCTTATTTAATTCATCCCTAAACAAGACAGTTGAAGCAGATAATATAAGGAAGGAAAAATGTGTATTGTATAATAAAAACGAGGATTGGAAAACAGGTTCAAAAACTTTAAGCGTAAATAAATCAACTGCCTATCGATGGGTGAATAACCACCAAATACCCGCACAGCAACGTGGTGGTAACCGGAAAATAAAAATAACTATTGAACATCAAGTATTTATTGAAAGTTATATTGAGGAAAACCCTAGAATAACTTTAAAACAACTGAGAGATAAATTCCGAAATAATCATCAAATTGTTGTTTCTACGGAATGTTTGAGAAAACACTTAGATGGATTACTGTATACTTTGAAATGTATTCGAAGAGTGCCAGAAAGAGCAAACATTGAAAGCAATAAAATAAAACGATATGATTACGTTCACAAACTTTTAGAACATCAATCATACAATACACCCATACTCTACATGGATGAAACTAATTTCAATTGATATAGATCGAGAACCAAAAAAGGAACTCGTTGCACACACATTACAGCAGGCAGTTGAGGATCCAATATACATGTAATTGGATGTATAGGTAATATGGGTTTGATTCATCATGAAATTAGAAGAGGAGCATTTAAGAAACTAGAATCAGAAGAATTCATGCGCCGTTGTCTTCGGAATGCTCAAAATACATATAGAACCTCAATCGTAATGGTTATGGATAATGCACCATGTCGTGTTGCCAGTTTACTGAGTAAGTATTCCTAGAAGAAGAGTTTCTTAATAATCACCTACTAAAGCTCGCACCATATAGTCCAATGTAAAATGCAATTGAATATGTTTGGTCAAACTTAAAATCTGAACAATCTAAACACGTTTAGCGGATTTTATATATAATTCGCTAGATTATAATAGCTGCATTTTTGTGAAAAATAATCGAGTAGAGTTCGCGATAGCCTTTTTCAAATTTATCCAATTTAAAATTAAAATTTTTATTTTTTTTTTAATTAAATAATTTAGATATAATCTAAGTAAAGCAAAAAAAATTGTAACCGATAAAGCTTCCCCGAATTTTCCATGTAGCCGCATTAGCTATTAGAAAAAAGAACCGAAATTATTGGCTACTTGTAAGAGTTTTTGAGGTATTGGCCGGAAGTTAAAGAAAACTTATATAGCCGCATAAAACCAAGCAATTATAGTGAAAATTCAAAGCACTAAATTTTCACCTAATTTCCCATTTAGTCTCAGTACGACTTTAGCTATCAGAAAACAACCGAAGGTATTGGTTACTTGTTGGAGTTTTTGAGATATTGGCAGGAAACCGAATAAAACTTACATGTCATGCCACAGAAAGTTAAAAAATTATAGTGAAAATTCTGATCGATAAATTTTGTCCGAATTATCCATTTATGCGAAGCAAATTTTACAATTAATAATTAAGAAATGACCGAGTTCTCTCTAGCTCAAAATGCATTTTAATCGTGTAGAATGCACAGATACCACATTTTATTCTTAAATGTATATTTCAATCACCAATAAATCTTGAAACCAAATTTCATAATGATTGTTTTCAATTGGCCAAGTTTAGTCCAACATGGGCAAATCATGGTATTTTAAAATTTTGTTTGGAACTTTAAAGTCCCTACTACTATCCAAATTTCATAGTAATTCGTAAAAAAAATAGCGAAAAGACGGAATATTGTTAAATTTCAAATAGTTTTTTAGTCCTGTATTCCGAGTAAAATTTCTCGATTTTACTGTAAACTTAAAATACCGATGTAAAATAATTGAAATTTCTGTTTGTGCAGATTCCTGAAAAAAATAAACATTTTGTGACCTGCTGTGCTACGGGAAAATAAAAATTAACCGCTAAACATTAAACTTTCACTGTTGCAGATTGTTTTAGAATGCAAGCGTTCATGCCCCTACAACAACAAATTTTATGAAAAGTCACAATATTTAGTGATCATTCACACCAATACCAATGTACTTTGCTTCGCATTCAATTCAGGAGATCCTAATTTGAATGTAAATATATCCTCAAAACGGATTTTTAATATTGCGGGGTTTCGCTATTTTGTATTGACTCTGTACGTGAAGCCCTATTCCCAAACTTAAACATTTAATTTTTATGAAATATACATTTTTCTTGTATTATGTTAGTAAATACCACCTTGCCTTTTAAACGAAATAGGATTAAACTAATCGAGACTACTCTATAGGATTCTTTATTTACCACTAAAGAGTTTTTGTATAAGCATTACAAGTATTTAATTAATCATTTAATCAAAAAGAAAATTTGCCGAGCATATATCATTTAAAGCAATAAAAGACTAAAGTTTTATTATATCATAGAGTTCCATAAGAAAGAGTTGCATTTCTCATGGGGCTTTTGCAAAATTTTAGCTAAGTTCAAAATTATACACTGTAACCTATGGCCTTAGGCCAATCCTACACCATGTCGCACACTTATATTATTCGGGTAGCGTTCAGTGGCTAGGAGGTTTCATCATCGTAACTGGTGTAGAAAGCCATTTTACAATATATAACTTTAAAGTGTGCTATATTCGTTTAAAATTGTATAAAGGTTAAGTCACTTCGCAGCGTATAATTAATCATCCCATTATTAAATTGTACTTTACACCTTCATAATATTTGTATATTAGTTACACCAAATTAATACGAATGCTAAAAGACGCTATGCAAAATAGTAGCGAATTAATTTTATGTTATGTATATATTATTTTGTTGTTGTGAGTTTCGCCGGCGCTGTAATTCATGCTCCTCGCCCATTGGCGGCTGCGCTTAAAGCTTTTCGCTCTATCGGACGGGAGCTAATCCAGCCGCCCTATTCCTGAATACGATACGAATCTTCTTACGATACGAAAATTCAATTCGATACGAAAATGAATTGGTATTCCTGAATACGAACGTACCACAAATTTTAATTTTTACAAATTTTAATTTCCTTCAAAATAAGCACGAAGATGTCAAATTTTTTAAATGTTGATATCGTAAATAACATTGAGTTGCAAAAATAACATTATATACCATAGAATGAATGTGATGATTTTGGTCATATACAATTTTCTATTTCATGTGTAGAAGATGGTTTTATGAAAAATGCATATTGCGGTGTCATATCGACAAGATAAAACCAAACTAGATTTTGTTTGTTCAATTTGACAGTAAAATCTTAACAGTAATTTTTTTTATTTTTTATTATTTTATTTTTTAAATTTATTTTTTTTTTGCTCTAAATAATTCGTGTTACGTAGCGTCTAATTGGGCGGGGACTTGTTAAAAAGACTCAAGCACCGCTCGCTAATGAAGAATTGAAAAAAGAAAAAAAAGAAGAATTACCAAAGAAAATGATAATAATAATATATTTAAATATAAATATACAAGAAAATGAAAATAATAATATGTTTTGTACCATCAATGCTGTTATGTTTTTCCTCAAGGTTAGTTATGACGCTACTAGTTTGATCACTAATTCCGGTAAATCTATTCGATCGCCATAAATATTAAGAATTTTTCCCGTTTTATATACGGTAGTATGGTACGTATGATCACAACGTGATACGAAATATTTCCTCAGCATGCACTAACCGTGGTTCGAAATTACGTTGTTCACTTGCGCTTGGTTATAAATGTACGTTTATATTAGAGTTCAATATTACATTTAGACATTAACCGCATACCGTAGAGATTAAAACTTTTATTATTATTAATAAATTATTGCATATGTCGCACTGTTATGATACGCGTACCACTTTAATATATAATTTTAATTCTTTCAACTTGAAATATTGTGGATCACCCAGTTGTAAAATGGTATTATTTAATAAAACCGAACTTAATATTACTATTGTTAATCAATTTATTCAATTTTATAATTGGAAACAAGCTTAACAATTTCTGTTACTAGTATTTAAGCGTATCCATATTTATTGGTTGTAATTTTTCATAAGGTCACAATTTATTTACAATTTTATTATTAATTTTAATTTAGTTTTTTATTATGAACAGTTTATTTATAATCAACAACTATTTTGATTTAACTTTTTCACAATAACATTTTTTTATTCTAAGTTTTACTTTATAAATTTCAAGCTTACAACCGAACTGACTAAACAAATTCTAAAATTCTTTGTCTTCACATTTTGTTTTCGCTTTCATATTCGCCGGTGTAGTGTTTCTTTTCGGTTTTCCCATTTTCTTTTTCGCTTAATTTCGTTTTAAAACCTGATTTAAATTTCTACCTGAAGTACAATATGCAAAATCAGATTGAACTTTTAAATTAGGGCGCTTAATAAATTAGAAATTCCCAATAGATTGTTACAACACCACGTTGTAGCTTTAATCGTAAAACAGATATCTTAGTCTTTCAATTAGAGATGTTGAACACCATGATCTTTAGATGATAGATATAATTATTGTTTTATTCTAAAAAAGTTATCTCGAAACATTACAAGTGACATTTCTAGAACTTTCTCAAAAATACTAAAAATTACTAAAAAGTATGAAAGTAATTTTCAAAAAGCCTAAGTATCGAAAAAGCACTACAGTTTCGGCAATATCATCCATGTTTTATAATACTGTTTAAAAATTGAATATATGTACATCAAAAATTTCTGGTCTCCTACAAGTTACAGGAGTTTTTTTTTAATTTTTTGTAAACATTTTAATATTTTATAATATTGACTTGTAAACATTTCTGGATCGCTACAAACGCATGCGATTTTTGACCGAATCTTTCGATTATAATCCCAGCTATCATAAAAGAATTAATATGATATGAATTTTGTTAAAAAAATCTGAAAACATTTTATATCACTATGATTTTGAAAAAGTTTGTAGTGTAACCGACATAAAGAAACGTTACATACGAGTATATGCAAATCGTCTTTATAATTTTCGTTCAAAAACGTTTAAAATTGGTTTAGAAATGTTGATTTGTTTAAGAATTTTATAAGTTTTCTTCTACATTGTGCAAGTGCTGTCCTCTGGTGGTGAATTGCAAACAACCATTTTTTCAACATTGCGCTAAGTTACTACAACTACCTAATCTAAATTCGTATAATTTTGTTAATGAGCTTACAGGACCGGATTATAAAAACTCCAAATGACACAAACTATTTCAAATTCAATATGATTATTTATCCATCTTATGATTTCATTATTATATTAATTTTCTGAAAATTGTCCACAAGCAATGTTTTACTTATTAATCAAACCTTAATTTATTTGAAATTCCATTTATGTATTTTGTATCAATGAGATGTTGAACCCGCCCTTATAAATATTTTTCCGCAATAAATTTCCAAAACTATTTCCAATATCCATTTTCCCTCCAATATACATAAAATGCGCTATTATTAAATTTCATTTTCCATTTCCATTTTATCGTGAAAAATTACTGTAACGTTCCTAAAAGTTTTACTAGAATTTCCTTATTTATACCTAGCACAAAAAATAGCAGCAAATGAAATTTTTACTTCATTCTATTAAATCGCATAAAAATAACCGGGGTAAAACTACAAACATCCCAGCATTACTTTTATTGAGTTTTGTATAACGTGACTAACCTATAACAGAATTCTGGGACGAGTGAAACGAAAATACTGCAAGGAACAAAAAATACAGTATAAGAAAATTATTGGGAGTCAAATAAAAATTGTAACTTTTGTCTATCTACATAAATTTTTCCAAATGGTTGGGAGAAGAAAACTATAACCATGTAATATGCAGAAGAAAAACACGAACAACATTTCGAGCATCTCTGATTAATGGAAGGTTATGTTAGATTAATAGTTTTACAAGTTTTAATTCAATTTAAATTTCTTTGTATAAAAATAGTAATTCGAACTACAAGTAAGTAAGTAAGTTGTAGTTGTGTAATGATGTGGTTCTTATAATATGGGTCGCAATGTTTCTAAGCTAGTGTAACATGTAGGTGGTAGCATCAGTGATCTAATAAAAAAATTGTCTGTATAAATATATTTGAAAAATACTTTTTATTTCGAGGCTATCTGATATTTTTATTGATAGAAAATATATTGGTTTGTTATCGATACATTTATTGAATAGGAGAATGTTTTTCCACAATAAAATCGAGCTGAAAATTAATTATTTTATGGAAAACTTTTTTATGGTACGAAATTAAATGGAGGCGATCAATAGTTGGAGGCAAAAGATTATATCAAATGTTGATAATCAAAATGTGCGTAGGTACTAAAATAAATTAGATTGTTTATTTGTTAAGCAATTAATCTTATAAACGATCATGTTGATTTAACTTCTCCAGAGACCACCTAAAACAAAGAGATCGTTAAAATGTACAATTTTGAAAATATTTAATGCAGCGCAAAAACGTAAAAAATAAAAACATTAAATTCAAAAAGATAAACCACACCACGTATAAACTATTCCTCAACATTACGATTATTTTTTTTGACTCATCTGAAAAAAAAAATAGAACCCTAAACAATTCATCAAAATATTTTAAAAACGAATTTAATCAATGAGTTTTATGCCTCAGCCAGTCAGACTTAAGAGCTTAAGTTAAACGCTGATTGCACCACTTCGGTTAGTGCTACAATCACCAAAATTGTATAGGCTTCTCGTCACAAATAAACAACTGACCTCTAAAATTTTGGTGGTCGTACCGCTCTCCTAAATGGTCCAAAATGGAGCACAACTTAAGAACTTAAGGCTGACTGGTTGAGGCATTATATACCAGCTCTACATTTTACTATTACAATGATTCGCTAAGTTGTATTGAATTCTCTGCAGCAAAATTAGTGGAAAATTCATGAAACAAAATATTTGGAGATCGTGTAATATTAAATCAACTGTAGTATTATTAGTGAAATCCGTTAAATTTGAATTTAGCGGAGAAGCTCTAGGTTGAAATTTTGTTTTCGTATGAGAATAAGTATAAAATAGGTCACGATTTGCACAGAGTAACTCTAAAGCTAATTTCAAGTTTAACATAATAAATATATTGGCCCCGACCGTACGACATTGTTAAACGACTTATTTTTGAAACTGTTTTCGGTTGTTGCTTTAAGTACACATAAACAGTTATTTTTAGGTACTTTATAATAAAACATTGTTATGATTTGACCCGAGAATTTGGTTCCATTCGGCTTAGGCCTTGAACTGTTTGCAGATTTATTCTCTTAACCTAATATATAAGTAGAATTTGAACTGAAATTTGTCTCAGAATATACTGATTCCAGTAAGAGCCTTTTAGATATTGTGAATGAATCCTATTCCTATTATACATTTTTAATTTATTTTAAATTATGCAGAACGAATGAACTCAGTTAGTATTTTGCGCCGAAATTTTGTTTTGTCTTTTCAATTGCACACCTGTAGAAGACTATTTGATCTAAGTTATTTGATAAGAAAAAATCTATTTTGAATTGGAAAAAAATCTATTGTGAACTCGATCCGATTTTTTTTTTAACGCCGCTGTTATCACCTTAAAACTACTGAAGGATAATTTGATAGTGCATTTGCTATTCGAGGTCGATTATCCATTATTGACTACAAAATTCAAAATATCATTTAGTGATTCCCCAACTGTATGGTGGTTTGTAATGTAGTTTTTCAGTTGCAGTGGTCCAAACCATTTTTATTTCAAATAACTCATCGTCCCGTTATTTAAAAGAGATACAGAGTATATGAGTAAAACAAGCATTAAAACAATGAAATATTCCAAATGCAATTTTATGTCAGTTTCCATCATGGTGTTGACAAAAGAACAGCACCTCCTCGTTTTAAATTTTTTAGAGAAAAACGTTAGTTTTTCAGTAATTATGAAAGAGTATAAAAAACGGGGTATTCGACATTTTAAAAGATACACTATCGAACAATAAAAAAGATGTATGTAAGATGTAATAAACCAAATAAAATTACTGGTAACATGGTAACTAGAAACATGGTAACTAAACCCACCGACCCAGAAACATCTGGCAAAATATTTTAAAACAAAGGTTGGAGTCATATAATCTATCAAAGAAATTGGAACTAACATTTGCGAAGAAGACGAAGCGTCACAATATGTCTGCGCAAAAAATCACCGAAATACACCACCGCTCCCTGGCCCTTTACCGATTACTGAAAGGCGATATGTGATGAAATGTAACACATCTATGACCCCCTGTCGAAATGCAAAACTTATGGGCCGACCCATCTACCATGTCAGTATAGGCTGGCATGGAGCGTGCAATGTGCAGATGGTCTTAAAATCAGTGCTGTAGGAACGTCCTCGGAATGGCTGACCAGCGTAAAAGTAAGGACGGAATAAGCAAACCACGGAAGAGCAGGGAGAGTCTTGAACAGGCCCCAGAATGGATTGCAGGGATAATACAAAAAAAAGACTATGTAAAATAACCGACTATGCAAAATAACTCAATAACTGAAAATGTTTTGCAAGCACTACGGAAAACAAATTTTCATAAAATGCAAGATTGCATTTTCATATTTTGATCGTAATTTTGTTCATTTTGTTAAAATTTAGTGGCCTTACTAACAATGCGGAAAACAAATAAATGAATCGTATTTTTCCGGTATATTACACAACAACGGCCAAACTAAAGCGGAATTGCTGCGCTTGGTAATTTTAGGGATATCCAATTGTTGGCACAACAGTACTCATTTTCGTTGAACCAGAGTGCAGATTTTGTTCGAAAACTGAGAGTTGGGAGTTTTGTTGCTGTTTCACTAACCTAATAGATGCACAAAATTAATATTATTGTTGATTGATGTAAGAAATAAATAAATTTTATATTTATATCTAGTGTGCTTGATGAAACAACATAGAAACTCCCAGCTCTCAAGTCGCGATTTTCTAACAAAATTCATATACAGGCGATATTTCGGGTAAATTCATTTAGGTGGCACGCTTGATTTTGATAAAACTTGGTAAAGGGGAGATTTCAAATGAGAGGAATCGATTGCAATGGTTTGCAATTTCGGAAAAATTCGTTTAGGAGATCCTTCGGAGAGACCCGGGACCTTTTATATATATTATTTTTATAAAAATATGAGTCCTAATTTCGGGAAAATCTGTTTGAAGGTCCTCCAGTAGGACCCGGGTCTTATAAATAAATTTGGGAGGAAATAAATATAGCTCGAACGATTTTTGATCGTGCTCGAACGATATGACCAGCATTGATTCCGATAGGTCCTTATTTATCCTTCTTTCAACATTTTATTTGGCTTCAACGATTTTCATAAAATTTGTCGGAACGGGGTTTCCTAATGCAAGGGGATAATTGCAAAAAGTTTTGATTTCTGGATAGTTCATTTAGGAGTATTCCGGATGGGCCGTCATGTTCCACCATATAGTGTTGCGTTATGCTGCGCCATGATGTGGGATGTTGCTCTATGTTAGGGAATGATTCACCATGTTGTGTGATGTTTCATCATGTTGCATCTTATTGCAAATATGCCACCTCATAGCGTAACATGTATACCATGTTGCACGATTTGTAAGTACGATTTTAATAAAAAAAATTAGAGAAATGATATATTCGAGTGTCAGGAAGCGACTACCATGGATCATAATTTTGGTAAATTTGTTGAAAAGTGTTAGTCGTCATACAATTGACTCGTATTGCGTCTTGTTCCATAATAGAACCATGCCATTTCGTAATCGAAAAGTCTCTAAAATTATCAATTTAAATGAACCTAAGTCATTTTAACCGATTGGGATACAACTCCCTTTGTATGTTAAACGTAGGATAAGATTCCAAAATAGGTTCCGGATGTAATTATGAAAAATTATAGTAAATTGGATAGAATGAGGAGATTTCTCAAACGAATAATGTAGAACTCGCGTGGTACAATGAAAATGTCCAATTTGATTGAAAAAAAAAACACCGTGGGTTCCTTAAATTGAATAGAACTAGGCCGTTGCTTAACCAAGTGTAGCGTGATTATTATTTGTTTTATACTAATAGTAATTATGAAAATTTTCGACCACGAGGTTTTGCAAATTTAGTGTTCGTTATACTGCGGAAGTCCATACTTTGGGTTTTTCAATTGTAATGGTGTATTGTGATTGTTCCGTATATTGGTATATTTTCAGTACTCTCGAAATAAATACACAATCGTATGAAATTCTTCCATTTGCGTCAATCTGTGTGACAAAAACTATGATAATAGACACTTACTGCTGGAAGAATTTCCTGCGGTTGTGTATTTAATTCGGGAGTGCTGAAAATAGACCAATATGCGGAACAATCACAAACACCATTATAATCGAAAAACCAAAGTAAAATATAATAAGTTCGTAAATACGAAAAGTTAGTTGTTAAAATAGAATATAGATGAAAAATGTGAAAGAATCGAATTTCGTACGCTACGCAGTAATCCGCTAGTACTACAACTACATGGTATTGTTCTATATATATATACACAATATTCCAATGTAAATATACAACATCAGTCGTCGCGACCTGATGAGAAGACTGATTTTTTCAAACCAATAATCTCATCTGTTCGAAACTGATTGTTGTGATTTTTACACATTTATCATCTATAAGTTAATAATGCAAATCCAATAAAATCTTTTCGAGGTGTGGTGTCTGTCTGTCTGTGTCCTCTCTACAGTCCAGAATAATTGACTGATTTGGGTTAAAACTTCATACTTAAACTTTTTTTATAGTTTGGAAGGCTCAGTGAAATTCTGCGGAAGACGGCACGCTGGAAATGGCAACTTCCGTATGTGCTTCATAGGTTTTTGACGTTTTTTGCAAATATTTTACAAAAACATAGTATCTGTGACAAAACGACTAAGTACAAAAGAATTCTAAATTAAACATGTAACAAACCTGGTATACATCACTTTTTCAAAATTTAAGCGGAACTAAGGATTTTAGATAATAAACTGTTATTCTACCATAATTCGGCCACTATATAGATAAAACAGATTGAGCGATCGACAAAAACTTCATAGCTACTTAAGGTTTTCTGATAAATTGATAGATTCCAGACAAATTTGCTGGAAATCGGTGTATCGGAAGTATAGTAGCTTCGATCGAAAACTTTTCGTTTTTTGCCGATATTTTAAAAAGTATAACATTTGCGAAAAAATCTATCGGTCTAAGTACCGAAAATATCGCATCCGTAAGTGCTTCAGTCCAAAATGGTCCAAATCAGTCGATCATACGAATTGCGAATCTCTTGGCTTATACTCTTACAAAATCAAATTAATTCAACAACTGAAGCCATTTACACCCCAATTGTTGAAGTCGTCTCACGTCATTTTAGACGGCTATAGTCAAGTCACTTCATTTTTGCTATTATGGTAGTCGTTTCTTTCGCCTATAGTCATTTCAATCGACAAATGTCACTTGAAATGACATTCTTGTCGCGTCAACTTTGCAAGTGAGGATCTAGTTCATATGTTTTTAATATTTTGTTGATGTATAAATATGGTTAATAATTTGAACATATTTTTTTTTTAGTTTGAAATGCCAGTAAAACTAATGGAAAAAATACTAGTATCGCAAAAGGTTTCATGAGTTGTGGAAGCACGAAAGAGAAGTTTGCAATTATTTGGAACGGCTTCAGAGACAAGTTAAATAGTTTAGGTCCTCCAGTACGGAATCCCTCAAAATGAGAAAAAATGGTGTATACATAAATGTTTCGGACAACCATTCAAGAGAAATAAAATTGGTTGTATTATTGTAAGCATGGAACGATTATAAGGCAAAAATCAAGGCGAAATTAGGTCATAATAAAAAAGAGCTTACAGCAACATGTGAATGCTGTAATAAATAATACACATTTACAGCGTTAGAAGAAAGTGTTATCGACTTACTGCTTCTCAGAGAAGTATCACAGGCAAATCGGAAAAATTTTGGGTTGGACCCGAGTACCTCGACCGCCACAGAAAGAATAGAAAAAGTAACTATCGAACCGGTGTGTGACCAAATTTACGAGAAAAAAATCGAAGATATTCCACACCCCGAAAACGATTTTCTACAATTGGATGATCATATTCCTGTTACAAATTGTTCTGATAGATTTCTTGAACCCAGTGTTTCATAACCAAAAAGCTTGCTTTAAAAAATCCAAAGGAACGTCACCAAGAAGAACAGTGTCGTCTTTTAGACGAACAAACTAGATCCATAAAGAATACTGAGAGGCATACTACAGAAATTGTTCGGTATTATAGAAAGGTGGTTGAATTGAAAACAAAAAAATTTAAATTATGGCAAGAAGACCTTTTGGATAAAAAAAGAAAGCGGTCTAATTTACTCGAATTGAAAATACGACTAGAAATCCTTAAGTTAGTCCATAGTGATGAAAAATATGTGATTAGATAAGTTGAAATCAAAGTCTGAATTTTAGGATTAATCTAATGAATCGAATTTACTGGTTATTGAGTTTATTTTTATAAACTTTTTTTTTTTGTTATTAATTATGAAATGGAATTGTTTATCAAACAATAATAATATATTATCAAGAAATAAAATTAAATTTTTTATATTAACATATGAAATTCATTATGTTTAGTCTTAGACGCTCTCCCGCATTCTCGTGTCTGTCGCCTTCCGGTGGTGCTAAATGCTTTTCTTCATCGGCTATATTTATCGGGTCATCTAAATATATGTTGCAGTGAAGGCATAGATTGTGCAGAGCACAGCAAACATTAACAATTTGCCGTGCTTTATTCGGAGAGTCATCTAGCTGCCTTTTCCCTAATTTAAAAAAAAAATACCTGCAATTTAGAGGCAACACCCCGAAAAATGGCAAAATATTCAAAATACGTTGATTGGAGTTAAAGTAATGGGATAAATTAAACACCTATTTTTTATTTTTTTTTTTTTTTGTTTTTTATTGATTTATAGAAGTTCTATCTTAAATGTTAATATTTTGTTAGATCGCCATTTGCTTTTATAACAGCGATACACCTCCGATTCATTGAATTTGATAAATTTTTCAAAGTCGTAGGAGGTATGGATTCCCAAGTCGTCATCAACAACTTTTTTAAAGTTTGAATCGATTTCGAGCACTTTCTTGCTACTTCTAGCTTCATTATAGACCAAATATTTTCAATGAGATTTAAGTCTGGACTATACGGAGGCCAGCTCAACACATCGATATTTGTTTCTTCGAAGTACTCTTTTATTTTTAAATGAAGAGATAAGAAAAAAAAACAAGTTTTAACAAATTATTTATGTTTATATGAAAGCCAATTTTTCTATCTACAATTCAAAATTAATAATTCACAAATTTAGCGGTATGGCATGGAGCGTTGTCCTCTTGAAAAATAAATTTGCAAGTCTCGCCAAAAAGCTTTAACGCAGAAGGCTCAAATTCGTTGTGTAGGACCTGCAGATAAACAGCTACTGTAATGCTGGAACTAAGGAAGCACAACCGACCGGTTTCATTTCCAGAAAAGCATTCTCAGACCATAACTCCTTCATTTTTCAGGTGGAAGTCTTAAAAGACATTCGTTGCTTAGCCTCTCGTCCAGTTTTCTTCTTACGAGAATTCTTCCATCTCCAACATTCAGCTTGTATTTTGATTCATCGGAGAAAATCACATCATTCTACATCTCTGGAGCCCAAGAAACATGCTCCTGGGTCCATAACAAACGTTTTTTTACAACTACTAATGTGAACTCAGGCTTTTGGACTGGTTTAAGTGCTCTTAAACCCGCTTTAACAGGTCCTTTTCTCACTAAGCTGGCTGAGATTTGTTTTCCCGTTGCTCGCTCAACATCTCGTCTTATGTCCGATGAAGTTTTAAAACGGTTCCGACGACACTGTATTCCACGCGACAGTACTTGACCTTGTTTTTGACCAATTTTTTTTGCACATCAGTTACGGGGTTGTACCGGTGTAATAAAGACAAAAGGCGGCCCAACAAAGTATTAATATATAAGATAGAACTTCTATAAATCAATAAAAAACAAATATAAAAAATACTTGTTTAATTTATTCCATTACTTTACCCCTCCAATCAACGTATTTTGAATATTTTTCCATTATTGCAGGTAATTTTTTTTTTTTTCAAAAATTACGTCATACATGTATTTAAAATGAAACAATAGGCCAATTGCTTTCAAAAGTTTTGTAATATTAGCAAAAAAAGACTCCAATTTGCAATAAAATATGTTTGTCCATTTTTTTCCCAGCACTGTATGTGTTGCAGTATAAATGTCTTTCATGTCCGGTCTTTTCAAAAAACGCTAGTTTGTTTTTTCTTATTTTGTCGTCACTAAATGGAAATTTTATGAGTTCTGCACATAGCACCGTTTCAGAAATATCTATTATTTGTTGCAAATTTATGGAGTACGTTGATTGTGCAACTCCCGCTAAATATCCTTACCAATACCAGTTTGATATCCACCCTCTGCGAAGAACCGCAATGCAGCTACGTTTTTAATTTAAGTACGGGTTTTACGAAAGATGAACGTACTGTATTTTTTAATTTGGAGCTAGCGACGTTTAATAGATATTGAAATGCTTCTTTGTTCAACCGAAAATACTTTAAAAATCTACAAAAAAATATGAATTATAAAACAATACGAATACATCAATCATCGTACTTACAAATCATCCGGTATTTGTAAAGGATCAGTTCGATCGCGAATAATTTTGCGTTCCACAGCCATTTCTCGGGTTGTTCCGCATCTTCACTTTCTGTGTCATAAAATAATTCCACACTACCCACTTTAAAGTGAACAATTTTTATTAAATTAAAACAATTTATAATACGAAAACTGATTATGTGTTTTAAAATGTGTTTTATTGTTAACAATTCAAATTCAAAATGATATTGACAAATAATATTCTAAATATGAGGCAATTATTAATGTTGCTAGATATTTTCATAATTGCCGTCGTAGCGATTGAATCGACTTCAACAATACCAATTTTGACGTGACGTAAGACACCTGTAGTCACGTCACTTGAAATGAGACGACTTTGACAATTGGGGTGTTAATTTTTAAATTTTACAATAAAGTGAGAATATCGTTTTTTCTTTATGATAATTTTTTTGTTTAGTTTATTTTTAGTATGTACTAGTTTCGAGAGTTCTCTCTTTGTCAGCTGATGAAAAAAGAACTCTCGAAGCTAGTACAAACCAAAAAATAAAATAATTATAACATAAATAAAAGACGATATTCTTACTTTACAGTAAAATTTAAAAATCAACTGAAGCCTCTTGATCATTTGCATCGCCGAAACTTCTCCGATTGCGCTCTGCCAAAGTTTAAAGAAAATCATAAATTCCATCAAAAAATTATCTGCGCTGAAACTCGTTGTTGGCTTAATGGCTTTGTTAATAAGCAAAATATGCGTTATTGGACAGCAACAAACCAGCATGAGCTTCAACAGACTCCATTACGACCATAAAAAGTGAATGTGGGTGTAGATTTTATGCCGGAGGTGTGATAAGACCATATTTTCGGTCGATGAAAATGATCGCCATGTCACGGTCAATATAGTTCCCTATCGTGTCATGTTGGAAGACTATTTTTGGCTAAAATTGAATGGACTTTACATCAGTGATATGTGGTTCTAACAAGATGGTGCCACATGCCATACAGCTAGTCAAACAATTTATCTATTGAAGGGGAAGTTCGGTGACCGAACAATCTCGAGAAATGGTCTGGCTGAATGGCCATCTCGCTTATGCGATTTAACGTCGTTGGATTTCTTTTTATGGAGTTACGTTAACTCGTTGCGGTTTATGACAATAAGCCAACAACGTTAGAGGAGCTCAGGGACAATATCGAAGGCGAAATTACCAACGTTCTGGACGACATGTGTGAAAGAGTGGTGCAAAATTGACTCCAAAGAATCGATCGCTGCAAACTTGCTCGCGGTGAACATATGATCGATATTGAATTCATTAGTAAAATGTAATATGTGTACTGCATCTGGAATAAATTTCAGCCCAATATCTCAATTATTCTATGTTTTATTTAATTAAATACAAACTTGTTATGTTCGTATTGAAAAACTCTTTGTTTATGAAACTTGGTTAATGAGGTTGCAGCTTTATGAACCGGCTTAATTATACTACAAAATATAGGAGTAATGTTATATGTAACATATTAATATTATATTAACATTTATTATTGGCAGGACAATTCTCATTCTCTGTAAATTTCATGAGTGTTAATTTACCATAAAAATTATCAATCATACCAACAAAAATTAAATGACATATAGACGCAATCGCACGTATTGCCCATAATACGAAAAATGTATACGTATTAGTGTTTTAAGCGGATTTTTTTGTTATTGTATAAATTTTCATAAACAAAAATTTCCTGGAAAATTAAATGTTTTGGTATCCAAAAAAAAAGGAAAACCTCATGAGATTTAAGTCCATCGAAGCATGAAAGCAGAAAAACATAGCGATGGTAAAATTGGAAAAATATCTAAAAACAAGGGTAGGTTAGGTAAGCTTACATTTATATATTTTTATTGGATTTTATGCTGTGTTTTAGATTTAGATTATAATCAGTCAATGTACCAAAAAATATCGTTTTAGGACTGCAGGTGGTATATTAATTAATCGATCAGCTAATCCATTTCAATGTAAAATGATAGGTAGCTGTAATCATCATTTTACGAAAACAGTCCAATCAACCTGTTAAAAAAACCCACAATTTTTGTTTCCGACAGTCAATTCGAGAGCAAATTAACAAACATTTTAATTATTGTTGCTTGATATAAGTAGTGTAAACGGTTAACTACTAAATGATTTATTACCGTAAATCACTTGGTCAACTTATTATCAAGTGACACTTTCAATAAGCTTGAGTTGAACGCCATAAATAAGTAGAGAAATTTTAAATGTATAACGTCAAACCTATCAAATTCTTCAATAAATTATTAATATTGTGAAACAGGGAAAATCACTCAACAAACAACAAAAATACATACATATGATTTATGGAGGTAGTTCGTTATTTAAAATTTAGTAATTTCATGAAAAACCGAAAAAATTTGACAATGTGGAGATTCCCAATCCAATTTTTCTAAAATAAATTTTGGGTACTTTACCAAAATTGAATTTGGTATTTTAAAATATAATTTTTTAAATTCAAGTAGGAGGTTTGGGTATACCCAGGCCATGTCGGCCGACATTTGTGATGTCTCACTTGTAGATTTTCCTCAGTTATACAGTTCTACATGGGCTGGTTGCAATATATTCGTGTTATTTTGGGTCTATGTCTAATATATGCAATTGATTTTAAAAATTGAGTAAATATGAAATTCCTTAATTTATTAAACTTCACACCATGAAGATAAAAAATTAAGAAGTTTCAATTCGTCCGTATTATTAATTTAAAGATTTTTGGCTTTTTTATACAGAAATATTATTTACATTCACAATGTTTGCGACTTTTCGAGCCAGCAAAAAAGGAGGCCATTCACTCATAATATATTACCAAAAATAGTAGAAAATTAACTACCCCCCCATTTTTAACCCACAGGGTCATTGTGTAAAGTACACACAACCCTTACAAAAAATTGAGAACCTCCTAAAGTTAACCTTGTTAAAGTTAGCCGAAAGATTCCAGCCGAAAAATAATGCAGATAGTGTCTTGACTATTTTTTAACTCTCTTTATACTCTCGCTCCTATCGATTTTTAAATTCCTATAAACTGAAATAATTTCTCCTTCACCCGAATGATGTAATTCGATCCTAGTTTCTTCTAAATTCGAGTTCACGACTGATTTTTGCTGTATTCAAGACACTATCTGCATTATCTTTCGGCTGGAAACTTTCGGCTAACTTTAACAGTATCTCAAGTTAAGGATAAAAAATCCGAAAATCTTTAAATTAATATAATACAGACGAATTGAATCATCTTAATTTATATTAGTGTGGACATAATACACACACATAATGAGAGTCTCCAAAAGTTCTGATTTGGTGTTATAATTCGCTAAATCGATTTGTTCCAGTTTTATACTTAGGCATAGTGCAAGATGTACATTTTTGCAGTTTGGTCATTGCAATCTGATGAGTAGACCAACATTTTATTAGTACGATACCAAACTGCCATGAAAGAACTTGAGGAGGTTCTCAATTGTTTGTAAGGGTGGACGTTAAAAATAGGGGGGGGGGAATTAATTTTCTACTTTTTTGGTAGTATATTATGATTAAATGGCCTCTTTTTTTGCTGGCTTGAAGTTGCAAACATTGTGAATGTCATTTTGGGTTATTCTGGATTGATAGCCAGATGGTATTTTTACATCAAGGTGAGGTTATCAAGACGATGGAAGTTTCCAAACTTCCATCGTCTTGATAACCTCACCTTGATGTAAAAATACCATCTGGCTATCAATCCAGAATAACCCAAAATTTCATATAGAAATCGCATGTATGCGTTAAATACAATAAAATTCGAGATTACCAAGGGGTTGGCAATTGCGTAGCGAATCATTAAAATTCGCTAAGGCATTGTGATTATACTTTGAATACTTCAAAGTATTTTCAATATTTTTGTAGTTTGGTCACTGCAGGCAGTCTGATGAGACAACCGAATTTTTTATTTTTATTATTTTTTTTTTAATACAAAGAATTCACTGTTTTCATTAGTTCGAAACCAAACTTCCATCGTCTTGATAACCTCAGCCTCACCTTGATTGTGAATGTCATAGTACATAATTGTTGTCTGTAAAAAAAGCCGAAAATTTATAAATTGAGCTGTAAAGGGACACGTAAAGGGACACACATTGAGCTGTAAAGGGACACGAACACAAGTTTTTCCAAAAAAATAACATATTTCAGACTGAATGACCGATCTTTTGAAAATAATAATAGTATTCTTCACTTTGTCTAATGCTTACTTAATTGAAAATTGAATTTTTTATTTTTATTATTTTTTTTTTTTTAATACAAAGAATTCACTGTTTTCATTAGTTCGAAACCAAACTTCCATCGTCTTGATAACCTCAGCCTCACCTTGATTGTGAATGTCATAGTACATAATTGTTGTCTGTAAAAAAAGCCGAAAATTTATAAATTGAAGATAAAATAAATAAAAATATCCGGCTCAGATTATGTGTGAGGCCTATTATTTTTTAGTTAGGCCTACTTGGGCTGGACTGGATGCACCCATTGTAAAAATTTTATTTTCTGTCACTTTATTGCAATAAATTTATTTGCACAAGTGATTTTTAAATAAATCTTGAATAATAATTCTAATAAAATAAAAAGTTTAAGAGATAAATAAATTATAATTTATATAATATAAAATAGTATATATTAAATAATATAGTGTGTTGTTATCATTCACAATCGCGCTTTCCCCCTAAATAAATAATTTAAAGTTGGTGGGGTTACTCATGCATTTCCAAAATTGTACTCTCAACATCTCGAGAAATTGTTCTGCGATTTCAGCTGTTTTAGCCAATGATCTTCTATTTTCAGTTTATGGATCGGCAAAGTGATTTGGACCGGTACGCAACAGGATCGGATAGCTGCCACGTGATATAACTCCCAAAATACGCAACACCCAGACATCTCAAAAACGACTTTTGTGATGTTAATGGATGGAAAGGAAATTCTAAATTCTTTTTTTCTGGAATATACCCACCTGCGAAGGAATTAAAGCATTTATTGATCGATTAAGTTATTGGCTATGTTTAATGGGATCCCATTTCTGTTCACTATACCAAATTTCATCATAATCGCCTATGAAATGACGAAGAACCGTTCTACTTGACCATTTTGTAGAACATTTTTCAAAACAGATATAAAATTATTTTTACACGTTATGATGAGTCGGTCTACAATTAAATGTTTACCATGGGAAGAACGTAAATCCTATATAATAGTAACTATAGAAAGCGGTGCCATTGCCGGTTGCATAAAATCTTAATTTATATTTCACGACAACAAACAGTTTTTCTCACTCGCCAAAAGAATTAAAATTGGTTTTGGTCAATTGATTCATAAAAATAAAATGTTGCCCCTTCAACTTCGATAAAAAACGTAGCGAAGAAAGCATATGAAATCATTTCATTAAACATTTTCATGTTTATTGAATTTCCCATAAAAGAATTTTCCACCCCAAAAATAAAAATACGTTTTGTCTTCATTTGGGTCTTCCTTCGACATTTTATTCTTATACATGAATGGAATTTTCAGGTTTTTATAAAAAAAGATTTTTTTACTCGATTTTGTTCAGTCGTTTTTTTATTCTTCTTGGGTGTCCTTTACGATAACACAAAAGTTTAATTCAATTTAAGGATAATTTTAAATTAAAAAGAAGAGAAGATACCAAAGTGAATGGATAAAAAATTTTTGGTTGAATTAATTTTTTTTATGTAACCTTTATTATTATTTGTCTAAAAATTCCATTTCGTATGTTATATGAAAGAGCGTATGCAAGTCTAAAAAGAGAGATGGGAAATAAAGCTCGACAAAGCATTACTATTGTGAAGCAAAATATTCAATAACATTTCGAAAACATAATACGAATCCCTTTAAGTTGTTGTGATTAGGTACAGATTTACGTACAAATTTGACATTTTTTTATCTCTTTTTGTAACCGAAGCGTATTGAATAAGATGAATTTGAATTTCTTTTGAATTTTGAGGGTTTTGTGTTTGTTGGGGTCAACAATTTTTTCGATTACCGGTGAACAATTTGAATACATATTATAGAAAGCTTTTATCGGTTATATTAACAAATTTAATGGTTTATAAATGAAGTAATTGTTCGTTTAGTATTTATGAGACGGCGATGATAGGGATAGTTTAGTATGGAATTCATGGCCCCACATAGCAGAGCTCACTGACTTATCGTGCGGCGTTCTCCAATTTCTGATCCCGAAGTGCTCGCGTGCTACAACAAAAACAAATTTTTACTTTCGTTGTTGTGAGCAAGGAGCTTTAGAAAACCATTTTACAATATAAAAATAGACAAATCTGGGTTTCTTCTTTAGCAACATCTAAAATCTATCACACTTGTTTTTAAGCATTTTTGGTTTCTGTTTGCCGTCTGACCGTATGTGTCCACGATAACTTGAGAACGGATGGAGATATAAACTTAATTTCTTCACCAAAAATTCAAACAATTCATGGGATAGAGTCCTATTGATTTGTATGTTTAGGGTGTTCAGAGATATGTAGGGTTTTGTTAACAAGAGGGGTTAAAATTGATAGATTTTTTTTCTATTTTATATTCTATTTTGGTTTCATAGAGTTCACATGCTGTAAAAAATAAAAGGAATAAAATATATCTCGTGCGGATGTGAGTTTGTCTGGTTATGGGGGTGGAAGGTGTGGTGGTATGGGAGGTGGAGAATTTGAGATTTGGTGGAAGAGGGTTTGTGTGGGACGAGTGTGTGTGTGGGACTGGGTATGGAGGTGTTAAAAGGTGATTATAAGTTTGGTGCGGTATAGGGTGGTGCGGGTGAGATGGGGGGTTTGAATTGGATAGTGGTTGGGGTGGTAATAAAGTTTAGGTGTGATGGTTTTCGGTTCATTAGGGTCGGTTGAGTTATGGTCCCCAAGTTGGGCTGGGTGTAGATGGGGTTAGGTGGGCGTCGGTGGTTGTGATATTTGAAATACGCTGATCATACTGCATAGAACCTTCCGTTCTTCCACATGGAACAACGGTTTTTAAAGACAAATAATAAATTATAGGCAACAAAAATGCTTATAGAGTTCGGATCCGAGCCTTTCCCGTCTTTTTTATAATTGATTCTAATAATTTTAAGACTTTTGTTTTCGTGTACGATACATCAAGGTGGGTTCACATGTACAAATATTTGTGCCGAACGCGTTCGGCGTAAACATTTTCGCCGCAACACAAAATTTTTCTTCAAAGATTTGTATGTCACCTCTTATGTCTAGTACTCAAAACATGCGTGGAAATATTTGAGGTCCAGTCATCAGTCAATAACAAGTCAAAATATAAAACTATGAAAGCAGCACATTTGTCCTGATAAATTCAGACATATATGTAGTTTTATTTAACACCAAACCGATGAATATTCAAAAAAATTTCACAATTCCATAAAAATGTATATTTGTTAAATGTCGTAAACTCAAAAAGCGTCTATAGAGCATAATGCGGCGCAAATTCCTTTGATATTTGCCAAAAAAACCGGCAAGTGTTGGATCGTGTGCGTTGAATATGGCATACATTTTTGTGCCGTTTCCGCGCGCCGCACACACTTCCTACTTTGCGGCGAAAATATTTACACCACAATTTTTTGTATATGTGGCCCCACTTTAAATTTTACATCTTAAGTAGTTGGCTAAACTCAAAAGTTAAAATCTGCATGAGAAGCTGGTAGTATGGGTAGAGAGCGAGCCTGGTAGACCCACCGAAAAAACAGAAGCTGTAAAAGTATTAAGCTGTACAGAAACACGAACACAAGTTTTTCCCAAAAAATAACATATTTCAGACCGAATGACCGATCTTTTGAAAATAATAATAGTATTCTTCACTTTGTCTAATGCTTACTTAATCTTGCGTTAAATTATAGTTACGGAATTGGTTTAATCATCATCGCTGAACCTATAGAAATAATCATCGCCCTTGTCGTGAAGATTCTCAACAATTATGGTGAATTTTTGCCCGCTTTAATAATTGAAACTTAATTTCACCAATAATTCCATCACGTAATTTTTGATTGACGCAACACTTTCGGCATTATAATTTTGACTATTCACAACCTCTAGGCCAACAGGTTTATCTTGCCGATGTCAACTCCTGTTCGAAATTTTTACATATTAGGATAGGCAATCTGCTAAAAGTTGGTATGTCTCAGTAATTAACGGTTTTAGAAAACTCATATCGTAAGATTTTCCCTAATTGGCAGATTTATTGACGTATTACAATAAATTTGAGCAATATTACATACTTTGTTGAATAAGCGCCATATTCCGTAAGTCGTAAAAGAACAACTCTATCCAAAAGTTATTATGGACATAGCGAAAACCTTTGTCGAAAACGAAATTAAAATCGCAAAACGCGGTCGAACCGAATGATCCTTATTTAGAGAAAATGTGAGGAAAACCTCCAAAATAAATAATAAATATGCAGATAGTCCTGTCCTTCGATGGTATATACAAACAAAATTAACTAACTGTTAACCAAAAGAGTTCGGACAAATTTTCAAATGATGAGTTATGTTTGAATGTATTCAAATAAAATTTTACTAAACGAGATATTTCTCTGAATAATACAAGAGACTCGTCTCTAGTCAGAGCAAACTATAATAATTCCGATGAGTTTTGCGTTACGGAATTCTGTTTTTAGAAACAAACGATGTTTCTTTCTTTTGACTCTTCAGCAAGCATCGGAATTTTTTAATTCTAAAGCCTTAAAGAATAACTGTAATTCTAACAGAATTTTTATTTTGTTGCCTTTCAACTGTTCGGACTTGCGAATAGCTGTGGCACAGTTGGCAATACCAGGCAACGCTACTAATACTGGAATGGCAGCGGTGGAGCCATTAGACCAGTGCAATTATTTATAAAAGGAAAACGAAGGATGTAAAATTTGTACATGTCAAACCTAACATACGACAGTTCGAAAAAGAGTTCAATTAAATTTAAATTAAATGCAAACTTAACCTGCGTGAACTTGAACCAAAGTTTAGTTAATTAACCTAATAGAAGTTTTTCCCCCTTACAAAGCTGGAATATAGTACAGTAAAACATGTTAGCTTTTCATAAAATTATAGTGACATGTTTATCAATTCGACATACAGGTGGAGTTGCTATGTACATACACGAAAATATATATTTGAAAATTATTTCCAACTGTGAGAAGGATCGCACTTGGTTTTTAGCAATACAATTCATAAAACGATATAATACGACCGACTAATTTGGAGTAGTATACAGATCATTTCAAACAACAAGAGCAGTTTTCATAGATAAACTTGACGAATGGATGGAAAATATCATAAATCATAACAAAAATTATTTCATATTCGGTGATTTTAATATTGATGTCAAATCCAATAAAATAATATTACAGTGTAAAATTTAATCAATTGATACGTGATCATAGGCTAATGCAGGTGTTTTAAGAATATAGTAGAGTTACAGCAACCAGCGAGAGTTTAATAGTTTAGTAATAACTAATTCAAAAAATGTGCAATGCGAAGTAGTTAAAAATGCGTGTGAGGAGTGCTTTTATCTCCTCACAAGAAATTGTGACCCGATAGAAATACATTCGCAGACAAATTATTTTCATGAATTACCCAACTATGCTTTAAATCAACGTAAAAGCTAAAAACTTGTGTGAATGATTTGACTTGTACAAAATTGATCTATAAAACTAGTAAACATCATTTGAAATTACTGAAGCAAAATAAACTACGATCTTTTGGAATTATGAAAATAAATAAACTCAAATGAGAGCTGGGATAATTAAAAAAACAGCCAGAAATATATATATAAGCTATCTTTAAGGAAAGAGCATTCCACTTATTTCAAAAACAAATTCGTAGAAAATCAAAATTATCCAACAGAGCTATGGAGAACGTTAAAATCGATATATAAAACTAAAACCGCAACACAATGGAATATTCAATTTAACAATAAAATAAATGTAATAAACTTTAATGAATCGAATGCGTATCATTACACAGTTCCATTCTGTTTCCAAAATATTACATGTCTGGAGATAACTAAAACTATTAGTAATCTCAAATCGAACGCTGGAATTGATGGTATAAACCTTACTATCATGTTGGACGCTATGTAGAATTAAATATTCTCATCAAAATTAACGAATTTAATCAATAAAAGTTTAAATGAATCTAAAGTCTCGAGATCATGGAAAATATCAACGGTTATTCCAATTCCCAAAACTTGTAAGGCAACACAGAAGAACTACACCCGATAAGTATGCTACTAACCTACGCAACTGTATTAGAACGAGTAGTAAAAACCCAATTAATAAACCACATTATCAATAATAAAATACTAGTCGACCAACAATCTGGTTTCGATAATACGATTCATGTGAAATTGCATTAAACTTAATGTTGCATAATTGGAAATCTGAAATAGGTGACAATAAAGTAGTAGCTGTTTTCTGGATTTTAAACGAGCTTTTGAAACAATCGATAGGCAAGTTTTACTAAAAAAAATTAAGCAAATATGAAATACAAGGCACGGCGTTTGAATGGTTCAATCTTCAAGAAAGGCAACAATATACAAAAGTTGATAACTGTATCTCAAAGCCAATACCAAATAATCTCGGAGTATCCCAGGAATCTACTTTAGCACCATTGCTTTTCATCCGGTACATTAATGATATAGTGGAAGTTATAGAAAGTTGTAAGGTGAATATGTTTGAAAGTTGTAAAGTGAATATGTTACACAAAACCTTAAAGAAGCTGTTTAGAAAATAAACGAAGATTTGGAGAATCTAAAAAAATGGCTGATGTTCCATAAGTTGGCACTTAACATTTCTAAAACAAAGTACATGGTGATGTCAATAAAAACAAAACTACAATGTAATCAAAATATATTAGTAGATACGGAAGTCATTGAACGCGTGAAACAATATAAATACCTTGGTGCTTTCATAAATGAAAAGTTAAATTTTAGTGATCATTTGATTTATATTGCTAAAAAATGAATAAAAAGTTAGATTTATTTAATAGAATTAAGGATCCCACGTGAGTCAAAAATTATATTTTACGAATCAATTGTTGCATCACACATTGGTTATTGTTCATCAGTGTTATTCATAATAAATCAATCACAAATATATCATCTCCAAAAAATTTAGAACAGTTCAAATCAAATGCTTGAAGTACTAGAGTTGAAGTCTATTAACCAAAGAATGCACTACAACGTTTTGAAGTTGATGTTTCGGCTTAGGTACATCTCCGTACCAACATACTTACACTTAATGTAATACTCTAATAGAGAAGTTCATATCTATTATACCAGAAACACTCATTATCGATTACCAATGTACAGTAAATCATTTTCACAGCGAGAGTATAATTTAGTCAAATTGTATAATTCACTGAGCAATTTCTACACGTTGGGACACACTACACGAGTTACAATACAATCAGTTTTTGGAACTACTGAGTGTATTTATTCAAGAAAGCATTAGTATTTAGCTAATATTAAGTAAATATAACAATTATGTTTTGTTTAATTAATTTAAGATAAGAATAAAAAAATGTCATTATTATTGATAAATAAATAAATTGATGAAAGTCTTAAGATCCGACTTAGCAGCGATATGAATTTTCTTATTACATTGTTACTAAACTAAGAATTGTCTTATTATTTAAGGCATCCCAACTTTCAGCATACTGGTATTTCAAACATGACAAATTTCAAACGGGTTAACAACGACAAAGTAGGCATGGTGACTTACCAATTGAGTAACTTGGTTACAATTCGCCAAAAAATCATGCAAAATAACAAAAAAAATTCAAAATTTTGTATAAATCAATTCGGTCATCTAGGACAGGTTTTAGGATTCTGTAATACTGCGTATTTAGGTTGTTTTAGATAAAAAAAAATTGTTTCTCTTGCTTAAAAACTGACGAAAATGACTCGTCTTAACTTAAATTTGAAATTTTAATTTATTTTTAAATTATGTTGAACAAAATTTTAATTTCGCCATAAGAAACAAAAGTAAACCTAAATATAAAATGCTCTTAAGCAGAACTAAGTTTAATCTGAAACAAATGTAGCAGCAGGCACAAAACTTAATGAGTTTTAACTTAAAAACTGTAACTGTAACTTAATGAGCGTTAAGGATGTCATATTCAAATTTGGGAGGGAAATGTTGAAATTATGAGAAGAGGTCTCCCACTATTCATGCTAACCTTCGAAAAGCAAGAAAAAGTCGAAAATATTTATAATATTAAGGCTATCCTCAACCTCAGAGTTAAAATACAAACACCGGGAAAGGTCACTCGACTAATACCGCAATGTAAAAACTGCCAAGATTATAATCATACACAAAAGTCAATCGTGAAGCAAGAAGCCATCGTGAAGCAAGATGTGTTAACTGTGCAGGAAAACACGCAGGAAACGACTGCACAGTTCCCCGAAATACAACACCAGCAAACCAGCAAACTAAAGAGGATGTGAAGTAGTAGTAGAACTACAAAAAATGAGAGATAAATAAGGCAAACCAGATACACCAAGAAAAGGACAATCTATAAAAAACCACGCAGCCTAAATCGTCAACTCCTTATTTTAACATACAAAGAGAGCGAGTAAATGAAAACGTTACTTATGCACAAATAGTTCGGCAAGCAGAGCAGAAACAGTTAAAAGTAGATCTCGTTTTACAGGACATACTGAGAAATCTAGCGAACCTCAACAAAAGGCTTATTTCGCAGGAAATGAGTCTGCAGAACACACTAGAAGATATGAATTCACAAACTAGTTTCAATAAAAGAGTAGAAGAAAACCTCGATCGAGTGAAACAAAATATAAATTATATAAAATCGATTTATACACAAAAGAAATGAATAAAACGAATTATAGCCTGGATTGCAAATGGGCTATTGCATCTCATTCAAGAACTTGAAATATCTTTAAACATGCATAATATAGGTATATGTCTGATATCAGAAACCCATTTCACCAAAACTTCATACTGTAAAATAAATGGATATAATTGCTACCATGAATTACACCCAGAGAACAAAGCTAGAGGTGGATCAGCTATCCTCATAAAAGATTATATAAAACATAACGAAGAACGTAAAGTCGAGAAGTTTTCCATGCAAGTCACAACAATCAAAATACAATTAAACAATATTAAAACTTGTAGTATCTCAGCAATATCCTGCCCTCCAAGATACAATCTCAAACAAGTAGATTATACTAATCTTCTGAAAACTAGTAGGAAGTGTCTTTTTAATTGGAGGGGACTATAATGCAAAAAATACCTATTGGGGATCACGGTTAATGACTGCTAAAGGAAAAGAACTGTTCGCAGCAGGAAAACAACTAAAATGCGAGTTTCACTCAGGCGGTACACCAACCTATTGGCCTACGGATATCAGTAAGACTCCAGATCTTATAGACTTGTTTATTACAAGATGGATCTCGGAATTATCCATATAGAGAACAGTGAAAGTCTATCATCAGATCATTCACCAGTAGTTATGATACTTAGCCAAACAATGATTATGAAAGAGAGCAACCCCAAATTAACGAGCTTCAAAACCAATTAGGATCTCTTCCAAACACAGTTAACAGAAAGAATTAGTATGCAGAACCCCATACAAGAACCAGCCCAAATAGAAAGCACTCCTGCGTGGGAAAGCACTCCTAATAATAGTAAGGAAATGAAGCGCAATGCTAGCTATCCAGAGGAAGTGAGAGAACTTCTGAAATTATAAAAGAAACGGAAGAATTGGCAAAAACATCGAACCCCGGAAAATAAGAGGGTATTTGTGGTGACAAATTAAAATACCTAAAGACATTAAAAATCAGTCAGTTAATAAATATCTCAGCACTCTAACAGGACAAAAAGATACTGATTATTCATGATGGACAACTAAGAATCTTAAAAGACAAACTTCAGGTTCCTCCTATTAAAAATAAATAAAATTGGGCTCGAAATGCTAAACAGAAAGCAGATTTGTTCGCAAACCACATTGAAGAAACATTCCAGCCCTGACCCAAACAAACAGAAGAGTAAAATATCACCCCGATAAATAAAAAGGATGAAATATAAACTACACCTGTAACATTGAAAGAACTAAAATGGGAAATCAAGAATAACCTGAATGCGTATAAGGCTCCAGAATATGATGTTATAACGGGTCAGATAATAAAAGTGTTACTGGAGAAACGTTGAGGAAATTAGTGCATATAATTAATGCAGCATTTCGACTAAGATATGTCCCAAGACAGTGGAAAGTTGCAAAAGTAATGATGATACATAAGCCGAAGAAACCTCCGAATGATAAAGCTTCATATTGGCCAATTTCCGTGCTACCAACATTATCGAAACAATTTGAAAACGTTCTTCTTAAAAGACTAAAACCAATTATCGAAGAATGGAATCTTAACCCCTAACATCAGTTTGGATTTAGGGAAAACCATTCTACGATAAAACAAGTACATTGAATAATCGAGAAATCACTAGAACGAAAACAAATATGCTCAACTATATTCCTTGATGTAGCGCATTCGACAAAGTATTCAAACTACATAGAGATCTTCCGGAGCATTTTTTGCAAATTTTAAAATCATACATATCAGAGGGGCACTTCCGAGTAAAGTATGAGAATGAATACTCCCAACTAAAAAGAATATCAGCAGGAGTGCCACAAGGGGTATTCTTGGGCCAATCCTCCTATATACTAGAGATATACCAACTACAGAAGCAACAATGGCCACTTTTGCCGATGACAGCGCAATACTTGCAACAGCAAAGAACATCAATGACTCCACTAGTAAATTACAGAAGGCTACTAACCAGATACGTAATTAGACAAAGAAATGGCGAATTAGACAAAGAAATGAAGCAAAATCAATCCAAGTCAACTTTATAAATCTAAAAGTTAATCATATGCCAATAATGATAAACTCGATAGTAGTACCGCATGCAAACACTGCTAAATATCTCGGCATGGCTTTAGATGCTAAACTTAGATGGAAGGAACACATAAAAAAGAAAAGAGAAGAACTAAACATAAAATTTAGAAAAATGCATTGGCTCTTAGGGAGACAATCTGAACTAGTGATCCATAACAAACTGTTTGGACATATGGTAGACAACTCTAGAGTAGTGTCTTCAAAATATTAAAAACAGAAAATGGGATTATGTGCACAATCGTCCCTTTATAAATTTACTACTACACTCAAATATCTACATATAAAGACGTGTGAAAATGTTTTTGATAACAGAATATTAATTTGATTAACAACGTTGTGAGACAAAAAACTCAAATTCTAGTAAACCCTTCAAAATTTAAAACAAATATTAACACCCACACAATTTAAGTGGTATAAACAAATAATACTATAAGTTTATGTTGTAGCACACAAAAAATACAGCACACTGTAACCTTTTTTATCTGACACTTTTGTAAAAAAAAAATATTACAACCCATTAAGTTTAGCGGAAAAGCGTTTTTGCTGTAATTTTTTTTTTTGTTATTATGCTGTCGAAGACGAAAACCATGAAAGATTTTTAAATTTTTTACGTTTTATGCAAATTTTTTTGTTTCGTTTTATTTTAGAGAAAAATAAGTCATTAAAATTCTTTGGGTCCAAATAATATTATGTATCTTATTCAAAGTATCCTTTTTTATGGTGGGAACGACAAAACACAACTTTACAACAAAATATAAACCTTCATAGTATAAAGTTACTTAAGCAGTGAATTTATTCCAGAGTGGAAACCATAAATATACTTCATTTTAACCGTAGTCGGTATTTTTTTTATTTAAAGGCTCTGAGGTTTTTTTAACACCCACACATAATTAACAAAAAAAATTATGAAAGGAATATTTTGGTTAGTTGGAAATATTTTTGATGAAAAACCGAAATGACCGGTGTCTTATATGTACACGTATTATGTGATTAAAAAGGAAGTGTAATTATATTGCTAGTAATATTGGTATACAGTACGCACTTGTATTTTATATATAATTTTTCGTTTTATCGTCGATCTCTTTATTTATGGATTAGTATGATTCCAAAGCAAAATACCAGAAATCTTAATAAATCAAAACGAAATATTTTTCAAATGAATTTTTACAAGTCTGTTATATATGTACCAACATATTTAGGATTTGTGTTGTTCTCTGTTTTCTAAATCTATCCATATCCTATGTACAACAATATCTTTGATAGAGACTACAAAAATACATAAGAAAAACAAATTCCTAGAATTTTTCGTCTCGTTTTAAGATTTTTTCTCTCTTCCTGCTCGAAATAACGATATACGACAAAAAAGATTAATAAAAATGTTCAAAAGTTCAGTGGTGTGCGGTGTTTGTTGATGTTGAATTTAAAATTGGATATTTTATTTACTTCGTTTTCATCTTGTGTCGATATTATGTTGGGTTTGGTTTAAAGAGGTTCGATTTTTTTTTGAGAATTTCATTATTTCATCCTTGACATACAGCAACAACAATAAAACGAAATGAGAAGACGAATAAATTTACAGAAAAAATAAATGAGGGGAAATGTCAAACTAAATGAAGGATAATGTTATTTGATGGATGGATTTGTCTTTATATATATTTAGAAATGGGAGGAATATTATTTAAAACAAAATTCCTTTCCTGATAAGATTTTTTTTATTTTAATGTTTAAATTATGCGTTAAAGAGAATTGTTTATGGGTTGTTGAACTTACTTTTAAGTTACCTGTTTGATGGGCCTTCAGTCAGTATGATTAGACAATTTGAGGTTTTGATACGTTCTTGATTTCGTAATAACTACGTGAGTTTAGTAAAATGTTATTGGCTAGGTAGTTATTTTGATGATGTGGTTATTGTGTTGTGGAAAATCTTTTCGGAGATAAGTTTTCAAAAGAACTCAATGCGTATTTTTTAAGAAAACAACTGAAAGCTTTTTCTTAATCTTCGTACAAGATTACCACAGATACAGGTATTTGGTTACAAGTAACGCAAGAAACCTACATATGTCAATCCAATGGTTATCCCAATCGTTCCACACTATAACAATATACTTCTTTTTCGTCTCTTTCCCCGTTTACCTATAAAACCGATTTAAATTGCAACTCATTTTTCAACAAAAATTTCTTGCGGTGGAGTAGCTTTAACATAAATATAAATGAAATAAAAAAAAAATTTAAGGTCTTTTTTGAGATGTAGAATTAAGTTTAAATTTTGTTTTCGAGAGAGCAGAATAAAAATTACAAACAAGTTTTGTGGCTAAATATAAAATATGCTTTTGAATTAGCAATAAAAAATCTAGTACAACTTAGTTTGAAAAAGAAGTGACTTCAAAAGGAGTATAGCGTGGAACGGGCGAATGTGCATATCCTATCCACACTAGAGTAACTTGTTTCCGGTAACTTCTACATTTCTTTCCCCTTTATCTAGAAAACATATTTTTTTTTATAGGTAAAGAGGAATGCAACGAAGAAGTTGCCGGCTACAAGTTACTCTAGTACGGATGGTATGGTATGGTATCCTTAATATAATTAAAGATATTAAAGTATCGAAAAGAAATAACACAGACTGTATATCCCATATCCATTTTGCTGCCCGGTAACACAATTGTGTGGGTACGGCAAAAGTACCATGTCAAAAATTTATTTTTGTGTTTGTTTTGACCGAAATTACACATTTGTGCATTCCTTTTAAACATATTTGCGTCCGAAAAAAAAAACTATCACTATAAACACAATTGTGTTGGTTGTACTTCAAATCAAGCGAAACTTTTTATCAAAAGCGCCATTACATCCTATGATTTTTTAATCACACATTTGTGCGGTTTGGAGCCATTTTTTTTTTTTGTTTGATAAAGGGATTTATTTTTCATTTTGTTTATGTTCATTTCCGGAGTAATCTAGTAATCATATTTTGCTACGACGCATTTATAAAGGCGCAGAAATATTGGTTGCCATTTAAAATTAATGGGTTGTTAATGGGTTGTTTTCTCTATACTCCTCCATGATGTGTTGCTAATATTTTCCCGCCTTTGAAATATACAACGTTTAACAATTGTATCTGTTGTAACAGTGCTAATTCTGTTGCATATATTCCTAATTTCCAGTTTGAAAATCGATATTTCCAATTTGAAGTTTAGTTCCACAAAACAACGAGAATTGATAAATTCGCGCGTAAATTCGCTTACCGGAAGTGGCAGCATCCATAAAAGCTTTTTCGTTTTTTAACGATGTTTGCAAATATTTTTAAAAGTGTGGCACTTACGAAAAAACCGATTAAGAAATAAAAGAATTTTAAATTAAATTTGAGCCAGTGTTGGTTCTAAAATTCGCCGTATGCTTAAGAAAATGACGACTTCTAATAATAAATGGATATTTCTTCCAAATTCGGTCATTCTCCACAGTCCAAACAGACTCATCGTGATAAAATTTGATAATTAAAGTTTTTCGTAAAATTGTCAGATTCTAGGCAAATTAACAGATTCTAGAAAGCTTACATAGAAGTATTTTGGTTTTTTTCCTTCGCCTTCCAATGATGTAAGCGGTAAGAACGAATTTTGATAAAACATCTTTTATTGAGGCATATTTATGTTTGCCAATATTTTGAAAAGTATAACATTTACGAAAAACCTAGTAACAACAAAAATATTAATTAAATTTGCAAGGAAAGTATTTTTTGTTGATAGTTAAGCGGAAATTAGAGGTTTCGACGAAAATTAAATGACATAGGATTCGTATTTCTTTCTTTAAAAACACTGCAATCAGTTCATTTGTTTTTTAATTTTTACCAGAAATTAGTAGTTCTATCATTGCTATTCGCTACATCTGCTTGTCAAAATGAGAAGATTACAACATTTCAGTTTGCTGCTACAAAATTGGTGAACTATCTCTTTAATAACTACCTTCTCGTTTTCAAATTTTACAAACCTTTTATTGGTATACATGTCTGGTAGTCCAAGAGATCAAAAATTAATCTCTTGATTTATCTTGGTCTATTTGAACTACATTTTAAATTTTTTCGTTTGAAGATAAGATATTGTAAATACTCAGTTGTTAATTTTATTTGTGAATCTGATTTCGAATGTTTTTATGCTTATTTTATTAATGTTTATTTTTTTTTCTCTAACTTAAGGAACTATGTATTAAAATTCAAATCTAAAAATTATTCAATACCCAAAACAAAATATAAAAATATTCATTCAAATGTAGACACAAATTTTACCTTTCTGTGTGTGAAGAATTTTTAGTGATACCACAATGCAAAATAAGCCTATTAACTTCAAGTAACAAAACTATGTATTATCATACTCTCCCAAAATTAACAAGATTTTAATAATCAGTTTGTTTGCATGTAATCAAAAATGTACATCGTATAAATTAAATATCACTTTTCACCAAAATCCACTTCATTCCATTTGATTTTTTCTAAAATGGCTCGAAAGCATACCATCTTCAGCATACCCAGCTATCTCTTGAGGCACAATTGAATTCTCTTCGATGCTGGTACATGGGCGGCACATACATTCCAAAGGTGCTTTGGTTGAAACTTTTCTAAATTTACGTTCGCCTGGTTTGGCTTTAGGACAAAATAATGACACAGCTGCCTCGCGTTCTCCTGACTCTTGACAACACATGCACGAGCGTTCCATTTGCCAAATTTTACTGCCCGACACCTGTAAATAACTGGCACATTTACCCACACATGCAAACGATGGTATTGGTTTGGGTACGCAGCCCGGATATTGTAAAACGAATATTACTGGTGTTACTTGGCATTCATCACCAGTAATTCGTGGTGATACTAAAACAAAAAATAAACTTAAATTAAACATTCGTTTCATATTATTTTTAACAAGCTTACCGTCGTTTTCAGCATTTGCAGCACTGTTACGGTATTCGGTAGATATGCATGCGCATGCAATTACAACCATAATAATACGATTCATGTTAGTAGTTCCGAGTTGTAATTCACTGTTCGGAATAAACTGTTTCGATGAAACTTTAAACGTTGAATGATACGTCAATGTTAAATGTATTGGGATTTTATACGATTTGAATTCGAAATTTTGATTATTATTTACGCATGTCCTGGATGTGAATTATAATCCTTTAGATACATCATCACCCCAGTCGATATGTTATGTTCGACTTGTTTTTCAATGTCCGTACTATAAATTTCCCAAACCATCTAAATAAAATGTTTGTATATGTATAAAACAGAACATAGTCCATTAATTGATTCCCCATATCTTGGAAGTGAGTTTGACATGTTTTTCTGTTGCTTCAAACCGCGATATTGTTTTTTCCTTTTAAAAAAGGAACAAGAGAAAATCAGCTGGTATCCTTGTAGTTTGTTGATCTTAATAACTGTTTACAACAATATTGTATTATGTATGATTGGATAGTGTTTAAATATGTTTAATTTTTTAATATTTTGTGTATCGATTTAGACTTTAAAGAATTATTGACATACTCGTATTCACGCTGATAAATTGTGTTTTAAATTTAAACTGAAATGCGCTGTATTCAGCGTTGTCATCAACATTTTACGAGAAAACAAGTGGTATGTTATCCTAAAATTCATGAGTGGAACAGATTTTGCAAAATAAATTCAGTTTTAAATAAAATGTAATGCAGATATGTTTAAGATTACAAGTTACTGTGAAAATAAGTGCTGCTTAAAAATTTTGAGAATAGTCTAGAGTGGTAAATACAATTTTCTTTACGTATTAACTACCAGCGTGCAAAAAGATCAATTATTAAAAATCAATGATTTAGTGAAGTATCGTGTGTTGCATGCATCCATAAGTTTAATCAAATTTACACGATATACATACCATTATATAATCAACCATAGAACATTTTCTTTTCATTTCTTTAAAGTCAATTAGAATCAATAAAAAAATGTACATAAATTATTTTATAATCCAAATTTATTTTTTATTTAAGCAAAAACCCTTGCTAAACTCTTAGTTTTAAAATACATATTTATCTAGAAAAATTGCCACACTTGTAGCAACGACATTCAGCAGGTTCGTTAAGATGAATATCCAGTGTTGCCATGTCCGATTGTGTTAAACGTCGTCCGTCCGGATTGTAACAATGTGTTAATGTAATCACACGTGTTTGTAGAAATGTTTCACGACAACAAAAACATGCCTTTAAAAATCCATTTGACGTAATACTAGATGGCTTTACGTAACTATTGCAAAAACCTTCGCACTTATTTAACAGCACCTCACCACTGCAGGTACGTTTAACACGTCCAAGTTCATTGTATTCCTCTGGAAATAAAAAAAAATATGATGATAAAATTATTATTGCATTGCTCGATTTTCTTACGAACCTTTAGACAAATGAATTTCCGATTGCACCGTTTCACATTGTTGATCAGAGTCGGGTGGTATTTGTAATTCGCTTAATTCCTCTGCACACACAAAATCAAAAAACAATAAGAAGCTTAACAAAATAAAATTAATTAAAATCATTTTCGTGTGTTGTAACAAGTAGAAAATTGGAAATGAAGAGTTTTCCCAGTTTGTTTCTTGTATTTATATACATTGCCTCGAAAGTTAAAGATATTTTTTAGAACAATACCACTATGGTGATGTACTCGTAGAATAAAAAATCAAGAGTCACGAGGCATGCTGTGCATTTTTTTTTTACATGATTTTCGTTTTAACTCTTAGTTTTTTGTTATTAAATTTTGAAAAGAGTATCGAGTGAATTAATTAAATAGTGTAACGTGAACTGTTACACTATTTAACCTGTCGATGTCTATTAAAGGACCAACTATCTGTGTTTATTTTTCTAAAATAATAATGAAGCAAAGATCGAAATCTCCCTGTAAAACCTTTGTACGTTATACATATAAATAATGGCTATGCAATCATATGCAATTTGGTCGCCTTGCAAAACCGCAACTTTGGTTAAATAATTTATAATTTTTTTTTAAATAAATATATTTAAGGGTCATAATTTATGTTAGAAAAAAATATCTGTGGACCTATTCTGTGACTCACAATTTATATGCATAACAACAACGAATCGAATAGTGTGCCAGAGACAAATACATATGAAAATTGGAGGCCTAGGTTTATCTAAATTGGCACGTCGTACAAAACGTCGTAGAAATCTCAAACTATTCGAATTGATGCAATTTACTACTTTAAAAATGAGTGCGCAATTAAAAAAACTCAACAAATCGACTAGATATTTGATAGGCGCTTAGACATTTTGCTAATTGATAATAATTTCAGAGTTTTCTAGAGGAGGCTGTAACGTATGGCTCGGGTCATATTTGACGCTACATACCACAGCTCAAAATTCGGGTAGCTTTCAGTAGCTATGGAGGGATCTTGACATGTAACGCCTACAGCCATTTTACAATAAAGATATTAATATTAATTTAAATTGTCTTAGCTGGATGCTATATACGGTTTGTCAAAATATATCGCTTACACTAAGGTCATCCCAAAAAATAATCACACAACTAATAAAGCATTTTACCTATTAAATATACCCAACGAGAAAAAAAAATATATACAAAATGCATAGTATCGACGATCATCAAAAGGTAAAACTTGTTTCGCTCAGTGTACGTAGCCACAAAAATGATTGAGAGAAAATTATTAACAAAATAAATGAAATAAGCGAACCAAAAAAAAAAAGAATCCATTCACAAAATAGCAGTTGAAAACAAAACAGAAGGGCAAAATGAAATGGAACTTTAAAGGGCAAAATGTCAACAATAAACAAATTTAAAGAGACAAAATTAAATCGAAAAAAAAATAAATCAGTAAATAAATAAAGAATACGTCACCAAATTCGTTGTTGTTGTATTGTGATGAACGATGGTGTCCTTAGCGGCATGCGTGTTCATGTATATCTCTAGTTTACCGGATTCGGAATAGTCTGCTGCAGATGTTCGCCTGGTATAGTGTATCTTGTTTGTTGAAGTTTAAATATGCTGTTTTGTGTTACAGCCGATTGTACGCATTTAATTCACTATCGATAATGGTACTTTTCGGTATATACTTTTTGACTTTGGGGTAACTTATAAGAACGTATGACCACCAAATGATACGGAATTCTTTATTCACAGATTCTGGTATCACTTTACACACACACACACAGAGTTGTTATTACGGTCGATCTTAATATGAGTATTATTATTACTTTTAGTATTGTTACATACGTCCACTTTTACAGTATTTGTTATTATAGTTATTATTACAGATAATGTTTTAACTTTTAATTAATATACACTTGTCATCACCAACACAAATACCATCTTATTTGCATGACCTTGCACAACTTATTCGTAAAAACAATGTATCTCTTCGACATGAAAGGGTTCAGAAAAAAAAATGGTGAAGCGGATTAAATTAAAAGACTGCACTCTTCATAAAATTTGGTTTATATGTATATCAATTTTATTTTTATAACACATAACTTTACAATGTTTTCTACACCCAATTATTAACTAAACATTTTAATTTCACGGACATCAAAAATTACAAACTGTTCTGGCTCTAGCCATTTTAATTATTTTATTTTTACAATTTATAATTAACTCTTACAATTTGCTTTAACTTTTTATTTTTTTCGGATTTTTCCCATTTTTCTTTTTTTCACAAATCTTACACGATTATTAATTTATTTATGGAATCTTTTCCTTTTTTTTTTGTTTTTTTTTTTTTTCTTTTAACTCAATCTCGTACTCGGTAGTTAATTTTAAGTTTAATTTTTGATCAACATCTACTTTTTTCCTCTGTACAGTTTTCCCATGGCTTATATACCTTTTCGTTCCCCTCCGCAAAATCCCTACCATGAAACAAAAAAAACTTTTCTTCGTTCAATTTTATTTTGTATACAGAACTGGTCCGACTGGAAATTGCGCGCCAACATTTTTTTAGTACATTCGCTCATCTAAATTCCATTACACTACTTAAAAGAAGAGTTTATTATACGATTATTTTGTACTGTACCAATCATCAATGCTTGCAAGTATCTTGAACGTACATTGCATAAATGTTCACCAATAATAAGTGCATTACGTTGGATTGATGATTACAGTGCGCGAGATATTAAACAAATTATCTGCTGTTTCGTAGATAATCAATTTGTTACAAGGCCTAAATTGGCACGGTCTGTTAAAATAAAAAAGATTAGGCCTCTGTTATAAAGTTCGAATTTTACTTATACTAAATTATTAAACGTGTCCCACTTTTGCTAATGTTTCAAAATTCTCAAAGTTTGCTACACATACATAAACTGATGCATATATAAAAAAACAGATCTAGGGCTTTTCAAATTAATGCTTGTCGTTGCCATTCAAGTGATATTATTAGAGAGATATCACAAATTTCCCCAAAAAGCTTTCTGTTGGAAACAGAAAATCTAGGCCTATTTCAGTTGGTACTTGTCAATACAACTAACAACGTTGGATCCAAAACATAATCGTTGGCCATCAAATGTGTTCCCAGATATGTACTGGTTTCCTTATATCTACTTGGGAGGATTATTATATTTATGCATTGGAAACATTGGTTATACCAGAAAAAACTTGGAGCACGATAACCAATTGTACTATGCCCCATCTTCCTCACCCACCAGTAATAACAAAAAGAATGCTTAGATAGCCAAACCCAAAATATTTATTATTAAGTAATTAAGAAAAAAAATAATTGGGGGTTGTACCCAATATATAGGTTTATTTTGTATTTAAGAAACAGAAGATTTTATAAACATACAAATGATTTATAAAAATATTATTAGGTCCACTTAGGCGACTTTGCCATATGTAAAATTTATAAACAAGTCAGATTAACCGGGATCCAGTTTATCCCCAGGTTAGACGCACTCGGTATGTAAAGTATTTATATTGCAACTGAGTGCAACTGAATACGGGTGTCATATGTCAACTTAAAAATCTATAAACACATTTTTATTAATCACTTGTTTTTTGTTTCGCAGAATATTCTGCGAAATTATTCTGCGAAACAAAAAACAAGTGATTAATAAAAATGTGTTTATTAAGTATAAGTGTGTTTCGCCAAGTGCCTACGGCAAATAGCGTAAAAAGTATTAAAAATCTATTTTTGGAAGTATATCACTTACACAATTTTCACAACGAATCCAAAAATTGCAAGTTTCCACGACGATTTTATTCGTACATATATTACATTTGATTATTTATTATTGACAGCGGAAAAAGGACTTCGGCCCTTTTCGAATCGAATACTTATTTGTGGAACCTAACTTATTCATATAAGTATGCTGGCGAGGTGACTTATTTTTTGTCTCTATTTTGCAGAAAAACCTAAATTGCTTTCTAAATTTAAATTTTTTGTTGATATCTATAGTTGTTATTTTTAGTTGTTGTATGATTTGGTTAATATTTCTAAGTAGTAAACGAGTATTTATGGACTAAATATTCATGATATAATTAACATTGTACTCGTACTGGGAGTGAGATGTAGTCGTACCTAGGAAAACGAAAACGGACCTTACGCTATATTTGAATATAAATATCCATCTGTTAAGGCAAACATGATTATTAGCACCGATTTCACAAATAATCGCTATTTTTTATTAATTTGGTATTCAACTATTCGAACTTCTTTGATTGCTAAATAAACATTTCAGAATATAGAAAATCCATCGTAGTTCCTAATCTAAATATGAAATAAACATTCATTCAAACATTTTATTTCTGACAAAGTATCTATTTTAGAACTCGAAATTTTGTTAAGTGCATTTTTTAGTAAAAACGGCTTACTTTGTGACAAAAATTTATAAAAAACACTCTGTTGTGAATTGCCCGGTATGTGACACCATTTTATAATCTACATTGTTTTCCCGCTGGTGTCAACTAAAATTTTCGGGAAACAAAAAGACTACAAATTATTTTTATTTAACAGAAGATAATACAGCTTATAAAAATAATTTTATTGGAAAGGCACAATCTTCTAGATCGTATTAAGAAAAGTTAAATAAAACAGAAGAACTCTTAGTTTTTTTTACATAATTTTTTTGGCGGGTGCGTATGCGATTCAATAAAAAACACTAAAAGTTGAATAACTTTTGAACCATCAACAATTCGAAAAAACTTTACTTTGCTTTTTTGTTTGAAATGAGCCCCTCTATCACCCTGTTTTGTTTGTACGTTTAATTCTGGGAGACCCTGTATAAGAACTAAAGAATTCAAAATCATATATTTAAATATATATGAAAGCAAATTTTAAAACGTATGTATATTCATGTCAAAATAAAAAAAAGTTTACATAGGCATTTCGGCACCAAAAATTTCTCGCTATACTTTATCGCAGCGTTGATCTTCAATATAACCATGGACAAATTAAATATTTTATTAAGATAATTGGTAAATTAAACATTTAACTTCACCCTTAATAAAAGTTAGGTCCCTTGATATTTTTCCTTTGACCATAAACTGTTTTTCACGATACCTACCAAGTTGTTCGCAATTCCAGTAAAATAGAGCCGAAACGCCTTCAGTTTCATAGAATAAGTTTTCATGTGAATGTTTCATAGAATGTGAATATTATTATTTTAGTTTTACAGTTAAAGACACTTCTTGAAAAGATGCTGTATAAGATAGCAGAAAATTTCCAGCAGAAAAAATGTGTTTTGCTATTCACCGCTAGAGGCATCACTATCACAAAAATGAAATTTTTTCTGCTGATATTGTTTGACATCAGCAGAAAATTTTTGAAATTTTTAGGCAAATTATAAATTCTCAGCAGAAAGTTTTATGAAAAATCAACGAATTTATGAAAATGAAGAGAAAATATATGTTTAAAGGTTTTGAAGCGATGAAAGTTAATTTTGTTTAAAAAAAGATTTGCGTATGTGTGTAAGGACTCTAAAAATATACTTAAATTACCATAATCATCATTATGCAAATACAGAGCAACATCAAACAAATTGCCATCGTTCAAAGCACTCCATACAATTCTGAAGTCATTTTAATGTGAATGTTTTCCATACACTTTTGTTAAAAAACTGAAAACATTTTATATCAAAATGACTTCAAAAATGTATGGACGGCTACTGACGCCAAGTGCGAATCTTATGTTGCTCATGTATATAAATTATGACATCAGCTACCATAAAAACATACACCCAGGGTAGTTACAGGGGGGTTTTTCTAACACTTTTGTTAAAAAACTGAAAACTTTCACATTAAAATGAATTCAAAAATGTATGGAAGGCTACTGACGCCAGGTGTGAATCTTATGTTGCTCATGTATATAGATTATGATATCAGCTACCATAAAAACATACACCCAGGGTAGTTACAGGGGGGTTTTTCTAACACTTTTGTTAAAAAACTGAAAACATTTTATATCAAAATGACTTCAAAAATGTATGGACGGCTACTGACGCCAAGTGCGAATCTTATGTTGCTCATGTATATAAATTATGACATCAGCTACCATAAAAACATACACCCAGGGTAGTTACAGGGGGGTTTTTCTAACACTTTTGTTAAAAAACTGAAAACCTTCACATTAAAATGACTTCAAAAATATATGGAAGGCTACTGACGCCAAGTGTGAATCTTATGTTGCTCATGTATATAGATTATGATCTCAGCTACCATAAAAACATACACCCAGGGTAGTTACAGGGGGGTTTTTCTAACACTTTTGTTAAATAACTGAAAACTTTCATATTAAAATGACTTCAAAAATATATGGAAGGCTACTGACGCCAAGTGCGAATCTTATGTTGCTCATGTATATAAATTATGATATCAGCTACCATAAAAACATACACCCAGGGTAGTTACAGGGGGGTTTTTCTAACACTTTTGTTAAAAAACTGAAAACATTTTACATTGAAATGACTTCAAAAATGTATGGAAGGCTACTGACGCCAGGTGTGAATCTTATGTTGCTCATGTATATAGATTATGATCTCAGCTACCATAAAAACGTACACCAAGGTTAGTTACAGGGGGGTTTTTCTAACACTTTTGTTAAAAAACTGAAAACATTTTAAATTGAAATAACTTCAAAAATGTATGGAAGGCTACTGACGCCCAGTGTGAATCTTATGTTGCTCATGTATATAGATTATGATATCAGCTACCATAAAAACATACACCCAGGGTAGTTACAGGGGGGTTTTTCTAACACTTTTGTTAAAAAACTGAAAACATTTTACATTGAAATGACTTCAAAAATGTATGGAAGGCTACTGACGCCAGGTGTGAATCTTATGTTGCTCATGTATATAGATTATGATCTCAGCTACCATAAAAACATACACCCAGGGTAGTTACAGGGGGTTTATCTAACACTTTTGTTAAAAAACTGAAAACGTTCACATTAAAATGACTTCAAAAATGTATGGAAGGCTACTGACGCCAAGCGTGAATCTTATGTTGCTCATGTATATAGATTATGATCTCAGCTACCATAAAAACATACACCCAGGGTAGTTACAGGGGGGTTTTTTAACACTTTTGTTAAAAAACTGAAAACATTCACATTAAAATTACTTCAGAATTGTATGGAGTGCTTTGAACGATGGCAATTTGTTTGATGTTGCCCTGTATTTGCATAATGATGATTATGGAATTTTTAGTATATTTTGAGAGTCCTTACACACATACGCAAATCGTTTTGTAAACAAAATTAACTTTCATCGCTTCAAAACCTTTAAACATATATTTTCTCTTCATTTTCATAAATTAGTTGATTTTTCATAAAACTTTCTGCTGAGAATTTATAATTTGCCTAAAAATTTCAAAAATTTTCTGCTGATGTCAAACAATATCAGCAGAAAAAATTTCATTTTTGTGATAGTGATGCCTCTAGCGGTGAATAGCAAAATACATTTTTTCTGCTGGAAATTTTCTGCTATCTTATACAGCATCTTGAAAAGCTTGTTAAGGATTTTAATCCATTTCTATAACCATTTATCATCTATTTGGATCTTGGTCCAGTTAACTTTTAATGTTCTAATCTTTAATTAAAAATGGGCAAATATGTACATTGAAACTGACGAAATAATTAATAGAATTTTGAACACTTCTACAACAAGTATTTATAGTTTAATATTCACCTGTGAGAATATAATAAATTATCGTTGTTTGCAATTTATATATGTTTACGAGTATAAACTTCTTTCTGTATTTCAAAATGAATAATAGCCTTCTAATCTTAATTTGACGTATTTGATTAATTGATTACTTAACATAATTTTTCTTGCCGAGAATAATACTTCTTTGGATCCAACAATATTCGAAATAAATTCGATAATTAAAATATTTATTTTATAAAATACAAAGTGTCAACATTTTCTTAATCTAAAATAAATCAAAATTCAGGCAAAATTTGTTTTTGTTGGTACACATTTGTATTTTGCATGAGTTTAGCCCGCGATGATGGAGGTAAACTTGAAGCACAAAAAATAATAAATATTTTATGGATTTGGAAAATGCTCGACCTACATTTTGAATATGACTTTATTTTATAAAAAGAATAAATTGTTCGTGAAAGAAAGGTAAAGTGTGTAAACATGGTCTGCATAAAAATTTCAATTTTTCAAAATTGATTCTGGTTTCAAATTGTATATTATTAAAGCAAATCGGTTTAAAGGTTTACAGAATATTTTGATATTTGAACAACATCCTGCGAACAATAAGTCAATAAGTTTAAGGTATGTGCTTTAGTAAAATTATATTCAGATTTTTCGTTAACATCCGTAATCTAAATTCCTATCATTGTGTTGTGTACGAGTATTTTTTTTTAAAGATATTTGTAACTTTTGACAGTTTATACGAATGGTTTATTGTTTCGGTCTGTTGCAGCAATAAAATAAAAGTACATATATTCATATGTACTTTTATCCAGACGACATATCTAGACGATTGAAGCCTTTTCCATACATGTGTACTGTTTAATTCTAAATCTAATTTATCAATATTTAAAGGCGTATTGTTCACTGGCCAACTTCTAAATAAGAAAAACATTATTATTCGATATCAGATTAGAGTGTGTTCTTTGTTAGGTTGCGAATAATCATTCTTCATTTTAAGATAGCAATCTATGATTAAAAAATAAATTAATAATAAAGTGTTATGTAGAACTAAAGGGTGTTTTTTTAGAGATTCACAATCTCAAATTAAATAGAACAAAGAAAAACATTTTGTATATCAGTGATTCCGCCAGCTCATGAAGCGCACCAAACAGTGATTTTCTCTGGATGTAATGTTGTTTCGGCAAAGGCTTGTGGATTATCTTCACTCCAAATCCAACAATTCTGTTTATTAACGTACCCATTCAACTAAAAGTGAGCTTCATCGCTGAACAAAAGTTTTTTTGGAAAATCAACATCAATATCAATTTATGCTTCAGCCCATTGGTCGAATTGGCGGCGTGTGCGATAATCGAATGGCTTTAATTCTTGCAAAAGTTCTGCACAATTTTGTAACCACGTAAACCAAGATCCTTAGATAAAATCTTCCATAAAAAGGATGGACACATCTCCAGTTGCTGGGAACGACGTCGAATTAATTGATTTGGGTCTTACTCAATGCTACGCTGTACAGTGTCGCTGTGTAAGTGGTGCGAAAATTATCCGTAATTAACCGAATTATTCGCTCTGATGGACGATTATGACGACCGTAAAATGGACGTAAGGCACGTTGTGTTTGGCGAACAGAACCATTATTTTGATAAACAATGTGCAAGCGCTGCTCAAGCGTGAGTCTATTCATTATGAAATGGTAAATCAAACTAATGACAAAACACATATACTTAATAAACACATTTTTATTAATCACTTGTTTTTGTTTCGCAGAATATTTTTCAAAAAGTTTAAAAAATCACTCGATCGATTTCGACTTGTTAGGTCATCATCAGGAGTATCTACTGAATTGTATTAGTAAAATTTTTTTGTTATAGAGTAGAAAAAAGCAAAATATAAATAAAAATAAAAGAAGGAGGGAAAAAATAAGCAATAAAAATTAATCTACGGATCGCGCAGGTAGGCGATGAGTCATAGGTTGAGTAACATAATTCAAGGTATATTATTGCGTACGTGAGAATGGAAAAGGGCGGGGTCTGTAATTGGTGAGAACCGGATTTCTCTCTGTTCGTTAAGGATATTTTGGTTAAGAAATATTGATTTTCGAATTTCGTAAGATTCTAAGGTATCTAAACGTCTGCCTTTGGGTTGTATATGTAATATGTCTAAATTGTTCAAGCTAGCTGTATGATTTTCTGAAGTTAAATGCTTATGGAAAGTTGATTGATTGCAACCAGATAAATGTTCTTTAGCTCTAACTCCAAAATTGCGCCCAGTCTGACCAATATAGGAGAAACTACAATCATTGCAATTAATCCTATAAACGCCAGATTTGGAAAGGCGATCAACTCTAGGTTTATTGTTAAAAATCATTTTCTTTATTGTGTTATTATTATAAAAAGCAAAACTAATATTGGTATAATTGGACACGATGTTGCTAATCCGTTGGCTCGTTTTTCCTATATACTCTAAGCGACGCCAATTTTCCCGCGTTGGACTGTCCGGTGGATAAATACCCGTTAGAGTTTTACGCTTTAGCTTTTTATTTAATAACTTTAATATAGTCCTAGTTGCATATCCGTTATTTGTTGCTATTTGAAGAATTATGTTAAGTTCAGTATTATAATTTGAATTTGACAGAGGGATGTTTATTAGTCTATCTATGAGTGAGTGGAAAGCTGACATTTTAATATTATGGGGATGGTTTGAAGAACTAGGGATAACAGCGTCTGTATACGTGGGTTTCCGATAAATTTTGAAGTCTAAAGTAGATTTAATCCTGGTTATTGTTATATCTAGAAAATTAATACATTTATGTTCTTCTTTTTCTAACGTAAAATCAATGGTGGGATATTGAGAATTTAACCAAGTAAGGAAAGAGTCTAACAGTCTATCAGTTCCGTTCCATAGACATAATATGTCATCAACATATCTATACCAAAAGATTATATGACGAAAATAAGGATTGTTATTTGATATGATCATTTGTTCGAAGAAATTCATGAAAATTTCAGCCAACAAAGGTGACAGAGGGGAGCCCATGGGTAGACCATCAGCGAATTTGAAATATTTATTATCAAAACAGAAATAATTTTGTTTAATACAAGTCTCAAAAACTAACTTCAGTTCACGACGTAAGCTCTCATCTACAACATCCCTATCTAAGTAATTACAAACTATTTGGGACAAAGCTTTAATTGGAATAGAAGTGAAAAGACTGGCAACGTCAAATGAAACTAGTTTTGAATGTAAGGTCGTGTTTCAATTGGATTAAATACCGCATAAAAAGTTAAAAAGTTAAAAATTTATTTGTGGTAAATTTTTTTTAACTTTTTAACTTTTTATCTGTTTCAATTGGTTAAAATTTTGACAATAACATGGTTGCTTATTTTATGTGAAATTATGAACGTATATAGCATATTTAAATGTAAAATAAATACTTAAATGTATATTAGTTAATTATGGTCAGTTTACATCTAAATTATTACGATTTTTCTCAAAATTTGTACATGACAATTTTCTGTTTACAAACAAATATTTTTGTCAGCCAAATGTTTTCCACATAAAAATTTTATCAGCTCTTGAAGCAGATAAAAAGTTTGACATTTTTATTCACCACAATTTTTAACTTTTAAACTTTTTATGTGGCATTTAAACCAATTGAAACACGCACTAACGGAATGTCGACGTCTTGAATTTTGTTAATCAATTCTACCGAGTTCTTAACCGAGTAAGCCGAAAAGAAATTAGTATGACAATTGAAAAAATTTATGAAACCTTTACATAGCTTGTAGGCAGGAGCATTGCAATACGCTACTATTGGTCTAATCGGAATGCCTTCCTTATGGATTTTTGGTAAACCATAAAGGATCGGGGCAGATGGATTCATGACAGAGTACTTCCAACCAGTTCCATCAAATAACTTCTGGCATTGGTTGATACACTTACTAACCGAAGTCTTAAAAGACTTAGTTGGATCTCTGCCAAGCTCTATTGCTTTACTTTCTGTAATAAAATCAGAAATTTTATTGCAGTAATCGACTTTTGTGAGCACGGTAATTGTATTGCCTTTATCCGCTTTACACGCTATAAGGTCATGGTCACGTAGTTTTTTCTTTATCGCACCAATCACTTTGAAGTTAGTATTATTAGAAGCAGCAGAAGAAGAGAATGGTGGAGTAGAAGAGTTGTCAATACCTTTCTTTATTTGTAACGCACACACTGATTTTATTTGGGTTATCTGGCCAGATAAGGCTGTTTCGGCGTCTACAGCCAGATTTTCGAATGATCGAAGGTCGATTTTGTTTGGCGTAGGGGCAAAATTCACTCCGTTGCTAAGCATTTGCACCTCTGTATCACGGAAAACGACTGAGGACAAGTTCTTAAAACGTGGATGAAATTGGAAATCAGACGAACTACTATTACCTCTACGGTTAAATGGATAAGCCTTATCTCGCAACACATCCAGTTTAGCTTTTTGTTTCACATATTGAATATGTGAAATTTCACCTCTGCACGAACTTTTCTGTCCAGCAAATCGAACTCAACAGAGTGCAAACGAATTGCTAACTCAGTGTGAACAACTTTAAGATGGAGATATAAGTTGTTCCTGGTAGCATACCCGTTACGCAGCTCGTTATCCCTCCAGCTACAACGCGCTAGATTGATAGCTCTTCTTCCCTCCAAAGATTTACTATTGCATTTAATGTTAGTATAGTTAGGAAGCAATTTTAATTTTTTACAACTACTATTAAACCATATTTGATTATTATTATAACAAATTCTTACCAACAAACGACGATAAATTACGGCGAGGGTGGCCAAATCTGCCAACTTAATACTTTTTACGCTATTTGCCGTAGGCACAGCCTTATCTGGCCAGATAACCCAAATAAAATCAGTGTGTCATCACCAACACAAATTCCATCTTATTTGCATCACTTGTCATCACCAACACAAATTCCATCTTATTTGCATGACCTTGCACAACTTATTCGTAAAAACAATGTATCTCTTCGACATGAAAGGGTTCAGAAAAAAAAATGGTGAAGCGGATTAAATTAAAAGACTGCACTCTTCATAAAATTTGGTTTATATGTATATCAATTTTATTTTTATAACACATAACTATACAATGTTTTTTTACCACGAATGTAAACCTAGATCTCGAATACACACTGTCTTCTATAATGAAAAATCATTATTCCTCCTTGAGTTTCAGAAAACTAACAAGGTCAACTATTGTTGAAAATCTAATCTTTAAATTTATTTGAAGGATCCCAAAGTAATGGAGGAAGGTTAAGTATGAAGTTCGATTCTGAATAGTAAGTCTGCTTGGACTGGCGGATTCAACATATCGAATTTTGATGAAGTTACGTTTTTGATGATTTCAATAAATTTTGTTTATAATTTAATTTACAACCTTTTTGCTTTTAATCGTTATATCGTACATGCTATGTTCTTTTCAAAAAATCCAAAAGCAGTCACTTCAGGTGGACCGATGTCAGCCAAAAATCACTGGGATAATTGATTTACAATCTAGTCCATTGAATTAGACACTTCATACTTAAGCTTTTTCCATAAATTAGGAGAACCCAGTGATTTTTGGCCGAAATGGCGGGTCCACCGCCATCGCTCCAACATGATACGTGTTTTCCAAATATTTTGAAAAGTATATCATTTACGAGAAAAACGACGATATACTAAAAGATTCTAAATTAATTAGTCAACAATACCGGTCCAGATCAGTTTGAAAAAATTATAGCGACAATTTTGGACAAAAATCTATTTTTCAACCAAATTTGGGCTCTACAGAGCACAGACGAATTGACTGATCGGAATGAAACATTATACTAAAGCTTTTTTTCATAAATTGGGAGATCTCAGAGATATTTGGCCGAAATCGGTCGAGTGGAAGTGGCAGCTTCCATAAAACCTATTTTGGTTTGTCAAATATTTTGAAAAGTCCCTATATCATTTACGAGAAAAACGAATATGTACTAAAAGAATCTAAATTAATCTTGCAACAATTTCGGCTCAGATCGGTTTTCAAAAATTTAAGCGGAAATTATTATTTTTCACAAAAAAACGGGTTTTTAACATAATCTGTTTGATTAATCGAGATTAAATTCCATACTCAAGTTTTCTCCACAAATTTGAAGTGTTTTTTGGCCGAAATCCGTGCAGCACATTTATGAAAAAACGATTCAAAATAAAACCATTTTAAATTAAGTATCAAACAAAATTTGTTCAAATCAATTTCTTCAATTTTACCAGATATGACGAGTTATGATAATAAAAAACATCTATACAGTCTAGGCGGGTTGATTTTTTGGGATTAAATTTCATACTTAACATTTTTTCATTAATTGCTTGCAAAATTTAGTGAAAATCTGTGTATCGGAAGTATAGCAGCGTCTAGCAGCTCTTTAAATTTTTGCAATGGTGTTGAAAAATTAAGCATTTACAAAAAACTACGAAGGATTAATAAATACAAATAAAGTTAAAGATTAAATTTTCAACAAAGGTTGACCCGCTAACAAGCGTATAAGTGTGGTAGTGGTTGTATATAAATCATAGCAAGCAAACTATAATCGTTATAATGAGAATGTCCCAAATCAAGTGAAAGTCGAAATTAAAAAAAAAAATGGGTTTAAAATATAAACCTAATAAATCACAAATAATCACACAATACGATGTAGGCAGAACGAACTCTAAAAACACATTAAAATAAAACAGAGAAAAAATTTCCTTTTAAACGCGAAAAAATGTGTGGTTTTCTTGAAAAAAACTTAGTATAAAACGAAATTTTTCGCTGTAACCAGGAAACACATGGGCCGAATTCTGAAAGCAGAAAAATTAGAATACACACATTTATATGGTGTGAAATACATGTATTCTGCTTTGCGATCAGAATTCTGACTCATGTCTATATTTCTAATGTTTCTACCTCGCAGTAGACCGCGCTTTGACAAAGAAAATAAATGTAACAATCGCAACTAGCTATGTGCATGCAATTTTTAGTTATTTTAACGTATTACCATTGAGTCATTAAAATGGAGGAGAGAATTATCGAATTTGTTAGAAAAATTAATGTTTCTACGATAAAAAAAGACGCAAAATATAAAATGTGTTACATTAAAAATTGCAATTACGTTTTAATATTTTTGACTGATATATGTATGTTTTACATTTATGTGACATAAAACATTAAAGGACAAATTTCAACGAGAAATTAAAAACAAGATTACAAGTTCGAGTAGTGCAGAAACTAGCCCCAAAAAATAGTGGCTTCAGGTTTTAATGTTTTTAAAAGATGCAAATGGGCCAAATGATGGTCAAACTAAAATGCAAGGGAATAGTAAGAGGTTTATTTAGTGTTATTTTTATTTGTAGAACTGTGGGTAATTTTACATAAGACAATGAAAAACCACTTGAAGATTTTTATACGTTCGATTATATGCTAAGTTCTGACTCCTTCAACGAGACACAAAGCAGTGAATTCTCGTTTGCAACACTAGAGCCTCTACGTTTGCAATTTTACAGCCTATAGGGTCGCCAACCCAAATATTTTTTAATGGTATGGCTGCACAAGTAGACAATGCAAATGCATCTTCGGGAAAATTTGCAAAATTCCAACTGGAAATCATTAAAGTGGGAACCAGTCAGGAATAAAAAATAAGAATGCGATAAATTGCATTTTAATGTTATTACCCAGCCAAACTTAATTTTTATGTAAGAAACCCAATGAAATATTCTCTTTAGCTGTCACTTAACAAAAAATAGTGCGCGCTATTTCCCGCTCGAAAATAAGAAAAACTTATTTACGGTTATTATAAACTTATTTAAAATACGGTTTGTTGTTGTATATACAGAAGAAGAAGATTAATTTTTGAAGCGGTAGGAAGCCATATTTGTTTTGCGTGCATATTTTTGTTTACTAGGTTATTTTATTAAATAAAATTGTTTTAAGATTTTTTCAGATTCCGTGATAAGTTTTAATAATTTATGATAAAGTAAAAATAGTGTTTTAGTGAATTTTGTTAATAGTTTTGTTATATTATAGTCGTGGTGTAAACGCTATTTTACTACTATAATACTTTAATTTTGTTTATGTGTACATTTTGAAATATGAAACATGTGAAACTTGTCAAAGCCGGCATCGTGTGGGGCCGAATAAAATTTCCGCCACTGGGAAGTTTCCGTCTCTGTAAAGTTTTTAACCAAATTTTCTCTAAATTTATGTCTAGTTTTAGGTTTCAATGTATACATACATATGTAGTACGTATTTTATTTAATACAATACATTTCAAAAAATTCTGTTAGGTATGCAATTCAACAAGAAACGACTTTAAAATAAATATACATATAAATAATATTGTATGTACATATATATGCACTAAGGTGTACATACATAAATACCTTAATTAAAAGTAATTCACCTATGTAATAAAAATTTAAAGAAATAATGCAGATCTAGTTAACAAAATTATCCATCGCTGTTTGCGTCAGTTTACTAGTTGTACAGGGTTTTCCAATAAGAGGTTTCATTTTGAATAGCCTGCTGTCAACTTTGAAGCTGTCATCTTTTGACATTTTGCAAGTAAAAACTGCGCCATTACTAAAAATGTTACGATACACGCTTCATCAACAACGCATTGAAATTGTTAAAATTCACTACAAAAATGGTGAACATTTTGCAGTCACAGTTCGCAAAACTAAAGCACTTTTGGGTCGTCGTGAAACACTTTCTTGGCCGGCAATAGTGAAATAGGTGGAAAAATTTGAAATGTTGGGACAAGTTAGTGATGTGAAGAATCGAAACCGTGTGTGTCGCTCAAGAACAACTGAGGATATTGCTGCTGTAGCTCGTAGTGTTGACGAAAACCCAGGCTTGCCGATTCCTCGTCGATGTTGGAATTAGACATTCCACAAACGACAAGGATTTTAAAGTTCAGTTAACACAAGAACTCAAACCGGTCGATCACCATAAATGTCGTGTCTTGGCTGATTGGGTGCTTTAAATGCATCAAAACGATGAAGCCTTCAGTGATGAGGCCCATTTTCACAATTGGCCACCGAGATCTTGTGATTTAACATCTTTAAACTTTTTTCTTTGGGACCACGTGAAAGATAAGGTCTATGCCAATGCTCCACAATCGTTTCAAGATCTTAAAGATGGAATTGCAGCAAATGTGCGAATTGGTCATGGAAAATTTCATGAAAATGATATGGTGCTGCAAGCGTGGCCGTGGCAGCCATTTGGCTGATATCGTTTTCAAATGTTAATGGTATACCTTCCTCTTTACAATGAAATAAACATTCATTGGTTTTTCTTAAAAAAACTCGTTTCTTTATTATTAAAATGAAACCTCTTATTACTTTCTTTTACAATGGAAATGATGGATAATTTGGCCACCGACATTAAATTTAATAATTTTGAATCACTAGTTTGAAGTGCATATCTGTGGGCTTCCTCCGGATGCCACTGTCCGAGTTGTTTCCCGTTTCTTCAGATCTTACAGGTGAAGAAGCTGAGCTTGATATTAACTCATTCAATATTTCGTAAAAAACCAAGCGCACCATTGTTATGATCTCCATATATAACCTCAATCATATTCCGCAATTCCGCTGTTGGAATAGGACCATCATCGACTGTTTCTAAAAATCGTAGCAAACAAATCCGCATTTTTTGGAACATTTTGTGATGGCTCTGGTTTAGTTTGTTTTATTGTATGCACAACAAAGTAAATTGCATCCAATATACTTTTTACACTATTTGCCATAGGCACTTGGTGAAACACACTTACACCTTATAAACACATTTTTATTAAACACTTGTTTTTTATTTCGCAAAAATTAGATTTTTGAATATTTTAATTAAAAAGTTTGTATCAAAAAGTTTAAAAAATTACTCGATCGATTTCGACGTGTTAGATCATCATCAGGAGTATCTACTGATTTGTAAAGTAAAAATTTTGTTATATATAGTAGAATAAAGTAAAAAATAATTAAAAGAAGGAAGGACAAAAAATAGGCGATAAAAATTAATCTATTGTTCGTCCCAACCAACTGTTGGGACGAACCATTGCAATTAATCATATATAAACACCAGACTTTAGGTTTTAGGTTTCAGTGGTTGAAACTTAGGCCATTTTTGGCACATTGTGATACCACGCATTCACGCCACATCATTAACCCATTCACCTACACACACCACTACAGTATACCACCTGCACATTGCAAGCTCCATGTCAACCTGCACACTGACACGGACGGTGGGCCGGCGCTGAATTCTGCCCTCCAACAGAGGGTCTTAGTTGTGTTTATTAACATCACCGATCGTAATCGATGTCGAAAATTCGCTTTGCATCCTGCTTCTGGTGGGATTCGAATCCAGTACCTCCCGGTCCAAGCACCGAAGCTTTAACCACTGCGCCACTTGTCCGGTCATCAGACTTGGAAAGGCGATCAACTCTAGGTTTATTGTTAAAAACCAAATTCTTTATTGTGCTATTATTATGAAAAGCAAAACTAATATTTGTATAATCGGACACGATGTTGCTAATCCGTTGGCTTGTTTTTCCTATGTACTCTAAGCGACGCCAATTTTCCCGCGTTGGACTATCCGATGGATAAATTAGAGTTTTACGCTTTAGCTTTTTATTCAATAACTTTAATATAGTCCTAGTTGCATATCCGTTATTCGTTGCAATTTGTAGAATTATATTAAGCTGTTATAATGTTGAAATGTTATAATTTGAATTTGACAAAGGGATGTTAATTAGTCTATCTATGAGTGAGTGGAAAGCTGACATTTTAATATTATGGAGATGGTCTGAAGAACTGGAAATCTGACATTTTAATATTATGGGGATGGTTTGGAGAACAACCGCTGTTATCCCTAGTTCTTCAAACCATCCCCATAATAATAAAATATCAGCTTTCCACTCACTTATAGATATGTGAAGTGTGAAGTATTCCACGGATTACATGGCTGTGTTTATGTATGTGTGTTACACTGCTAAACCAAAATCTAACAAGAAATATTAAGATTCTATTTCTATTAAAAATTATTTTATTCAAAAAATTAACTGCACTATAATTTTAAAGAAATTATAAATGATAAAAAATGTAATTTTCTAATTTAGAATAATAATGTTTAAAAATTTGAACAGAAATTAAACACTAAGTAACATTTACCACTTCAAATATAAGGAAAATGACCTGTACCTAACTTAAAATCTGTCTGAGATACCTATCAATTTGCTAGTTTTGCTTAAAAGTACAGTCATTTTCCTTGATTTGTAAGAAATAAATTGTACTCAATGTTTAAGGGCCATTATCGGCCATCCCGAGATGGTGTTACAGATTTTGTTGATGCTGGACGTAGATCATTACATTACCTTTTAGGAAACCAAAACAAATTGATAGGTATCTCGGACAGCTTTTTAGTTACAAGCCATTTTTTTTATATTTGAAGGGGTAAGTTTCACTCAATGTTGAATGGTCATTATCTGCCATTTCCAAAGTGGAAGATACAGAATAATGTTTTATTAATAAAAAAATCGCTCTAACACAACAATCGAACTCTTTAAATTGCTCTTGCATCATTTAATAAAAAATTGTGTAATTAACTTGTTTAAACTGCCTGATGCCATATTCAAAATCAAAATTATTTTCGGTGTGTGTGTGTGAATTAACACCTTACGACAACCAGTTTTTAACAACCACTTAAACCGGTTACCAAAGCATAAAATAGGAATCGTGCCTACTCATTAACATACAGATAAATGGAGATAATATTGCAAAATGACATCTTACCGATTTTAAAACTCAAATATAATGAAAAATATAAAAAATACACAAGGAAAATCATAATTTCGCTAGTTGGTTCCAAACTTGAGATTTTGCATTTCAAAGTGTATTATATTAACCACGCCATTTACCCGGTTTAGATGAATTAAAAATATGTTGGAGGTTAATGAACGATCGCATAAAAGTAGAAAAAGGAAGAAATACAATCTTTTTTATAAATTTATATTTATTTTATAAATCACAAATTAACACTTTTTAAATAGAAAAAAAAATCACAAATTAACGATCGCATTACATATTAAGGTTTTTCAAAACAAACGGTGTAAAGTAAATAAAAATTCTTCTGGTATTTCCGCGAATTATTTCGAAACATTTTTCTTTCAATGTTGAATGAAATAATTATAAATATATTATAGTCGTTTTCGAATTCCCGTATGCAATTTTTGCGGTGTGTGGAAAATATTGTTTTAATCCCATATTGAATTCCGTACTACAAAATATCAAGGACACAAAAATATTGATGTGGGCAAAAAAAATTCTTTCTCTTTCATTCGCCAAGTTTTTAATATTCTTTTTTTTTCATGTTTTCAAATGAATATATTTTTAAAATAATCACTGTTTACACCGTAATAGTATTTTAAAAGTACTTATCACTTATTTATAAACAGAAATAATTCTTACTTTGTAATATTTTTGAGCTTTTTACGGGTATTTCACGAAGAAATCTAACACGCACACTGCACCACTGATATAGCTTCGTTGACTTACAGTTGAATGAAGATTTTTGCGCCAAAATTTGACAATTGAGTGTCTGTAATGTGTAATCCGAAAATGACAATTTACTGAAATCGACAACTCACTGATAACACGACACTTCATTCAAAAATAACAATACACTGAAAAGCTCAATTCACCGACAAAACAATTAGCTGAAAACCACAATTCACCGAAAAAAACATTAATTCGAAAACGACAATTTTTCGAAAATGACATTTCATCGAAAACAATTATTCACCAAAATGATCAACGATAATCGATAGTTCACCGAAAATACTTCAAACGCTTCACGTGGGTTTTAATTAAAATTAAAAATTCTGTTACGAACTCTACTCTAATGATATGACACTGGCTAATTTTCAACGTTTGAAAAATCCAAATGAAGTGAGAAAAATAATATGTATAAAGAATATTAATAAGAGTAGGCGTTACACTATACTTGAAAAAATATTAAAACACCAAAAAAAGTCGTACCTCAAATTTTTCTAGCAGATAATCAATCGAGCAACTTTCTAGAAAAATGAATTGTTTTGAATTATTATTTTAAGACGAAGATTATGGGTTTTGAAATTTTATTTCGATTTTTAGTCGAGTATTGAAATGTACGTATGTGTGTGTACTGAAAAATATATAGTTTGAAAGTGATAAATAGTTTTATTTAAAATAATAAGTTTTGATTTGAACTTGATGAAAATATCTATAATATCATCTATAAGGATAACTTCTTGCCTGTCAAATACATTTACTACGTATAATAAATTGAAAATTATATTAGATTCGGAGTACGAAATAATAGTGGCCGGTAACATTTATTACGAATAACGGTTATTAGATATGGGTGCTTATATTCTTAGAAGTAAAGTATTGAAAAACAAAAGAATTACGAAGAAGTATTCTTCTAAGTGGCTCCTATGTTGCATAGAGAAACTTAATAATAAGTTATTGAAAGAAATTCAAGATGAAGATATAAAATTGTACACAACAACCCAGCCCGGTTTCAATCAATATTAGAAAAGCTATAACCTTTTATAAAGAAGGAAAATGTGATTATGCGAAATAGCATATATCCAGAAAGACTCTAGGTTACACTGAAATATTTAGCGACAGGCAAAGATATTTTGCATAATTAAATCTTCTTTTATTTACTTTTTGCTGTTTAAATACAGGTGAAACGCAAACGTCATTGCAAGTGCCATTTAGAATCCACCAATCGACAATATCGAAAATTTTAAATGAGACATGAACGAGAAAGTATCTGTAACGACACAGAAACCATTCGATATTGAGAATATGCCCATTGATTTTGTCGGCGATGTGGAAATTCCTTCAAACCTACCAACGAAAACTTTTACACCAAATAAAAAAAACATTTTATGGCAGTGCCAAGAATTTTTTAATGATGATAGTGACATCGATTTACATGGTGAAGCGTCTTTTAATTTTTTTTTTCGACTATAGTTTATTAAGTTATACAAATCCCTAAGCGACAGTTAGTGGAATAATTTGGCTGGAAATTGATTGATTCAAGAGATGTCGTTATCAAATTTTGAACGAGTAAAACAAATGTTGCACTTCAATGACAAGGAAAAAGCACTTCATTCATCAATCATAAAAATTATGACCTCTCTCCTTCTCTGGCTTTCACATCCCATGAAAGGATTTCACCGCTTGCACTATGGTCTTCCATCCATCTCGATCCATCGCTCTCGTGCTCCAGTTTCGACATACTAATATTCGTAGATCTTGTTCGATGTCGTCACGCCAGCGTAGTCGGGGTTTTTATGACTGGCTATACAAAATTCGCCCTATCGTTGAGATACTCTAAAATAATTTCAGGAAAATCCCGTTAGAGTCCCGTTTGCGTGAATCGTAACCCCCATACAAACCAACAGAATTGACAAAAAATTGAAATCGAGAGTAACTATTGATTGTCCAAGAATCATTAAAGAACATAACCGTTATATGGGCGGTGTCGATCTTCTCGATATTTATATCGAGAGATATAAAATATTGTTGCGATCTAAAAAGTGGCATATGCGATTACTCTACCACCTTTACGACTTGGCTGTTGTTAATTCTTTGCTCTTGTACAACTAAGTGGATTCAAATAAAAAACAAAGTAGGTTCAAAACTAATTTTAAATTTAACAGATTATCAATTGGAACTTGGCGAGACATTATGTAGATATCAACAAAAAAAGAACGCAGTCGGACGTACATCCGAGATAAACTGGGCGAACTGAAGCGAAAGAAAGCAACATGTTCTCCAATTCCAAATAAGCAAATACGAACGGATGGTGAAGACCACCGTTATATATGGAATGCAGAACGGCTGCAATGTAAATTACCTACTAGCAAGAGATTAACAACATTTGTCACATGTGCGAAATGCGCAACTGCACTGTGCTTCAATTAAAACCGAAATTGATTTAACCAATTTAATTTGCAAATTTAAAAAGTAGGTATTTGAAGTTTCGAATACTTCCCAATTACCGTTGTGGTACTAGATGGCTGAACTATTTTATTTTATTATGTGATATGGGTTCTAAAATACTATTTTGATATTTTTTTTATTTTTTTATATAATTTAGCGTTTTTAAATATATTATGTAAAATATAGTAAATGGATTTGCTTTTACAATCAATAGATTGTTTTTATTCGATATAAGAATTTTCAACTAAGAATGGATGAATCTGCGCTGGATCTTGCATATATGCAAGTAATGAAAATTTTGATTTTCTGCGAAGACAAAGTCGTATAAACAAAAACTAAAGGCAGTTTCAAGTTAAGGAACGTGTTATACAACAAAAAAAATTGTTTTAAAAAACGAGTCAAGTAACAAAGGGAAAGGTATAGCTCTAAATTTAGACGAAAAGTAAGTAAAAATGGCGATTAGTGATAAACATAAAGTTTGTAGAATTTATAATACCTGACAAAAAAGCCAAGACAAGACCTTTAATCGGTACCGCTTACTGATTAGATCACTAGTTGAAACAACAAAACACCAAATATAACAATACGAGAATATATTTATTTATATTCATGTATCGTTCTCGTCCACGATCCTTAAATAAAACAATCGCTACAAAAAATATGTATTTTAAAAGCTTTACATCCAATATTAACTTATTTTTTATTGCAAAAGAATAATTTCTCACCAAGTAATTGTGTACAAAAACGAAAGGATCTTTTGTTGCAAAAGACATTAATTTTTAATAAATTTGTCTTGTCTTTTGTTCCAAATATAGATTTCAATTTTATTTTATATAAAATGTTAATACTGTGTCATTATTATTTTAATTTTATCACTTCTCTACAAGTAACCAAAACATCTGGGAAATTAAAGTATTCTAACACCATCAACAGCCGATATCAGCTACTTCTTATTCATTTTAAAAATAAAATTGTTGGAATCTTTTGTTTCTCACATATCCCACAAATGAAAATTGAAATGATAATATTCTGTTTAGAAATACAAACATATATAATCTCTCTCGAGCTTTTAGAAACATCTAGAATATACACCACTATTCACATGGTAGAGAAATCCTTATATGTACGAAGATGTATACAAAACACGTTGTACAGAGGAGTAAAAAATATAAGTAAGAAATCATTTCGCTGTGTGGATTACTTTATTTTCTCTCATGAATATCGTGTTCAAATCAATTTTCAAAAGCTTTTCATTCATTCGAAAGAATTTTTTCTTTCTTATGTATTTGTTACCGTGTTATACATTATGTAGTATCGAGATACACCATATTATACTTTTATGTAAGTGTATTCGATCTATCCAGCCAGTTTGCTCAATCTCGACATAAAATGCTGCCAAAACATAAGACCAAACAATACGAAGATATGATGCACAAAGGAAAATGAAATTGAATAACAAAAGAAAATCATAAAATTTTATTACATTTTTTATCCGCTAAAACCCCTCGGTGATTCACTCTCCTAGCACCATCATGCCACATCATCATAAATGTGTGTAACTTTGTATAAGTAGTATTTGTGCTATAATATGTATGGCACACTAACTGTGGGTGTTACCTGTATTTCTTGATTTTATGTTACGTATTTTTTATGCTTTTATAGCATAGAAAGTATTAAAAAAAATAGAAAATCAATTTTCCACTGAATACAAAAACTTAAATGTGAAAAATTGAATTGAAAAAGCATTCGAATGAAAAAATATGTAAAGTAATAAAAACTAAATTATGCTTAATGTTGGATATAAAAAGCACTTTCAAATTATATAAATTTTTTGCCAGTTTCACAGCAACAACGATGAGAACTGTAAAGTAAATGAAAAAGCTTAAAATATTTATGTCACTTCAAAGTGTGTTTCTTAAGTTTTATTTTTATTTTGTTTATTTCTATTTTAAATAATGGAGTGTTAAAAATAAAATTTTCTCGTGTTTATCGCAATGGCACACAAACGTGAGATCTTATATATGAGTATTCTTAGAACTTTTAAGTCAAAGCGTTAAATTAAAGCCCTGTCGCCGATCTGCAATTTAAGTTTTTTGTCATTTTGAAATAAAATTTTAATCTGGTTTGATCGTTGTAAGTTACTATGGAAACGTTAATATTGTCAGTTCATGTTTAAAATGTAGGTGTATGCACAACAATTTGCAAATTCGTAGAAGATTTTATTTTTCTCGATAAATTATTTTAAACATAGCACTATAGAACAAGGATTTATTGGTTCAAAGTTCAAATGAAGTTCATTTCAAAATCCAATTTTCTCTTAGTATTATTAAAGAATTAAGACCTAAATATAGATACTTGTATCTAAAGCAAATGTATTTCAAACAATTTTAATACAAATAGTACTTAACTGGATTAATTTACAATACTATAGTTAACAGTGGTCATCACTTGATGTTAGGTTGGTAAATGAACTACTTACCTGAAAAAAAAGAAACATAAAGTTCAATAATTTGGAATAAGCGAAATTTCAATTTATTAATTTATATAATAAAAAGAATTGACCATATATGGATATTAGGGTTCAATATAAATGAAGGGGCTACCGCCACCTATTCGTGTTGCAGCATACCATTCTATAGTTTGTTTGTTGGTTAAACACCCCACAGTTAGTTTGCGGCGCACATGTGTTTTGAAATACTGTGACTGCGGTGAAAGCATTCTTCTTAGACCCCACAGTACCCAACGTGCAGAATTTGAACCGTTATATCTAGCTCATTAAACATATTCCAACGGCAGATGAACCAAGGTACTGTTCTCACGCAGTTCGACTTTGTTTTTAGCAGACTGTTTGGTAGTACTGTTTGTTTTTAAAACAGACTGTTCATTCCGTGAACTCACAACTGAAGGTGATAACCGGTATTATTAGGGACCTGAATATGAGTTTCTGTTGCAAGGCGTGATGAAATGTTGCAAAACATAATTTTCAGGAACAGTATCGAGATCGGCTACGTTGCTTCTGATTGAAGAAATTTAAACTTTCCCAAATCAATTTTTCATGCATTCGCGTTAATTTAAAGATCACACTTAACCTAAGTTTTGAATGAAATATTTGATTAACAGTCTATTAATTTTGATCATGTTGCTTCTAACAAAACTATCAAAATGCTATTGGTTTATTACAGCCCAGGCGGATTGACTATATGGGTAAAACTTCAGGCTTTACCTTTTCCAATATATTGAGAGAATCCAGTGATTTTTGACCGAAATCAGTCCACCGAAAGTGGAAGCTCTCGTATGAGCTTTCTGGTTTTTTGTAAATATTTTGAAAAATATATTATTTGCTTTACAAGAAAAATGATTATGTAATAAAAGATTTAAATGCAATTAAATTTGCAACAATACCGGTCCAGATCAGTTTTCCAAAACTAAAGCGAAAATAAAGTTAATTGCCATAAAAAACTGTTTTTAAGGTAAACTCGCCCCTGACGAAACCCAGACGAATTGATTGATAGGGATAAAACCTCATTTTAATTTTTGACTTATAGATGGCAAATGTGTAAGAATCACAACAATCAGTTTCAAACGGATGAGATTATTAATTTCAAAAGATCAGTCTTCTCATCAGGTTGCGACGACTAATGTTGTACTACTTAGGTACATTGGATATTGTCTATATACATACAGCAATACCAAGTAGTTGTACTACTAGCGAATTACTGCGTAGCGTTAGAAATTTGATTCTTTCACATTTTTCATCTATATTCTATTCACACAACTAACTTTTCGTATTTACGAATTTTTATATGTTACTTTGCTTTTTCGATTGTGATTGTGTTATTGTGATTGTTCCATATAATTCGAGAGTACTGAAAATAGGCAACATACGGAATAATCACAATAACATCATTCCAATCGAAAAACCAAAATAAAATATAAAACCTCATGCTTCAGTTTTTTCCACAAATTGTAAGATCCAAGTGTATTTTGGTTGAAATCTTTTTCGTTTTTTGCAAATATTTTGAAAAGTATATGATTTACGAGAAAAACGACTACGCACTAACAGATTCTTAATTAAATTATCAACAATATCGATTTTTTACAAACAACTGTTTTTTTGTATAGTAATCATGAAAAATTTGAACCTCATATAATGTACTGTTGTGTAGAATAAATATTGTTGGTTCTATACAGCCCAGACGGATCGACTGCCCGGGGTGAAACTTAAGTTTAACATACTTAAGCTTTTTCCGTAAGTTCCCACGGATTTTTGAGCGCAATCGGTTCATCGTATGTGGCAGCTCTCATAGTAGCTTTTCATTCTTTGTACATACATTTTGAAAGGTATATATCATTTTCAAAAAAACTATTAAAACAAAATAATTGTATATTAACTTTCAAACAAAATTTGTTCTATTTTACTTTGGTTTTTGCAATTGTAATGGTGTTATTGTGATTGTTATGTATATTGGTATATTTCAGCACTCTCGAATTAAATACACAAATCGTAGGAAATTCTTCCATTTGCGTCACTATCTGTGTGACAACGAATAGACAATATTCCAATGTAATAATACAACATCAGTTGTCGCGACCTGATGAGAAGACTGATTTTTTCAAATCACTAGTCTCATTTGTTCGAAACTGATTGTTGTGATTCTTACACATTAGCCATCTGTAAGTCAAAAATTCAAAATTTGTTCATATTATTTTTTTCAATTTTACCGGAAATGATGAGTTTTGTTTAAAAAAACCTTTATTTCACCAAAATTCTGTATCTCTACAGTCCATGCAGATTGACTATTGAGAATCAAACTTCATACTAAAGTCTATGTACTATTTTTCCATAAATTGGGAAATTTTGTGGCAGGTAGACAATTGGTGGACATTTAATGGCAGGTTCCATAGAAGCTTTTTTCAATTTTTCAGTGAATATTAAATTATTAGCCAAGGATTGACCGTGTTGGTTTTCTGAAATATAAGCAGGAATACTTATTTTTTATTATACAAGACAGTTTTTACAAAAGACCCGTAAGTTCAATTGTTGACCCATGTAAATTTATCTTAAAAGAAAGTCGGGTGGCCACAATATATTCACTCCTTAATTTTTTGCAAGTTTACGATAAAGCCGACACAGAAATGATCTCGGCAACATTAATATAATTCAAACAATTATATCATCAAGGTTGAGATGGCTATGACAAGTTCTTCTTTATCAAAATCGTTGGTATGTCAGGACCTTTAGACAAGCCTCTATTGAGTGGATGATCGACAATGAACTAGTCTTTCAAACACTTCCTTATCGTGTTTAACGTTTTCTTATTACTAACTGTGCTAGTATTAAGGCCGAAAGAGAATCGAACGACGCTGCGATAGACTTACATTCCAGGAGTTTACACTTACTTGCGAAATAATCCGGCTAGTTTAATCCGAAATAACCCTATATTTCATATCAATTTTCAGTATCTTCCATTAATTTCAGGTTTTCTTATATCCTCGCGGATGGTGTATGATTCGTTTTGAATGAAGAACGCCGGCGTTCACCGGCAATAAGTACATTTTCAATCTGTACAAATCGATTCAGTGCAAGTGTGGTCACTCCAAATAAACTTCGGAATCTTCACAGTAAGCCTAACTCAGTGCAAAATCGATGTAGTCAAATTAATTCAAATTTTCGTTCCCAGATATATTGATAAACAATTTTTGGAAGGCTTATAAAAATACACAACAATCATAATGGGCACATACTCCCCGTTTCGGACGAGGATAATCCGATAGTGTAACTTTCTCCGCAATACTTGTGGAGTATAGTAAATTTGGAAAAGATCAATTATTTTCCTAGTTAATCCTAGCGCCGTTAATATAGTCATATTGTTCAATTTTGATAAACTTCTCACGACGCTCTAAATGATGAGCCCATTTTCTCATGCTTATTGGTGCGGAAGTAAAATAACGAAGAACCTCCCGCGAAGTCGTGTTTTGCTGAATCTACAAATACTCCCCAATCCCATTTGCGCAAACTATATTATTATCCACAAACACTTGTTTCTTGTTTTTCTTCAAAAAGATTGCTTACTCGGTTCTATCATTGCGAAAAATGTTTAATTTATTCAGAATATTCTTTCGTAGTAGTACTGTTTGTTGGAGCAAGACCATGAAGACCACCGACTTACTGGCATAGTGGCTAAAGCTTTGGAGTTCGGTACCGGGTTCGAATTCCGATAAGGGCAGGAGATTTTTCATTACTGATTACGACCGGTGATGTAAATGAACACAAATTTACCCCCAGTCGGACTGAAGAACTCATTAGTCGACCCATCTTCCATGTTAGTACTTATGCTGCTGGCATGGAGCTGTGCGACATGGTAATACGAAAATCGGCCATAAATAGTCGAACATCCTCGGTTAGACTACTGCGTAAGGCAATATGGGAAAGCGAGCCACTAGAGCGATGGGACTGCCTCGGCTTCAAAACATATTTTAGAGAAATTAAACAAACAAACATCATGACGGGTGAAGTTGCAAGTTTTTATGGTAAAGCATCAATAATTTTGCAAGTTTAATATTTCGTTTTAAAGGTATACGAACTTACGTAAGAACGTACGTAATTTGGGCCAACATCCATAAAATTTTTGTTGTGTTACACACAAGAAACGGTCTAATAATTGAAGTGTTCATAATTTCTGGTCTATGCCTTCGCCTTAGTGCTCAAACACCTGTTTTCAAAACATAATGATTCGGCAACAAATAATAAAAGGATGATGACTTCTCTCCAAATTTGGTTAGCTTCACGTTCGCTACACGATTAAAACGGCAGCAAACAACTACTCTTCATATCTGGATCGGAGTATGTGAACATCATATTTTTTATTACTCCAAATAGAGCTCCACTTGCCGAGTATATAAAACAGGTAATGCACGAAAGGGGCTCTTGATTGCCCAGTCAAATTTGATGTCCTATATAGCAAAAGTAGGTTTTCACCCAAAAACGTTTTTCCCGAAGCAAAAGATTCATTCGAAGACTCCAATCAGCAGATCAACAATCTAAACCTAGAAATATAACGGATTACTTAATTTCAAACCAGCAAAAAAGTGACACACATAGATTATCTGATGTGTCAAATCGAGGTTGATTAGAAAGTTGGCAATAAAGACGGATTCCTATCACATTATTAATTGCAGTGGCCAATGAGCCGTGTTGTTTTGCAAATCAAGCGAAGCTGCAAGAACTTACTACGTATTTGTCAGTTACGACCTTTAATGCTTCTTCTGCTAAAGGATAGTTTTTTTTTAAATCATAGTATGACCCCTATGATACGCGGAAATAACGTATTTAATTCCCGCAGAGTCATATTTTCCGAAAATTTGATGTTTATGAGCTGTTAAATGAGCTGTTCCCAAATGATAGCTGTTAAATCCTATTTGAACAGAATCACCAAAATCTAAACACATGCTTGTCTTTACTAAATATGTAGCGATCGATGTAAGGCATGTATGTAATATATGCGTAATGTAATAAAATATGATTAACCTTTTTCCTATACCATCATCAACTACTATTTATTATACGGATTTTAAACATCGGTGCTTTGTTCTCTAGAGTTCCGCTAGTGCAGACAAGCACTTGTAAAATTCTCAGTCGAAAATTTATTTAAGGTATGATACCTGTGGCGGTTTTCATTTAATAAGTCACATCAATCACTATGGATAGTGAAAATGGAAGTGGAATATGGAATTTTTGAACTAGATAAAATTTATTGTAGTTCGAAACAAGCGCATTTTCATCTTAAATAATAATATTACAATAGAATCTGTTTCATCTGCACCTAATCCGGGATTTTAGATCCACTTCATGTGTACAATAAAATGGAATTATCACACAGCACAATTCTATTATCCACTAGTTATGAATAACGCTTTAAATAACTAGAACTTACCTCACTTTGTAATATTTTTTTATCAAGGAAGAATTCCAATTTACATACAAATTGATTGCGGGAAAAATGGTATAGACCGACGACCCATGTAATATAATGCATTGCCATGGAAAACTGCTCATTCATAAAAAGAATGTAACATAAAACAAGCCGGAAACATTATATTTGCAATAATTTTCATCACCAGAATGAAAAGTAAACATTTAATTTCTCTATAAGTAAAAACGCCGGAGGATGGAACATCTCTACCACATCTGCTTTCCACTTTGTGTGAAACAAGCCTTTTAAAAATGCATTTATGTTTACCTTACGAATCATAGAACAAACTAGAAAAATACTAAAATAGTAATAAAATTCAGATACAGGGTGTTTGGCAGGTTAGGTTAGGCACGATAACTGAGATATGATATTTTTATTTTTTTTTTCAAATACCCAAAATCTCGCCTTTAAATCGTCATACATTTTTTGTTTTTTTGTCTCTAAGAAAAGAGGCACGAAATAAGTTGTATTGTATTCTGCAATATGATTTTATTCTAAATAAATCATTACTTAATAAAATTGGTTTAAGGAAAATGACTGGGCTTCCAAATCCTAAAAAATGTGTAAAAGTATGAAAAATGTCACCTTGTAAATTCGTTTAAAAAAACTAAAGTTAGTTTGAAATTAGCTTTATTTTAGAAAATTCTTTAGTTTATGTCGTTCCTAATGGTATACTACATGTCATAGAAATCATTTATTTTCTGGTCAAAGTAAGAATTATTATTTTGTCAGGGTGGCATTTTTCATTTTTTAGGATTTGGAAGCCTATAAGTCATTTTTCTCAAACAAATTTTATTAGATAATGATTAATTTAGAATAAAATCAAATTACAGAATATAATAAAACTTATTTCGTGCCTTTACGACTACAAAAAATTTATGGCCATTTAAAGGAGAGATTTTGGGTAATTTAAAAAAACTTAAAAATGTCATATCTCAGTTACCGTGACACTTGGGGCATTAGTTCTCTGGGATGAAAGCTTCCCCCATAGAACAGTCAGTCCACGCGTCGAACACCCTGTATATAAATGAAGATATAATTTTCATTATAAAAAGTTGTTTTTAAAAAAAGCAGAAAAATCATCTAAAATGAAATGGAAAATGTATGCCATTCCACATGTATAATAATAATTCTTTCTCCTTTTGAAAATATGGAGAAATAATTAAATTTTCTACTTTAAATTTATTTTTATTAACAAATTTTTCATTTTACTTCACTTATTATTATGTATCATTATACTTTTATTAAATACACAGGGTCTACCTAAAATGTATTTACGAGTGTGTCATTGATTTTATCTTGTTCGCAAACAGTAAAGGGAAATTCATGGGCCATAATAGATCATGAATAACAGATTTCATTTGCGACCGTATTTTTTTTAAATCTGATTCATACTTTTTGGTACACCCTACATCCTCATAAGTATATGCATCAAATAGAGAAAAGCTACACAATGTAATATGTTACGTTCATTATAACATATGTACGTAAAATTAGAAAATGAAGTGCAATCCAATTGTTATGTTGTATTATACATAATAATATGTACTTCTGTACTATAGTAGCTACTCATATAACAAATAAATAGACATATGTTCATATATGCACATAAATTTAAAATATTAAATGAATGAATTAATAAAATTAAATATGCAATTTAGATATAAGTAATTTTATAAGGTTGGTAATAATCGAGTTCAGTATAAATGGTCTCTTCCACCAAGTCCTATTTAATGTATTGTTACGAATTCTACTCTACCAACTGCTATCAAGCCAAAGCTCGCGACTTCTAATCAAGTTGTTGAGACTATAATTTTATTAAGCGATTATAATTTATTAACATCATCGATGTTGTCAGATCAAGTATTCCTCCAATACTGTGCCCCTATTTCTGAATACATATTCGTATACGAAATGTACGTATTCGTATATTCATATTCGTTTCGTATACGAAATGTACGTATTCGTATATTCATATTTATTGTCAATTTTAAATCATTTCCATGTAGTTGTTTGTATTCGCGGACATGCCACGTCATCATTCCCCTGCATTAATTATTTCACGCCGTTGTTATTATAATTCTAGAATTTTCCTAATTAGAATATCGCTTATAATTTTGGATTTCGACTGGACTCAAACCGGCGACTTTCCGGATGATAACACTTAGCGGTGTACACCTTAACCACTGCACCACCAAAGCAATAACTATGTAAAGTTTAATTCCTAACAATATAACTCAATATATTTAAATACACAATTAAACTTAAAATATACTTAATTTGGTTTATTTCATTTGCTGCAAACTACACCAGCACAGCAACATACAAAATACCGCGAAATACGACTACAACTAAATATATTTTTTCAGCACGATAGTATTGATCAGTGTTGCCAGGTAGTGTGAAAGTTTTCCTTTTGCGGAAATTTCATCGATCGTGCGGGATGAAAAGTGATGATTAAAAAAAAGTATTTTTCTAAAATGTGTAATACAATTTTCGATTCCAATAATTCGCTTAAAATAATTTTTTAAATTTATGTTTAATTCTGACTAAATTTAAATATTTATATATACAAAATTAAAATTTAAATGTTTATAAAATATTTAACCATAATTAAACTTTAAAACCGCTGTATTAAGTTTTATCCCAAACATACTTAATTTATTTTTTTTTTTTTTTTACGTTGTTGTTTTATTGTAATGGTTTTGTTGTGATTGTTCCGTACATTGGTCTATTTCAGTATATCAATATTCCTATGTAAAAATATCAACGCCACTCGCCGCGGCCTGATGAGATGACTGATTTTTTCAAATCAATAATCTCATTAAGTTCGAAACTGATTGTTGCGATTCTTGCAGATCTTCCATCTATAATTCAAATTAAATTCTAATTTATCCGCGATCCAGCGTTAAAGGAAAGAAAAAGTATGGAGTGGTTGGGAAGTTGATTGTGTATAAGTAAGTATGAATTATCATAGTCGTTGTCATACAGATTTGACGCCAAATGGAAGAATTTCCTACGAATGTGTATTTAATTCGAGACTGACGTTGGCCGCGGCCTGATGAGATGACCGATTTTTTCAAATCAATAATCTCATTAAGTTCGAAACTGATTGTTGCGATTCTTGCAGATCTTCCATCTATAATTCAAATTAAATTCTAATACTTAATTTAGTTTAAAATTTGAATTTAAGAGTTAATTTTAGGTTAAAATATTTTATGTATATTTATGTTTAATTATAACTAAATTTAAATACTTCTATATACAAAATTAATATTTAAATTTGTATAAAATATTTAACCACAATTAAACTATAAAACTGCCGTATTAAGTATTTATCCCAAATATACTTAATTTATTTATTTAAGAATTTTTTCGGCTTTTCGGACAAAATATTATTTTAATGGACACCCATACAATGTTTACGACTATTTTAGTCGCAGAAAACAAAGAGGCCATTTATTAACAATATTTCTACCACAAAAGTAGAAAAAATGCACTCCCCTCCCCCAAACCTTTAACCCCAGGGCGTACTTGTGTATACAAAGAACACAAACCCTTGCAAAAATGAGAACTCCCTTAGGTAGCTTCTTGGCAGCTTGGTTTCGTACTGATAAAAAGTTGGTCTACTCATCAGGTTGCAACGACCAAACTGCAAAAATTCCACTCTTGCTTTGTACCGATAATACAAAACAAGAACATATCGATTTAGCGAATTATATATCACTAAATCAGAAACCACAGGAAATTCTCACTATGTGTGTGTAACAAGCCAACACATTTAATTAAGAAGAATTTTTTAATCGTCCGTGAATTTATTTATTTAAGAATTTTTTCGGCTTTTCGGACAAAATATTATTTTAATGGACACCCATACAATGTTTACGACTATTTTAGTCGCAGAAAACAAACAATTTTGTCCGAAAAGCCGAAAAAATTCTTAAATAAATAAATTCACGGACGATTAAAAAATTCTTCTTAATTAAATGTGTTGGCTTGTTACACACACATAGTGAGAATTTCCTGTGGTTTCTGATTTAGTGATATATAATTCGCTAAATCGATATGTTCTTGTTTTGTATTATCGGTACAAAGCAAGAGTGGAATTTTTGCAGTTTGGTCGTTGCAACCTGATGAGTAGACCAACTTTTTATCAGTACGAAACCAAGCTGCCAAGAAGCTACCTAAGGGAGTTCTCATTTTTGCAAGGGTTTGTGTTCTTTGTATACACAAGTACGCCCTGGGGTTAAAGGTTTGGGGGAGGGGAGTGCATTTTTTCTACTTTTGTGGTAGAAATATTGTTAATAAATGGCCTCTTTGTTTTCTGCGACTAAAATAGTCGTAAACATTGTATGGGTGTCCATTAAAATAATATTTTGTCCGAAAAGCCGAAAAAATTCTTAAATAAATAAATTCACGGACGATTAAAAAATTCTTCATACTTAATTTAGGTTAAAATTTGAATTTAAGAGCTAATTTTAGGTTAAAATATTTTATGTATATTTATGTTTAATTTTGACTAAATTTAAATTTTTTTATATACTAAATTCATATTTAAATTGGTATAATTTTTGAGATGTATAATTTAAGCAGAATTTTGGTCTATAAATATATTAAATTTTAACCAATTTAAAGTATATTTTCTATTTAAACTAATCATTTATACAAAAATAAATTGATTTTGGTATTCTTCAGTATATTTTTTTGGTATAAATATTCGATTTTTTCCACTAGGGTATCTTGGAAGAGTATCGCCGGAAGAATAGAACGACTTGCCGAAAAGATGTAACGCCACATCAGATGCTAGAGCGAAATCAGTATAGAGTACAATTACCATTCAATTAAATAGCACTACCGTCATTCGAAATAAACAAATAAATAAAGCAAAAATTAAAGTAAAATTTGGTATTTATAAAATACTTCTGTTATGTTCATTTTGTTTACCTTTCATATGTCACGAAAAGTTTTTTTTCTTGTCAGTTGTCAAAATTTAAAGTAAAAGGTTGAGAAGATATAAACTTAAAAATAATTAATGTTTCATTTAGAAAAATACAAACCGGGTAGAACAAAAAAGTCTATGTACAAGGAGAAAATTAGTTTTGTTTGTTTGTTAGTTGAATTTTAATTATGTTCATAACTAGTATTATTATAATTAATAGTTTACGTTACGTGTATAATGTAAAAATATCATTAAATTTATAAATAAATAAAAATAATTTAAATGGTTTAAATATAAATGGTCTAAATATTATAAATAATAAGACGATGTGAAAATAACAACAATTGGTGAACATCATAATAAATTTGCACTAGATTCCGATTTTATAGCTGACTTTACTACAGCGAATATACAGCGAATATACACTACATAAAAAAAGCTTTGTTAGTTACTTCTGATGAAATTGTTGATAAATCACGGTTAAGAAATGAGTTAGTGAATATTTTAACAAATTTCAAAAATCACAATCATCACAGAAAGTATACAATAACAGAGACGCAATTTCTAAAAGATTTTTTTTATACAAAAAGATTCATAAAAGATCACCCAGAATTATTAATAACGAGAGCTGATAAGGGTAATACAACTGTTATAGAGAATAAAAGTAACTACATTAATAAGATTTCGTCCATGTTAGAAGATAATAGTATATATCAAGTAATTTTAAAAGATACAACTTCTTCAGTTCAAAGGAAGTTGAATGAAATGGTTAGTTCTTGGCAAAAATATAATTTAGTAACAGTTAATGAGGGAAAATCTTTAAAGAGTTATCACGGTGTACCGGCTAAGTTGTATGGTTTACCAAAAATACATAAAGAAGGGGTTCCTTATAGACCAATAGTTAGTTCAATTGGTACTCCGTTATACAATCTTTCAGGTTTTCTCTCAAACGTTCTTAATAAAACTGTAGGAAAGTCATGTACAGCAGTAAAAAATTCAATTTCTTTTAAAGACAAAATTAAAAATATTATACTTCCTAATGGTTACGAAATTTTATCTTTGGACGTGGTTTCTTTATTTACCAATGTAGATAGTGATTTAGTCATTAAACTTATAAATGAAAGATGGCTTGAAATTCAAGAGAATTCCAATACTAAACTAAACAAAGCCGAGTACATTACAGCTATGAAATTGGTTTTAAATAACTGTGAATTTCGCTTTGATAATAAAATATATAGACAACTTTTTGGTTCTCCGATGGGATCGCCAACTAGTCCTGCCGTAGCGGATCTAGTTATAGAATATATTGAGAGTAGTGTTTTAGGTTCTCTTAATTTCACGCCGGCTTTTTTCTTCAGATATGTTGATGACATTATAACTGCTATTCCAGTTGATCAAATTAACAATTTTTTTGATGCATTTAATTCATTTAATGACAAAATTAAATTTACAATGGAATTGGAATCTAATAATAGTTTACCTTTTTTAGATTTACTTGTAATACATAACAGTGATGGTTCTCTTTCGACAGATTGGTATCATAAAAAAACTTGGTCAGGCAGATATCTAAATTTTGATTCGCATCTTCCTTTGGCATATAAACTAAATACAGTTAAATTATTATCTCAGAAAATTATACAACTGTCTGACCCTATTTTTCATTTTGACAATTTTAGACTTTTAAAAAATGTTCTTATTAAAAATAATTATCCAAATTCATTCATTAAACCTATAATAAATTCTGTTTATATAAATTCACAAATAAATTTTGGCCAATCTGACGAAAATCTAACTCCATTAAATAATACAACCAAAAAATATATTTCAATTCCTTATGTTAAATCACTTTTTGAAAATATCAGTTATTGTTTAAATAAATTTAATTTCAAAATTGTTGGTAAATCATTTATGAATCTTGGAACTTCTATTTTTTCACCTTTAAAAGACAAAACAGTATTAAGTGACAAAAGAAACGTTGTTTATAAAGTAACTTGTGAATGTGACAAAATGTACATTGGGCAAACTACACAATTGGTGAGTAGTAGATTTAAACAACATAAAATAGATGCCCAAAAACTTAAACTTAAAAAAGTTAATCGCGAAAGTACTAGTGCTTTATCGGTTCATTTGTTTGAAACTAACCATGATGTGTTTCTGGACAATGTTCAAATTTTAGAGAATGAATCTAATTGTTCTATTAGACGTGTCTTGGAAATGTTGCATATAAAGGGTACAGCAAATAACATCAATAGGGAATCTGATTGCACTTATCTACAAAACACATACAATCATTTTTTATAATTTTGACGTTCATGTTATTTTAACGAATTTATATTTTTTTATAAATCTGTATCTTCTTATGTTTTTTGGTTTTTTTTGTTTTAAATTATCTACTTCATCTTTTTACCTATATTTACGTTTTTGTATACATTTACATTTTATGGTTTGCATATAGGTACGTGTTGTTAATTTTTATACGCATTTTATACATACATTTTCTACGTTTTTTTGCCTTAATTATATCAATACTGCTTTTGTATATTTAAAATATTGTTTCTACTGGCTTTTTGTTTATAAACAGTCATTTTCAATTTTCTTTTTTGTTGTGCTTTTGTATACAAATTTTCTAATTAATTTATATATAAACAATTTCTGTAAGTTTTTTTTTTGTTGACTAATTTTAAATCATATTTTGTAAATTTTATATTTTTTTTGTTAAAAATTATAGAAATATATCGCCCTGAAGACGAACAAGAACTTTGTTCGAAACGTCGGCATAAGAAAATAAATTTTTTTCATTAACCATAGGCTCATTCCAGCTAATATAATTATAAAAAATATATTTACAGCCTAATATTTATATAATACATAAAAAAACATACACCTTATTTTTTTTGTTTCAATAAATTCATATATTTTCTCTACACAACATTTTTAGTATTTGACTTTTTTTCCTATTTATTTATTAACTAATAATATCGCATTTAAAAAAATAAAAAAAATTATAAAAATTAATTCGTTTACCTAACAAAAATATAACAAAACGTATTCTAAGAAAAAACATACATCACAAAAAAAACATACAGTTCCTAGTATTATTACTAATAAATACCATTAATAATTTGTGTGCCATCCTTTCTGAGCTATGACCTGTTTTAGACGGTTCAGCATTGAATGCACCAGTTTTCCTGATGTAATTTGGTGCCACTCATCGATTAATTTAGATTTTAAATCGTCTTTTGTTCTAATATCATATAGTCTCACCCGTTTTTCCAAATTACCCCAAAGAGATGTTCGATGGAGTTGAGATCTAGCGATTGTGGAGGGTTCGGTAAAATGTATTTGACATTGTAGCATCAGCCAGTTTTTTACCAAGTGGGATGCATGTTCGGGATCGTTGTCTTGAACCAAGCTAATATGTCCAGATATTTCAATTTTTGTTGCACTGCTTTTAAATGATTCTGGAAAATTTGCAAATATTGTTCATTATTCATGGTAGTCTCAGCAAGCGCCAGATTTTCAACCCTTTGCACTCCATACCATGAAGTTTTGTCCACCGTGTTTGATGGTAGAGATGATATTCTACGATTTTAAATATAAATTAATCGGAGTGGCACCAAATTACGTCGGAAGAACAGGAAAACTGGTGCATTCAATGCAGAATCGCCTAAAACAGATCATAGCTCAGAAAAAGTGGCACACAAATTAGTAAATATATACTATATAGTAATAATACTAGGAACTGTATGTTTTTTTAGATGTATGTTTTTAAGCATTTTAGTTAAAAAAATGCTATGTGGTTTCGGTTTTCCGTCTGTCTGTGTCCACGATAGCTTGAGAACGGATGAAGATATCAACTTAATTTCTTCACCAAAAGTTCAAACAATTCATGGGATAGAGCCGATTTGGTCATATTTGTATTTAGGGTGTTCAGAGATATGTTGGGTTTTGTTAGATTTAACTTTTTTAAATGAGTTCGAATTTTTTAATCTTTTTGTTTTCTTACGAAATTTTTCAATTTGTATTGACTCACTTTCCACCTCATTTTCAAATAAAGTGTTTGTATTGTCATCCAAAGTGCTTGACACATTCTCCATATTCTCCAGTAAAGTAGTTATATTCTCAACTATATATGTTCTATATTTGTATTGCAGTATAGATCCTTCTGTGTTTCTATTATTTCTGTTTGATGCTCGTATTCGTATATTATAACATTTTCTTGCAAGACGTCGTTGCAGAGATCAAGCTCTAATTGATCGTCGATTTCAATATTACCAGCTTCGATATTATTTGGAATTGGAAAACAAATAATATTTTAGTTAATCAAATCTTAGTTATTTGTTGTCACTGTCGTTGTTTCCCCATCCTGTGCCTTTTCAAATATTAAAATTGGAACATCCTGCGTTTGGTCACATAATCGCGTTGACGTCGCTGGTTTGTTACTGATGGTTTCAGAACTCTTTTGTGCTAAGGCCAGTGCAACAAATAATTTACCTCTCGAGTTCATTTTACTGTACCTATGTATAAAAATAACGTTTATATGATAATCGCAAATAACACAAACGCCACATTTCACATAAATAATTTCTTAAAAATACTACAAAAGTAATTAATAGAAAAACAATTGAATTGTATAATCTTGAAATATTTCGTGTTTAGTGATCACTTACAAAATCGTAATATTTCAAATTTGTTAATAAATTGATTAAAACTATAATAAAAATACGGCAAAATCATTATGGAATTAATGTCGGTTGTGCGTTTTGCATTAAATTTACGAAAAGGCACAAACGACCATATTTTCTGGCAAAATTAAATTAATAGTTCTGGTTATTTCGCATTACTTTAAATGATATTTACATTTAATTAAAAAACCACAATTTCACAATCATTCTTAATCAATTTAACTTACCGTGCAATTATGATATTGTGACAACAATAAAAACACTTCCACTTCACAAGTTACTACCAACTTCAGTCGGTTAACTACAAGCAAAATAGTGATTTATGTCGCTTAGACCTTTTGTTGGATTATTTTTACGCAAAATAGCGGTTTTTCGTAATAAAAACAGAAATTGGTGTAAACAGTCGTATAGAGTAAATTCAGCGCTTTCCAATGATATAAAAATTTAGAAATTTCAGAAATTTAAAAAATTGGCCCTTGTGCTGTTTGATAAAAGTATCGTCGAGTAATGTTTATAAAGCAGTGCCCGATACCCGCTTTTCTAAAATAAAAACCAAACACACTGCAACCCATAAAGTTATTTGCGAATCAAAATACATGGTAACCATGCGATCTTCCGCTCCCGCTAACATCACTCACCAACAACATTTATGCTTTACAAAGCCGTGATGAATGACAGATTAAAAAAAAATAAAAAATTTGGAGTTAAAAAAAATTAGAATTAGAAGAATCGCAAATGCGATAAAACTCAAATGTATGTGTTTATTTTGAAAGTAGTTTAAGTGTATTTTACAAAAAAAAAATAGTTAAATGTAACAATAATTATACCAGACGAGTTGTGCAGTAGTTAAAGCTTCGGCACTTGGACGAGGAGGTACTGGGTTCGAATTCCATAAGAGGCTAGATGCAAATCGAATTTTTATCATCGATTACAATCGATGATGTTAATAAGCACAACTAAAACCGTCTGATGGAGTGCAGAATTCGACGCCGACCCAATGTCCATGTACGGGTTGACATGGAGCTTCCAATGTGCAGGTGGTATACTGGGTGGGAAACACGCAAAATAGGATTCAAGAAGAGCCATAGTTCCGGAAAAATTGTCAAAATTCACTTTAATGTACCAGAACATAAAGAGCCTCCAATCCAAGAAAAGAATGAAATAGTCGATTCCCTTGATGAAACGAATTCCCTACAAGACCAAAATTATTTTTCAGAAGCAAATGAGTTCAGGAACCAAGTCTTGTTAAACTTTTTGTAATCAAAAAAACATTTTTTTTTGTTTAAATTTAATTGATTTAATTTTATTAAATAAACAAGAGCCTTCTAGGATACTTCAGAAGATATTTAGCTTCTTAAATATCTTCTGAAGTATCCTTGATCAGTTTCGATAAGTTGCATTTTCATTTTTTTTTTTATGAGTTGCTCTATCTTTGCAGCGTTTCTACTGTTGGACAATTTCATTTGTTTTTTTAAGATCAGCAAGTCTATCAATTGCTCTGTATATCTTTTTTTTTTTTTTTTGATTCGCAATCATTTCTGTAGATCGCTCCCAACAGCTTCCAAAATTTTGGGCCGTGGAACTTTTGCTCAATTTGGATTTTCATTTGAAAGAGGTAATTCAGGATTGTCTTTGGATAATTAGAACAACGGTATTTCTAAATAAGCACTCAAATATTCCAAATTCGGTATCGACGTATTAGATTTTCCACTGCTGGTGTCGTTATACGTTTTCTTACGTGGACCTCCAAACTTCTGCGTATTAGCCACTCCACCGACACTATCCCTCAAAGAATTAACAGGATAACCTCTCGCTCCAAAGATATGAACATAAATTCTGTTTTTACCGCCAGCAGCATCGGTAAGCTCACGTTTGATATACGCCAACTTTTTCCTTAGGTTTATAACATGAACATTAGTATTTAACCGAACCTAACAAACTCATTTATCAAACTTTTTCCGTTCGGCGGTTTCTTTTACGGGAGGCCTAACGTATTCGTATCATCTCTCAGGTTTTGCGAAAATTATTGAACTTCTTCAATACTTGATTTGGTCAAATTCGTAGCTATGTCTGGGTTTTGCTTTCTCACTCCCACCATTTTCGAAAATTCATCGCGGTTTGTTGTACTTTTCCTAATCAAAATATTTTTATTTTTGAAATTATAAACAAAATTGTTTGATAATTTAATTATCATTTTTTTATAATTCACAACTTACGTTTTGTTAGTGTTATTTTCCATAATAAAATGAAACGTCTATCACTACACAGTTTTAAATTCGCATTAAATTTGATGCATACTTACAATGAGAGTTTTTGCATGGAGTGCGTTTCACTCGCGAATTCAGTAATACCAATTTTTCGTACTGCATTACCGTCACTTTTCATTCGGCATATATTCAATAATACGTCAAACGTTAAATCCGAATAAATCCCTCCGCGGTTAATCCGGCGAGCTGTATAATCGGTGCCAATATATAGAATTATTTTAATTAAGCTTTAATAGTTGCAATTCTGTGTATAAATTGTTTGCAGTTATCGAGGGTAAGTGCTTAAGCAGTCAAGTGACGCTCCGCCGTATTATGATTCTACAGCCATAACACTCATTCTGTGGTCGCATACCTATGTGGAAATCACGTAGATATTTATTTATCTATCCGCAAATATAAATTAATGAAAATTAAAAATTTACTATCATCATGACCTTTAAAATTAAAATAGTGATGTTCATTTGTAATAGGTCGCACTATATTCACATGCGTCCCATCTACACAAGCAATCACACGCCAACCAATCCCGCTTCATTAGAAAAATTGTTTTTAACCAGTGTTTTTTCGGTGTCGGATAGCCAGATTGATATCCATTTTGCGCATAATTTATTTTCAGTGGCAGACTGGAACAATTATAAAGGAAAATGTTCTTTACATTTCACTCAAAACAGTTTTATTGAATAGATAATAAAGTTTGTGTATATTTTTATCGAGCATGAGACATTTTAAAGTTTTTTAAATTTTGATGTGTAAACATCTTTTCGCGCGTATGCCAAAAATTTTTGTGGGGTAGTAAACTTTCAAATGAAACGAACGGAAATGACGTACTACGTTTAAATATCTTCATTGAAAAAAAAGAAACAAAATATAAAATAATTAAAAAAGAACAAAAACAACAAAATACATATATAAATTTTGTACTATACACATGGTCTGAGTGTATATGTATGTATACTCGTATATAAATAGTATGGAAAGAAAACAAAGAAACATTTATAAAATTAAATAGAAACGACGAATCGACATTTTCAGCGAACAGAAAAAATAAAAAAATTTAAAATAGAGTGTGCCACCACAATTCATGCACTATAGAGAGTGGCACCTATAACGAGATAGTATACTCTTACGATAAAAAACAAAGTCAACAACTTGTGTATGTGGCTTTATCACGATCTCGTAGAGCAGTTCATCACGTCGGCTAACAATGATTATGTCTTCTACCATGAACGTAAAAATGCAACCTCAATTGGTCCTCTTCAAAATGAGTTAACGCGCCTCACCACAAAACTGCTAAGTATAGCTCAGGATGTAATGGCGAATTTTGTACGAGATAATGATGACGTCTGGTTTTTAACATTGAACTGCCAGAATCTCAGGTCGCTTCACCTCGACCTAACTGATTCAGTCACGCAGGGATGCTCAATTCTTTTGCTCTCCTAGAACCTGCATGTTCAATTTTCCTCATTTTCAATGCTGCGTTCAGTTCAAGAGAAATAGTCAGCGGGCGGTTGGAGTAGCAGTGTATAAAAATTCTAGAACTCATACAGTCACCTCGCATAAGGAAATCGTCGTTGGACAAACAACTGGTATGAGCGAAACAACACAACCCATTGGCGATATAAGATGCTTTTGGTAGTTGTATACACCTCGCCGAATAAAGCTGTCGAAGACATAATCAAGTACATACATTTCGTCTTTGCTCCATATTCTGAAAGAATTTCCAAAATTCTTCAAGGAGACTAACATCTTTTGTCGATGATTATGAGCAGGGATTTCATTTTGCTGCTCCCTAAGATCAGTGAATCACTTGTAAACTTCCTGCGATATTCGAATTGCACAAGAACTCAGATCGAAATATATCTTCTACGAGATATGTGAGAAATATAAGATATATGTACCACGATATATGGGACCACGTCTTTGATGCTTGCAGCTACCATAGGCCAATTGCGTTGGTTATACCGAAAGAGTAATAGACCAATTTGATGGTAATAAACGAATGAAAAAATCTGGTTAAATAAATTTCATTTCTTCTTCCTTCAAAGTAAACCATACACACGCACTATACATATATGTCATGTTTACACATCTCCTTGAGAGTACTAATGGACTCACTCTTTTTTTTTTCATTTGTAGGACAATTGCAGATGTTCGTTTTCATGTAATTTTAGTCACGGCAAACTAAGCAAATATCTAAATGAATATTAAAACCTGTTGAATGCAATACACAGTAACACTTTAATTTTTTGTATAGCCAAACAATGTCCATCGATAGTGGAAACTGCCGAACTATGAAAAGAATGAATAAAATAATTTAGCATGCTATCATTTCCAGTGTAATACGCCAAAGATGAACGAAACGTATAGAAAATTTACATCGCAATTTTTAATTTTTATGGGTTGATTTTTTTATTGATTAAAGTGAGAAATACTTGAATATTTAATACATAAAACCATATTTCATATTTTTTTAATGGAATTCACATAGTGACCAACCAGTGGCACTATTCTGGTAATTCCCTGGGAATTGGGGAAAGATTTTATATGTAATTTCTATTTTAAAAAAAAATCTGACATGCTGAGGTAAAAAGCGCCTGGTAATTTTTTTAAAAACTAAATAAAATCAGGAATAATTTTCCCAGCCAATTTAGATATGGAAAAATTATTCCCAATTTATAAATATTTATAAATATTATCAAACTTTTCTCTTTAGTAGGCCAAAAAAAATATTTGAACTGAAATTACATATAAATTCTTTCCCTAATTCCCTATTCCCGGGGAATTACCAGAACAGTGTCACTGTGCGCGTATTATGTCACTACTAAACAGAAATCGGCGGAAATTTCCGACTGGGTAAATCAATCTGCCGCCCCGGTGGCAAAATGATCAGCATGCTTGCTCCAGCGACTGGAGGTCCCGAGTTCGATTCCCGGAAAAAATTTCACGGCTGGTTTAAGGTCAATGAATTAATCCGAAATTAATCATTATCCGAAATGAAAATATGATTATGAAACCTCAAGGCAAGACGGCCAAATCCCTTGATGGGATATAGTGCCAGAGAGAAAGAGAGAGACAGAGAAACCAGTACTGATTAATCCCCCAAATAATAGAAAACTTGCAAGCAAAGTTGAAAAAACGATTAAAGTAGCCTACGAAAAATTTGAATAATATAAAGAATTTTAATGCGCAGAATTTTAATTTAAAATTATAATTCACAGATGGAAATATCCACAGATTTGAAGAATACGCACCCAAACATATTGCTTAGGGAGTCCTTTTAGTGTAATATTGAGATGGGTTGCCCTCCTGCCCAGTAATAACTGTGATCTCGATTTGTATTGAAATATTGCAAATAAAAAAATCGCAAAAGAAAAATACGATGACCCGGCTAAGGGCTTGTATGTTACACCTACTACTAGAGTGGAAAATAGACCAATTACACACTCAGGAAAAAAATATGATTGAGCTGATCATAAAAGTGACCATTATTATTATAATTACATGCAATGATTAAGAATATCATATTATGATACAGCCAATCTTTTGAAATAATTACAAATAAAAAACCTCTTAACGAGGTAAATGTTCGAGTGACGAAAGCCGAATTCAATTCACAAAATTTCTGATATCAAATTTGTGCCGAAAAAAACAATTGCATTCGATTTTTCAACTGTTTTTCGGAATGTTAGTGCATTCAGCGCGTTGTTGTTTAACATTAAGAAATCGTTGACATGTTGTTGTTTTTGACAGCTAGAAAGAAAAATGTAAACAAACGCGCCGAATGTACTGACATTCCGAAAAATCGTTGACAAATCGAATACAATTGTTTTTTTCGGCACAAATTTGATATCGGAAATTTTGTGAATTGGATTCGGCTTTCGTCACTCGAACATTTAACTCGTACCTCTTAACGATATCAATGATTTTGGCACGACAAATTGAAAATGAATTGAATTGCGATTCGTTTTATTGTTATCAGTCAAAACAGTTCACACACACACACACACACTCGATAGCGTGGCCGCTACGTGTAATTGTGCCTCATATACAGACGCGCGGCATTGAAATGACCAAAACCGACAACAATATAAGGCCATCCATGCTAATACAACAAATACAGAAAAAACTACACTATAGATAGTTGTATTGCAATATATGTGTACATCGTATGTGCGCACTAGTTTAATAAGTATGTAGTGGTGCGAAAGAAAAAAATTAACATGGGAGTGTTAGTGTAACCAATCAATCTTCTGTAGTTTGTTGCCTATTGGTATCTGCGTTTCAGACTTTGTTCAGGGCTTTTAATTGTTGCTTGTTTTGAAATGACAAATAGCGAGATGCGAAGAACGAATTACGCATACTCTCACACAGCTGTCGGCTGTGTGTTACGGAGTGTGCATGATTCGTTCTTCTTCTCTCGACATTTGTCACTCCAGTGGCCTGCTTCTGTGTATGAGGCACAATAGAACGTAAAACAATATAAAGAAACTGTTTCAATAAAAAAATAGAAAAACAATAGAACGAAATTGTTTCTATTGACGAATGGTTCAATACGATTTATGATTGAAAAGTGAGCAGATGATGGCGTAATCTCACCATGCTCTTGGCCTCGAATTAGTAAAGACTTATATTATCGTTTTTATGTTGAAAAGTAGGGTCAGGTCTCATCATTAGGTTCAGATAGGTAGTTTTTTTTATTATGTTCAGCACGATAGCCTACGTTCTGGTGTACTGTTTCTGGTGTCGAATAGACGATTCTATTTCTTTATTTTGCATGCAATTTTTCAATCTTTATTTTGTAGTCTTTTAGTAGATTTTATTTCAGAATCCTTTACCACATGCCACAAACAGGTCATGCCGGGTGTGATCTTATTACACTCCCGGTTCTCGTAGGCTATCGGCTGAACATTTGTAGTTTAGTTTTTAGCGTATGTTACAGAGTAGTAAACATTTAGATCAGATGCATGTGTTTGTGGTAGAAATTCGATTGAGTAATTCAACAATTTTTTTTCATGTTTCTTGCTCTTTTGTCACTAACCGCATGCGGCTACCATTCATTTTTGATTCCTTACACAATACAATAAAATATACATATTTTAGTGTGTTAGTTGGAAACAAAAATTAATGGTAGCTACCCTCTCACTGATATTCCATCTTCATGCGATGGGAGGGGAGATAAGATCTATTTTTTAAAGAAATCATCATAAAGATTAAAAAATATCGATTTTATGCAAAGAGACTGTCAAATGTTCAATGTATTTGATGATTTTTTCGATCAAATCAATTTGTTAGTTTTTTCATTTTTTTTTGTTATGAAAAAAGGGTCACTGGTAAAATTTCTCTTAGCAATGATAATAATATGATGCATTTATATTTGTTTCATTGTAATACATTGATTCACTATCATTATGAACCGCAACGGAGCAATATTAGGGTGCATTTGAGACAAAAAATGAAATTTTGCAAAAAATTATGGTGGCTTTTAAGTTATGGAGGTGAATATCTAAAATATACGAGTTTTCTGGGACAAACGGTTGATGTCATATTGTAGGTGAGGTTTGTGGCTAATAATCCTGAAAATATGAACCAAAAGTCTTGCGCTAATTTTTAGCAATTTGGCCGAATGTGGCCGGCCGATTTGGCATTTTTAGCTTTTTGCTCAAAATGGCCCTCCACCCTAATTTTTTGAATTTTTTTATATGCTATTTGATAGCTGGCGTCCATACCTTTCCAACGATATGCATATGTCCGGGGTACGTTAAATAGGTTCAGCGCTGTGGGCGTGGCCAAAATGGCCAAAAGTGGCCGTTCAGCGGCCGGCCGCGGCAAACATGGCGGCCAAATCAAAAAGTTGTAGAACAAAAGTTGCTTAGTTTTTCAAATACTACAAACTCTGAAAATATGAGATGAAAACATGAGATGAAATGAAAGAAGTACGGACAAACATATATACCAATGCAAGATTATATGGTGACGTCATAGACAAATTTTCAAATGTCATAACATTGGTCAAAATCATCCGTTTGGGACGTTTGAGGAGTCATTGAATTGGTATTGACATCTACAATCATAATTTGCTAGTTAAAATATAATTGGAGCACTTTTTGGGGCAGTTATACCCGAAAAACTGATTTTTCAGCAATTTTCGGAAGGTCATATCTCCACTCAATGTTGGTAGAAATTCATGCTTTAATAGAATATTTGGGTCTACTTTTCAAGACCTTTCCAATGGTATATAACATGATCATGGTGGTCTCAAAGGGAAAAAGTTCGAAACCATCCGGATTAACCATCGCTATGATTAAAAATATAGATACTACACTATTTTCTCCGTCGTTAGCATACCGAAAGTGTTTTTTTTCACCATCTCAAAATTTTACTAACATTTGTTATATTCGGTATTCGCATAACACTGCATTACTGCAGCCATGAAACTACAAAGTAAAATCTGGATATTTAGTATTTACATACGAATTAATCACCCATTGAGAGCGCGAATTTTTTATTAATACCAATTATTAAACGAGTCAAAATTTAATCATGCAGGATGTTTTCCCTAATCATAGAAGATGAATATGATTACAATTATCATAATTATAATAAGCTCCGTTTTCACTGATTGACATAATTAAACAAATAGTATTTCTAATTATTGTATAATAGGGAATATCACAATAATTTTATAATGATTCCTATTATTATATGATGGTAAATGCAATCATGTATTTATCATATTTTCTTTGCTGAGTACATAAAATTAATTTATAAACATTCGTATGAACAATATTTTTGACTATTTGCGCATTCATGGTAGATAGCGGTGCTATCATTGAACCGCATTTTAAAAAGGGCAGTCGAATACCAAGTCAACTTTAAATTGCAAGAGGTTCATTGAACAAACAGAATTAATGTTTCGATCTGTTACAAAATTCTTTAATCTGCTTACAGTTTCCCTGTTAACACATTTCTCAACCGTTTTTTTGTATGTATGCACAGACGAGTACATTATCTTGTTGTTTTTAAATATTAAAAGGAAAAAAAAAACGGAAAATTAATTCGAAAGCCCCTTTTCGACGGGATTAGATAAATGATAACATTTATCTTTTTGTTGCTGTTGCGATTTAACTTTATCTTATCTTAACAATAACAGACTATATGAAATATGTTGTATACTGTTACATGGAACAAACGGGCACCAAATACTTAGAATTAAAGCTTAACCGAGTATGGGCTTATAAGGAAAATGTTATATGTGGGTTTTCACCAAATTGATCACATATATACAAATTTATAATTATATGTATATAAATATTCACCAAAATCTGTATCTATTTGTGAAGATAACCAGAAAATCAATTAAATGGAAATCAAGAAAACACAAATTTTAATTGGAAAATTCAAAATCAAAAAACAACAATACACTCGTATTGAGCGATATAAAAACTACTATTGAATGAAAATTGGGAATAAATGTTTACAAAATAATAAAAAAAAAACTACACAACAGCAATAAATACGTTTTATTCTGTAGCAACATTTTTGCTCTATTGATCTATTAATTTATAACCAAAAACAGCAGTGCTAGCGTAAAATAACAATAAAATCTACTTTCAAATATCAAATAATAGCATTGTGTATACCAAATTGGGTAGTGGTGTTGGAATTGTGTTTATTTGTTTTTGTTGAAACCTGAAATGGAAAACCCATAAATTAAAAAATAAAAAGTTATTATTGTTATTCTGTATAATATTTATTTATATAAAGTTAAAATTATTTGAGTGGAACGAAATTGTATTTTTGTATTTGGGGTAACAGAGAGAAATTTGAGTTATTCCGAAAATTTAATTTAAGTATAACTTTGGAATTTTACATTATTTCATTGAATTTTTTTATTTTCCGCTCAAGAAAATAGTTATTTTGTTCCTCAGGTTTCAGTAGGAAAGGAAATGGAAAACGCAATGGAATTGTGTGTAAATTTTGGATTTGCATTTTCTGTACTACATGTTTCAAATATTGATTAGGCATTTACAAACTACTCGTATGTATGTAATCAAAATTTTTATTAAATTGGTCATTCCGTCAATTTGTGGATTATCAATACACGTTGAAGCAATACCCATAAGCTAAACTTTAGTAGGAAGTACTCACAATAATTTTGAACCTTAAGATTTTTGCAGATAATCATTCAGGTTACACTGAAATTTGGTGGAAATCAGTCTATCAATATACACGCTGAGGGATTATCAATACACTTTGAAGCAATACCCATAAGCTAAACTTTAGTAGGAAGTACTCACAATAATTTTGGACCTTAAGATTTTTGCAGATAATCATTCAGGTTACACTGAAATTTGGTAGAAATCAGTCTATCGGAAATGGGAGCGACGGATTCTCGTATTTTTTTGATTTATAAAAAATTTCGTTTTCTGTAAATACGTTGAATAGCATTTATACGTAAAAAGCGTTTAAAACGAGAAACATTAAATTTGAATTTAAAGTAGCAGCCTTCTTCTAAGCAACCTGCATCAATATTCAAAACCAATCACTAATTCATACTGAAATTTATTGTCCACAAGAGTCAAATATCTTCTTGGGCAGAATCTAGTTTTAATTTACTCTTTCCTGGAAAACTAGTTTTCTTGCCAACAGATGCCAATAAAATAAATTAGAGCTCTAACCACTCCCTGAATGAAATAATACAAAATTAATATCAAAATGAACCAATCCTATCCTTACAAATATTCATCCACAGATTGTAAAGGATTCAACGAGTAACTAAGTATGGTAATAGAATAAAGTTTAATGTACCTAATACAAGGAGCAAGTGGATAAACCAGTTGAAAACTGTATAATAGACTTACAATAATCAACATTGAATATTACGCGCGAAAATAAAAGTAGGAAAATGTAAACAAATTACCTTAATACTTAATAAACACGTTTTGTTAAACACTTGTTTTTTATTTCGCAAAAATTAGATTTTGTGAATATTTTGATTAAAAAATTAGTTCAAAAAGTTTAAAAAATCCCTCGATCGATTTCGACTTGTTAGGTCATCAACAGTGGCACTATTCTGGTTCTCCCTGGGAATAGGGAATTGGGAATAAGTTTTCCATAGCTTTTTGGTCTAAATTGTATTTTTCTGCCTACTGAGGGAATAAATTTTGTGTTAATAATTTCGAAATAAAGTTAAATGGGAAAATATTTTTCCATATAAAAATTTTGGTGAACAAAAGTTTCCCAATTAACTTTGTTTCGAAAATTTTTGCACTAAACTTATTCCCTCAGTAGGCCAGATAAAGACAATTTGGACAAAAATGCTATGAACATATTTTTCCCAATTCCCTATTCCCAGAGAAAGCCAGAATAGTGCCACAGGAGTATCTACGATGATGACCTAACAAGTCGAAATCGATCGATTGATTTTTTAAACTTTTTGAACAAATTTTTTAATTAAAATATTCAAAAAATCTAATTTTGTCGAAATAAAAAACAAGTGTTTAATAAAATGTGTTTATTAAGTGTAAGTGTGTTTTGCCAAGTACCTACAGCAAATAATAAGTATAAATTACCCTAAAGAAATTAGAAAACTAGTTGCTGAAGACATAATAGCTAGGTAAAATAAATTATAAAAATAAACTAAATAAATAGTCTGGAGCAAGATAAAAAAAGAAAATGATATTGACTATTTATTGAAAAAGGCAACAAATATATAAAAACTCAATAACTCACATTCCATCTATAAGGACAAGCACTGGTTGGTGGGAATAAAGGGTAGCGCGAAATTTTTGTGTAAAATACTTTAACGATACCATTTTTTATTGTAAAACATTTATGACCAAATCTATGAACATAGATTAATCACAGATTACAGGTAAGCCAACTGTTTTGCAATTTTTAAACCATGGTAAACCAATGGCTTTATCCGCTGTTAAATATTTTACGATGATGGAGTGTGAATCAGTGAATGAATCTTGACATAAAAATTTATATGTTTTCACTGTTTGAATGACGCAATGCTATATCAGGAATTGTAGTATAATTTGTAGTATAGTTAAAGGTTTAGAAATGGATATATTGTTGTCTTAAAGGCTGGGCGAGAAATTTATTATTAACGATGAGTATAAATCGAGATACAATTTCGTTTCCTGTCCATTTTCGATAAATTATAAAAATGTAGATCAAACATTATAGAAATTTGTCATGTACAAATTTCGAGAAAAATCGTAATCATTTAAATGTAAACTGACCATAATTAACTAATATACATTTAGATAGTATTTATTTTACATATTTGCATATCCCTTTTGCTGCCTGGTAACGCAATTGTGTGGGTACGGTAAAAGTACCATGTCAAAAATTTATTTTTGTATGTGTTTTCAACAAACTTACACATTTGTGTTTTCCTTTCAAACTTATTTTCGTCCGAAAAAAAACACTATAACTATATACTCACAATTATGTTGGTTGTACTTCAAATCAAGCGAAATTTTTTATCAAAAACGCCATTGCATACTATGATATGTGGTTTTGACTTATAGCCATTTTTTTATTCAAAAAGGGATATTTAAATTTGCTATATACGTTCATATTAACACATAAAATAAGCAACCATGTTATTGTCAAAATTTTAACCAATCGAAACCGATAAAGAGTTAAAAAAAAGTTACCACGAATTTTTTTTTAACTTTTTAACGTTTTATGCGGCATTTAAACCAATTGAAACACCCACTTAGTAACTGACATTAATAATTCACTTATTCTAAGAAGGCGACAAAAATGTTATTTATGTTATAAATTTTTATTTTGTTTTACCATAAAAAAAATGGGAAAGCACAAATGAACTGAAAAAACGCTTTGGTTGGCCATTACTGACCAATTTATGTTTTATCTTATTACTATAAAACAAATAAGCTACATTTTGGCGTGAAAGGCGGGCAACGAAGCTGGTTGGATAGAAAATATCTTTAAAAACATTTGATTAAAAATTATCTCTCATAAGAGATGCAAAAAACTCGAAAACAGTAATTTATTTCAAAATTACATCAGCGGTGCAACTTTATTATTATGTATAGGCGACTTACAATTCATATATAAAATTTGTGCTTTTTAAATCTAACCAAATTGTGCACGGGTTTGTATACTAAAAAACTTCGGATAGACAAACAGGCTTGTAAATGTGCATTTTAAAAATCATCTGTAAATCAAAAGTTATTGTGGAACCACCAATATATTTGTAAATAAAAATAAATTAAATAAATAAAATTTTTAAAAAATAAAAACCCCAACGCACAAAATTGAATGTACAGATGCCGAATTTTTATTGAAAAATTTTCGAAAACTGATCTGGACCGATTTGTTATAAATTTAATTAAGAATCTTTTAGCTTAACGCCATTGTTCTCGTAACTGATATACTTTTCAAAATATAAAAACGAGAAAGCTAATATGGAAACTGTCACTTCCGGCGAATGGATTTCGACCAAAAATCTTAAAAATCTCCCAATTTATAGAAAAAGCTTAAGTATGAGTTTTCATCGCGATCATTCAATCCATCTGGGCTGTACAGAGGCCGAATTTTTGATAAAAAACAGCTTTTTGTCAAAAATTGTAATTTCCGCGTACATTTTGAAAACCAGATCTGAACCGGTATTATTGCAAAATTAATTTAAAGCAGTTTTTTCAAAATCATTTTCCTTATGAAGGATATTTTGAAAGTATATCAATGATATACTTTCAAAATATTTGTAAAATACGAGGAAGCTGCTATGGAAATTTCCACTTTCGGTGGTCTGATTTCGGCCACAAATCATCTCGATCGGTTAATTTATGGAAAAAGCTGAAGTATGAAGTTTCTCCCCGATCAGTCAAAATGTCTGGGCTGAAGAGCGCCAACACACATTTAGTTTGCAAGGAACCACACACACACGCATTCACAGATTTCTTAAAAACTCTCTTACAAACTTTTGAGATCGGTGATAGCGAATGGTAAATCTGCGAAAATTTTCATGTCAGAATACTCCACCTTAAATGTAAATGAACGTAAAAGAAAGTGAAATTGATTAAAAAATTATATCATTCACCAACCACTTTTAAAATTATTATCGCCTTTAAATTTTTTATAGGGCTTAAATCTAATTTTACTAGAGATAATTGGAGTACACATAAAAATCGAAGTTCATTCAATTATTAGATTTTTGGTAGTTCGTGTGCAAATTTTGCAAACGAATTAATCGACGTTTGACGAATAAGTTCAGAAGCTTTATTTATATGCACCATTAATCAAATTTCCTATTTGTTGATTTAATTATTCCACTTATAATAAGCTCCAGTAAACGCTTAACCACTATAATCACCTTTTAACACTTGTGTCACTCTTCACGATCTAAAGCCATTGTGGTATTTTTCTAAACTCAATTTATATGTTTAGTTAAACCGTGACCCTAAAATATTTTTTGTAAATCTTAAAGTTTACATGAATAATCTAAATAATATTTAATTCATCGATAAACCTGCCAAGCATATCGAATTGTCAGTGTTTCTTATCATCGTTAACATATGGCAACAAATTTATAATGAAAAAAGCGGAAAATACCGTCACACAGTTATTATTGGCACTATATTCTATCAAGTTTTTTTTTATTTTATTTTTTCCAATCTAATATTAAAATAAAGTAAATATGCAGATATTCAACGTCGTTGCCATATCGTATATAAAAATTCTATAATAAGTTTTTTTACTTATTGTAGCATGAGTCTTTTCTTAAGAGCGACAAAGTTGATGAATAAAAAATATGCATTGTATTAGTAAAACTAGAAAAATTATGACAGTTAACAAATCGATATTTAATATTTGATTTGCTGTAATATAGCAACAGAGATATGTGCATATGTTTATACACTGTACGAAATAAAAATAGGACCAAACAAAGTAATCACATTTTCCATATAAAACAAAACCAATAATTTTCTAGCATATACTTAACAAACACATTTTATTAAAAACTTTGTGTTTTGAACAAAGTTCGTGAACGGTTGTTATTTCGCGAAAAATTAGATTTTTGAATATTTTAATTAAAAAATTTGTTCAAAAAGTTTAAAAAATTACTCGATCGATTTCGACTTGTTAGGTCATCATCAGGAGTATCTAGTGTTAAAAGTATTACTAGCATATGTTTTTACATCACTCATAAAATGGTTGCAGTTTCGAAAAGCAGTTATTTTACTTTAAGTTTCTATGTACCAACCGTTAAATGGTGGTTGAAAAAAATTGCAGAGGTTATGAATTTACTGATATTGAAAATCAAAAGAAATCCCCCGAAAATAAATCAAGTATCTCTGCTAGAGAATTGTCGGAGCTAAACCATTTGCAGTTTACAAATCGAATAGTTCTGCTGCAATTCGTAGTTCTCTCAGAAGTACACGAAACCAGTTGAAAAACCACAGTTAATCGTTCGTCATCAGATGAGTATTTCGCCAATTTTATGAAAAAGAGCGGACATAGGTTATATTTTTAGATGAGGAAGAGATTAATCTTGATGATTCTGATGGATCACAGACAAATTTACATATTACGGGAATATCCATATATGGCATTATCTCAACGAAAATAACTACAACCAAGTATTAGTACAATTTACTAATAACCTATTGAAACGGTGGAACAAATTATATTTTCCAACAAGATATCGCTCCTATTCATTCGAACTCAGCAGATTTTAAAGTCTAATAATACCCTATTATCTGAGTGGGTACCTGTAGACCAGATTTAAACCCGATGACGGTGTTTACGTTAGGCATTTTATTCCTGGATTTTTTTCTCTTTTCATACAAAACCGGTTTTGTGTGATTTTATTTTTGGGATTTTTTTTACACCAAAATTTTGTGTTTTGGAGAGTATATGAAATATTTTTAATTATATATACGTGCGTACGTGCGAACAAAAATACAGTGGTTTTATAAATTGGAAACAATATTAATATTTTTTTCAATTTAAGTAAATAATAGTTTTAATAACAAATACGAAATGATACTATTTTTTACACACACATATGAAAAAAACCCGGCTTTTTAATGCTAAGTCTAAACGATGAGAGATTTTGTTGCCGTAGAATCCAGAATAAAATGCCTAAAGTAAACACCGCGGATCGAGAACCTCTGGTCAATATTATGGAAGTTTTCAAAAATGGTCGGCAGTTCGACGACTAAAAGGATATGTGAATACCAAATGGGTCAAAATTAATCAGGACACAATTCAAAAACTGATAAACTACATGCAACAAATTTGAAGTTACTTATCGATGTATTGGTGTTAGTATCCCAAATGAAGTTTCCGCTAGTTTAATCTAGCTCTTATCATTTAATTATTTTGTGAAATAAATAAATTGTTTACTACACTATTTAATTAAAATGCCAGTTTTTTAATTTGGTCCTATCATTATTTCGTATAGTGTATATTTTAAAATGAAGCTACATTTTTCTATGTATCGAATAGTATACGAAACGTATACGTAAAATTAGACCGGACAGTAAATAAATGTTCAGCATTTTCCAATTAACTGGGAAAGTAAATAAATATATCATGCGGTTGTAAAATATATAATAAAATATCTCTGTGTGTATGTACACCATCCAACAAGGAGAAATTATCTTTTATACTTTTTTATCACAACTACATTATATAGGTACTCAAAAGTAGGATAGTTTTTCAAGAATAATATATCTCGTACATACTAGTACATATTTCTTGAAAAACTCCTTTTGTTTAATTTTGTTTGTTTTCAAACAAATATGAAAATGAATGTAGTTTGTCTGAACATTTTTCTTTTAGTTCTTCGTTTAGTTTTCATATTACATTTTGCGTTCGTTCAAGTGTCAATAAACCGAAAAAACAAATTTGGAAACGAAATGCTATTTAAAAGTTTTGAAAATGTGGAGAGCGGTAAGTTTTCAAGAAAATAATTGTATTACATGCAGGGTGCCACATATAAAAAGGAAAAGTGCAAATGAAAATTGGATGTCAAAAGTCTAAATGATTATTTTTTTAACAAAAATTTGACATTTTAAACTTAAGTTTTAGTTCGACCGTTTAGTTATATTTTGATTTAACCACATGGTGGCATGGTGGACGATATTGATTTTAATCTCATCCGGCAATAAGGGATTCTCATATTTTATTCCGATGTCAATGTGAGCTTAACTATACATATTTTTATACGGGGTGCATGTAATGTGCTATACAACCACAAAATGTAGTTCATACTGTTGAAAGAATTCAGTCCGAGTACATATTGAAAATAATCAGAAAACAAAATATTTAGTTATTTATGCACGATCATGATGATGTTGCAAAAATAAATCTACAGAAGTCCTTTATACTACTACCAGCAGTTTATAAAAATGTGCTTCCTATTAAATTTATTAAACTTTATATACTTGAATCAGAAGATTGATTTTCAGATAATAGGATTAATAATTTTTTGAAAATACTTTTTGAAAACTTTTATGTTTTGAAAATATTAATAGGTAGGCTACGATATGTATTATGTACAACTGTACATTTTATAATACAAAACAATAGCTGAGTTAAAACCCACCCAATTCTCCTAATTTTTGAAACTTAACTGAACTCCCAAAACACCAAATTTTTCTTTTTCATTCTCGCAAAAAAAAAATCGCGAAAAAAAACCGAAAAATCTATTTTTGCCAAGTCATCATTTCAACTGCTTTATCGACCACTCGATATTTTTTCACAATCAACTGACTTAAATTTCAAAATCAACTGGGCTGGGATGTTCTAACATCACCATGTATCGATATTTTATCGAAGTCTACGCCTCTTTCAGCTAGAATTAATTTGACTTCTGTTTCGTTTATCAATTATTTCTTCTCTATTGCTATCACAACCTACTAAAATATATTTGAACAATATCTATTTCATTTATTTTCGTTCTAGAATCGAAAATAAATTATTTGGTGATAGAAACGCAGTAGAAACATCACAATATTGCAATCTAGCAGGCTGGTAAATGATATAAAAAATGAAATAGAGACAAATTTTATTCTACAGAAACGAAAAATAAACTTCGATAAATTATCGATACACGGTGATGTTAGAACATCCCAGCCCTGGTATAAATGTGTGATATGGATGCTCAATTTTTTTAATTTTAACAAATATAATAACCTAGCAATTTCCAAGGTGACGTAGAGGATTTATTTTAGCATAAGTAAATTTAACAAAAATGAAAAGTCCCAAAGATTTCATATAATCATCGGTATCTATGTTTTTATTGCTAAAATGATGCAAATATTTGACAAGAATATGGTTATACTGTATTCCGAATTTATCTCAGCTGCGTTTCAAAATTTTGCTTACGGCAACAAATTAATTGGAACATTTATTTTTATAAGCATTTTCTAAACCACTATGGAAAATATTTATATTCGGAAGCATTTATTTAGAAGACATCATTTATCTTGTTCATAAGTATGGACCATAGCTTGAAACAATTTAAAAAGTTAATTATTTTTGCACCGATCAAATGGCACAGCGGTTAAAGCTTTGGCATTTGGATCGGGAGGTACCGGGTTCGAATCCCGATAGGGGCAATTTCATCAACAGATTACGATCTGTGGTGAAATGTAACTCATCTATGACCCGCTGTCGGTGTGCAAAACCCATGGGCCGACCCATCTTCCATGCCAGTATATGCTGGCATGGAGCTTGCAATTTTTATGTTTAAACGAATGATAAAATCTCATCTGCTATCATCAGTTAAAGATTATTTGTGATGTATAGTAGCATTCATTATTAATTAATTAAATCTAATTATATTGTTATGTATTTGAATTTGTAGTTTCAGTCACTATGACACTATATGCTGTATATATTTTGTACCATACATAAGTGTGAATGACGAACTTTTAAAGGACATTAAATCCACTAGTAATCATTTACACTTTTAAGATTATTATTATATGATATTAATGATATGTGATTAAATAAAAAACAATGTGCAGATGGTCTTAAATCGGTAGCCTTACGTCCTCGAGTTGGCCGGGAGTTGTAAAGTAAAGACGTATGAAGCATAACCGCGGAAGAGCAGGATGAGCCTTGAGTCCCAAAACAGATCGCATAGTTAACAATAAAAAAAAAAAATTAAGTGTGCTTTAGACCACACTACTGAAGTAAAGCTTCTAATATATATTTAATATTTATAATATAGAAAAATTTTAATATTGAAAAAAAAATTGGTCACTCTGTGCGTTCTCGAGAGTCACCTAGCCTAGCCGTTTATATCTGATGACACAAGAGGTATCCTTGTAACTTGGTAACTTTTTTAAGGCCAACTAGTCGTAATAGATAATGTTTATGTATGTGTAATGAAATGGACAAAAAAGTCATTTTTGAAATCTCTTCGCATAGTAAAAATGCCCTTGAAATATTTTTTATTTCATTTATGTTTGTGTAATGTGGTTTCATCGAAAATTTGTTTAAGTCGCATTAAAACCTGTATCATAGGCAAACGGGGAATGAAACGAAGAAAGAATCGGTTTCTGTGATACCTTGTGTGGAATGGAGCTGTAATATATTAAAAAATGCATAAATGTTACCCTGTGCGTTCTGGAGTGAGTGAGTGACATAGATGTTATAATAAGGAAAAAAAAAAATTGGCCACCCTATGCGTTCTCGAGTGAGTCAGTCAGTGACATAGAAGTCTATATTATGACTTTTAAATTTTTCAGTTTTTCAATTTTCCAATTTTCAAATTTTCCAATTTACCAACTTTCCAAATTTCCTATTTTCATATTTTTTTATTTTCTTACTTTCAAATTTTCCAATTTACCGTTTTTCCAATTTACCAATTTTCCAATTTTCCAAATTTCCAATTTTCATATTTTCCTATTTTCCAATTTTCCAATTTACAAATTTTCTAATTTTGCAAATTTCTAAATTTCCAATTTTTTCAATTATCCATTTACCAATTTTCCTATTTTCTTATTTTCCAATTTTTTTAACCAATTATTAAAATAAAATTGTATCAACTAATGTTCCACCTAGGGATTTATGAATTGTCATGGCACATCCTGATACTAAAGGAAAATGATTTCGTTTTGCGTTTATTGTTGTTGTTGTGTCCCAGTTGTACTTTGCATGAGCGACCGACAAATTTTGTTTGAAAATGCATAAAAACGATGAAATAGACCGTATACGTATACTTAAAAGTATAAAACAAATGTATTCGGTTTTCTATTTGCGTGAGTATGCATAGCAATTCCCATAATATCGGTTTTTATTCGTAACGTTTACACGAAATATGGTGTAAAATTATGCTCACGGTGATTTAAAATGGAGCGATCACCGTGATCAATTAAGTAGCGCTATCAAAGCGCTCAATCGTACAACTGGGGTATTGTTATTGTTTCGTTCGCCTCGTTCGATTACATTTTTCGTAACGCATTTGCCAGCGTGCCTAAAGAAGTTTTACTTCAAAAATTTTGCGAGGATAACGTGCTTGGTAACATTTCAAAAACCTCCCAGTCTGAATAAGTTCTTGCACTCCATGCTTAATATTACAAGGACAGGTCGATAATTTTTTTAATATAAACGTATTGCCAATAGAGATCGCCAAGAATGAGTTTTACCGTAATATGGTGGGTAGAACCCTTTTATTGAAAATTAAAAGAATGAAGGTAACTGATTTACAATATTTATCACATGCTTCACGCGTGTATCTGGTTTCAATATATTTTTTCAGATTTCTCAAAAACAAGGAACGTGAATAAAATACTTGTAACGATGTACTAAGATAAATTAATTTACGCTGACATTAAATTTAACACGTGATTATATAAGAATAATTGGTTCTGCACTATTTCGCAATTAACGTACAACTGGTACACACCATTTCGGTTAAAATTTCAACCATTGCTAGTTAATTTTTTAATTAGATACTTTAGCAATCCCCTGAAGCTGCAACAAAATGCGATGCTGATAAATTGAGTTCAGAATGGCAGTTTTTTAATATGCATTACTCGTATTATCAAACAAAGGAGGTATAGATGAAATTTTGTCAGCAAAATTAATTTAAACCCAAGGACGAAAAGTAGCGATTATTTGAACCAGAGACAAAAATACTTTTCAGATCGTCACGAACCATACAGTCATATTCTATTACAAAGCTAGCAAGATTTTCATTCGAGGGGCAATTGCTGTAGTTTAAATGGGCCGCCTTTGATTAACCAGTTATTTCTAGGATATTTTGTCTACTTATAGGTGATGAAATGAAATTATGCGTCCTTAATAAAAATGTTTATGTAATAAGTAGAGCAGCTTCATTTACCTCATTAATGATGAAACAAGCGAATGGCCAACAAATTGAAGAATTCGTTTATAAGATTCGGTTTGCATTTTGAAAATTCCAGACAAGCCTTTGTCGAAGCAACGAGAAAGTTTGAGATGTTTTATAATGATCAACATAGCGGAATGCAGATTGTAAAATTCATATAAATAAAATGGAGAACAACTGCTAAAAATCAAAGTAGCTAAGAAAATGTCTATTGATTTCCATACAAATCGTTTTTTTATATGATTCCCCCCGTACAAACGCAATAAAATAGAGTCGGACCTAAAACAAATTTTGCTTTACTACTTGTATGATAATCCATAGGAATTTCTATGATACCACTGTGGCCTTACTTTGGTACAAGCTAAATCCATTCTGGAATTGAATATTGTGCTCAAAGTAACAACCAACAATTTTATTTTTATTAGTTGGTAACCGTATGACAACATTTGTTTCAATTTTTCAAGTGCAATTATAAATGATTAAACGAAGTTATTAAATAACATATATATAATATGACCAGTTCAGAAGAAACTTGTTCACGTTCACGTAACCCAGCGTAAGTACAATTAGATAGAATAATGGAATTTTCGTTTAATGTATTTTGCTGAATTTTGTAGAATTATTTGTAAATATTTACGTTTATTATTAGCTGGTACAAAATTTATTTTCATTAAATGTAGTGCTCCAAGGCGAAAATGGTCGCAAATCGAAACGCGCACCTTACTTGTATGTGTATATGGGAGGAGGGAGGAATTTCATCATATGATAAAGAAAAAACATGTGCACGATAATTTAGTAGAGGATATGAGTAGTGCGAATATCGGTACGTTATATTTTAATCAACAATATGTGTTTTATTATTATTTATCAATATTTTTAGGATAATCCATTTAGTGCGGATGAAATTCGGAATAAGCTAAAAGCCTTAAAGACTGCATATAAAACAACTGTGGATAACAATAACCGTACCGGAGCTGCACCTTCAGTCGCTCCATTTATGGCGACTTGCTTGATGACATTTACGGTTATTCAAATCTCCGCCCCGAAGCCACGATAAGCGTGTCGAGAGCAAGCAGTATTGAGATAGGCAGGCGAGACACAAATCCACCCGTTGAACAATTGCTAGACGATAATTTTGAAGCGATGATTGTATTTTCTATTCCGGAAGTGGCCGCGGGAACTTCTTCGAACACTGACCCGGTAAATAAACCAACGGTGAAAAGAAGACGTATTTCAACGAGAGAAACATACCAAAAAAAAGCTTCAATTTAAAGAGAAAGCTTTTAAAATAACCGAGCGTAATAAGTTTAAAAGATTTATACCCCTATTCCCCTAGTCGCATCACTTCAAGTGACGTGACTACTAATTTTCCTGGTTACTAGATCATTAAATCGAAATTTACAAAATAATTGTTCAATAAAGTCATTCTGGCTGTTTTTTAATCTTAGTACGGTGCTTTATAAAAATTTCCTATCGACTGCTATCACTCCAAATGACAATTTCTATCACTTAAAATTTTGACGTGATAAATAAATGAAAAATATTTCAAACTAATGAAGCCAACTAAAATTTAAAAAATGTTCAATGAGAGTTTTGCACAAAATTATTTAGTAAATTTTGATTTTAAAATCTAGTAACCAGGAAGATCCATAGTCACGTCGCATGAAGTGATGCGTCTAAGGGAATTGAGCTGTTAGAGAAAAGGAAGTTGCCAAAGTGAAGAGGCACATAGAATTATTAGCTTTAAGAGGAACTTTATAGAATTATTAATTTTAAGTTTTTTATAAATTAAATATTAATGTTATGTACCTATATTAAATAAATGAAATATTTGAATTTTTTATTGAACTTTTTTATTTATTCGATTATACCCCTATTATGATTTAATTTAAAATTCCTTTATTTATTAGTTCGTTGATTAACAACAAACTTCTGTCATCCGACCTAACATGGTTATTAATAGATTGCGGCAGTTTATGTTCAAATATCACATCGTCTGTGGAATCACTTGCTTTCTCTGTATGTTCGTAATCATCATTTATCGATGTATGTATTATGTAACACACAACAGTCGTTATATTATCCACGTTCCCCATGTTTGAGTGTTCCGTAAAATGCAGCAAGCGACGAAATTTTGTTTTAATAGCCTGAAAGTATTTTCGACTACGATCCGGGTTGACGAATGTAAGTAGTTAAATTGTCGATTTGTTTCGGACATATTACCAGTATATTTAAATTTTGTTACCCCAATAAATAGGTATCCCCCAATAAATTGGTATTATTAGGGAAGTAAGAATGAATAGTAGCCATTTGATATAAAAGTGATCGCCGTAAAACGGGATTTTCGTGCAAAGAACCGGGTTCTCCGCAACACACACCAATAAATTTTTTTTCGAATCTACGACAGCTTGTAGTATTATCAAAGAAAATATACAACAAGATAGTTATTTTGTTATTTTTACTGATTTTCCCAAACTCATGCATTGGTAGAGGTGGTGGCCCTATTCGTTGGCCTGCATGGTCCCCAGACCTCACACCATTGGATTTCTATGTCTGAAGTGCTAAGGAATTGGTGTACGCAACAAAGGTACTCATAAGACAAATTTTATTTGGAATGATAAGCGCAGCATTTGAAAAAATGAAATGCAACTTCGCACAACAACCGTGGAGATAAGAAAAAGATATCTTGCATGCAAACGGAGTAGAAGAGGTCATTTTGAACAAAATCTAATAAAAGAAGTTGATTAAAAAATTATCAATAACTTAAAAGGTATATTCTTGAACCTGACCCCGGCAAAATAGTATCTCTTGTCTTGACCATAAAATGAATGTTTTCTATGACATGTAGCATACCGTTGGAAAGGGCATAAACTAGAAAAGTTTTTAAAATAAAAGTTATTTCAAAATAATTTCTAGTTTTTTGTTAAATGCATTTAGAAGGTAGACATTTTTCGTACTTTTAAATATTTTTTAAGATTTGGAAGCTCGTAAGTCATTTTTATTAAACCAATTGTATTAAATAGTGATTTATTTAGAATAATTTCACATTGCAGAACACAATAACGTGTCTGAAAAAGTTATGACTATTTAAAAGAGAAATTTTGGGTACTTTAAAAAAACTAAAAAATATCATATTAACTAGATATGTGACACTTAGGACATCAGTTGCATGGGATGAAAGCTTCCAACTGATGCCCGTAATCTGCCAAAAAATCTGTCGGCCCACCTGAAAAACACCCTGTATACATATGTCAATCGTAAACAGTCAAATATCGTCAAGTGTCAACATTGGTTTATTGGTGTTTTTGGCATCCGTTTCTCGTTTATGAATACAACGCACATAGACTCTATAATGATATATGTAGATGTGTTTAATTTGTAGTCCAATGTTTTACCAAATAATCGGGCTGCAATCCAAATAATGCATTACAAAGCAATCAGTAGTGGGTGACATCACAATTTTCGATATTCGACCAATTATCAAAAATTACGATGAAATGGAATTAATGGATCATTTTCGACTGCCACATTCTTTCTGCAAAATTTTTTTGTGATTCGTGTTTATTATTTCATTTATTTATTCAAAGGCACTAAAATCAAACCATTAACAACAATTAATAATTATAAATTACAATTTCTAATTACATTCATTTATTTATTAAGATGAGCAGGAACAACAATGGTGGCGCCAAGTCAAAATTCCATAGTAGCGATTGCCTTCTTAAAAGCATTGCAAGAAGTGTATAAATCAAAATACTCAACAACGGTGTTCAGATCCCGTTGGGTGCTCGTTGCAGGACCATGCGGTAGCTGTAGTTACTGTCGGCAGTTGGAGTACGAAGAAACTCATGTGGGCGTAAGGTGGGTTGAGGAGTTTAAATATTAAAGAGTGAAAGTATTTCAGCACAATCAACTTTACCACAAATAATATCACGTGCAAAAGTGGCATTGGCTCATGTACGCCTAGAAGCCAGGGTCTGAAGGCCCAGAAAACTGTCAAGGTAAGGTGAGAGACAATAATCGTCGCGCTGTAAAAAAGGTAATCTTTTAAGAACATATAACAGAAACTTCTTTTGTATACTCTCAATTCTCTTCTCTTCTCCGCTTAAATTGAATTGAAAACCAACAGGGCCTACTTTCATTGGCATCTTAATTTACAATCTGTTTGTCCATAGACGTTCTCACTATATGATTGTGATTGAAACAATATCGAAATGTCAGAAAATGAATAGTTTTTGAAAATAGTACAATTGTTAAAACGTCGTGAAAAATTTATTGAAATAGTTATAAGTTTGATCGGTTAAGGCGTAGATAGTACTTATCGGAGCTTAATAGTACGAGTGTATTATTCAACGAGCATTATATATAACTGTTATTCACGAGAATGAAGTCTACGATACGAGTCGTTATAGACGAGTATCGTAAATCACCCGAGTGATTACGAAAATAATATACAAGTAGAGCACTATATAGTGTGTTCACGACAATTAACTATTTTTGATATCTTGATATTTTGAACGATGATAAGGTTTCAATTTAATTATTGAAAACGATACTTGCGGATAACAGTGGTTTCATTTTAGCATACAAAATTTCATCTAGTAGTCGGTTCTTAACAATTACCAATAAGCACAGATAAGAATACATAGATTATTAAATTGGGAACATATTTTATTTTCTGATCAAATTGAAATTCGAGGAACATTAGTATAAATTGCTCTCAAAACAGCCTTACAAATTGGACGAATTGTTTTAAGGTAGGAGTATTATGCTGGGGTTCCTCGATATTCTGCCAAAAGAATTTATGGACAAAATATATATTATCTTAAAATTTCAAAGCTTCGGGAGTTATACTTTTATTATAACTGTGCTTATAGGGAGGGCAAGTTTTCTCTAGTCTACCATAATAGTTGGGAAAATCGCGCGTCTGTTTGTGTAAAATTCTACCGCAATCCAAATTAAATTACCAAATAAATTCTTAGACATGCCTTCTAGTTATTTTGTACGATTAAATTTTCTTTAAGTCTAACTTTCACTTCAAATACATAAGCGCAATTAACATCTGTCTCAAGGATCGCAAGAAGAAAATAAAACCCATAACCGTAAATTTTCCCAATTAACTTCATTGAAATTCATGAAATTCACACCACAAAATTCATTTTCCATTTTTTTTTTCAATTTTCCAATTTACAATTTTCAACTTTTCGTTTTACCAATTACCCATTTGTTGTATATATTTCTGTTTTCACGGTAGGCTGTTGTTTTTTATTTCTATTTTAAATATGATTTATATTTATTTATTATTATTTTCGTTTTAAATGAAATAAAAATAATCATAAAAAAATAATATCTTTAATGAAAGCAACAAAAACAACAGAAACATAATAACAAAAACAATATACGAAAATCGTAAGGAAAATGAAAGGAGATTTTTCTCTTTCAAATATTTTATTTTTATTTTTATTGTTCTTCGTGTTTAGATTAAGTGGCTTTTTCTTTTTTTTTGTTGTTTCTTTGGTTTCCTCTTGGTTTCAAGAGAGAAGAAAACCAACTCTTAACAAGCAGCACGAAAAATACAACGAATGACTGAATAAAACGAGAAAATCTTTAAAATAATAAAACGCAAAGTGGGAAATTTATTTTATTTGCTTTTTTATATTTCTTTATAAAAACATACATCACACTCCACGTTGCGGCGGCATATACACATATAGAAAGCATACAATCATGATAGTGATTTGAATCATTATGCTGATGATGATGGTTATACTGATTATTGTTGATATTTATGATTATGATTTATTAAATCACTTCGTCGTTCAATAATTTGTTAGAATAAACGAATGTAAGGAAATACGTATGTGCACGCGAGACGAAAGTACATACTGTAATATCTAGATATAATATGTAAATTGAAAAAGGAAAATTTATTCGGCGAATTTTTTTGTGTTTGATTGACATGTTTTCGCGATAAGTTTCTATATAATTTTTAACTTGTTATTGGAATTAGCTTCTCATTTTTATAGATGAACATTGAGAGATTGGTTGCGATGGTTCTGAATTGAAATATGTCTTCCTGTATTTAAAACATGTTTGATTTTTTTTTTTGAACATCGCTTTTGTAAAATAGTAGGTTATAACTTTATTAAAATATAACATTATAATTAGTTCTGTTAGATAAAATTTACCAAAGTACTTGTGAGTAGAATTATTAAAATATTTGTGAGTAGTTAGAAGTATCTGCGAGTACTAACGGAAATGGAACCCGGCTATTTAAAAAAATGCGTTTAAGAGAGGCTCCTTTTTATAAACATAAACTTATGTGGCTAGTCCACAAATGTTGCGCCACTAAAGTTTGGCTATAATCTATGAGTTTGCTAAAACTGGTAGATCGTGATAATTAAAGGGAATCTAGAACTATATATCGGCTACCTTAACATGATTCAAGTGTGCTTAGCTCTTTTGTAGTGGCTATTCATGACATGGCTTAGGAAAAGTTCATTACAGTAGTAGAGCTTCAGCCATAAAACGAAGGACGGACCCTCCAAATTGAACATCCTTGCCTGTTTTTTTTTTGCTAAGGTTGCTACTTTATCGTCCACCACACTGTTTACTTGAATGGTTTAGCGTACAGTCAACGGTAGCTTTCTAGACAATTTCTGAAGAGTTTTATTAGTGACAGTTGGTGCAAATGGGAGGACGCAACAACAAGGTTTGCCTATAGGGCACGAGGATTACAATTTTTTTTTAAGCCATCCCCCTGTACTGATCGATTGGAATGAAACTTCATAACTAAGCTTTTTCCATAAATTGTGAGATCTCAGTGAACTGTGTCTGATATTGGTGCGTCGGAAGTGACAACTTCTTTTAAAATGTTTCGTTTTACCACTGGAAGTGACAACTTCAATAAGAGCTTTCTCGTTTTTTGTATATGTTTTGAAAAGTATGAGTACATTATATCGTTTACGATAAAAACAATTATAAACTAACAGATTCTAACTTAAGCATCGATTTTAATATATTCCCCAAATTTAATACTGAATTAATTAATTAATTCAAAGCGACATCGAACATATCGGCCCTAAAGCATTTAGTGGTGATTTCGGAAAACAAGGAATATAACAGAATCGCCGTACATTTATATAATTATTCTCATTTGATGTGCTTATTTACTATAATAGTTGGGTTTTTTTTATGAATGAATATTTTATGTATCAGAAAAATCACAGACCAGTGGGCGGAGGAAATAATCTATAACATAAAAATTAAAGTTCGTTTGTATGATGCCTATGGAGTCGGAAACTACTGAACCAATTGGGATCAATTTTCTATAATTTTTTTCTTTTTGTTTCTTTTAACTGCGGGAAGGTGAATAAAACAAAAAATATTGTTTGTAAAATGTTTTAACAGATGAAACATGTATAGCAGTCGAAATTAAATAAATTGTATTCTATTGTTTGGAATATGATGATGATATATGAAACTTAGCTATTTTTCAATCGATTACGGCCCAATTTAAATTATATCTAGGAATTGGCATTCGAACAGGAATTCTGAACGAATCTGGCTAGTAGGCACAATGTTCTCTGGAAAATTAAAGATCCGGTTAAAGGAGAACGAAAAAAATATGGATCAAAACTTATCGGGAATATCAAACTACATCTTGACCTGTTGCAACCGAAATATAGGTTCAACTCGCATTCAGCGGCGTCTTCAATATCTGAACCGTCAAGAGACATGCTTATACAATAGGTGCACAATAATGAATAGTGTATGTAACCATGTTGTTTGGAAATGTTACCGTAAACATTGAAAAATAAATACCTTAACATGCGGTTTATGTTTCGCCCAGTCGCCCGCAACATTCATTTGCCGAAATATCCAAAATAAACCGAAACCGCACGTATCAAAAAATTTGCTTAGAAATCGTGCCTTAACGCCGTTCTTGTTACCGAAATTCTTGTGAGGACTATTCGCACATACGTTTTGGAACAATTATTTCGTAAGCAAAAAGATCAACTTATCCGATGACAATGTCACCATATCTGCACATATTGATATGATTCGTGCCGAGCAGACATTTATAGTTACATCAACCAAGAAAACGTCACACGTGTGACTGATTCCAATATTTTGTTGGTGTGGCATAAGGAGCATCCCACGAAATGAAAAACATTTGTGGCCAATCTCAAATATACAAACGCTCCCCCAACAATACATGGCATTATGTTCCATCCGAGAACAATCAACTAACTGCCCTATTTAAAATAAAATATTTAACATCATTGATTTCGATCCAGAGCCAATCGATGACCCCCAATTACAGCACAAATGGATTTGAGTTTGCACAGTAAAACAATCGTCAACGCCGCCACACATATTTGAAGGGCGATTTTATAATTTGCTTCGATTCAACAGGGTATAACTATCGGTATGCAAGGAAACTTGTAGAAACTAGTCGATTATCTGTATTGTACCGAAGAACGGAATTCAATGAAGTAATAATTGCATTAGAACTTTGCAAAATCTGACCTCTACAAAAATTGAACACGAATTCACAAGTGTAATAGTTCGACCTCTATTCAATTAGCTGGAGAAGTGGCGAATGCTGGCACGCCATGGGTTTTTGAACCACATTCTGCACACTACTTCAGGAGATTTTACATTAACCTTTGAAGGACGGACTTGTAACAAATTATAAAACATAATCTAGGCAGGATATTCTGACAAGCAGCATTGACATTTAAATGATGATATGGTCATTCCATTATACAGACAAGTTTTGTTGTATTTTATTTCTGTCTTCATATCAGTAGTAGTCAAAAGCATACAATTTAAAGTTTGTTTGTTAGGGGTTTGTAAGCCTGTCTCTGATTAAATTTCGAATAAATTTTTGTGTAAATCGAGATCACTTCGAACCAGTTCGGAATAGTTATTTGTGTATCTAGCACGTAAAATTAATATTTTATTGCTCGAGTCAATCAATTTTAAACACTAGACAAGAGTAACATAATCCTTTGCGCTCGAGTTACACAAAATATTTTTTCTACGACTCACGATAAAAACTTCATAATAAATTCTATTTCAAATATTTACATCAGTTGGGGCGTGAAAGTTAATTGATTACTTGAAATAACAGTTGTTGCGCGATTTTAAATTCATGTACAAAACGTTACTTTGGTAGGTTTTGGTTGTCGTAGAAAAATACATTTAGTTTAATAATCAAGCATGTTAGGAAACATAGGCAACATTTTGTCACTTGTATTGTAACAACACAAACCTGGTGCAAAAAAGAAAGCATTTCACATATTAAATCCAAACTGGACAACTAAAGAAATATTAAAATTCTAAACTGAAAAAGAGTCACCGAACGTGAATCTAGATTATGAAAGTTAAGTTTTTGGTTGATTTGTAAATTCGTTGTAATAAATAATTGTATAAAATAAAAATAAAGAACGGTTAATACGTTGTAGTTATAAAATACAAAGTGTTTAGATTATCTTTCTACATTATCTAGAATATTAGTTCCTTGATGATTAGCACTCATTATTAGTTTCCTAACTATAATATATTAATAGCCATTAAAGTTAATGGCACGTTGAAATACGATAAAACACATTTTCCACTTAACATAACAAACGACTTAAACATCTAGCAGGAGCTTAGAGGGCATACTTTTCACCACAATTTTCATCAGTCTAGCACAATTAAGAGAACACGAGCAGAAAAATGAATTCATAGGTAGCATAAAAATAATAATAATGTTATTATTATTATTAAAACGTATAATCCAAAACATTCTTGAAATTTGTTTATCGCTAATTTGGTTAACGCGTAAAACGATAACAATAATCATAACGATGAAAGCACAACACGGAAAAAATAAAATACACACAGGGAGTAGGAAACCGAAGTAACGTACAACAAGTCATAAAAATTCAAACAAAAATTAAATTGCATGCAATTAACATAATTTCCACTTTTATTTCATAACAACAATATAAACAGTACAATAACAAAAACACTGTTAAGTTATGTTATTATGATTTTATAAATTGTTTTGTTGTACGCTGTGCTAAAAGGGACGAGACGAGAAAAACAGTTTCTCCTTTTTAATATTTTTTTTACATCTTATTTAAATTAATTTTTTAGAAAATGTAAGTGTAATAAAGCTAAAAATGAATCATAAAACGGAGTACAATACAAAAGCTCTCCGGTTACTTATTATAATTATTTTGTTGGTATATGTTACTCTGTTTGTATGTATTACGACAATATTACCTACTCCATCAACTTAGTCATCTAATCTTGATTTCTTTTAAAATTTAGTTCAAACTGTTAAAAAATTTGAAAAATAGGACCTCGTAAAATTAATTTAGGTGAAAAAAGGTCATTGCCAGGCGGATTTAGAAAAATTAAAGGCGCATTTCTTTAACATTTTAGATTATCACAAACAAATTTTGGGACACTTACCGAATATTGATCACGTTATTAGGAAACATAGCAGTGCCTTGTAATGTGCAACTTACCTAGAAAGAAAAAATATGAATTAAGTGTTAAATATTCTATTATTTACTTATGAAATAAATTTAAAAATTATATGATACGTTGGTTTATTCGTATTAGGTGATAAAATCTTATTATTTATTTTTTATTGCTAACTATGCGATCTGTTTTGGGGCTCTCACCCTGCTCTTCCGCGGCTATGCGTTTTACGTCCTTACCTTACGCCTCCCGGCATACTCGAGGACGTACGGCTATAGGATCGATATAAAACCATCTGTACATTGCAGGCTCCGTGCCAGCCTTTACTGGCATGGATTCGAACCCGGTACCTCCCAATCCAAACACCAAAGATTTAGCCACTGTGCCATTTGGTCTGTGATAAAATCAAATAGGTTAAGTCATGGTTTACTAGAATCGTAAAAAATAATTATAGAAAAGCTATTGCACGATTTCAGGTCCGCCAACCTGTTGGCATCGTGATTAATCATCACCAATTTGATTTTAAAATTTCATAAAATTCGGTATTTTCATAGCATTGGCTGCGATTTTACTGAACACGTTGCCTACTAATTATAGCCCTGAAAGCGCTCATTGTATGCACGATTACAACACATAAGGGGAACAAGTGATTGATGGTCATGCGATTAAAAAAAAACAAGGTATTGCTGAAAATTGGCGAGAAAATATTTTAAATAAAGTTTTTTTCGGTATTTGGGCCAAACATTCCTTTTAAAATGTTTTAGTAATTTTTAGTTAAAAAAACCTTTTGATTGGGGTACTTGTTGGCTAAAATGTCTTAACGGTCATCATGTACTATTTTATTTGAAATATTTCAATTAGATATATGTATTTCGTTTTTTTAAATTGCCTTGCATTAAAGTAATGAGCCAGAAATCTAGTAAAAATAGGAATTAAGATAAATGTAATCAAGATTTTAGTTTAATTTGAAAGTAGCAGTGCAAGATATATGTTAGGTAGTCACCTAAACATTAAGCTAGTAGAATACCCCACTTCATTTCAATAAGAATGCATTTTATAATCAAGACAGACTTTATATAATATTTTTGCAGAAAAACAAATATCGACCTTTTTGCTGAAAAATGTTAACAGATTTTTAAGTAACGGTAAAATTGAGGTTGTCATGTATACCAAGAAGAACTTCCGTAATTTCAGTATCGAACATACTTTGATAAACGTCGAATGAAAACGATATAATGATATTCGTTGAAAATATACCAACCCTCGTGCCTTTATTTTCACAAGAATTCATAAGTAATTCAAAATGAGTAATCACCCATCAAAAGAGGGCAGGGTTGCAATATCCCCACTCCAATTGCTGTTAAAGAATGTCAAATGGTAAAAACCAGCACCAAAAAATAATTTGAACAGACAGCAGATGTTACCAATAGCAGCCAATACTAAAGTTTTAAAATTAAGTTTGTAAATATAATAATACACAAGGCCAACCATAGCTTCAGCTATCATACTATAGCTGTATAAAAAGTTACAGATAAATTAGAGAAATGTCTACGTCACATTGCTTACATTACAGTTTTTTTCAACATGCACGATATTCCGCCTGATAAAACCTTATTTACGTTGTCGTTAACGACTTGTAGGTTTCTACCGCCAGGCACGATTGGAATTTTTATAACAAAACTGCTTCAGTTTGAGTACGGTTTACATTTAATTTATGTTCAACACATCAGTTTTAAAATAATTTTAGACCTTCGTTCAGAATGTGGCGAAAATTCTCAAATATGATAATAACTAAATTATATTATCATTAATATCAGGAACACAATAATGTCAAGTGTTCAATATCCATATAGGACTATATTTGTTGCCAAGCACCAACAACAGTGAATATGGAACACCATTAATGCAGCTAGTGCTGAAGGGCTAAAAAGCTGTTTTATGATGCATAAATCATAATCAGGAGCTATAAGCTTATATGCTTTTGTATAATTCGTGTACGAGTATTAACTAAATTTAACCAGAATTGAATTGAAAAATGGTGGTGTGTAATTGTTGTGGCCAAAAACCGTTTCTTTTACGACAACGGATTTGTGATAACAATTGTCTTGTAAAACCAAGAATAATTATTCCTGCATAAATTTCAGAAAACCAATAAAGTTAACCCTTGTTAAATATTACAATCTTCAATACAACCATTGGAAAAGCCCCTACGAAAGCTATCACTCATTGTCGGTACTCTAGTACACAGATGTCGATGACATTTCGAAGTTTAGCCGAATAGTCAATCCACCTGATCTGTATAGACAAAAATTCGTCATTTCTGGAAAAATTAAAATATAATCTGAACTAATTTTGTATCTACTGGTAGATACTCCTGATGATGACCTAACAAGTCGAAATCGATCGAGTGATTTTTTAAACTTTTTGAAAAATATTCAAAATATTCTGCGAAACAAAAAACAAGTGATTAATAAAAATGTGTTTATTAAGTATAAGTGTGTTTCGCCAAGTGCCTACGGCAAATAGCGTAAAAAGTATGTTTATTATTGTATACCTGTTTTAGGAAAGAATTAACTGGGAATAGAATTTAACGGAAATTTATTGTATTTACTTAAAACAATATTATAGCTTTAGATTTATACTGAAAACTGGTAATATCAATAGGAAATATCAATATCTATTTTTTTACTTTAATAAAAAAAAAATATTTTTAAGTAAAATTCGATTAAAATATTAACTAAAACCAATGTAGTAAACTATTTTTAGACATTAGTTTTATTGCGATCGCGTGTTGACCGCGAAGAATAAATTATTTTTCAGTAAATCTATTCCCCAATCGCCAGAACAAACGGGGAATTGGGGAAAATGTCTGGGGAATAGCGCTACAAAAATAAATTATTCCCAATTCCCGGGGAATTACCAGAATAGGATCACTGGAATGTGAAGACTGCATTTTTGATGAAAAACAGATTTTTACCTAAAACCTCATTTCCGCTTATAATTTTAAAAAATGATTTCGAACGTTATTGTTTAATTTAATTTAATTTAGAATCTTTTACACCCCGATTCTGAAGCAGAGTCACTCACTGACTGAAAAATTGGCTTAGATAAGACTTGTTGTCTTTGTTTTGAGCTTATTCCTAATTACAAGACTTTTCGTATTCTGCGCGTAGTCTTTGGCCAATAAAACCATCAAATTTGTATGTCTTATGCAAGATTTTTTTTAAGAACAATGCCAACTAAGACTATGCGCAGAATACGAAAAGTGTCGTAATTAAGACAAAACTCAAAAGTTGTGAGTCAATAATCATTCCTAAATACCTATAAATATTGACAAATATTGACATTTGCTACAGCAAGACTAAGTAATGTAGGAAGGGGTTTGCAGTTTGAACGGAATACCATGTATTTAGTTTTAGCTAAGTTTAAAGATAACATATTCTCATTACAAAAATCAAGCAAAATATCAAGGTCATGTGACATAAACTGCAGTCCGTCAATCGGATCCCTATCTTTATAAAATAGTGCTGAGTCATCTGCAAATAACCTAAGTTTCCTTTTAATGGGAGTTTACCTATGTCATTTATAAATAATAAAAATAACATAGTACCGAGTACACTGCCTTGAGGTACACTGTACTTCACCAGGCTACACTTAGTAGTAGCACCATTAACAAAAACAAATTGTTTTCTATTCGAGAGGTAACTTTTCATGATATCATAAGATTTCCTTCTAAATCCATACAAATTCAATTTATCTAATAATAATCCATGGTCCACAGCATCAAACGCTTTCTTTAGATGTAAAGACAGAACACATTCATACACAGTTGAAAATTTTTCTGATATGCTTGTATCGAAAATTTTTCTGCGTCCGACATTTGCTTGTATCGAATTTCGATGTAACCTATACATCGAAAATAATTTGAATATAATTTGCTTCGAAATGAAAAATAAAATGCATCTATTTTTTCGAAACTTCTTGCGTTGCAACATAATGTAAGATGCAAAATTAAATCTAATAACATTTCGATGTTACTAACACTGAAAGAAGCGATTCAATGAAAATTGTATCAGAACCAATTTCGATGTTAATAGCGTCAAATTTACATTATAAATGTTTCCTACCAACGAAATTATTCCAATGCAATTTGTATCATATAAAATAAAACCGATGCAAAAATCGGTTAGTTTTATTTTATATACTTCATGAGATTTCAAAATCTCTGTATAAAATTTTAGTTGTCATAGTCACAACAGACCAAACTGCGCTCACCAAACTGCAAATATATGAAAAACATTTCAAGCTTATATTAAAACTATACATACTGTCTTAGCGAATTATTATAAATTCGCTAAAAAATAAATCACCCCAGTGGCACTATTCTGGTTTTCCCAGGGAATTGGGAAAAATATTTTCATAGTATTTTTGTGTAAATTGTAGTTTTCTTGCCTACTGAGGGAATAAGTTTGGTGTAAATATTTTCGAAACAAAGTTAAACGGGAAAATATTTTTCCCTATAAAAATTTTGTGGAACAAAAGTTTCCTAATACACTTTATTTTGAAATTTTTTCCACCAAATTTATTCCCTCAGTAGGCCAGAAAAATGCTATTTAGGCAAAAATACTATGAAAATATTTTTCCCAATTCCCTATTCCCAGGGAAAACCAGAATAGTGCCACAGATTATATAGAAATTTTCTTTCGACACACTACTGCATTAGTTTTAGACGCAATTGCATCGAAAATATTTTCAATGCATGCTTTGCAGCAGAATTTGATGCACGATTGCATCGTATATGCCCCGATGCAAGGGTTGCATCATAAATCGCAGCAAAATTTTTAAGTGTGTAGAATTTATCATTTATGGAACTATTAACCATATCAACTGTTCCAACTAAAGCAACATCAGTACCTGAATATTTTCGGACCATACTGAAAATTATATAGTAAATTGTGAGTCTCTAAAAACGAATTAACCCGTAATGCTAACAATTTATCTATAACGGAAAATGTAGATATTGGTCTGTAATTCGTTAATTTACTTTTATCGCTACTTTTGAAAACTGGAATAACTTTTGATAATTTTAAACAATTTGAATATATTCCAGTTTCAAAAACTTTATTAAATACACTGGATAAAATCTCAGAGAAATTGTTGATGTGCAATTTTAGAACATTACTATCGAGCAAATATGGTACACATCCTTTCTTGGATTCCAAATCATTAATTAAATTAAATATTTCAACAAATGACGTATCCTTTATAAATACAATTTGATTAACTACGTTATAAGTATTAAATTTAAAAATATTCTTGGAACTATTACTGCGAGTTCATACGACGGATAAAAATCTCGGATTTTTCTATCCCAGATTTTTTTTCAATATTTTCAACTTTTTTATATGAAAAGAGGCGTGCTCGTTGTATAATTTACGTGATGTAATTGGTTAAAACGATGGGATAGTAAAATCCGAGATTTTTATCCGTCGTATGAACTCGCACTTAATCTGACTAGCCAAATCCTCCCCAACATTCGTAAAGGAATTGTTAAATTGAGATACAATTCTGTATCCATCAGATATAATTTCCCCGCCACTGTTAACAACAAGGTTAAGATTATTGCTGTTAGTTCTACCCAGCAAAGCATTTATATTAAACCACAAGTGACGTTGGTTAGGAACACCCCCAAAAACCTGTTCAAAATATCTCTTTTTAGTTAAATATTTTTCATGTTTAATTTCCTTATCAATTTCGATAACTCTTTGGTTATAATCGCTTTCATTTGGGTTTACTGTTGAACTATGGCGGGGTTGCCGCCAATTAATTGCCATAAATCGTACGTGATCCCAGGGTAATACAATAAATCGTACGTGATCCAAGGGCAATACGATTTTTTTAATTTAACTAATTTCGACACAAAATTCATTCCTATTCGAAAAGAAATAATATTTCCCAAAGTAAGACCACAAATATTCCCTAATGGTTGAGTAGAGAGATTGAACGGAGCATAAAGGTGTTTTCGGAGCATAAAGGTGTTTACGCTTCGATGAAGAAATACCCGTATACTACACCAAACAATCGGTGAATTAGTTACCGTCAGAGATCTATGGGAAATGCTTCGGACGTTATGAAGAAATTGCAATGAAAAGTTGACGGCACGATTCACATAGTAATTCATGCACAGTGATCTTCTTCGCCTCATCTGTTACTGGATTATTTTGCATCACGTTAAAATGATATTTGTCTTCTCTCTCTGTTCTACTTTATGGTAAACTTGTCATTGTACTTTAAACGTGGCCTGAAACCTCCATCGTTAGTAGTTTGTGTTGCTCTAAAAGATGTAATTTGAAAGCAAAAGTTGTACTTTCGAATGGTTTGTAAACCATTCGAAAGTACAACTTCTCCAAATTTTCTTTTATTAATTTGTTAGTAGTTCTCAAACCACATTGGTTTCAAGTTTTAGGTAGGTTCAACAATATATTTAATTTAGTAAGGAGCGTTCTTAATGCCTGAGTTTTCAGTTGATTATTTTCTCAACCTTCTGCGTTGAAGCATTGAATTTGCCGAGTAGCTATTGATGACTTTCAACCGTTCATTTAATAAGGCCAATTTAAATTATTTTTTATAAATTCGAAAAATCACAAAGCAAACGAAACATAGTAAAATATGAAACAACATATCTAAATCGGTATAGGAACCATGCGCAGATTTTAGCGAAGAAAAAACTAGATATAATTATTTTTCGTTTAAATAAAAATAAATGGGTGCAACCAAACTGCTACACAAATTTTGTGTATGCAACCAACATAAAAACTCAATAAAATTAGACAAAATTTTATCAGTACATATGGAGGGTACATATAAAACAATAAAAACTCGATATGTTAAGTAAACTAAATTTTATTTAAAAATACACAATTTTTTTATATTTAATTTTATTTATTTTTCGTAAAAACACAATGACCTTATGGTGTGTGTACTGATGAAAATAACATTTAGATTCAATTGGAAGGATACATCTCTTCAAACCTAATAAAAAATGGAAATTATATTCATCAACATTTATTGAAATTAAAACTAAAGTCATCTTACTTTTTATCATGTTCATATGTATATCGAAAGAGTTTAATAATCACATCCTTTCCCGTTGTATGTATTACCATGAATATAGAAATATATCTTCTATATTCATGGTAATAACACTCGGGAAGTTGCGACACGAAACGGGCAACACTCATTCAAATATTTTATTTTATAATATGCTCATACATTTACACGAGTTCATGTATAATAAAATTATCTTATAACTTTTAATATAAAAATGTTGGATTTTTAACAAAATTATTTATTTAACATATCATATTAAACTTAAAACACAACAAAAAATTTAACCGCCAATACGAAATGTCAAATCGAATTATGTAAACATAAACAAAATGAATAAACGTCGCACACACGTCTGCTTCAAAAAATGAAAGATTCAAAATTGAACGTACGTTTTTCTAGCAACTACAAGAAATTATATCGAATTTTTTTTTCGCTAAAATTTGCGCATGGTTCCTATACGGATTTCTTTAAAACACAGTATGGCAGTGCTTAGGCTATTAGGTGGTAGTCACACCAAACGTAAATTGCGAACGCGATTAATTTTATTCCAGAAAATAAAAAAAAAAAAAGATTACTTTATGGTATGTATTTAAGGATAGCACAACCCGTAAAAATTACAATAAAACAATTTTGAAAATCAGTAATCTAAATTGTTTAAATTTGAGAATTAATTTACAAAACAGCGAATTTGGATAAACGTTTATTCGCCCTTTACTCGTAAAATACGGGGTGGGTAAAAATTCTCTTTTCGATTTACAAAGTTAATAACTTTTATATTTTTTAATATTTTCTTTATTTTACACCTTAAACTTGCGGGAGGTTTTAATATGGAGCAGTACTATGCAATGGAATAGCAAACCAAAATGGTCTTATTATTTTTAGAAAACGACAGGTCAGTAACTTTATGGAGGCAGTTTTATGGAGTTCGCAATGTTCCAAGAGCTCCCACTGTTCATGCTATGGTTGCAAAATTTGAGCAATTTGGGAACATTGGAGATGTGTGACGCGCGGGTGGACTTCATTTTGCAGATAACCCTGAAACATCAAGGCAACGATGTTCAACACAGTTAGCTTTACCGCGTGACACGATTCGTCGGGTTTTGCAAAATGATCTGGACCTGTACTCCCACAAAAGACTTCCTCTTTCCACTCGTGTGAGGGAACAGCAAAAATGGGAAGATATTGTTTCAGCAAGATGGTGGTATGGCCTACACTACTCGTTATGACAATGAACTTCTGCGGGAACAATTTCCGAACCGTATGATCTAAAAACCGGCGATGTAAGATGGCCACTCGATCGCCTGATTTGACTTCTCCAAACTTTTTTCTAAGGGGCTACCTGAGAAGGTATACATAACAAACCACCGACTTTCCGGTAGCTGAAAAGCAATATATTCAAGCAGAAATTAATCAAACACCTGCCACACGAGTCAGAATTCTAAAGAAGAACACTTAAACGATATAATTTTTCACACCTAATGTAAAAAAAATCCATGAATAAATTTTTAACTTGATACTAAATTTTTTACTTTTTATCGCTTTAAAAGTTATTACAGATATAAATAGGAAAGGGAGGAGACCCACCCTGTATATATTTATTTGAGGTCTCGATGAAAAACTTGCGTTCTCAATTCGCGTTCATAGTCCATGAGTAGTTCATAAACCATGAATAAAACGTAAATTCTTTATACAGAAGCAAATTTTAACGTTAAAATAGTTCTCCGCTTACGATATTAAATGATGTGATCTAATCAAATGCTCATGTGTAAAGCATACGAGTACCTTCAAGATATATATAAACTTATGTAACTATCCATTATCCAATTTGTTGCTTACACGTATTTCATTCAAAAGACAGTTTGTTTTTAAAATCTCGTGTGTCACTCCAATTCATTCGGTTTAACTAAATAACATTACATGAAATATTACATTCATGTTTAAAGTTAGACATACCCTATCTACCTACCCGAAACAGCATATTTTAATAACTATAATGTACGAGTACAAGTACCCCCACCACTACATGTGCATTAACATATCATTTCAAAAAAAATTATATTTTATCGTACTGTATAGTAGTACTCGATGTTATTCCTTCTTGTATTTATGGTATTTCTTAAGCTAAAATATAAAAGAATATGTTGCAAATCTATACGTAACACATCCATATATGTATGTACATTTGTAAAAAAAATTAGAAAATAAGGAAACATACAGAGTATTACAGATATAGTGTATCTCGTATACCATATATAAAAATACTTCGTGCAAGTATTACAAAATTTATTTTTTATCTTGAATAAACATTATGTTCTTTATTTATTTATAAATAAATTACGCTATCCTTATTATTTATAATATTATTAGTTGTATGATATTAAGGCAGCAGGGTATATTTTAATAAAACTATTGTAACTTTTTCAATATCTCTGAAATTTTAAATTTCATATTCGTTAAGGACAACTAAACTAATTTCAGTTGATTCCATAACAATAAACAGATATTTTAACATATAATATATGATATAAATTACAACAAAATTTTTTTTACATCAGGATGAAATTATAAGGCTCATAAAATTTTGGCACGTTAATCCTTTTTATATAAATCTAATATTTAAAACGCTCAATAATACACATACCCACATTATTATAAAATACATAACGATAATCGTACGCTTTTATAAAGTTAATATTTATTTTAAAAGGTAATATTTAAATGCTTTTAGCTATTTTATCAACATTAATTCAAGCGCGAACAATTTATAACAACATTTCGATTAAATAAAAACAAAAAAATTCCAAAAATTTAAAGGTAAGGTGAAATGAAAATATTGTTTATCTACCGCGAGGAATACTTCAAGGTGAGAATTGCTAAATATTTTGAAAAAAAATAAGAATATAAAATTTGATAATAAAAATTTTGTTTTGAAGCCTTAATATGGCTTAAAGAAAGAAATGCTTTTAAAAATAATTCCTTATCACGTTATAAATATAAACATATTCGGGTAATTGTGCGTGAGATTAGGCTGGTATTGAATTTATCAAAATATGTAAAGAGAAAATACTTGTATGTACATACATGTCGCTGGTATGAATAAGGTTTATTTAATATGTAGTGGCTTGTGGTAATATTCTAGCTTTCCTCGGAAATAGGGAATTGGAAAAATTATACTTACCATTTACTAAAATTTCAATCAGCTTTATCAATCCAACTTAAAACTTAAAATAAAAGTTCAAAGAATCCAATCGATCGTGCCGTATCGATGTGGCGTAAGAATACCATAAATTTACCGATTACGTTAACTTCAGTTATTGAAACCAGCGATATACACCACTTTAAGCTGGCCGCTCAGTCCCGTTGAATAAACCAGACCTCTTTGTTTAATTAATTCAATTATAGCTTCATTAAGCAAATGATCGATTTATTTAAATTATTTTATCTATACGGGATTATCTTTTGATCTATATTTGTAACAAAATATACAATTCAAAAATTTTAATTCGAAAAGACAGCTGATAATTATTTATATTAAATATATGTGAGTTTCATAGATTCCGTCTAGCGATGATCTTGAATACCATAAAAATTACTTCATATTTTCGCAGTTATAAACACAAATCAGAACCTTAAGTTTTTGTTAAGACACAATAGTTCGTAGAGTGCACGGTTTTCGAAATCTGAACAAAAATTAATATGTATACAGCAAAAGATACGTTAGACAGTTTCATTTCAACGCCATACAAAATTGAGTACTTTCACGTGGTTGTGGTAACCCTCGTTATACCAATGTGTATTAAGTAAATATGGTGGATGTTTGTTAGTTACTAGAGTGGTCGACACTCGAACTGTTACCAATTAAAAATCCTGTTAATTTGTCAATTTTTATTTTTTTTATTTCAAAACTTCAGTAACTCGTAAAAGCATTTCAAGTTTAACAAACTGCAGGTGCGAACAAAGTGCAAGTACGAGCACAGCAGCAAGTACAAGCAAAGATGCAAGTACGAGCACAGTTGCAAGTACGAGTACATTTACGAGATAAGTGCGAGTACGAGCACATGTGCAAGTACGAGTACAGAAGCAAGTACCAGCATAGACGGAAGTACGCGCACAGTTTTTTTGTACATTTAATTTATATATGTAATTATTAAGTAAGCAAAAGTGCAAGTACCAGCACAGGTGTAAGTATGAGAACAGGTGCAAGTACAAGTACAGATTCAAGTATGAACACGGGTGCAAGTGCGAACTCAGGTGCAACTATGAGCACAGGTGCAAATACGAGCACATGTGGTAGCACAAGCACAGTTTTTTTCATTCATATAAAATTATTATTATTATGTTGCAAAGGTGCAAGTACTAGCACAAGTGAAAGTACGAGCACAGGCGCAAGTACGAGAACACGTGCAGGTACGAGCAAAGGTGGAAGTACGATCACAAGTGCAAGAGATCACAGGTGCCAGTACGAGCACAGGTGCTAGTACGAGCTACCGCGCTACGAGATTTTTGTAGATTTGAAAGGTGGGCGAACACATCAATTGAAGCATTCAGCAATGGAGGTCCATTCCAGAATATGTCTAGAATATGTCTCCATGGTAGTGATAGGAGAGGCCACTGAAAGATTTATCGAGGACATTCTCTTGGACCATGTAATGCCTACGCAGGAAATATAGGAGAAAATTTCATATTGATGCATGACAATACCCGGTGTCACACAGCTCGAACGACTCGGCAGCTCATGGATATGTGGCGTTCTCGATACTCGAGACGATGGAGTGGCCAGCTCTTACTATTTAACACTTAAATCGTGAAATATATATTGTTTTATTTAGTAAAATTTAGTTTATTTTAGATTCATGACCTTACTTTAATTTATTCCAAATTTAGTTTTGGAAGAAAATTATTAATATCTGTATATACCTAATGCTGTGTGCCTCATGTAGAGTTTTTCGGCTAAACTATGAACTAAATTTAATTGCTCAGTAATCGGCTAAACTATGAACTAAATTTAATTGCTCAATAAGCGTTCATAGGTGGCAGTAACATCAACAAAACAAGCTGTACCTACTATTCGAAATACTAAACTGTCGTTTTTTCGTGAAAAGAGAAAATATTAAATTAAATTAAAATAATGGAAGTTGGTGTGGAAGTTGCATTATCACTAAATGTTATTATAAACTACGAAATGTTTAAAAATAAAAAAATGTTAGAAATGAAATAAAGAAAAGTTTAACCCTTACGTGAGTGAAGAAAAAATATTTTAATTTGAGTAATTAACTTATTTTTTCCACGTTCGTCCAAGTTGTAACATTCCTCATTTTTAAGTATGATCGTAATCTATACAAATTGAACTAGAAGTTCTCATAAAATTTAAAGTTTTTAGTGGGAGTAAAACATACAAAAATAGACGTCTAAAAGGACAAAAGGCACCCGGGTACCCACGTCACTCACATTAGGGTTAAAAATGACATTTGACAACTAAATTGAAAAGCTCCCTCGTGCGGAGGCTTTGTTTGTAGTCTAGCGGCGAATACGGGTCAACTCGCGTTCCGTGAAATAATGAAAATGAAAAGGTTTTTTTCAATCTAGCAGTTTGAATTATTCGCACGTAATTATAAACGGAACGCGACTGGTTTAGCTCAAATGAAAAATGTAATTTGTTGGTCTGTGGTTAAACTAATCGTAGTGAGCGTTCTATAAATAAAATCCCCTATGAGAGAAAAATTTGAGTAACAAATAGAAAAGTTAGTCAAAAAAGTTTCCAAACATGGAATGAAGATAAATTCAGGCGGATTATACACAACCCTAAGTAGAATCAAGTTATTTATTATGTTTTTTATATAATGGTTTAGAAAACTGATTCAGAGATCACTTAGTAATTTAGCTACCCCTTTTACAGAAATTTCTTTGTTCTAATTAGGTTTCTGCCTTTCAGGGCTTCTCATTAAATTGGTGTTGTCCAGCAGGTCGATGAAATCCATCAAAAAATATAGCTACCCACGACACGCCAACATGTTTCATTCCTAGCTGGCTAGGATTTAAAGGATTGACCACTCATTCATTCATCTGAAGTAGACCAAGTAAAAAAACAATAAAACTGCAGGGATTAGGTGACGGGTTACAGCCCACCATACGAAATCATAAATCATGCAAGATAAATTACTAGATGATTTGCAATAAAAAAATGAATTTGTAGTACATTCAAGTCCATGGTTGTTACCAACCAGTTTTCAAAGCATGAGTTTCGCTTGTTATTTCAAAATCAATTTTAACTTTACTAACTAATGAAATAATTTCACAATTGACGTTCATTAGATTCACAAATAGTGTAATCAAATAGTTCATTTCTGAAACATACCTAATATATCATCTAAAATTATTAGCTACTAGAAAAATAATCAAATATAAGTAAGGTACCTTTGAAAAAGATCTAATTTGGCCTAACGGACGTTACCCTCGATAAATCTACATAGAAAAAATCGTTCCCAAAAAAATTTCAATTTTCTTTGAATAATGATATTGTATTTAAATATATTCATAACCACATTGAAGTAAAGATAATAATATTCATAATTCCCTATATTATATATCCATATTATGACAAATGGTCATTCAAATTGACCCCAATTCATCTATGTAAAATATGACTACATAGCCCAAATACGGTAGATCCATGCTCGGGATAATCCATTTTGAATTATTAAAAACATTCCTTTCATATGTTGTGTATATAGATCGATTTTAGCTTTATCATATTCCGTCATACATTGTTTATTAGCATCTTTGACCTGGTGTACATAAATAAAAATATAACGATATTTTATGTTTCTATATCCTCATCATATCATGAATAAAATATGCCTAGTTATGTATCAAAATAAAGAACTATACACCAACTGAATACTATTAAAAGAGAATACCTCGTAAAACGCAAACTCAATATGGTGATTAATCAAAATTATTTTACAGAGGTTACCAATGTTTTTTTCTGGACCAATGACTCCTCTAATACGATTTATAAGTTTGCTCTAAAACTGGGTACAGGATATACGGCTGCTGACTGTGTACGGATTTGATAGTGTACTAATATGAAAAAACTGAGCCAATAAAAGCCGTGCACGACGCTTAACGTGTTCTATCTGTATTTGCTAAAATATTTCTGTATTCATTTACCCTTATTCCCAATTTTTTTTAGTCTCATCTTTTGCGAAATGTTGTTTCCTCTCTCTAGTCGTGCAATAATTTTCATTTACCATCATTTGTTATTTATTTTTTGCTAGAGCTTTCAAAAAGTTAAGTTTCCCCCGTTTTGTTTGGTATACTTTCAATCCTTCTCATATTTTTTATAGTCTTCTTTGTGTTGAAATTTTGACGACCACTCATAGTTATTACATAAGTACTCACAGTTATATTGTTATGTCTTAAGATATCCTTTTTTATATTTTGTTTGAATTATAGCGATGAACAAAAAAGGATATAGTAGTACGTTGTTGGATGTATATGTATAAATAAAAGGATTCTCACTTTGTTTTCATTAATAAAGTATAAGGTTGAATGGAAATAAAAGAAATGGAAATATTTGTATACATTTTTTGTGTCTTGGCAGTTTTGAACTCTCGTCGAGCCATTGTATATTCTACCCTTAGTTTATGTTATTTGGTTTACTTGTATTTTATTTATGTATATGTGCCACTCGTAACGTATATATATTTAGAATTGGTTGTGTTTATTTTTAATTAAAGGCGATTCACATCTTTATGTGAAAAGTGTAGAAGACCACTTGTGTAGAAATATGTATTTTGTACTTTTCTATCGATGCGTGATTCTTTTGTAAATGTTCATGAAATAAGTGTTAATTAAAGGGCGGTAGGAATAATAGATTATGTGCGGCGATAAAATTTGTAATAAAGTGTGACACTATATCATAGAAAAAAAAATTATTTAACCAACGATGTTTGTTGTTGCGGTACAATTCGACGGACATGTATTTAGGCAAATATTACTATAGCGCTTCAGATACTATTTACTGAAGAATGTAGATTTCAAATCGGGAAGGACAATGATATTTATTTTCTGCTTACATAGTATTTGTTTATACAAACGTACCGGTATTTATAAAAAAATTATTTATGTAAATTAATTTTTCCGTAACTAATTTTATTTTTGTTGTTTTATAAATAACGCGAGAAAAATATAAATGAAATATGAGGAATCCAACAACAATGTCCGTTCTGCTCCCCAAAGTAAAATAAAATGAAACTTTTCAGCCTTGAAATCAAGGCAACTCAAAATGAAAATTGATTTGCTGTCGCTACAAATTTTCATCAACGTTGTTGTAAAAGAAGCAGCACGCCTAAAAACAAGAACACAAAAAATGTTCACAACAAAAAAATAAATAAAAAAGTAATATTCAGATCATGGGCATTGTAGAGCATGGAGAAGATATCTTCAAAGTATTAATTTTACATTTCAGTAATACGCAATATACCGGGTGGTCGACTTAAAACGTTATCGACAAAGCATTATGATTATAAATGTCATTACAACTATGAAAGAAATTGCTTTCCTTAAGGCTTATTTTTTTAAACCAATTGAGACTAGGGAAAGTATAGAAACGCTACCAACCGAGACACATTTTTTCATTTTCAAATTGATAATTTTAATATTAATTGTAAATAAATTTATAGTTTTTAAACTTTCCAAGATCACTTTTCATAGATAATTCGTAGTTTTCTAGTTCATAGATAATTCGTAGTTTTGCCCGACTAAATTATTTATCGTAGTAATAAATATTTCCGCAAGAGCACAGGGGTACAAGTCTCAATTCGAGTTTATGAAAAAATTTCACAAGAAAAAAACGTCACTTTTAACCGAAGAGTGGAAATTGCGAAAAATGCTTCAGTGATATTTCCAAAGCTCTTCACCCGGGCATGAAATGTGTTTTGTGTGAGCTTTGATAATGGTTTACGATCTATTAAATAATCTCTTTTAAATAGTTTCTGGTTCTACGAAATTCACTTGATGTTGGGAGTATTATTTCAGTAAATAAATGCATTATGAGAATCCTAGTTGACGGTGCAGCTAACAATAAGCTCGTCATTAAATTATTGTGTTATGATGGTTAGTGTTGGGGATCGTTGAATCTACACCTTATATAATAATTTAATGTATTAATTAAAAAAAATAAAATTATTTTCTACTTTCCCCACAATAATTATTTTTAATTTCAGAAGTTCTTGAAAAATTAAATTAAGAAATTTTTATACTCTTTAGGAAGCCGAAAAGTATTATTTTAGAATAAAATTTCAGGAAAACTGAACAATTGGCTTGTGCCGTACGACCGCTAGCTGGTATCTACAATGAGTCATTTCTATATCTATTTATTTATGCTTAACTGCTTAACCAAACATTGCACTAAAAAGTATAGGTTCTAATTAAAAAAAATAACTTTCGTCAATATCTCTCAAACTAATGAATTTTAGTTTAAAGTCATTCAAGATCACCACTAACTGTCTCACTCGACACTGAACAATTTATCTTGCATGGTTTCCAAGATTAAATCCTGTTATTTATTAAATTATTGACCTTTTTTCCCAAAGTATTAACAAGGTTATACATAGCCGCCTCCATTATTATTTAACTAGGCATTTTTGCTTTAAATCAGTGTTTTTTTTAATCAGCTCAGAAATCAAATCTTAAATAAATTATAAATCAAATAGAGTTAATTTTTTGTGTCATATTTCACATTGTATCACATTTTAAAATCCTTGATTTTGAGGCTGGTTAAAATTAATTTAAAAATTTTGTGTTTAATTCTGACAGTGAATTGTGATAATGATTGAACAAATTCTTGCAACCTAATACCTATTTTCGTTTTTGGAGTGATTTGTTTATAATATTTGCTGTGAAGACTTTCATTTGATACATTAAAATGCCAGTTACTGAATTTCTCATTTTAAAGCCTGTTATTTGGTGAACGTAAAATCCTATGTATAATACTGAATTTCTAAATTTTCTTAACAGTACATTTAAACGAGTGTCTGCCTTAAATGTATTATTTTTTAAATTGTTTGTAATTTGTCATTACATTGAACACAACATCCGTCAAGTACACGTTACCTACTTTTCATATGGCAAATTGGCTTTAGAGAAAAGCTCGAAACAATTTAGAAGACAATATAACAATAACATCACACACTTAATTAATTTACTTTTTATATTCTCGTGTGCAGTTTTAGTCAAATTAAATAAGAAATATGATTATGACTACGCGTGAGACTAGAAATTTGACACATTTTATTTCTGGTTCACCTTAAATGTTCGAATGAATATAATATATTCAAGAGTCCAAGCAACTTAATTTTCCATCGTTCTTCCAAAACACCAAATAAGAATTTTTAAATTGTTGTTAGTTAAATCATATTATGAAAAAAAATATTTTTAGTGACGGGCTTTCTTGACCACAATATTAAAATAATATTTGCTTAATTTGCGAAAAATGCATTTTTCAATATGTAGTTAATATAACACTGGGTTGTTCTGAGGCGCTGCGCGCTCGTTTATTCCCAGCAAAGTATAGTTAAATATTTGTTAAAAATACGGGTGCTTTCCACCCGTATACTAATTAAACAACCATATTTTCCTAGCTTTTGGCAATTACGCCATCATCAGGGTTTGTTGTTATGTTTTTTTTATTAATTTAAAAATACAAAATTCCATTGCGAGAAAAAAACGCAAAATGTTTTACTTTAGTAGCAAATATAGAATAAAAGAGTTTTTTGAATAGCAGTTCGTCAAATTAATATTTGTTTTGTTTTTCAATTCAATTATCGACGTTTTTCTCACAATCGAGTTTTTAACATTCAATTTATCTATTTTGAAATTAAAAACAAATACAACAATTACCGAAAGCTCGCCCAATTTGGTTTTTTTAATTAGTAAAAGTGTATTAGACAGACATAGTATTGAAATTTTAGAGTTTAACTTTTGATATCAATTTAAAAACATGTCTTGTCAAATTCAGATATTGTAAGATATTAATGAGAATTTTCTACCTCAAAAATAACACATTACGAGATTACATTGTTGTTGCTTTTTTTGTATTTCGTTGATGAAAATTTAAAAAAACAAATCACTCGAACGAAATTGAAATAAAAATCAACTACGGATTTTTTTGCATCGATTGCATTGTTTGTTGTTGCATTTTGTATATTTCGTTGACGAAATTTTGAAAAAAAAAATCACACGGACGAATTTTTTTTGGTCATCCTGTGCGGCCTCGAGTGAGTCAGTCAGTGACATAGACGTTTATAATATTTCCATTTTATTTCAGTTGAAAAAATTTGAATTGTTTCGCGAAATTTCGCAAAATAGCTGAATCTCAGTTACCTTTGTTTTATACACAACCAAATTGACAGAACTAAATTGTTTTATTATTAAAATGTTTACATAGTTAGGATTTTATTGACATGAATTTAATGTCCACGCTTTTTAAACTCCTAAATCTGCCAATTCAGTACGTCCATTCCTATACCATTATCGCTATGTTCGATAATTTTGTTTGTGGGGTTGTCCAAAGACGTATTTGAGCTGAAGCCTCGGTATCGCCAGTGATTGTCGCCTATTAGATATTAGTTGGAAAAATATTTCTTTATGCTTCATGAGATTTTAAAATCTCTATCAAAAATTTAGATGTCACGTAAGCAGACTGCGCTCATCAAACTACAAATATATGAAAAATATTTTAAGCTTATATTGAAAGAATATACACAATGCCTTAGCGAATTTTTATAAATTCGCTAAACAATTGTTAGCCTCAGGTTATATAGAAATTTCCTTCCGATACAAGTATTACAGTAGTAAAAATAATGTGTAGTATTTGGATGTGTTTCTGAATTTGGATCAAGAAAGTCAAAAGAGAACCGAAACTGTTTACTTTTAAACTTCATAGAATCATTTATTGTTTAGTATGATTTGAGATACTTTTCTTAAAGTGAATTTTCAGGTTCGAACATACCGACCGTTCTAACTCTTTTTTTAATTAAAACCAAAGTAGCATTCTTAAATCTTAGGGCGGTGCGGTGCGTGAAAAAGAAAGAAAATGCGACTGTAACATCGCCATCAACGTCATGCAACCGTTGCTATGAGGTAGTACAAATTTTGGCGGCCTACATAACGGAGTGGGATAGTATAAAAGTAATTATGAAATGGAAGGAAAATCGAGATTATCTCCTGCGGCCGGCCACCCCATATAGCAGTAGTGTGCCCCTTGTAACAGCCCGGGATCTGACTAGGATTAAACGGAAAAATAAGCTGATTATGTAATCTCAATAATGGGATGCAGATAAAACAAAAATTTAAAGCATTCGGCTGCAAATTCGATACGATTGATGAGACAAAAGAGAGAACTCCGGCGGGCCTTAGCTGAAAAAGTATGTACACAGTGATTGAAATTGTATTATCTATTTCAATATATTTTCAATGGAAGTGTTTCCCAACGATTATGCAATTATTCTTTCAAACATAGGTGCTTTTCTGATAGAAAATAATGCTGAACTGAAAAATTTCTCTTCCTAAAGGAACATTTCTTTTTTTTTTTAAGTGATTTGTACGAACAGATTTTGCTACAACCAAACAGCGGTGCACACAAGTAAATAATAACCAGAGGCAGATTTCATTCTGGAGAATACATTTTCTAAAAATGCTATTTCTTTTTAGATGTACATCTTCCTGTTTTCTGAAAGGAACTGAACCAACATTCCAAATGTTGAGGCGAGCACTAATTTTATAATTTAAATTTGTTAGAAGTAGAATACAAATAATAATAGTGAATAACCAACATAGTTCAAATTTATTTTACAGACTGTTATTCTATAATGCGGATATTGTTAATGTCATTATCGCAGGAACGATTCGCTCTAAATTCAGCTTACGCACGCCTCAGACACAACGATAGGCATCCTCTTTCCAATAACAAATTTGTCGGAGATTTCGGATCAGCGCTTTAGAATGATTGGTTTATTATATCAGTTACATCAAATTATAATTCAAAACCACTTCGATGATCTCCGTCCAAATCGAAATCAGAGACAATTGCGATCATCCGTGTGCGATTCAAATAAGGGTCATGTATTACAGTCAATTCTTAATGAAATTTACTCTCTAACTCACTGAATAACAAACTTCTCAGATATTTCCGATCATATTGGTGCGGCTTAGTTACATCGGTTTCTTACCCAAAATCGGAAGCCGAAGCATTCCCAACTCTCTGGCACTTTATGTAGTAGCACTCACATTCGAAGATGGGTCAGGGATAAGTTTTTCACTCCGACATATTTGGATTCATTTACTTCATCGATCGTAATCAGGTAATGAAAAGCGGCCGAGTTAAAGAATTTCAACTGCTGACTTTCATTCGAAATATTTTGCAAGTAGGTAATATTTTTCTATTCGTTGTCCGAGAAGTCCAATCTTTGAGTGTTTTTATTAAAATATATAAGAACTTGTGAAAGGGAGCCGGTTTATATTTTGTTATTTTAGCATAAATTGGCAAGGATCGTTTAAGTTTATTACCCAGTTTTGAGCTGGCCAGAATGATCTGTCCAGAATTAAATCAAATTTTGTTTTTTTATACGTTTCAAGAAAGTTCGTGTCGATAAAAGATAGATTTTTCTCCTTGTTAAAGTTAGCCAGAAATTTTCCAGCCGAAAGTGAAAAAAAACTATAATGCAGATAGTGTATCGATCCGATCGATTACTTCAGTCGAAAATTTCAAAAATTGTATATTAAATTGAAATCGTCGATGGTTATCGCTGAAAATTTTGGATAGGTCTAATGAGGTTATGTGGTGAAATTAGCTCTGTGTGAGTTTGAAATGGTTACGGAATGTGTTTCTGAATATACCGATATTTTTTCAATAAAATGTTCCTAAAATAATTTAAGATTTTTTTGACCATTGCTATAATGTTCATACAAGTAGATGTAAATATTTTACTAAGCAATAGTTGGAAGGTGATTATTGGGTGGGTTCAGAATAATATTTTAGATAATAACTTGAAAAATGATGATAACCAAAATGAATGCGAATCTGTACACATGCAGCCGAAAATTATCGATAAAGAATTTTACTAATTATCAACCAACATTTAACAATTTGTATTCGAGATTATGCCAGATCTGTGGCCCTATTCCTGAATACGATACGAAAACGGAGGTACAACATTCCTATTCAATTTTAAATAAGAATCGTACGAATCTGATTCAATTCAAATATGAATTTTGTATTTTCGTTTTCGTATCGTATTCAGGAATATTCAATGAGGAATTCTCAATTTGATTACGATGACCGTAGGTAGATTTTAATTACACGTTTGGGGTGGGTCTGACGAGTATATAGGGGTGAATTTTGATTTCCCCAGGTTTTTACGATAAAATCGTTCGTCATTCGAGATTATGTGAGATAGACACCAATCGGACTATGCCAATTCGATGCCCCAAAATGATAGGGGCGAATGAGGTGATAGAAGTGAATAGTTAATTTTACCTTGTTCTGTCCATCTTCGAGTTGGCACATTCAGATTGGCATATATCTAAACAAATCTCGAATGGAGAACGATTTGAACATCAAAATTTCATCCCTATAACGTCATCAGACTTACCCAAAACCTATAATCAAAATCTACCTACGGCCATGCGCCATCGACATAGTGAGATTGGTGTCTATGTGGTAAAATATCGAATGGCAAACTTATTCACGCAAAACAATGGGAAATCCAAAATTTCATTCCTATAACCTCATCAGACCAAACCAATAAACAAAATCTGCCTATCGTGATGGGCCATCGAATTGGCACAGTTTTATTACACAGGGAAAATGAAAATGCCACCTCATAAGCTCGTCAGACCCACCCCAAACCGATAATCAAAATGTACCAATGATAATGGGTAATCGAATTGGCGCATAGTCAGATTGGTGTCTTTGCCGAATCTCGAATGATAAACCATTTTATCGACAAACCATGGGAAAAATCAAAATTTCACTCCCACATTCTCATCAGACCCACCCCAAACCTATAATCAAAATATACCTATCGTCACAGGCGATCGTATTAGCATAGTGAGATTGGTGTCTATCTTGTCAAATCTCGAAGACGAACTATTTTACGACAAAATATTGAGAAAGCCAAAATTTAACCCTTATAACCTCACCGGACCCACCTCTAAACCAATAATCAAATCTATCTATCATCATGGGCCATCGAATTGCCACAGTGAGAGTGGTATCCGTCGAGCAAAATATCGAATGATGAACGATTTTATCGATAAAGTATGGAGAAAATCAAAATTTCACCCCGTAACCTCGTCAAACCCACCGCAAACCAATAATCAAAATGTTTCTATGCAAATTCAGACCGGTGTGTGTCTAGCAAATCCTGGACGGACGATCGATTTTATCGATAAAACATGGCGGAAATTAAAAACATGGGGACCTTAAATCTACCTAGAGTCATAGGATATAGAATTGGCATAGACACTATAAGTAGTTATCTGACAAAACCTCGAATAATAGATTATTTTATTGACGAAGCACGAGAAATGGAACATTTCACCGCAATAATCTTATTAAATCCACGCCAAACATATAATCAAATTCTTCTTATGCTCATGAGGTGCATCGAATTGGTACAGTCAGATCGGCGTTCATCTAGCAAAATCGTGATATACATACACAAACCTTTTATCAGTTACGTGACTATTGATAGATGTCTGTTATTGACATTTTTCGCCTGGCAAATTTAAGTTTTCATTTGTTACATTTAAATTTGTATTATTGACATTTTTCGATTGGATAATGAAGTTGATCTTCTTTATCGAATCAATCTGCATCATTAATATTTTTCGGCTGATGTATTAATTTTTGTCATTTTGAACCATTCTTAGCCATTTTATGTTTATTGCTACAACCGAACAAATAATCATGGTCTGCATACTTTAGTATGAACACTTTCTTGCGATAAAATTGAATTGAAGTCGAGTACGTCATGAGCAATTGAAGTTATATTATTACAAATGAGAACAAGTGAATTGAAGTGAGGTTAAGGAGTGGTGGTATCAAAAATAAAAGCAGCTTTAATGCTTTATTTTATTTCCCTAAGAAAGATCCAAATCTTATTTCTAATAAATTCACTGCAAACCATTAATCAATGTTTTGACCTCAATTTTGATGTATAGATATTGTCAGATTTAGTTCGACGTCGAAATGGTGAGGGAAAGTCGTTTTATTTGTGCGATAAACATTCGGGACGGCATTTAATCAATCGAGAATCGAGTAAGTTAATAATACTAATTTATCGATGCCAGTTATGTTTCAGCTCCATATTTTACGCTGATTAATCATGGAAGAAATAAACGTACACGTATTTATTGCATCAACTATGATATACGATTTTATATTAGCTTTAACCTCTTAGCTAGATATTATTGTATATTATTATATTTGATATTATATAGAAAAATCGAATTCGAAAATATTCGTCTATTCAGCCAACAACAAATCTCAATTCATAAAAAAATGAGAACATCATACTGGTATACGTTCATAATATGTATATACAGATATCAAATACATAAACATACACTCGTATTCTGATCATGTAATTTATGCGCATCATTATTGATTTTCATTCATCATGTTGTTGTATTTTTCCAAAATGTTATTATTACATAGTACGTACAAATAAAAAAAAGCACTGTGTGTTATCAATTCATGTCTGTCAATAAAGTAAATAATCAATCATGTTAAGTCATTTATGGTGTATACATACATATGTATATGCATATATATGTAAGAATCATATATGAAAAAAAAAGTTTGCAATCATAATCATATTTTATGATTTGTTGTATTATAAGTCGTGTACATAATGAACGATGTTGGTTTTGTCATGTTATGCTGTAACCTATTTGTGATAACTTAAAGTTTCTATTTTTTGGATGATTGAAATAATTTTTAAAAACGTAGACGTACCAAAAAGAACACATCGGAAACATGTACTTACTTATTCTTACTACTATTTAAATAAATATATTATTAAATATTTATGTAATTTATATATGTTGACGAAAAATATTTATGATGCATAATGCATTAAATTTACATTAAACATAAATAAAAAAACTATCATTTTATTCTCATTATTTACTTTCAAGATTATTATTTTATATTAATAAAGACTAAATGTGAAATGTCAACACGAACAAGCTTTTGTTTTTAATGTCATGTTACGATAAAATATTATTCTATCAAAAAGTTTTATATTTTATTTTTATTTAGGACAATTATGAAATTCTATACATAGCTATGTGGTGTTAAAATTGAAAAATATGGGTTGTGCTTGTGGCAGAGTTGGCTCAAAGAACAGAAAGAAAAAAGTGTATAGTGGTGAACCAACGTGATTCTGTATAACCATAGGTTGTTATTTTGCCAAATTAATAAAATTCAATAATATGCTGTAATGAGTATCGCCTGACATTAATCAATGAATTTCCCAATATCAAATTTGTTAAATGCTCTTACATTGCACAGGACGTAGAAACAGAAGATCAATTAATAAAAATAATTTCAATACAACATAAAGAACAAGGCCATCCTGGTATAATAACGTTGTATGAAGATTTAAAGTATAAAGTATATGGAAAACATATGAAAATTCTAATCACCAAAATAACTAACAATTGTGATATTTGCAACCGAGCTAAATACGACAGGAATCCTATTCGACCCAAATTTCAAAAAACCGAACTACCTACAGATAAAAATCAAATAATCCATATAGATACCTATGTGAACAGGAAACAATCATTTATTGTATTTATTGATAAGTTTACCAAATTCGCTACAGCATATCCCTTAGAAAATAGGACATATGTTGAATTCATCGAAAAACTTAGAATGTATTTTAACCATAAAAAACCGTTAAAGATTATAGCTGATAACGAATTCAAACATGTGAATATTAAAGAATTCCTAGATCAGCAAAATGTAGACTTACATTTAGCCAAACCTAATAGCCATACTGGCAATGCTGACGTTGAACGTTTAAATAATTCCTTAACGGAAAAACTCAGAATATTAAATCTAGAGCAAATGAACCCAATACGAATTCAAATTTTAGAAGCAGTTAAAACGTACATAGCACAATAAAATGCACCCCATCAAAAGCAGAAGAAGGTATACCAAACAAGGAAGAAATCTATAATAACCTATTCCTTGCACAAAGCAAAAGATTAAACAGATATAACAGAAATAGGGAAGATTACCAAGAACTTAGAGAACAAGGTTACATTAAGAACTACAAAGCTTTAAGACACAAAGACCAACAAAAATTTCGAAGACACAATTTAATAAATATACACCCTATTAATATAAAACGGCCTTTAAAATTCGCAGATTACAACCGCATTAATAATACTGATAACACTGATGACAACGATACCGACACATGCTCAACTCTCAGTCGAGAAAATCGAGACGGATAACGGGTACACCATAATTAAGGAATACGAAAAACTAATCCCAAAGACATACAATTACTCTTTACACATCATAGATCTAGAGCCGATCGAAATGACAATATTAGAACTAAAAAACTCAATACACGAAATCATATCGAACCTTACAGAAATTACTTGTCGACAATTACTAGAAAAACTAGACTTTTTATTAAAGAAACTATTGACATTAAAAACAGGACATCACTCAATTCATACAAGAGGATTGATTAATTTCTTAGGAACCATAAGTAAATGGATTTCAGGTACAATGGATGAAGAGGACAGACAGATAATTAACGAACATTTGGAGACAATTGACAGTAATACTGGAAATATTGTATCCAATATAAATCAGCAAATCAAAGTAAACAATAATCTTAACGATACTATTTACAAATTATATCATACAATTGAGACCGACGGACTATTAAAACCTCATAACAATTAAGGACAATCAAACTCTAACTAAACTAATAATATTAGATCCTAGAATGAAAATTCATGAAATAGATAGATTAATAAACGATTTACAGGATAATATAATATTTACTAATCTAAACATTATACATCCTTCCTTACTAAACCATAAGGAAATCATAGAATATAAAATAGATATAAACAAATTAAAAAACGTAAAAGTAGGATTTACTAAAACCGATACTAATAAACTAATATTTCTAATCAAGATCCCTTATAAAATGACAAGAATAAATAAAAAATCGATAATTCCCTTGTCAAATGAAAATGATTGTAAAATTATAAATTCTGAAATTATCGAAACTCTTGAAATCAATAATCACTATTATAAATTTGACAATAATAAGGATATTTATCAGTTATCGGAATTAAAACATTGCATATTAAATAAGAATTGTGAAATAGTAAAAAATTGTAATAATGAAATTTACCATATTAATGATAACATGATAATAGTTCAACTTGCCAATAACATAACTTTAAAATCAAATATTGATGAAAGAAAATTTGTATTAAAAGGAAACTATTTCATTAAATTTTATAATTGTACTATAAACATAGATAATAAGTTATTTTCAAATAGCATTAAGGAAGAAAAAAACAATTTTGTAATTCCAAATTTAGATTATAAGCCAATAAATAATACATTTACTTTTAAGGAAATTATATTAGAAACAAATAAAAACATAGATGAAATTAATCTTTTAAAAAATGACAAAGTTATTCAATATTCAGGAGGAATCATAATCATTATAGTAATTTAAATAATAATAATACTCCTATGTTATATTTTTTATAAACAAAAACAATTTAAAATTAAACAAAAAGAATTTAGAATTAAACAAACAGAATTTAAATTTGTAAACAGAACTCAGGAGAGTTCTGAATCTAACGAAGGGAGAGTTACACCCCTGGATATTGAAAGCATTTTTATGCACACAAAACAATTTTATATTAAGTGTGAAAATATCAAATTATATTTTCACATAAAAAATGGAAAAGAAAAATGTGCATATAAAGTTAATTTTTTGTAAAATAGAATAAGACACCTGAGCACATGTAGAATACATGTGACTAAGAAATAATGTAAGAAAATAATACGAATGAATAATCAATTAGAGTTCTGACTCTGAAGAGATCAGTTATAAACACTCTAATATATAGTTTTGTAAACATAAGTAATAAATGTAAATTTTGTTTAATAAATAAATAAAAATAATTTTTTTTCGATTCACCAATAATCGAATTCTTAACTCACGCATCCCTAACAACACAAACCCAAATACTACTACTATATATGTTTTCGTTTACACTCATTTCGTTTCCCACATTTTGGGACAAAATCGATATACAGGTTAAGTTTAATGAGAAAAACACAAACATGCACATTCCGCGTAAAAAGAAGTCATAACGAATACCCTTTTGTGTTAAAAGATCATGTACTTACATTTGCCAAGCCAGCTTTATGAAAAATTGGGTTCCTTAAAAATATATGCACCAAAATATATGCAATTGTAATTAATTGAAAAACAATTTATTTTAAAATAACTTTACACTTTTAATGCTGCTACGAACAAAATACTTGGAAATTTCATTAAATGAAAATATGCCACTAATCGTCAATGCAATATCACGCGCATTACTAATAAACCCACACATACATTTACCACTACTATGAATTTGCGGTTATTTTATTCTCGCTCTCGATTTTTCGAACAAAATCTGCGTTCAGATGTTTTTTACACAACTTTTTTATATCTCGATTTATAAAAATGAGAAATCTATGTAAACTTATTTTCTATGGTATTAGTATCAAGTTTGGGATGGGGCATATTGTTTTGTTCTAAATTTACTGGATAGGATTCAGCGGCGTGTCATCCAAATAACACGCCGCCACAAATATACAGAAGATCTAAACACCCAAAGACCTACAACAACGCAGATATATTACTGAACTCTGCGTATTCCACAGATTAACACGCGGTAATTGTTCTGCAGATCTAAAGGAGAAAATACCATTCGTGAAGCCAGGAACGATAACAAGAGGAACAGTAAATATACTTAGGATTACGGTGAAGCTGCCGGAACCTCATACTGTGGAAACCAAGCGTGAATTTATTTATCGAACATCCAGGAAGTGGAATTCGCTAAACGGTTACAAATTTCCATTGGACTATAAAATGCACAAATTTAAGGCAACTGCCGTGCGTTGGATGCGGACCGTCTGACAATTATGAGAGCCTGGACAGTCTAAAAGTACGCCATGTTCTCAATTATAACTAAACGTAAAAAGCATTTGATTTATCAGCGTAATGTGCAAACCCGATTTATATACGTAAAAAAAACTCTACAAAATACTGGTCTTCAGCAGCAATGACCATACTTTTATTGTAAAATCTCTGTCCTTCGATCCATCTTTGTTAAATTCGGAAGTAAGTAATAGTCACTTAGAGCCTTGTGGGTTCATTTTTGGCTCCAGAATTTATTACTCATTGAGTTCTAATCCATTTAAACTAGCTATCAAACGTTTCATGACTTTTGATGCAAATCATTCTGAGGAATTCCTAAGAGTCATAACCCGGGTCGATAAGTAATCGGGAAAAACGGGCATTCGGCGAAGTACAACAATTAGTATTAATTTAGACAAAATGATTAAAAAATATGTTCACTTCGAAACGTTTTACCGCGAACTGTGTTTGAAAACAACATTACGAAAAACAAAAGTTATTTTCAAAATAAGCCAAATTTACACGTACAGTATTTTGTATCAAAGAATGTTTCTTGTAGAAGATGCAGTTTTTTAAATTTAAAGGTTATGGCTTTCCCTCCAATTGAATATTTAATATACACTGATTATATAAATCATAAACTAGTGGCGATTTAACCGGTACGGTGGCTGAATTTAAGATTTTAATAAATAATTGCTTTTTGAACTTGGATTGGCAATTCTATGTTTTTTTTTTTTTTATTATTTGTTAAAATAATTGGAAAATCCAGGTAGTCTACTATTTGGTTTAAAGTATTATTTTTCTTTATTTTTTATATTTGATTAAACCTCAACATATTAAGTGTCAAAAAACTACTTAAAAATTTAATTTTAATTCACAGTAAATTTTTTGAGTCATTCAGTTTATTTCAGGGGATCGATTCGATTTATTGATAACGCAATTCGTTTCGTACAATATTTTAGAGTCAACACTCAACAGTATTTTCTTTTGTTCACTGACGTGATTACATGCTTTGATCCACTCTTCTTGTTAAAATTTTTGCATAAACAATACTTAATCGTTGGGGCCTATTTATTACGAACAAACGTTACTCCACTTCTATGTATCGTACAAAAACTCTGAATTATTGGCAATGTAATTTTTGCGTGTGAACACGATCTTAATGCTTACGTCATAAATTCGAGAAAATCAAAGCGTGATAAATTTATTAATTGTATGAAAAAAATTAAAGTTGCTGTTAGTACAGCTGAGAAGTATCATTTATTTAAGGTTATAACAGGTATTCTAGATCTAAATTCGACTTGAAAATAGTTCAATGCCTTATAGTTGTAATCCTCCCGAAATGCGAGTTCTATCAATATAACATGATTTCTCTTCAGATTATTATTATCAATTAGTATCGCCAATATAGTTTTATACAACAACGCTAAAATTGCATGTGTTATTGAGCGCTCGAATTACAAATTTATAATTTTACTTATTATAATAAAAATAAAATTGTGTATAACATGCAAATTTTCTACCATGAAGTTTTTGGCGACGCAAAGTATACCATTTGTTCTTTCCTCAGTCAGATGAAAAGTTTTCCCTGTTTTGCAGTTTTTTCTGTATCTTCTCTGCAGTCGAAGCGGTCAAAATTAAATGCCATATCAAAATTAAATGCTTGCACTTAAATCTTTTGCGAAAATTGAAAAAGAAGTTTTATTTTTCAAAGTGTTCCAATTCTTAGAAAACCATTTAATCAGTTTTCTAAAAAAATTTTAAGTGAATTTTCCGACTCCTTTAAATGAGAACTGTTATCGTTGTAATGGGCGGGCGCAGACTAAAGATCTGCATATAAATGTATGCACATACCGCGATTTACTACTTAATCAATTTCATTAAAATGGAAATTTATGTAACATATAGGTAAGTTTTCAGATAGAAGAACTTTGAAATTTACTTGATTATGACATAATATTGATGAACGCATATTACTTCTATATGTGTATATTTATTTTGAATAAACAAAATAATAGTGTTTGCTACATTATATAGAGAGTCATAAGCATTCACTATACTGAAAATTAAAAATAATTACGAGCTCAGTATTATGTAATAGTGTATGCGCACCCGATCATTTTTTATAGTATCGATTATTCGGTATGCATCTTCAATGCAGTTTTATTTCGAATAAATTTGTGTACGTGAACTATATCCCCAACTTCACCCCATCATAATTAATTATTTCCGATTTGTTTTTTTTTGTTCATTAAAATCCAATTTAATTTGCTCTAAATTTTTAATTTATTTTTCCAATTTCACACTCGACTGAATAAATTAGATTTTTGAGAGTCCCTGGTCGAATACGTACGAGCACATCAAAACATGTAATATGCGAGTACATACAATCTACTGAAGTTATACAGTTAATAAAAAAATCATTAAAACACTAAAATTGGGACCCGTCACAATACATACAATGGATACAAAATGGAGCTCTGTCGCAAAAAAAAAATAATTTCTCTCGCCAAAATAAAATCGAAACAACAAAAGCATCAACAAATAATATTGAAAATGCATTTACTGAAATCAAATTGATGCAAATAAAGTTTTCGACTCGACAGATAAAAACAAATAAAAAAGTTCAAAGAGGAGCGTATTGATTACTTCAAATGGGTTCGGTACACATTAATGGTGGTTATCTTTAACAGTGAGCTTTTTTATATGATGTGCTTGTTATGGATAATTGGAAATTTGCATAAATTTAAATATTCATTATTATTAAGTGTTTTTGTATAATATGTTTACTCGTATATGTGAACTAATATGGTATGTCGAAATCGGGAAGGCAACATTTTTATGATTACGATAAGAATTGAAGAGATAATACAAATAAAACCAACGTTATTAAAATTAATGACTATCGTTGGTAGCAACAAAATATAAAACCCGTTTAACTGTATGCTATACTCATAATGGTAATAATTTTTTGGCGACACGAACGTTGGAGACAAAGGGTGAGTGTCCTATTGCGATAATTATCATTGTTAATTTTTCGAAAGATTAATTTTAACAACACAATTATGAATTTTTCATATTTGCGTTATAGATACGAAATATGAACTACTACAATTAAACGGCTCCTGTACTGCTTTGTAAAACTATACATTTGGAGAATTAATCATTCGACTTATTTACTGCAAAAGCTGAATTTGTGTTTCTATGGTGAAGGATCAAAATATACATTGCTAATCATTCACATTATACAGCCGGCGTAATCAGATAGAATTTGTGATGAACTCAATAAATGGAATAGTGTAAAATCAACATATTATTTGCCTCTCATGAACACTAAAAAAGGAAATCACAACCCTTTACTAAAACTCAAAAAACGTTAATCGAAGTAAAATGGTTCATCAACCCAGAACACAATAAGCAATACCAACAATGTTGCTTGAGATACTTAAGCACTGCATCGGATTAAATTTCAAAACAAGGAAGCACCGAAACTATTTATGATGCAGTTGCGTGTAAAACAAATGAAAAGAGAATTTTGTTTACCTGCCCTAATTTTTGAAAACAAATATGTATCAAAAAACGCAAAAGATATAAAAAACAAATACCTGTAAAAAATATTAACCCTAAATATTCTAAAAACAATATAAAATTTTCATTTACTCTGGGTAATAACAGAATACAAATTTATGCATCCATTAAAATAAAATTCGATCTTATGACAGATTGAACAAACATTTGTTAGTTTAGCGAAATTATAAAGATCTGCCAAGGCAATAAATTTATACTTTGAATATAAGCTCATTTCGTCGTTTAATCAGTGCAGTCTGAAGGCGTCTGCATTATTTATTTATTTGGAGAAATCGTAACTTCTTAAAGTACAAATCTGATAATAAATAATATTTGTTTATTGTTTATAAATTTTCAATTTTTGTTTACATTACTGTATAAAAAATTAAGTATAATTCAAAACACAATCTATTTTCCGTTTCTCTTTTGAATGAAACCATTATGGAAATAATTTACATCGCAAGTTGTATGATATCGCTTTTCACGATACAATTTCTACTGAAACAAAATTTAATGTAACTCATGCTTTGCATGAGTACACTTACTAAAATTAATACTTTTATATGAAGTTCGCGTGGTAAAAAAATGCACGTGATATCAGTCACTTGGTGTTAAAAGCGAATACACATGCATCATGGGATGCTGTTTGCGTTCCATATAAAAAAATCCTATTCTTAAGAGAACAAACAGTACCAACATATAAAAGTCGCAGCAGAAAAACTGCTGCCATCTTATCGACCAGAAGAACTAAGGAGAAAATTCGGAACATTAAAGAGAACAGACTGTCGTTGTTCATTCTCACATTCGATAAAAAAGAAGATATAAAAAATACTTATAAAATTTGACATATCATAAGTATGAAGAAAGCGACTGAAGCAGAAGTGTCAGTCATACGGGTATGGACACAATCGTAACTACAGAGCCCCAAGAAGCACCAAATTTGCAGCTAAATACATATCTAGCAAAAGAATGAAATGAAAAAATTAAATGAAAGTCAACAAAATGTGTAAATTGTGAAGAACCAACTGAACAGTGCAACGAAAACTTATAGGGCCAGCGCGGACAATTATATCATTCAATACCATTCAGTATTGCAATTTTCCATTTAATCAAGGTAAAGAGTGTCCCATCTGCTGTTTTAAGCTATAAAAAAATATTTATTGTGCGGTGGCAAGGCAAAATTTTTTTGACAACTGAGAAATCAAAACTATGCTATTTTCACTCATGTGTGCTTTTACACTAGAACAATGCGTTTTGGTTATCCAAACTTGTTACGGAAATACTCGTTCTATAAAAAAAATAGTTCGTAAATTACGTGATGATTTTGGTCAATATGGACGTTCTACAGAGCCTGGAATTCGCAACATTGTTGAATTTTGAAGAAACTGAATCAGCTGCAGGTCGTAGAGTATATGAATCCAATGGAGGGAGGTTTTTGTTTTAAAATGTTTTGAAAAACGCTCTGATGAGCAGCTCCCGCGAACATTGAAGTCCATGATAAATGCTACAGCAACCACTTCGTGGTGAAATTATCCAATTTCAAAAAATTCGATTTACATACCAATAGTTTAGAAGTATTGAGTGGCCTTAGAATATGTTTCCGAACATTGTCGCAAGTGGTTAATATATTAAGGGGATAACTAATCTCCTTTAAGTTGGTAAATGGCACGGATTAAAAGAATTGCATTTAGGGCTGAAAATTATGCTCGCAAATAGTTACTATATACAGTATGGGTTTTTTTATAAATACCCGGCTTAATGTTGAAAATGGTGTAAGACTGGAGAAAATTGATAGTAAATAAAATATACAACACTAATACAAAAACGGGAAACGTTCGAAGCCGAACTCTAAAGCAGTTTTGTTGCCTACCACCGACACAAACCCTCATCCACCAAATACCAAATTCCGACACCAAACCCAACACACCTCAACCCATCCCTCCACCTCCCATACCACCACTCCTACCACCCCCATAACCGTACCATCCACACAAACCCACAACCATACGAGATATATTTTTATTCCACATTTTCACATGCTCCGTGAAATCAAAATAGAATAGGAAATAAAAAAAATCTATCAATTTTAAGGAGGGGGTTTAAGACAACCCTACATATCTCCGAACACCCTAAACATAGAAATGTTCAAATCAATAGGGCCCTACTTGAACTTTTAGTGAACAAATTAAGTTGATATCTCCATCCGTTATCAAGTTATCCGGGTGGACACAGATGGCGGCCGGCAAACCGAAACCATATAGCATTTTTTTAACAGAAATGCTAAAAACTGTTCAGTGTCGAGAGACGTTTAGTTGTGATCTTGAATGAGCGTGAAAATCATTATTTTGGAGATATTGAAGAAAGTTAGTTTTTTTTAATTATAGAACCCATGTTTCTCGTAAGCTGAGCGAATTTTTTAATTGCGCTTGCTTGATACAAAAATTTTCGTAAATTACATTGTTTCAGAGATATGAGAAAAATTTAAATACATTAAGCAAAACAATTTTCTCTAAGTTCCAACACTGTTTCGTTATAACGACAAATAAAAATAAATAAAATTATTATTTTTTGACTTATTAAGCAGATTAAAACAAAAAAATGCATTCTTCCATTTATATAATTTAACTAGACGTGATTTTACATTACAATCGTCTCCGTTATTTTAATTATAAATCAATAAAATAAAATTCTTAAAAAGATATTGTCCAATAATATGCCGAGTGTCAGCAAAAGAATGGGAGGCGATTAACATAGATTATACGGTATCCACTTTGGAAGAGGTTTATTCATTCATTTAGCAAATAAACTCGCACGACCGGAACCCTAGGAAAACCAACGAGACACTGTGAGCCTCGACAGAAAATTGATGCACATATGATAGCTGCAATATCACGGGACCTGAGAGAAAATAAGTTCCATGCTTACCACATATCGTTGCTACACGAAATATCAGCAAAGCAAATTTTTTGAATAGAAAACAAATGACTTTATTTAGTTACTTAGAGAAATTTAGAGAAATCTGTTTCTCTGTAATCCAGATCAATTTTTACTCATATCGCTGAAACCATGCACTTTCGAACAATTTTGAAGGAAAGTATTAATTTATTTATTTCTAACTGCTTATTTAAAATGTGCACTAAAAAAATAGGTTCTAATTAAAAAACAACAACCTTCGCCAAGATCTCTCAAACTAATGAGTTTTTCAATATAAGTATTTTTCTCCTATGCAACGTTTCCGAGGTATAAGCCTGCAATTTATTAAAAAGCTCACCATCTAGATACTTCTGACTGTTGAGTCCTCTCTATAGCCCAGACGATTTATCCGTACAGGATAAAACTTCATGATTAATCTTTTTTCATTAAGTCGGAGATGCCAGTGATTTTTGGTCTAAATCGGCTCTCCGGAAGTGGCAGCTTCATAGAAAGTTAGTTTTCGTTTTTTGAAAATAGTTTGATAAGTGTATAGCATTAAGGAAAAAACAATAATGAACTAAGAGATCAAGCTAAATAAAACTTTCAACAATATCGGCCTAAATCATTTTTTTTAATTTACCGAAAATAACGATTTTTGACAAAAACTGTTTTCCAACAAAAAGTCGGCTCTATATAGGCCGGACGGATTGATTGATCGAAATGAAATATCATACTTAAGCTTTTTCCATAAACTGGGAGTCCTCAGTGAATGTTTGTCTAAATTGGACCACCGGAAGTGACAGCGTTCATAGGAGCTCTATCGTTTTCCACCGGAAATGACAGTTCCATTAGGAGATTTTTATTTTGCTTATATTTTTAAAAGTAAAGCTTTTACGAGAAAAAAGGCCATACACTACAAGATTTTAAATAAAATTTGAAACAATATTGTTCCAGATCAGATTTCCAAATTTAAGCCGATATGACGATTTTTGATAAAAACCGTTTTTCAAGAAAAATTCGTCCACTATACCGCATGGACCACATGGAATGATTGATCGAGATAAAACTTCGTACTTAACCTTTTCCCACAAATTGGGGGATACCAGTGATTTGTGGCCAAAATCGGTTTAATCCAAGTGACAGCTTCCATGGGAGCTTTTTCATCTTTTTACGGGAAATGGCAGCTTCAATAGGAGTGGAAAACGTTGATATAAAACGTTGTTAGATAATTTGATTGTTGTTTGTTGGATACAGCTATGCCACACGGATTTCTTTATACGATACGATAGTTCACGAGTTTTGTCTAATAATTCGTTGGTGAAAGCACTTAGTTCTTAAGCACAGTAGATTATTAAAACACCACAAATATACTGGTTAGAACTCGACTGATGGACTATATAATTATTCTTTTTAAAAATTTAAAGTTAATTTTTTATACCGATATACTACTACCGATAAATTTTTAACAAGGGTTGGCCTTGTTGGTTTTCTGAAATTTAAGCAGGATAAATGATTTTTGATTATACAATACAATTTTTATCAGGCTCGATTTCTCGCTATAGAAATTATTCGTTTAGTTGTATTCGAGATCTATGTACATTTGTCGTAAAAGAAAGTCGGATGTCGGCCACAACAATTACAACTCCTCCATTTTTTTCATTATCTAATTTGAATTAACAATGTTTTGGTGTTCAAACCATTTTGTCAACATTTCTATTTGTTTACAAGGTTTCATTTTTGCAATTACTTTGAATAAATGAAAATATCACCTGTGAATTCAACTGGAGTGGAGTTGATTAAGATTTTAAAAATCAACCATCTCATAGTAATGAATCAAGTTGTAATAAGAAAAGTTATATTTTCAAAATTATTAATCAACCAATCACATTTTTGAACCATAATGGAACGAAATAATAGAACAATTACATTAAACCATTAAATATATTTTCAAAGGGCGGATATGTTCACGCTGCATACGCAATGTTGATTTTAATAATAATTAGGAAAGCCTAGAATTTGCGCAGGAAAATTATTCATTCCCCAGAATTAATTATCAATTAGTCCAGAACTATAGCTGTACCCCGAATAAAATATGTCCACTTATAGTAAATATAACTGAAACAATGGTAGAATGATGATCAACCCCCTTCTTAAAATTCAAGAAAGCATATAATTTCTTCTTAATTTCATCACGTGTTTGTTCCAAGAGAAATTACATATTATTAATTTTTAGTTCTATGAACAACGTGTTGAAGCTATACGTTTTATTTTGTTTTCAACACAGCTAATCAAAAATATGACGGAAATGGGTTTAAAAATCGAAAATAAAATACATCAAAGTAGCATATTACAAATATACGAGTCAGTCAATCTTTATGTACATACGTGTACTCCCTAGGGACTAAATTTAAAAATCGAACAATTTTGAAGAATTTTTTTCAAAACTAATTTTCAATGGAAATTTCTTAGCAATATCATAACTTCTCATCGGTGTATTTTATGTAAGAAAAATGTATTTATTATGAACTACTTGACAAAATCATTATACTTTTACATTGCTCTCTCGAGCAATAGCTGTGTTCCAATGGAAACAATTTGCTACTCACAAGTACTTGTAACTATAGATAACCAAAAGTACGGGCAAAGTTATGACAGTAACATATTTTGTTATACAAAATTAAATTTGTTTGAATATTAGCATACATTTTGATGAAAAATGGGCATCCCATGAAGCAAAGCCTTAATCTGTGCATACGTTGGCACGAAAGAGGAGTATTGAGGTTTTAATAGTAAAAATGCTAATAAAATTAATTTACGTATATTTATTATAAAAATCCACCACTTTAATAGTCGAATCAATTCTTTCCATCAGTTTATTAATCATATATGTATAACTGGATCAATTTAATAATTGTAATTAGTAATGATAATTTTACAAATTTTATTGCAATTTGGTAATCAATTTTCCACAAAAATCCCTTATTGTCAATCAATCGAATATAAACAATCAAAAAATTGTAAAAAATCTAACATTTCAACATAACCCAACCATCACAAAGCCATCTCTTAGATTTTTTGAAACTAATATACCTACCGTCAAATTTAAGCGTAACAGCTTTCACATCTACACCATATTTTAAGTATGAGTAGCTGCGAGTAGATACAAGTACTTTTGAGTAGTTTGCTTTCTCCATTGGAACGCAGCTAATGATGTCCTATTTCACATCCTTGATAGATAACCTACTGTTATAAAAACTAAGGTTATTATTAGACAAATATTCATAGAGTAAGTTTTTTATCACGTGCCATATGTTTTTTAAAGATGTGTTATGTGGTTTGATATTTGTAAATTATTGCAGCTTCATCAGCAAATAATTGTATGGTACCATTAAGCCAAGTTCTAAAATATCGTTAATATACATCAAAAAAGGGGACAGACATGGAATCTTGAAGTATTTTATGCTGGTCACTTTAACTGTTTGTACGCAATCTACCCAAAAACTTATTATTAGTTTATTTCTAACATCAGTTACATCATAATACGACAGCTGAGTATTAGATAATACACAACACACGTTTTATATACTTATATAATGAGATGATTACATTCGTTCTTATAATTCTGTAAAATATTTGTAAGTTAACGTCTTCCAAATCATTAGATAAAGCGCTTGCAATTGTATAATTTTTATTAATTCACACACACTTTAGTTTATCGGCGAAAAATACATTTTTTGATAAGGCTCTTTTATGACCTAAACTTCCTATTTTAAGCAAAACCTAGGACCAACAAAATTAACTTTATTAATTGTATGCTATGCCTGAATCGGTTCCCTCAAATATGTTGACACTGATCCAACATTTGGTGTAAGCAGGTAGTACTCATATGATTCTTGTACAATAGGGTTATTTTGATATTGTACTGATGAACAGAATACGATAGACACAAGCGACAACTGAAACCGGATTAGAACTCTCCTCCCTGCCACCTCTGTGTATTGCCCCCATGCGATTTAAGATTACACTAAGCCAAAATAATGTTGCAAGCGAATGTGCAGTCACAGTGATGTAAGTGGTACAAAGTACTCGCTTACATAAAATTTATCACAATCGGACAACGCATTTGTTCACAATTCTTGTTTTAAAGTGGCTGGATGATGAAGTTCAAGGCTAAATGGCAAAGCATTTAAATATCAATGGAGAACAATGATGAAAATAAACAAATAAATAAAAAATGTCTTCGATTTTTTAGTTATGCGGTATAAATTTATTTTCGACGTAGACAAATTTTGAGGTTCACGCACGATATATAATCAAATTTTTAATAATGTTCCATAGAATTAGAGCGAATTTTAAAGGGCAGACCTCAATACTGAATTCATCAATAGTATCAACCTTCACGGAAATGAATGTGATAGCCAAGCCAATAAAATAACCCAACAAAATAACAACGTCTAACCTAATATCACTACTATCTGTCAAATAAAAATTATTGAAAAGACCCCTCTTGAAAAGAATAAAAGTTCTTACTGAAAGACAATAATTTGAATTTAGAGATAGATACTCTACAATTGATCAAGTTTACAGACTAATAGATATCATAGAAAAATACTTAAAAAAGAGGTACTACAAGCATAGCCCATGTGTCTACGTATTCGAGGAATAGTAGATAATTATTTTATTTGTTCAAAGTGAATAGTTGGGTAATATGTACGCCCGCAAATAAACACGTATATTGGAGTATAATGGTGGCCAAGCTTATTCACTTTGAAATATTGTAGATGTTGCAATTATAAAATAAAAAATGCAATGTACAAAGTATAAAATATGTGTACAAATTTATTTTATTATGTAGGTGTTGCTGCTTCCAGAGTTGAAAAGTAAGAGGATGATTTTACAAAATTGGTTTTTTAAGTTGACACAAATTTCGGAGTTTCGGAATTACATAACTCACCCTATAAACAATTGTCTAAAAATATATACTATTTACTTATTATACTACACCGAAATACAATTCGGAATTGATTTGACGTATGTACTATCTACGTGCAAAGTACAATCTACTTTACCTATATTCGGAGTTAGATAGGTTCAATGGGTATATTGTGGTGTGAGTGTACGTAAATGTCATGGAAATGTCACCGTCTCGCCATTTCCATATGTAAACAAGGTAAGTAATTTTTATTTGTGCAATTTAAATTTTCTTAAATTCTAAACTAATAATTCTTATTTTTTATAGATAATAAATTATCCTGCCTGTTATGATCATTACAGATAAGTATTTTATGTCTAGCTAATTAATGAATTCTAATATTTAATTTCTATTCTAGGAACATGAATTGGAAGCAAATATGGATGTACAAAATAGTGTTTGACAAAGTAAATTTTTGTGTATAAAAATTATATAAAATAAAGTTAGCATTAAGTATTATATATAAATGGATGTACATTAAGGTGTTTCAATTCATTATGTGTTGTTTTGTGTTGTACGAATTTCAGGTGGAAAATACCAAATGTTGCTCGTGTTGCGCGGCAACATACTCCCCCGGTTAAGCAGTAAATTGCTTAACTACTCGATCTGGAGTTTGCACAGTTTTACTATTGGACGTTTCAGTTCCCCAGTGCTGGTTTTTAACGTGACGACCCGGACCTTACCGTCTTCGCCAGGATGAACTTTGATAACTCGACCTCTTGCCCACGTCAGAGAAGATGCATTATCATCTTTGATCAAAACCAGCTCGCCTTCTTTGAAATTTTGTTGTTGATGCTGCCATTTGGACCGCTTTTGAAGCGAAGTGAGGTATTCTAAGTGCCACCTTTTCCAAAAACCTCTTGCCATATTTTGGATTAATTCCCATCTCTCACTTAATTTTAGTGTGGCACGATTTGGACCCCTATCTGGTACTTCGAGCATTGGTGAACCGATTAAAAAATGGCCAGGAGTTAGAATATTCAGATCGTCAGGATTATCATTAACTGGAGTTAGCGGCCGAGAGTTTACAATTGCTTCTACCTGGATCAATAGTGTTTGAAGTTCTTCAAACGTAGGTGCCGAATCGCCCAATACTCGTCGCAAATGTCCTTTTATTGATTTAACCCCCGCTTCCCACATACCTCCGAAATGTGGGGTAGAAGGTGGTATAGTATGCCACTGTATATTCTGTGTACCAAGATATGCAGATACCTTCTCGTTGTGTGGGTTTGATGATATTATGCGGAAAAACTCATCAAACCTTCGCTGGGCACCGATGAAATTAGTCGCGTTGTCGCTATATATGTTGCTTGGTAAACCCCTTCGTCCTGTGAACCTCTTCAATGAGGCTATGAACGCATCGGTTGATAAATCACCAACTATTTCTAGGTGAATGGCCTTGGTTGCCATACAAATAAATAAGCAGATATACCCTTTTAACCGTTTGGAACCTCTTCCCTTCTTGGAACTGATTGCTACAGGCCCGGCATAATCGACTCCAACATTGGTGAATGAGCGTGTTAGTGTGACTCGCGATGTAGGTAAGTTTCCCATGATTTGCTTACCTAATCTTGGACGACTTTTTATACAATGTACGCAGCTGTTGGTGATTTGTTTTATTACATCCTTTGCGCCAATGACCCAATATTTTGTTCTGGATATGAATAGTAACGTTGATGGATTGGGATGTAAATATTTGGCATGCAGATAGCGTAGGAGCTTCTCCGTCAATGGGTGCTGCTTTGGTAGAATTACTGGGTGTTTGGTTGAATAACCAACGTTGGAATTACTCAGGCGGCCACCTACTCGTAATAAGCCACTTTCATCTATGAATGGAAAAAGAGATATTAATTTACTGCTTTTTTTAATTGGTTTGTTAGTTTGAAGTTGGCGTATTTCCTCGTGAAACATTTTTTGTTGAGCGCATCTGATTAGTATTGTTTCACTTCTTTGCATATGCTGGCTGGTAATGTATGGCGAGGTGGTTTTACGGCATAATTCGGCAAATCTAACACAACTGCTTATTATTCGAACCATCAGCATAAATGAAGAAAACTTGTCAATTACATATTTTATCAGACAAGTTTCATCTGTGGTTACGCCTGCATTTGTTGAAGTTAAAACGGTTTTCCTAGCCTCGATCACAGTAGTTCGAACTGGAGGTTTTTCGTGATTTGGCCAATGAAGCGTTGACCTTTGCAGGTAGTCAGGCCCACTCCACCAAAGAGTGTGGTTCATCAGTTCCCTTGGTGATATGCCGCGACTTGCACAGTCAGCTGGATTAATCTTGGTTGGTACGTGTTGCCATCGACTAACTGGTAGTTTATCTATGATGAAACTCGTTCTATTCGCCACAAAGCAATTCCATTTTCTGGGAACATCTGTGAGCCATGCTAATACAACATTAGAGTCCGTCCAAGCATATAGGGAGCCTACTGGCGCTTCGAAAATTGCTGCTACTTTGCTGAGAAGTTTTGTTAGAAGTACAGCTCCGCACAATTCTAAGCGAGGAATGGATAGTTGCTTCAGCGGAGAAACCTTAGTTTTTGCAGCGATTAAGTGAACCGAGCTGTCGCCGCTAATGGTGGTTGATCTTGCGTATACTACAGCTGAATATGCCTTTTCGGACGCATCACAAAAGCCGTGAAATTCAATTTTATGCGTTGACTGCATTTGAAGGAATCGTGGTATACGGATACCTGTGAGACATATTAGGTCGTTTCTTGCGGCGCACCACGTCTTATGAATGTTGGATGGCAGCGGATCGTCCCATCCTACTTTCGACAACCAAAGCGACTGAAGTATGATTTTAAAGGTAATTGTTGCTGGAGCCAGCCACCCAAGCGGATCAAATATTTTACCACACTCTGATAACAGCTTCCGTTTTGATGATAGTTCAGAGTGTAATGCAGGTACACTAAAAGTGAAAGCATCCTCTTTCGTCAACCAGCAAATCCCCAAAGTTTTCACGTACATCTCAGGATCCTCAAATGAAATCGATTCCGTTCCTTGTTTCTTCATTGGTATTTGACGCAACAACTCAGGATTGTTTGAACTCCACTGTCGTAAAGGGAAGCCAGCTTTCGACAATATATTAGACAAATCAGTGTACGTTGCAACAGCTTCTTCGATCGTTTCGCAACCTGACAACAAATCATCCACGTAAAAGTCCGATTTGATTGTACTTGCTAGTTTAGAGGATAATTGATTGTCTTTCGCTAATTGATGTAAACACCTGATTGCTAGATATGGTGAACACGTTAGTCCATATGTGACAGTATTTAGTTTAAAATGTTGCATTTCGGTTGTTGGATGTTCTCGCCATACAATTCTCTGGTAATTTTGATGTTTTGGATGAACTATTACCTGGCGGTACATCTTTTCGATATCTGCGACAAATGCAATTTTATGTTTACGAAACCTCGTCAGTATTGAAAACAAGTCGTTCTGAATAGTTGGACCAGTCATCAGTACATCATTTAAAGATAACCCGGAACTTGACTTACATGAACCATCAAAAACTACGCGGAGTTTTTTTGATGTAGCGCTTACTTTATATACAGCATGGTGTGGTAGATAGTACACTTTCTCTTCCTCGCTTAACACTTCCTGGTTAGGAATGCGGATCATATGCCCAAGCGTTTGGTATTCCAGCATAAATTTTGTATATTCTTCTCGAAGTTGAGTGTCTCGTTGGAATTTACGTTCCATTGCCATCATTCGAGATATTGCTGCTTTCAAACTGCTGCCCAACTGTTTAAAATTCTCCTTTAGAGGGAGATCGACTACATAGCGGCCATTGTCGAATTGATGTGTCCTGGAGAACTGTTCTTCGCATTTATCGTCTTTTGGGATTATATTGGTTGATAACTCCTCCACTTCCCAAAATCTTCGTAGTAGTTGACAAACGTCTTCTGTGTTTACTTGGATCGTAAAGCACTTAGTTGTGGAATGCATTTTGTGATCAACGTAACCGGCAACTACCCATCCGAATAAACTATCTAGCAAATATAGGTTTGGTTTCATCAGTACTCGCCTCTCGTTTACAATGTCGTAGAAATTGTCAATACCCAGAATCATGTCGATTGGGCTTGGCTCGTAAAAATTCGGATCAGCTAGACAAAATTCGTTTAATTTGCCCTTGTGTACTTCATGGAGAGCTATTGCCTGAGAAGGTAGATAATTAGTAAGATTAGTTAATATTAAGGCGTCTACGATAACAAAGTGGTTTGCATTATATCTTGAAGATAGTTTTATTCTAATCTGTCCTCTAGTACTTCCTGCGGAAACTGATGATAAACCATGCACCGCCACATGTGCATGCTTACGGCTCAATCCTAGCTTTTTCGTTAGTGATTCGGTGATAAACGTGGATTCTGAACCTGAATCTAATAATGCCCGAATGTAGTGAATATTGCCCTGTGTATCTACTGTTGAAACAATTACAGTTGGCAATATTGGTTGTTTTTCTCCAACGAGTGTAGCCTTGGCGGTGGTATAATTTTGAACCTCCGAGACTATTCGTTGACCAGTGTTGACCGACTCTAATTTAGAATCCTTAGATGCGTTGCTAACTTTTAGGTTTTGATCTGAATCGCTGTTAGTTTCATGTAATATGGTGTGATGTTTTGCCCGGCACTTGAAACACGTGTTTATTGATGTACAATCTGCTACCGCATGCCCCATCCTTAAACAATTAGTGCATAAATTGTGATCATTAATGAATCTTTTGCGCAATTCAATATCACATCGTAATAGTTTAAAACACTTATGAATTGGATGTGGTTTGTTGCAATATAGACATTTATTCGTGGTGGTATCTATGTGCGATACGTGTGATACGTTGACAAATTTTTTGGGTGTCTTCCTCGTAATACTGCAGCCTTCTAAAGCATCACATCTTTGATGCAGAAATTTCAATATATCGTCCACACTTGGCATTTCCATGGAGACTGAATGCAATGCCCACTGTTCTCTTGTTTGATCATCTAACTTGTTGAGTAGTAAATGCAAAATCCATGGATCACGGGTTTCACACGCTGGCCCTAAAGCTTTCAGTTCTCGAAGTAGTTCATCCGAAGTTTCAGTGAGGTTTCTGAGTGCATATGTTGAAGCGTGGTGGAGAACAGGCTGATCTAAAAATGATTTAATTATTGTACTTACTATGGTACGTTTTTTGTCGTATCGCTGATTTAGCTTGTCCCATGCTTCTAAGTAATTAGCATCGGTAATTAACAAATGATTAATTAGTTTAGCAGCACTTCCTCGAAGCAAGCCTTTGAGTAGTTGAAATTTGTGCACGCGAGATATCGATTCATTTTTGTGTACAGTAGCCTCAAATAAATCTTTAAAGGACGGCCATTGTGTGTAGTTTCCATCAAATGGTGGAATATTAATTCTTGGCAGCTTAACTTCATTTGACGAACTCATTGTCTTGTTGTGTATCGATTCAAAATATGCTCTTTGTTGAGTATACATGTTTGTTAACGTGGTGTTAAGATCATCATTAGTTAGGGGTTCGAGTTGATTTCGCTGTTTTATTTCACGTGTCAAAGAAGCTTGAGTACTGAAGAATTTCGTTTCAAATTCGCTTGACTTCGATTCTTGTTGCGGTAGTAAAAGCAACTCATCTTCAATGCAGTAAAATTCGTCCCACCATGCATCTAGTTTCCGAATTCTTAATTCGATTTCTTCGGTTGAGGTTGCATTGTTAACATTATCGGCGAACGTGGCAGCCTTTGTAAGAGAACCTAAAATCCGACCACGCTTCTGCACAAGTAAAGCAGCCATATTTGTAAGCAAGCACTCAATGATATAAACACACAAATTACTTAATTAAACGCTGCGTTTTTGCCGAATCGGGTGTAGCAAATCACTGTTTTTCGAATAACGCACGTAATAAAATGTTCACTTTAGTTTTATAATAAACGATTTATGTTTAACTTTAACACTGTAAGCACAATTCACTCGCGAAAGCACTAAATAGTTTATATAAAATAGATAACTTACAGTTTATTGTTGTAGATATAAATTTATAGAGTATATTGAAATATATATATACTGTATTACTGATGAAAGCGGTGATAATGAACCAATTGCTTGCTCTTCCCAAATTGTTGATTAACAGAAGAGAAGTTGTAATGTTCGCGTATTCGTTGCCTTATCCGGCTCGAAGGACCATTGTCTACGTATTCGAGGAATAGTAGATAATTATTTTATTTGTTCAAAGTGAATAGTTGGGTAATATGTACGCCCGCAAATAAACACGTATATTGGAGTATAATGGTGGCCAAGCTTATTCACTTTGAAATATTGTAGATGTTGCAATTATAAAATAAAAAATGCAATGTACAAAGTATAAAATATGTGTACAAATTTATTTTATTATGTAGGTGTTGCTGCTTCCAGAGTTGAAAAGTAAGAGGATGATTTTACAAAATTGGTTTTTTAAGTTGACACAAATTTCGGAGTTTCGGAATTACATAACTCACCCTATAAACAATTGTCTAAAAATATATACTATTTACTTATTATACTACACCGAAATACAATTCGGAATTGATTTGACGTATGTACTATCTACGTGCAAAGTACAATCTACTTTACCTATATTCGGAGTTAGATAGGTTCAATGGGTATATTGTGGTGTGAGTGTACGTAAATGTCATGGAAATGTCACCGTCTCGCCATTTCCATATGTAAACAAGGTAAGTAATTTTTATTTGTGCAATTTAAATTTTCTTAAATTCTAAACTAATAATTCTTATTTTTTATAGATAATAAATTATCCTGCCTGTTATGATCATTACAGATAAGTATTTTATGTCTAGCTAATTAATGAATTCTAATATTTAATTTCTATTCTAGGAACATGAATTGGAAGCAAATATGGATGTACAAAATAGTGTTTGACAAAGTAAATTTTTGTGTATAAAAATTATATAAAATAAAGTTAGCATTAAGTATTATATATAAATGGATGTACATTAAGGTGTTTCAATTCATTATGTGTTGTTTTGTGTTGTACGAATTTCAGGTGGAAAATACCAAATGTTGCTCGTGTTGCGCGGCAACAATGCTTTGGGCAAAGTCTAGCAAACTTAGGAAAGTGTTATCATCACAATTCTCCTACCGCTTAGAATCGTACATTACAAGTAACATCAAATCTTCCGTAAAATGTTTTTAAGTTCTAAACTTAAGATCAATTTTAAAATAATTATAAAAGGTTATTTGAAGGTAATTTTTTCCACCTCAAGACCAAATCATAATATTTTACATTGTATGTATTTTGCTACAATTTTAGGTCAGGTTAAGTGGACACCCATTAGGTGTCCAATACCTACCTGCTACCATGCATAATACTTAGAGAAAATGATAAAAGATATAGTTACACACAGAAATTCAAACCTAAAATAGTTCAAAGATAAACAGCAAAAACACAATAAAGATGAAACCAAGAATACCACAATACATTCAACATTTTTCTATTTCTTTTTGCATTTACATTTTTATGTCTTGTGCAACCAAACACAACCCAACCACAATCTCAGCCAAAAGAAAGAAATTTTATGTATCTGGTATTTGTGTATAGTGTATACATTATTACATATCGTGTACATGTATTATAATTTATGTATGTTCAAAGACAAGGGTATATGTAGATATATGGATATGTCTTCCAATGAAAAGATAATAATTTCCACAACATAGATTTTCTTTATGTTTACTTAATAATTTTTTGCCATTGTTCGGATTTTAATGTTTTTCAAGACATTTGCTGTACAAAAATTTGTATTTGTATTCTGAATAGAATTTTCGAAAATTATGCTTAGTGTTGCAATCTTTAAAGAGAACTAATAATGTAAAAGTGAGTAATGTAGTGTATAAGCAAGAAGTGCCGATGCACTTGAATTTCAATAAAATTCGTGTTAAAGCTAAACCGATCCGCTTTAACTAATAAACTTTCACTATTTTTAGAGCCGCCATCTTTAAGCTTTTATACAGAATAGAAGTGCTTATACTACTTTCTTACGGGATTCACTAGTAACTACTTCGTAACAAGTGTACGATAAACGTATGGGGATGTGGTTCCTTTCAGGAAGCGTTTGCATTATAGGAAACGAATTCCCCCCCCCCCCCCCTTATTTACAAAATGGTCTCGAACAAAGTCCTCTCGATCCAAACCGAACAGCTTTCACCACTATGTCACATAGTCAGCATCCATTTCTTTCGTATCCAAGTGCTGTTTCATATAGAAATCGTTTGTCGAGTTGAGCCTCTCTATTACTATTTTGACCACATCTACGATGTGATCAAAACTCTTTAGTGGATTTATAGTTCGCTAATACCGTAGACAGACACAAACTAGATAACTTCGTTATCTAGATTATCAAGTTATTTCTTCCTGTCTGTCTGAACACGATATTTTCAAAACAGAATTATTAAGTTTTCATAACTAGATAAATGCAATCTATCCTGATAAACTAGGCACACTCGTAAAAATCGGGTTACTGTCAGTCACCACAAATTGTTTATCACGATTTTTATAATTTTATTTTCAATCTAGATATCTGAAAATCGCGATAAATTTTGTGTCTGTCTACGAAATAAGATAAAGTGATTTTAATACACTATTCTTCTTTTTAAAACTCAAATCGAAAACAATTAAAAATAATAAAAGGCTGGTTATAAATGTCTTATTAAATTTTGGGTCTACCGACCAAATGGCACAGTAGTTAAAGCTTTGGCATTTGGATCGGAAGGTATTGGCTTCAAACCTTGATAGGGGCAGGATGCAAAAGGGATTTTTCATCACCTGATTACTGTCGGTGTGCAGAAATCATGGGCCGCCCCATCTTCCATGTCAGTACTATAGGCTGTGATGGAGCAATGCAATGTGCAAATGGTTCTACGTAAATCGGACCTATAGCCGTACGTCCTCGATATGGCTACTGCGTAAGGTAGGATGTCAAAAGCAAATCGCGCAAGAACTGAGAGTGCTTAAGCCCCACAACAGATTGTATAATTAATAAAAAATATAAAAAGAAATTGGGTTTAAAGTTTTTTTTAAAGGTAGCAAAATATTATTCGCAAATCTGATCAAAACCATGCCAAACATGTAATCTGCACACAACACAACTTTGCCTCTCTGTCGGAGCTCAGAATTTGTAGAGAGACCAGTCTTACATGGCAATACAATAGCCTGACATGGTGGTAAATCGGATTTATTATCGTCCGTCAGCGATTTGACTGCTGGATAAGGTATGACGTAAAAAGCTTTTTATTATTTGTATATTAATAGATCTAGGTTTTTAACAGTTCTTTGACAAACGTGCATTCGACACAATACAAAGAAACGCAAAATGTAGGGCACTTTGTGAAATGGACAACCCAAAAAAATGAACCGAACTCACATAAAACATGTGTATAGGGATGCAGATAATCGAGTTCAATGCAAACGAAAGCATAGTTAATCATACTATAAAACCCAACGAGTAAGACAAGGATGCGTGCTCTCGCCACAGACGTGAGAAATTAAATAGCGAATCTCCCCTCCTCTCCCCCAATGGCATCCAGTGATGATTAACGGAAAACCCCAATGATGTGGTCTACGCAGATGACATATGCCGACACGCCGACATGCAAAACAGAAAGAGCAAATAGCAATATCAAAGGAGGTTACCCTCAAAAAAACATGTTGTTCATTCAACATGTTGTTCAAGCGAAGCGAAACTATTCGGCAAGTCATGGAAGAAAATTAAAGCAATAGCAGCCAACAGAATTCGACAGTCTATCCTAGTAGGCGCCTTGTGCTCCTAAATTAAGAGATAAAGAGAAAAAAATATTCACATGACAGTAGATTAAGTTTTGCGTTCTAAATATGGTTTTTTATCAGATATTTGATTTCCGGTTTCCGATTTGGGTTCTGTTTGTTTTACAATTGAAAAGACCAATATTACATCAAAATTGAGTGACTATTTTAAATAGTAATTATCCTCAAATTTTCCATTTGATTTTAGATCTTCATCAGTGGGGTTTGCTCTTTTTCAAAAGCTAGCAGAACCCATCGTTTTATTGAGAACGGACGGAATCCAAATATTTTAATCGAGGATTTAATTAATGTCTTATAATATTTTAATGGAGTAAATGTGTGGTGACCGTTCTACGAAGATCATATCCAAAGTATTGAGAAAATTCAAAAGAATTGTATACGCTACTTGACCTGGAAAGGCGGATGGGTTTATGAGAATGATTTGCCATACCACGCAAACATACAGCGACAACCACCACATTTAACCTGGTGCAAGATATACAACTTGACAACTCTTGAAAATAGACGCTAAAAAGTACATGTATTGGTAATCTCCTACTAGGTCTAATCGACGCACCGAATGTGCTAAAGTCCTTTAAAATAACTGTTCCTGATAGACAACTATGAGATTATGACTTCCTCCACTTAGATAGACACAGAACCAGCTATGGCGATATTGAACCAGTGAACTAACTATTTATTTTATTTTTGTTTAAATAAATATAATTTTAAAAGTAGGTTAAGGCAATTTTATGCCTCTCAGTGATTTTTACTTTACTTTTATATTTCAAATTTTCAAATCCAACGTGGATTTATTTTTATTTTGTATTCTTAATTTAATATTTTTCAAGTCAAATTTGTAGAATTATTTCAGTATCAATAAATAAATAAATAATGAAGGCGTTTTCTGCCAACCTTAACGACGTAAATTTTTAATGCTCTATTAAACAATTAAAGATAGAACATGTATTTGTATGTGAATTTCTTAAAATTATATGCGGAAACCCCAATTTTCAATTCGCACCCCCGCGCTGCCCTTGACTGCCGTTTTGCCAGAGCTGGCTTTGAAGAATGTTGGTTTAAATTTAAAAGCAAAAACAAAGTCTTGTTATATGTTCGGCGTATCAAGGGTGCTATCGATAACGGTCATAGAGTATATACGATAATATAGTTTGTTTTTGTTTGACCTAACCACCGACCACCTTTTGTTATCTGTGAAGTTTTTTTGAATGAACCTTTTCGCACGCAATCACGAATACATAAAAAATAAAAATTTTCTTTCCAACCCCTTCCCTCAAAGATAATTCTAATCCACTTTGTTCAGCTGGATTCCTAATTCCACGGTAGATTGTCTTTATGGTTGAAAGTGTACGCACCTGCTTCTAAAGAATAATTCTACAACTCAATTTTGATTACAACGATATTTCGTTTATTGGATTTGAAAATGCCGTGCGAGTTGCGTTATTATGGAGGTTTTAACCGTAAGATTTAATTTCATTTTTAAAATGTTTAAAAATATTAATTTCTTCTTCAAGATTTTTAAATGTGTAGTACGTAGAAAAAATTATAAAGTAATATAGAAAATGCTGCAACCCTGCTACATTTTCTTTTGTGCTAGATTTTTCTTTTCGTTAAATTGTGTAAATACACTTTTGATAATTATTAATTTGGGTAGCTTCTCTTTTGAAGGGCAAAGCCCTAGTTTAGTACTTCCTCGCGATGCGCCCTGAGTAATTCTACCACGGGCGAGTTTAATGCAAAAATCTTTAGGCGTGCAGAAAAAACATCGCATATTGGACCTAACGGCTTGCACCTCACCAGTGACAATAATGACAAAAGCGTGATCGAGTTGAGAATAACGTACAATTCAGTTGTATCAAGTACGTTATTTCCTCAGAAGAGATTTCACAAAGTAACGTGGAGACGGAATGACGGAAAATCAAGTTAATCACGCTTTGATCTCTAAGAGACACCATACCTGCACATCTGACATTAGATCTTACAGAGGTTTCGACATGGATAGTGAGCACATGTTTTTGTTTTCAAATACTAGTGCAAATTATTACCTGCATTCAATAGACAAGACCGAAAAACCTTCCGTAGGAATGTCGATGCTCTAAAACATCAACTATTACCGCAGAGTTACGCTGATTGGTATCACTAAACGAAAAACCTAGACCCGACATCCAGGAGCCAGTGGTTCCCTGTACAGTCAGCCATAACTACCGCGGTGCAAAATACTATTGGAAGGAAACCACCGAGATGCCGCAATGATTGATTCTACTATCAATTCCGCCTGAGTGTCGAAAATAAACAAAAGCCTCGTGAGCAATGGTTGGCTCTTAACACTAGCAACACTAGCAGAATATTTCCATGTTAGGGAAGCTACGACTAAATATTTGTAACAAAAGAACTGCCAGCTTTCAAGTGGAACAAGGAAACTCAGTAGACTGTTTTGCTAATACTACGAATCTCAGTAAAACCTTTTACCAAAGGATTGCAGCCATCAAAGACGTCAGCCTTTTTACCAAAGGATTGCAGCCATTAAGAGTTATCTAAGATGAGTTCATTTTCCTTAATTATAAGCATTCCTCATGGCTCAATCTGGGACAAATTGGAAATTTTTAACATGAAACTACAGGAACATAGCAAACGCAAACGTGCGCCTTAAAGCCCCAAATATTGTATAACCAAACTAATGCACCAAAGCATAAGTTAAATTGCCTGAAAATATATTTGTTTCATGATTAAAAAGGCTTTTATTTTCTGTGATAAAAATACACTTTTATTTAAATTAATTATACAATAAACACATTTTTTTTTTTTGAAGTTGCAAGAATTATACAATAAATAAAACACTAGTTTTACTTTTCGAAATTTTAAATATTTATTAGGTCTATACTTAATAAACACATTTTTATTAATCACTTGTTTTTTGTTTCGCAGAATATTTGAATATTTTTCAAAAAGTTTAAAAAATCACTCGATCGATTTCGACTTGTTAGGTCATCATCAGGAGTATCTACTGATTTGTATTAGTAAAAATTTTGTTATATAGTAGAAAAAAGCAAAGTATAAATAAAAGAAGGAGAAAAAAAAATAAAAATAAGCAATAAAAATTAATCTACGGATCGCGCAAGTAGGCGATGAGTCATAGGTTGAGTAACAAAATTCAAGGTATATTATTGCGTACGTGAGAATAGAAAAGGGCGGGGTCTGTAATTGGTGAGAACCGGATTTCTCTCTGTTCGTTAAGGATATTATGGTTAAGAAATATTGATTTTCGGATTTCGTAAGATTCTAAGGTTTATTCTAAGGGTTTATTCTAAGGGTTTCATAAATTTTTTCAATTGTCATACTAATTTATTTTCGGCTTACTCGGTTAAGAACTCGGTAGAATTGATTAACAAAATTCAAGACGTCGACATTCCGTTACATTCAAAACTAGTTTCATTTGACGTTGCCAGTCTTTTCACTTCTATTCCAATTAATACTTTGTCTCAAATAGTTTGTAATTACTTAGATAGAGATGTTGTAGATGAGAGCTTACGTCGTGAACTGAAGTTAGTTTTTGAGACTTGTATTAAACAAAATTATTTCTGTTTTGATAATACATATTTCAAATTCGCTGATGGTCTACCCATGGGCTCCCCTCTGTTGGCCTTTGTTGGTTTGTTGGCTGAAATTTTCATGAATTTCTTCGAACAAATTATCATATCAAATAGCAATCCTTATTTTCGTCATATAATCTTTTGGTATAGATATGTTGATGACGTATTATGTCTATGGAATGGAACTGATAGACTGTTAGACTCTTTCCTTACTTGGTTAAATTTTCAATATCCCACCATTTATTTTACGTTAGAAAAAGAAGAAAATAAATGTATTAATTTTCTAGATATAACAATAACCAGGATTAATTCTTCTTTAGACTTCAAAATTTATCGGAAACCTACGTATACAGACGCTGTTATCCCTAGTTCTTGAAACCATCCCCATAATATTAAAATGCCAGCTTTCCACTCACTCATAGATAGACTAATAAACATCCCTCTGTCAAATTCAAATTATAACACTGAGCTTAACATAATTCTTCAAATAGCAACGAATAACGGGTATGCAACTAGGACTATATTAAAGTTATTAAATAAAAAGCTAAAGCGTAAAACTCTAACGGGTATTTATCCACCGGATAGTCCAACGCGGGAAAATTGGCGTCGCTTAGAGTATATAGGAAAAACGAGCCATCGGATTAGCAACATCGTGTCCAATTATACCAATATTAGTTTTGCTTTTTATAATAATAACACAAAAAGGAAATTGATTTTTAACAATAAACCTAGAGTTGATCGCCTTTCCAAATCTGGTGTCTATAGGATCAATTGCAATGATTGTAGTTTCTCCTATATTGGTCAGACTGGGCGCAATTTTGGAGTTAGAGCTAAAGAACATTTACCTGGTTGCAATCAATCAACTTTCCATAACCATTTAACTTCAGAAAATCATACAGCTAGCTTGAACAAGAGCTTGAGACATATTACATATACAACCAAAAGACAGACGTTTAGATACCTTAGAATCTTACGAAACCCGAAAATCAATATTTCTTAACCATAATATCCTTAACGAACAAAGAGAAATCCGGTTCTCACCAATTACAGACCCCGCCCTTTTCTATTCTCACGTACGCAATAATATACCTTGAATTTTGTTACTCAACCTATGACTCATCGCCTACCTGCGCGATCCGTAGATTAATTTTTATTGCTTATTTTTATTTTTTTTTCTCCTTCTTTTATTTATATTTTGCTTTTTTCTACTATATAACAAAATTTTTACTAATACAAATCAGTAGATACTCCTGATGATGACCTAACAAGTCGAAATCGATCGAGTGATTTTTTAAACTTTTTGAAAAATATTCAAAATATTCTGCGGAACAAAAAACAAGTGATTAATAAAAATGTGTTTATTAAGTATAAGTGTGTTTCGCCAAGTGCCTACGGCAAATAGCGTAAAAAGTATTTTTATTAGGTCTTCCTTATAGTGATAATTATTATATTTCGCCGGTTTGGTGCAACAGGGACACAAGTCATAAATTATCAATTTTGAGATATTTGAACAAAAATCCTTTAAATCTAACAATCTTTTATCTGGCCTGGGATTTTGTACGCTATTCTCACGAAATTCTCATGGGAATTTGTATGGTAAACGTATACAAATGCTCATGAGAATATCGTACAAAATCCCACTGCTGGTATAGTATCACTTCAAAATTACAGTTTCATAATATTATATTATTTTTTTAGGAATAATGTGACATCTCGAAATAGAGCTGTTGGAGCCATAATTTTATTAGGGTCAAATAAATATTTTAAATGCATAGCTCTGAAAAATTAGATACTCTAATTAAATCGTCCATAAATAAAAAATACGTTACATAACAAAACAATTACATTTATTGTTTAATTTTTAAGTAATAAAAGAACTATTACCAAAAAATAATTCAAATTGATTTCCTTAAAAATATGATTTTTGAGATGTGACACTGTTGCACCAAACCGACGAATTGATTCTTAAATATCGATTTTGGAGTTTGTCACTTTATTTTGAGTTCTGTATTACGCATTAATAAGGATAGTACCATTATAGAAGGTTGGATCAGTCTAAATTAATCAATAATTTGTTTTATAAAAGTACAATTCGTGACGCAGTGATGATACAACAAATATTTCAACAAATATTATTTTCACCTGTAGAGGGCGCAGCTACCACTCCATAAAAAAGCTTGATATAGCATCAAACAGGAAAATGTTCAGCCTTTTGAGTAAGTATAAATTTATGAATGGAAAGTGGCTAATTTGGCCGCTACAAGGCTTCAAAGTTTAAAAATGAGTTTTTTTACAGTTTTCTTATACAAAAATTGGGTACAATAAGTGAAATTGTCAAAATATGTGATAGTTAATGGTAAGAGTTGTAAGATAATAAAGTAACTTTTAAAAAAAATGCTACTCTGTAAATGGACAAAACGAGACATTGTCGCATTTTAGTTTAGTTTTGGTGTGAAGAATTAGTAGACACATTTTACGCTATTTGCCGTAGGCACTTGGCGAAACACACTTATACTTAATAAACACATTTTTATTAATCACTTGTTTTTTGTTTCGCAGAATATTTTGAATATTTTTCAAAAAGTTTAAAAAATCACTCGATCGATTTCGACTTGTTAGGTCATCATCAGGAGTATCTACTAGGAGTAGATACTCCTGATGATGACCTAACAAGTCGAAATCGATCGAGTGATTTTTTAAACTTTTTGAAAAATATTCAAAATATTCTGCGAAACAAAAAACAAGTGATTAATAAAAATGTGTTTATTAAGTATTAGTAGAAACGTTAATTTAAAGTTTGAATTTATGAACCGGATGAACCTAAGTTATGTTATTTTAAATAATTATTATCCACTTATTGTACTCAATTATTGTATATAAGAAAACTGTAAAAAACACATTTTCCAACTTTGAAGCCTTGTAGCGGCCAAATTAATCACTGTCCATTCACAAATTTATAATTGCTGAAAAGGCTAAACATTTTCCTTTCTGATGGTACATCAAACATTATTTTTATGGACTGGTAGCTGCGTCCTCTACAAGTGAAAGTATTGGCAATATTTGTTGTATCATCACTGCGTGACTTACTGTACTTTTATAAAACAAATTATTGATTAATTTAGACTGATCCAGTTCCTTTCTATAATGGTATTATTCTTATTATTGCGTAATACAGAAGTACTGTATTATACAGCGACTTTATAACTCGAGACGCGGAAAGTAAGCGAGGGTTATAATAGCACTTCTCAAGCGTGGTGTATATACTATTTTTTCAACTACTAGTCGTAGAAGGCACACCAACAATCAAAGTGTTTTGTTGATAAGAAAATTAATTTGATAAGGAAAACACTTGCTATTTAATAATATTAACTATGTAGAAGTAGTTCGAATTTTTTTCCTGAATTGTAGTATGCGTAAATTTAAAATGACACTGCATTTTTTTTTTTTTTGTTATTTGAAGTTTCAATTTTGTTGAGTCAAATTGGCATTCAAGCTTTGTTCACACGACGGATAAAAATCTCGGATTTTTCTATACCATCGTTTTAACCAATTACATCAAGTAAATTATACAACAGACACCTCTTTTCATAGAAAATAGTTGAAACATATTTGAATAAAAATCTCGGATGGAAAAATTAGAGATTTTTAGCCGTCTAGTGAACACAGCTTCAACTAAAAAAAATGGAGAATGATGATTTATTCGGCACGCCTCCTGAAATATGTGAGATAATCGAAAATATAATAGACCAAAAACATATTTGTCTTTATATTATTACATTAATTTATACGTTTATATGGTATTTTAAAAATTTTATTTGTATTTTATTATTTTTATCAAAATCTACTTTATCAATATGGGGAATAATCATAATCTCCCTATCCATTTAATCGCATTACATCTAGTGTTCATTTTTTATTATTAACGAGTGGTTAATAATAAAAAATTATTAACCACTCGCCGAGAAATTTTGTTTCTCAGGCTACTAAAACACATAATAATGATGCCTTCAACGACTAGTAGTGGAGAAAATAATTTTACGTGGCCAATATAAGAAAATCCCGAAAATGTAAAACACGTCAGAATTTCAAACCCGTATAACGACAACTGAAGGTCACAAAACCTAACCAAATACGTGTCTACTTTTATGGTTCAAGGAACACGGAAAAAATAAAAAAAAAAGAAATCGGTGAGGTCGACTTTGGACCTGCTGAAATATAATGGAATGACCCATTTATATAAATATTTAAATATAAATAATATTATTGTAAATATTTAAAATTTAACTAGAACGGGAATAACTCCAATTAGTTACTTTTCCGTGCTCCGCCTCCGATGCATTGAAGAGATAAATCGTACAAGTTTTTTCTATTCAACGAAAAACTTTCCTGCCTTTTCAATTATAAAGTTTTGTTCTATTTTCAAATTTAAACCTATTATAAAATATTTAAACTATTTTTCTAACAAAAATTAAGTTTTGCATTTTTGTTATTAATATTATATAAAGTGCATATCAAATATTCTCGTATGTACCACTCGGAGTAAACAAATCTTGTCTACAATAAAACATACATAAACCTCATAATATATACCTAATAATATGTAAATATACATATTATTCGTTGAGTTCTCGTTCGAAGTTCAAGAGAAAAAACTGAAAGTATTTCAAAATCGTATTATACAACGTTGAGCATCCTTCGTTTGGGATGCAAAGTATTATCAGACAACCAAAAAATATAAAATTAAAAAGGATTACAAAAATTTCAACTTACCATAATGTAGAAATAAAATTATTACGGAATTTTCCAAAATTTTCATTTTTTAAATATAGATATTTTTATTGTTGTTATACTTGTAATTCGACAAAAATCGAAAAAATGTTATTTTCTTATAATCCAATTAGTTGATGGAAAATGCTGATTAGAGATGAGATGGAGATAAAAACTCTGGAAAATGAAACGAAGAGAAAAATCGATAAATATAAATAAATATAATTGTTTTTATTTTTTTATTGTATATAATATGTTTTTATTCATCTGTTTTTTTGTAATCAGAAAAGTTTAATTAAAGCTTTTAGCTTAATTATAAAACAAACAAGCAAAAAAGTAATCTTGCAAATATAATTGGTGAGGATTTGTTACATTGTACTGGTATATGAAATTTATTGAATTTATAGTTTAAAATTGTAATTTTGGAATATTTAAATTGGTCTTTCAAAATTTAACATTTTATATCATATATTTTTATTTAAGATTAGTTATAGATATTTTATTAATGAACTATATCGGAACATTTGGGACGAGTAGCAGATATAGAAAAAAGATATTAATTGTAGCCTTCGGTATGCCAAACATAGAACAAAACCAAATGTAGCCCACGGTATGTCCTCAACAGCTCAATCAAAGCGAGTATTGTAACCTCGTTGACGAGACCTAAATCCTTGAGTCTAATTAGAGAGTTGTATTATCAGTGGCATGACCTGGCCTAAATAGAAATGCTAAACTAACGTATAATTTTATACGATGCTCATACTACCTATAAAATCATTTATAATTTACATTCAGAACTGTTGTGGCAAGCTTGGTCCAGCTTATCAAAAATCGCGAATAAATCAATTTCGTATCAAAGGTGGTAGGAGAAGTTATTCTCTTGACATTTTAAGGTGATTTTTTCCGACATTTTTTTTTACACATACATAGAAATTTATCGATGAGCTGGGACTCATGTGACGTGTGTGCGTGTGAATGTTTTTTTTTTAAAGGTTAGAAACCGGTTTCAACTCAAATGAGTCCTCGTGTGATTTCCCCAATGTAATTTAAATTCATGTATGTATTGTAATAATAATATGTACATACATTGATAGGTGTTATTATTATTATTATTATTATTTTTTTTTTTTTTTTACTGTCTGCTTAACTGGTTTATAATTTATTTAATTAAATTATTTTTCTCTATAATTATTAATAATGCGCGGTAAAAATTTGTATTTGAAAAAGTTTTAAAGATTTGTATCGCCGAGGTATGAACGGGTGACACAACTGAAAAAAATGAACTTTTTCCGTTAATTCACTAGAAAGATGCGCAATATTAGTATCCATATCCCTCAATAAAATCAGTTTTATTTTTCCTTCACCGAAAATGATAGAGCACAAAGTGCCATTCTTCGTTTTATGATTTTGGAATCTAATAACGTAATTAGCATTTTTTGTTTTTGCACTCCTGCAAAATTTTAATTTTTGAGTTGTGTCTCTTTTTCATGTCATGAGCGATATGTGTTACGGCATGGCAAAGGGAAAATGGTTTTTAATTTTTATTTTCGTTGTAATGACAAGTAAATCTTTGATGTGCCTCGGGCTATTAATGTTGGCTATTTTTTAGATTGCTTACTGCTGGCACTGTTTTCTATGAAAGAATTTATCTGACTCAACAATATTTTTCGAAACAGGTTCGCAATTGCATGGGAACGTCAGACACAAGTATTGATGAGTTCTAAATTCTATTCAATGACTTGCTCATGCACCAATTATGTAAGAAGCATTCCGCGTGGTTTTATTTTCCGTTCGTGTCATCACCTCACGTAAACCTTGATCTTTTTTGAATGACTGAGATGTGCGAAAATGTCTCAGTAATCTGTTTCTAGACAGTATACTGCAGAAGATGCATAAATTAATTTTTGGGTATGAATTGGGCTGGATTGGAATTCTAGCAAATTTTAGTTTTGGGAAGCTGCATTTGACTGGTTCATCTCTTAGCGAGTTAAGCGAAGTTTGTTTCAGCTATGGTGAATAAACGAACTGGATAGTTAATTGGCCGATTGCTTTCGGATTTATTTTGTGGAAAGATCCAGAACTTCATCCGGGATTTATGTTGGAGTCGCAATTTAGATCAACATACCAGATTCGAACATGATTGATTAATAAATTGCTTAGGACGGTCGAATTCCAAAACTTTGCTAAATACCATTTTTAAATCTCCACCCAATTCTGAATACCTGATTTGACAATATATAGATTTTTTTAATATGATTCCCAAGTTCCATTCAGAATGGCCGAATTGTAGAACTGAAGCTGAGTGTTTTGATGAATCAAAAAGACACGTTAAAATCCCAATTTAAGCTGACCTTTCTTATTAGAATCCTAGCCCAGCACTGTAAAATGAATTTTAAAGTTGTAGGTTAGGAGGCGGCCTGGTTTAATTCGTTATATCCGAATCCCAAAATTTAGTCAAATTCAGCTTTGTACATTGAATTTGACCATCATTTGTTGAGAAATGGCCTAGTTCCATTGAGCATCATGTTATAGTGCCAATCCAATTCTACATACCATATTTGACAGAAATTGGTTGAGGAACGATGAAGCTCCATTGCCATGCTCGGCATAATATGTCATGTGCAGTATAAATTACTTGGTAATTAATCGAATATGTAACATTGCATTTGGGATGCCTCACATATTTTTTATTAAATACTTATGGATTTTAGAGTAATTTTTAATATAATTTAAACAATTATGGTTTCAGGAAATTCTACTTTAAGTTGTGGAATTGCATTAGGATTAAATTAATAAATGTTTATATTATTTAGGAAGCCGGAAAATATTAATTTAGAATTAAATTTCAGGAAATCTACCGATGTAGGTGAAATAATATTCCTTTGAAATATTAATTGAATGGTTCACAAGCCAAACCGATTAACTCCATTTTTTTGAATATTTGTAAATTTTAATATCAACGTACTTGATTGGCTCTATACATTGAAAATAAATTACAGTAATAATAAGTGTTAACACCATTAAATGACAAAACTAAAAGTAACTAAAGTTGCAATTTCTAACGAATTTTAAAACCATTTTTGTATTTTCTCAGTTTTTATCAACTTTTTGTTTTACGGAGTTAATCGTTTTGGCAAATGAAGCATCCAATTGTAGATTGTGTAGATTAGAATTGCCTATTGTTAATGTGTTACTAACTATCGACTTTATCTAGGTGTCTGTAACCGGGCTGATTCAATCAATCAACTTGTTTAGGAAGCCGGAAAGCATTAATTTAGAATTAAATTTCAGGAAATTTCCAGATGTACGTGAAATAATAAAAATTTTCCCTCAGCTTGCTGATTTAACGAAGCAATTGTTGAAGACCAATACCATCGTTATCCATCAAACCTATTAAGCCTTTATCCCCCCTCTAGTAGTTAGAAGTAGATTAGAATTGTGTTGTGCCGTACGATCGCTAGGTGTCTGAAACCGGGTCGTTCCGTCCCAAAAAAAAAAAAAAAAAAAAAAAATACCTTTCCCATCCCTCCTATTGTTATGTGTAAACAGGCTGTAGGAATAGGCCCGGCGTTATCCGGGACCACCTGTCAAGTACTTGGTTCTACAGTCCAATCAATCAATCAATCAATCAATCAAAGGTGGTAGGAGAAGTTATTCTCTGTTACATTTTATTTTCAAAAAATATTTCCACTAACAGTTTAGCTCAGTAAGCCAGGAAAAATTAATTTATTAAAAAATACTATTTAAATAATTTCCAAGTACATTATTCTCAAGGAAAACCATAATAGTGCCTCTGAAGGAACACATAATTTGAAGTTTGGTAGAAGAAGTATTTACTTTTAAGAAAAAATATTTTTTGGGATTGATTTAATAAACACGTGTTTTGGATTTAAAAAATGGAAAATATTCAATACCGTGCTATTTGAAAGATAAACGGGATTTTTCATTTATTTAACTTTTTAAAACATTTGTTCATTAAATAACTCACAGAAATTACACGAAACAATTGATTTGGATGAAATCTTATTTTTGTTGGTAGCCTATATAGAGAAATGAAAAATCCAAAATAGAAAATTTCTATTGCAAAAAAGATTCCAAAATAGAAAAATTCTATTGTTACTTTATATATTAAATATATTAATTACCCAACTTATTAAACACCCCTCGCAATTTAACATTAAACATACATACAAAAAAACTACGCTATTGGAAAGTACATAAAACTGAGGGCAAAAACTAAGGACAGCAGAAGTGTATGGTCTGGTAAACAACCAATTGTAAAACTGTTCGATTACGGCCAGTAATTAACGGAGTGAAATAATTCCTAAATAAATCCTAAGTAAAAAAAATCTGTATATATGTATTAGTAAATATATGTCTTAGTAAACATCAACATTTAGGAGAAACTATATTTTACATAACAAGAGCCTGAAAATTTTCTTTCACAACAAAGAATATCAATATTTGTAAAGTTAAATATGCATTTGAGATAGAAAATAAGAATAAGCTTGAAATATAAATATTATTAAAACTTGCTTGGAATTCAAAAGTATTCAAGTCGAGATTTTACTTGTCCTAAACCCTACAACAACGTTTCCAATTAATAATAAATTTTAACAGTGTAAAATAAATTATTTCGTAGAAAAATATATTATAATTTTGAACAGATGATTTTAAGACGAATTGTAAAATTCAAAATTAAATAAAATCAATAATAAAATTTGAAATGCGTGCCTTCATTAAAAAAAACACCAAATTTATTATAAAGCAATAGAAATAAAAATTGAAATGATATACTACTCGATAAATCGTAGTAAAAACCCTTTATTCTAAGATATGTCTAAGAGGCTACAGAGTAGGTGTTTTCACTTTTAACTAGACCCAATCCAACTAGAAAACACAAGTTTTCCGGGAAAAATAGGGGAACGCCGAAGTTTGATATTTCTAAGAGGCTACAACTTTGAGAGCAGGTGTTTTCACTTTTAACTAGACCCAATTCAACTAGAAAACACGAGTTTTCTGGAAAAAATAAGGGAACACTGCTGTTTGAAAGTTGTAGTGATAAAAATCGAAGTGAAAACCCTTTATCCTAAGGTATTTCTAATTGGCTACAACTTTGAGAGTAGGTGTTTTCACTTTGAACTAGGCCCAATCCCAACAGAAAACACGAGTTTTCTGGAAAAAAAATAGGGGAACACTGGGTCTAAGATTCAAAGTTGTTGTGGTAAAAATCGAAGTGAAAACCCTTTATCTTAAGATATTTCTAATAGGCTGCAACTTTGAGAGTAGGAGTTTTCACTTTGAACTAGACCCAATCCAACTAGAGAACACGAGTTTTCTGGAAAATAGGGGAACACTGGGTCTAATATTCGAAATTTGTAATGGTAAAAATCGAAGAGAAAACCCTTTGTCCTAAGATATTTCGAAGAGGCTACAACTTTGAGAGTAGGTGTTTTCATTTTGAACTAGACCCAATCCAACTAGAAAACACGAGTTTTCCGAAAAAAATAGGGCAAACACTGGGTCTAATGTTTGAAATTTGTAGAAGTAAACTTCTAAGTAAAAACACTTTATCATGTGATAGATCTAGCATAAAAACATATAGAGATTGATGACCACCTCACAAAATCTCGAATTCTAGTCCGTGGAAATCAAAAAATATGTTAAACTGTAATGATAAGCTACTGGGCCATGTTTGTTCTTTCCAGAACTATGACAGGGTTCTGAAAATCCCCATTGACATAGTCATCTGATCGATCTAACATGAAACATAGTGTGATCGATGATCTCCCAAAATCTCGACTTCTATGCCGTGGAAATCCAAAAAATAAGTTAAACTGTAATGATAAGCTTCTGGGCCATGTTTAGTCTTTTCATAACTATGACAGAGTTCTGAAAACTGTTATGGACCTAGTCATCTGATAGATCTAACATTAAAACATATAGAAATCGATGACCACTTCCCAAAATCTCGACTTGTATTTTTTTAAATTCCAAACAAGTTTTAATAATATTTATATTTTCTGCTTATAGGTTTTGAGCTTAAAATTCACAATTTTTCAAATGTTATTCAATTTGTTCCAGTTCATTCACAACTTTTTACAAATGAACCTCCATTTTTTTCAAATTGGTGTTTTTTCAAAGTAACTTCAATTAAATATTTTTAAATTCAAATATTTTTAAAACAAATTCAAGTTTTATATTTCAGGTTCGTAAATTTTTACAATTCAAAATCAACTTTTTGCAAAACAAATTCAGTGCTCCCAATTTTTAACAGTATATGATGAGAATGGGTATGTTGGATGAAAATGGGATTCATTTTTGGAAAAAGTTCTGGAATATAGCCACCTGGAGCGGACCATTTTTAACCGATTATGTTGGATATATTGGATTGAAATGGGATTCTAAAATGTTATTGGAAGAAGTTTTGGAAAGGGCCATTTCGAACTCGGTCATTTTTTATCCGATTATAATGTAATTAGGTTTGTTGGATGAAAATGGAATTCTTAAATGATTTATGGAAGAAGTTTTGGAATCTGGCCACCAAATCGATGGAAAACTGCCTGAGTTCAGGGGAGTTTTCCATCGATTACGATGGGATTGGATTTGTTTAATGGAAATAATATTCATTAATGATTTCTAAAAGAAGTTTTTTATATGGCCAGCTAGAACGAGACACGGCTATTACTTAACCGATAATGATGGAATCCAACACGTTGAATAAATATGTGATTATAAAATGATAAAGTGCTGTACTCGCCAGAGGATGAGACACCGAATCCTAATTTTTCTCTTTTCTGATTATTGCAGTAGTGGAGAGTGTAATTATTGGTTTTTTATGGAATTAACTCCCAGACCAATTATGCTCTTGTATTGCAATGCCTCAAAAGTGTAAATTTCCGCTTGGTATGAAAGGTTCTGGGGATCTCCAAGTCTTAAAAGACATCATATTACATGTTCCTGGGAACAGTTTTGGAGGTCGTTGGTGATAAGAATGCTATAAATTTATCCTCAAATAAATTTGAGCATGCTATGAATGTGAAAAGTTATATGTACACTGGATAAATAAATATCTCTCCTCTCGCTTTGAAACAAAAGTTTCTCTTGCTCGCTTTGAAACTGTGTTTTAGATATGTACAAGTTTAATATTAAGTTAGCAACTTGACAAAAAATATTTAAATATTTTCAAAAATATTACGTTCAACCAAAAATATCTCATCGCATCTCTCTAAATTGTTTCGAAGAAGATTCAATGATCTGAATTGAGGGATCGGGTATTTGTGCCAGCTAGATGGAACATTCTTGCAATCAATTCTATTAAAAAATTAAAAATTAAAGTAAAAATTAAGACTAGTTTAAAATTTTCTTGAACGCAACTTATTAGATAGTTCAAAAAACTACTACGCGATTTTGCATTTAGACGGTTAACAAAATTAAAAAAAAAGTTGTAACATTAAAAAAGTACTAATATTTCGAGATCAATATTGTGCTTTAAACGTTGTCATTTCATTTTTGTATTTTCTCCGTAAAACGCACTCAGGAAACGTCAAAATCGAAAATGGTTGGAATAGAGAATTCCCTTTAGTTGTGTTGTTTTATTCATATGAGATGAAATAAGTTTAGTGTAAAATTTTTTAAAACAAAGTTGGGAAACTTTTGTTTCACGAAATTTGTATAGGGAAAAATATTTTCCCATTTAACTTTGTTTCGAAAATATTTACACCAAACTTATTCCCTCAGTAGGCCAGAAATATTAAATTTAAACAAAAATGGTATTAAAATATTTTATGCAATTCCCTATTTCCAGGAAAGCTAGAATAGTGCCACATGAGAGAAAACGAATCTTACCAAACGGCATATAATTTCGTTAGAAACCAAAATCAAGATTTTGTATAGATTGAAATCGGGCAGGCCAGAAGAAAGGCTAATGGCAAAAGAGTGTCCTTTGAATGTGTCGGAATGTGTCGACTGTAATGACGATAAAGCAGATGAAAGATTCTATTTGTACAGTGTTCAACTTATAAACAGTACAGTGTTCAACTTATATTATTTGGATAGAGGAAAACGGTAAAAAGAGATAGTAGATAGTAATTCTATAAAACACAAAGCGCTTCAACTTTTCAACCAAGTAAGAGACAGGACACCCACTGCCTCAAAAAACGAATTTCGGTCAGTATGGTTCTAACTAAAAGACGAATCTGCGTCTGGTGATGAAAAATCAGCCAGGAAATATCCGTCCAAATTAGCCAATTAAGTATTTAACGAACTGTTTTAAAAGAAAATGCAAACAGGAACTTATATATCCAAAAATGAAAGATCTGCCAGTGGATTTAAGCCAGCAAAAGATAGAGTTACGTTTCTATTTTGTTGCAACGAATCGGGAGATCGAATGTTAAAGCCACTCTTTATTAACCGAGGTCAAAAACCGATGCGATGAAAGGCGTTAATACGAATAATTTATCAGTTCTTTGGTGGGCAAATAAAAAAGCTTGGATGGCTTGCACTTTATTTGAAAATTGGTTTCACCAGTGTTTTGTTTACGAAGTGAAAAGCTACTTGGAAAAAAAATTACTAGGTTTAAAGCGCGTTAACTGTTAGATAATTCACCAAGTCATCCACTAAATTTACATCAACCAAATGTTAAAATTGAACTTTTACTGCCCAACTTGACATCAATGATCCAACCTCAAGTCCAGGGCGATTAGAAAAACTTTTGCCTATATTTTAGGAAAATTAGATGGTAATGCATTCCTTACTGTTCATGACGCGTGGAGAAATTTTATTATTTTCATTTGTATTACACATGACGGTTCGGCCTTGGCCAAAAAAATATAACACTTCATGCATACTGGAAGATCATCTGGCCAGATGTAATCAATCGGAAAAATACTGTGCCGTCAACCGAAGTGCTCTATTCAAACATTATCGATGTGGCTCATTTTCTTGGGATTAGTAGGGATGTCTAATGACGTAGTAGAGATTAACTCCGACAGCGAAGAAACCGTACACCAATTTACACAAAAACTAATTGAAGAGGGTCTGTAGTTAGGAAGAAATTTGAAAACGTTCTTTATAGACATAGATTCTGATACATACGGAGCAATAAAATTTCAAAGAACAATTAAAAATACACTCATGCAATATGAAGAAATTTATAAAAACATGCGCAAAGGCCAACAAAATGCTGATTACCGATTTTTCAACGGCTTAAAATAAAAAAAATGAATACTCAATTCTGAGACCGATAATTCCACTACAGCCGATAAACTAATGCGGACAACACAAATTACCGCCACTGATGACACGTTTATCAGTGATCCAAAGAAAACTCGAGTCCTGAATTTCGGAGAGTCGGATGAGAATTTAATTTAATTTTAATTGTTTTAATTTACGTAACGTGAAATTGTTCACTATTAAGCAAAACGAATTTAAATGAATGTATTTTCCTTAGGTTCTTTAACTCAATTAACGTGGTTCTAAGTGTAGTGGCACCTATCTACCTTTTTAATGTGAATCATTTGTCTCATTTTACACGATTTCGATTTACACGATTATCCGTGGAACGTATCTAACGTGTAAATCAAGGGATGAGTGTATATTTTTGTATAAAAACCATAAGGACCCAATATTCGAAATATAATTATTTTTCAGATTAATATCAGAGATGTAATTTAAAAACGTTCCATGCCATCATTTGTCTTGCGTCTATCATTTTTTACTTTGAATGTAAAACATACCTACCAAGTCGATTATGACATGATTTATGATACTCTTTAAGGAAAATGACAAAATCTTCTCTTGTCTAAATCGTGGAATTGCTAGTTATGTTTAGGATTTTTAGTTTATTAGGTATAAATTTGTTTAACCTGAATTAATATTTACAACTATTATTATGTTGGAAAGTAAGAATGCGTGTAGGCAATATTTCAAAACAACATATCATTCCACCCTTCCTTCCATCCAATTTCAGGTTTTACTCGATAAAGACCAGCTGAAACTGTCATCGTCTTTACATGGGTCAATTAAGAAATTTTGGATAGCGTTTTTTTGTAACTATCCACTAGTTCAATAACGTCGAAAATCACTATTACGAATTTTTATACGATAATCTCAATAAAATTTCATTATAAAAAATTTATATAGGTTTTCAGGATTCAGTGGTTTGACACTTAGGCCATTTTTGGCCCATTGTGATACCACGCATTCACGCCACATCATTAACCCATTCACCTATTCACCTAGTCACACAACGACAGTAAACCACTTGCACATTGCAAGCTCCATGTCAACCTGTACATTGACATGGACGATGGGTCGGCGCTGAATTCTGCACTCCATTAGAGGGTCTTACTTTTGTGTTTATTAACATCACCGATTGTAGTCGATGATGAAAAATCGATTTGCATCTAGCCTCTGATGGGATTCGAACCCAGTACCTCCCGGTCCAAGTGCCGAAGCTTTAACCACTGCACCACTTGTCCGGTAAAAAAAAAAAAATTATATAACTAAATCCATTATCTTTATCATAATATCTAAACTATTTAAAAAAATTTAACCCAATATTTAATATAATAGTTTAATATAATTTTATGTATTCGGAAAGAAATTCAATACTTCAAGAGAATTAAAATCGAATTAAAACACACAATCGAAAATTTCATACGAGTAATAGGCCCACAAGGCCCCTATTCTTGAAATCGGTGGAAATTTCTGCATTCGAATATAATTTGCTTTAAAATTCGAATTTTCCGCCGACTACTTTAATCATTTTTTTCAATTTGGTTTGAAAGTTTTCTATTTCTAATGAAATGATTCGCTTTCTAAAAGTACCCAAGTACATTTTTTTCTAACTAAATGAATCGTGTACTATCATGGAATAAAGAAACAAAATATCCTTTTGTGATGGATTATCCTAAAATTAATATGGGATTTATATAGGATTCTTTTGTAACCATAAAATCATGTATTACTTTAAAGTGTGCTTAACCCTGAAATAAAGTAAGCCAAACGAATAAAAACATGTTTATTTTAAGTAGCTTAATTCGACGGGGTTTTTTTCAAAAAAAGTAGCTCGAGCCCAAAAAAGCACCTACTGATGTTGATAAGGTAAATTGAAAGCAATCAAATATCATCTCTGATAAAATCGATAAATTTTTTGTTTAAAAATATTAGAGAATCATCAAGTTTACCATCAATATTCCAAGGATAAAACGAAAATATACTGAAAAGAGTAACATGAAACACACACCCTGTAATTTATCTCATACTTTCACAAAAATTGTAACAAGTTTATTAAAGGGTGTTTTTTAGAGGTTCACATGTTTAAGTTGGCAACACTGTTTTATTTGACAACCGAGTTGACAGCTGATATTTGCTTTGTCATCAGTTATTTGGCATTTCATAATGATGATGAAAAGTTATTGATTATTCCTGGCGTATTATGACTTAGGACGATTGATACTTGTGATGAAATTTGGAAATTCTATACCTAATCATAACTAACTAAGACTATTAAATTAACATTCTAATTTATAACAAGGGTGGGTGTGTAATTAATTAACAAACCATATAAATAATTTATTAACACAGTAGTTAGATGTTTCTGTAATTAACTAATGTTTTCCTTAATATTACCTTACATGTAAGGATGTAAGAGAAGCCCCTGGGCCCGCATAATTCTAGAGTATGATTCTTTGTTCATGCTTTGTTATTGGATTACGCGTACTCCAGGAATGTGCTGGTTGGCCTGTACGTCTCTTATCATATCCAGATCGTGTTAAATTCGAATTAGTTTCATTTGTATTTGAAAGTTTTCGGGTGACAAATATATTCTTGTTTGATCACGTTTGATCACTTCATGTGATGATCACGTGTTAAATCTAAATTGAGTGTGAGTTTACCTCTTTATAGTTTTTCATTAGTAAATACTAGGTTGTTCTGAGGCGCTTCGCGCCCGTTTATTCCTAGCAGAGTGTAGTTAAATATTTCTTAAGAATACGGGTGCTTTGCACCCGTATACTAATTAAGCAACCAAATTTTCCGAGCTTTTGGCAATCACGCCATCATCAGGGTTTGTTGTGTTTTTTATTAATTTAAAAATACATGAATGTTAAAAAATTCCATTTCCAAATCAACTACTGTGCGTTCTCGAGTGAGTCAGTCAGTGACAGAGACGTTTATAATATTGCCATTTTATTTCAGTTTAAGTGGTTCTTGAAAAAATTTGAATTAAAAATAAATTAAACACAATGACGTTTAACAACAATAACGTGCACAGTACTTGTATTCAATTAAAACATAAAAAAAATAAGTAGCCCGCGACACTTTGTTACGATTTTTTTTTGGTCACCCTGTGCGTTCTCGAGTGAGTCAGTGATATAAACGTTTAAAGGCGGTGATACATGTACAGATTGTGCCTTTAAGTCAAAAAAATTTGCCTTATACAAAATTGAAAAATGCTCATTTTAAAATTTTTGCCTATAAGGCGATTCAAGATGGCCGACTTTTAACCAATCAGCGCGCATAATTTTTATGCCTTAAAGGGAAAATCTGAACATGTATCACCGCCATTATAAAATAACATTTCTATTTTGTATTAATTAATAAAATTTACTTGACCTCCAGTTTTACATAATTCAATTGGTGGAGGTATTTAGTAGTGCAATAGACATGCACAATTTAGTGTAGGATTAGACTTACGTTTGAGGGGTTTAGTAATTTTCTTATAAATTTTAATTATAAAAAATATATATTTAAGTGTTTCTTTCCCTTCGTATTTGAATAAATATTATTGTTTTTATATTTGAAGCTTTGTTATATTTCGAAATTACGATCTTCTAAATTTAAAATATAGCGTCAGCAAAAGGAATGTGGGGGTGACAAGTCATTTGGTGCCTAATATGATTTCGATGCAAGTTATTATTTCTTAACCCTAGATAAGCCCCAACAGAGTTTGGGACACTTCACATAACGATAAAGTAGAGCTCTTTATCCTTATGTGAAGTACCTCAAACTCTGTTGGAGCTTATCTAGGATTAAGAAAAAAGTTAGAGAACATATATTTGGCTTAGTATCCGAAATTTCCAGTAAATAACTAATAAAATGTGTTGTTACTTCAGATTTATCTATCTGCTCGTCAATCCCATTATTTGATATTGGAAAGCCTATACTGAGTGTTGGGAAAGGCTAATGAGAATAAAAATTGAGTATAAGCAAGTAAAAAATTCTGAAGTTACAGAATTTTTTATCAGTTTACACGATATGAAACCCTGAATAGGTTTGCAAACTACTGCTCATATCTTCGTTTAAATACTCAACGTATTTTAGAACAATTTATTTTATTTTAGAAATATTATTTTAATTCAAATTCATGTAACAATCTCGGCTATTCGTTTGATGGGCAATTAATTTAGTATGGACAAAATATTTACTCAACAAATATAGTTCATTTAAGTTTTAGAACATCACTTATATTTTTTGTGAGATTAGTGACATCTAGGTTAAAGGCAGTTGGAGATATTTTTATAACAGTTTAGAACAGAACCGCGAATATTACTTCTGTAGAAATCCAGGAGAGTCAATATTCGATCGGTATAAGATATCAAGTGCAACGAACACAATGAGTGACTCTCATCTCTCTCACTTGGTGAGTCATTCAGGAGGTACGGTAAAAATTGTAAATGGTGTAAATAGTGAAAATTGTGGAAATTATTCTTTCTTGTGTTTTAGTGTTGGTAAAATAAGAGTGAGAAAATTATTGTGGAAATATTCCAGTAGTGATTTAAATATTTGGAAAATAATCAGAGATTATTTCCGGCATTTTCGCGAATATTCAGGAAGCGGTGAAAATTGCAAGAATTGATGTGGTAACCGCGAAATTTTATAACGATATTCACAATCCAGTGATACGAATCGGGTTTGACAAAGCAGATTCGTAACAATATTATAATTCATTTTAAACCGACTATTTTCTGTAGTACAATATTTAGACTAAATCTAACTTTTTTAAATGAACAGGTTTTTGTTATCAGTATGCCATTTTTGCCTGGAATACCAGAGACACTATTTGCATAACCGTTTTTCTCATAATTTCGGCTGAAAATGTACGACTAAAAGCTGAAGCAGTCGGTTCATTGAAGTTGCACTCCATTTGGACTATTTACATTTCAGTTGTTAACCAATAAAACCAGGATTTTTTCATTTAGTATTGATAAGAAGATTTCGAGCGTTTCTTTCTAAAACATTCTAAAGGTAAATAAAAAAATATTGAAGCGTGGTAGTTTAGTTTCCGTGGTAGAGGACGTTGGAAGTTTAGTTTCCATTTGAAAATCTCGCAATCAAATCGAGTATACATCAGGAGTAACATTTTTAAAGACTAGAATCTAGATTATCATTCAAGTCTAGATTTCTATTGATGTACAAAAGTAAAACAAGCAACGGTGTTCTAGATTCAACGTCCGGTGGTCTGAACCGAACACGGTTAGTCGTGCACGGTCGTTATTTACGGTTGCGTAAACATATTATATTAGACATTATCGATATAATTTGTGTACGTTAGTTTTAGATACATGAAAATTAAGGAACGTGTGAAAGATTTGTGATTCGAAAGGCTAATTTTTGTTAATTACAAAATTACCGTTATTGTAAAAATTATTCTAAATCATATCCAATAAAATCTATCAATTTCTGATAAATTTTTGATCTAATCAATATTAAGTTTCTATAGAATAATCGATATTACATACGTATACATAAAACAATTCAATAACCTAAAAATTTTAATAGGATTTGTCAGAATTTATTCGGGTTATAACTTTAATTTTCGTATATTATTAATTTACCGCCTTGACAACAAACTATCTACCTTATTAATCAAGAATTATACGATTTCTATAAATATTTAATAGAATAAACAAAAAACAACCCACATTCTAAATAATACGTTCATTAACACAATTCAGCTTTTCCCAATAATCCCCAACTCCTACAACTCTAACCAAATTTCCACCACTTAAACTATTATTTTCTCCAATACGCATACATATTATCAACACAACAATAATATAAGCTATGAAAATCGCTTTGCTTTTCCAAAGTGTGTACGGTTCTGATGTGGTTCATTATTCTGCAACGTAAAAGCAACGTAATTTTATTCGCTACTGTTTTTTTCGTTTCATACTCGCTCACTCTCTCTGTCCTACTCGAAATTATGATTAAGCTTTTAATCTTGTAATATTGCTATGCTTTGGATTAAAAACATTTCATGATGATGACAGGAGCACACAGAAAACGAAAATGAAACGAATTTTACGAAAATAAATTTCAAATTTAAAAAAAAAATATTTTGGTAGGATCACAGCTTCTTCTTGTTGTAATTGTTGTATTTTGTCGCATTTCCCCTTTCGTTTCTATTTGCTTAAACTTCGTAGTTTCTGTATCCTTTTTAAACATTAAACAAGGAAATTATCGCATTTACGAGTGGGATGAGCAATAAAAGCTCCCAAGACGTATAACTGTAGTTGTTTATACGTAGTATAAGCAAAATTGAACTTAAAGTGTTAGAACAAAATATAAAGAAAACGCTTTTTTAATGCTTTTTTCATGTCGTTATAGAATTTTTTTCTTCAACTTTATATTAGGTTAAATGAGTTTATTATAGAAAAATGTTTTTCTTTTTAATTTTCTTATATTTTTGTTGCTTCAAGGAAAATTTAGAAGTTAAGTTTAATGAAAAATATATTTTTCGTTTGTTGTGATTTTAATTTCTTGTTAATTTTTCTATTTATCTCGTTTTATGAGCTTGTTATGCCTCGCATTCATAGCCCTGTTCTTGTTTAGAGCTCTTAAATTGCAAACAGTCTCTCAATTGATTTGGATTACTTGCAACTATATGTCATTTAAAAGTAACTAATAGTTTCAAATAAACTGAATTTCAGTTTGTCACTGTGCAGTAAAACAATAATTTTTAATAGGGAAAACATTTTTGACGTCATTGAGCTCTTGTACCTATCTATTCATAGTGTGTGTGTATATGTGTGTGTAATCAGTAAATTTATGTACATATAAAGAAGCACCAAAAACCAATTTTTTCAAATTTATTTCATAAAATATTAAAATGTAATTAAAAATTATTTTATGTTTCACTATACAAAAAGAATAAAAAGTTAATTCCCTAAATGACAAAAAGCTTTTGTGTGCCTTATGGTTTATATTCTCCAATGTTATATACTCGTTCAGTATTTTTTTTTTATTTCAAGTGAAAGCTTTATGAATATTTTGGTGTTTTTTTGGAAAATAATAAATTATTAAATTTCCTATGATATTTATGTACTCTGAAAAAAAAACTTAAGGGGATAAAGTTTTCAGATTACAGTTAAATAAATATTATATAGTTTTCTGTAAATTTTTGGAAATGAATTTATGTGGGATTATATTTTCCCTAATTAATATTAAAGATTACTCAAGAGACTAGATACGTTCTCATGTGATTTCTTACAACTTTGTTGCAAGATAGGGTGAGTTTCACAATTCTGTTCACATACAAGAACAATACTAAAGCAGATCATCCAAAAGCCGTATTATATTACTTAAAACTAATTTAATTTTAGTGTCACCTAAAATTAATTTATAGCGGTGTCGAGAAAGTGTCGGAAAGGTGAATTATTTCAAAGGAATTGAATTTGATTGGAAAAGTTTTAAGTGTACGATCGCACCGAGGTGATCAAAGAGGTTCTGAATTAATACTTGATATATAAGAAACCAACCAAACTTAACTACATATTCAGAGATATCCGAGATTTTTAATATTCGTGAGAGCATATCATTGAGTGCAATACAAATTTTTTTAAACATTTTAAATTATTTACTCGGCTCCTCTGAATCGCATAGAGGTAACCAAGGCCATTTTGAATCAGCATTTTATGTAAGAAACCAATCTAACTTAGTTAGTCACATGCTCGGAAAAGTCCTAGTGTTTTGTTATTCGAGATGAGTGTAATACAAAGATTTACAAATAGCCACTTTCAGAAGCTGTTCTGAATTAGAATTTGATGTACGAAACCAATCTTACATAGCCACAAGCTAGAAAATTTAACCCTGATTCAAGAGAGAAAATCGTTGATTGTAATACAAAATTCTTAAGCATCTATAAATGATTATTTTTGCCCCAACAGAACGCACAGAGGTTGTTGAAGTATTTTTGAATTATGTAGTATTTGATGTAAACAAATCTTACATAGCAACATGCTCGTAAATCTCTAAAATGTTTATTATTCGAAAAAAAACCGTTGATCGTAATAAACAATCAGAAATTTTTAGTTCGGGCCAGACGGATCGCACAGAGGATTCATTCGGTCATCATTGTTTGAACCATGAGAGCTAAAAAAAATGTCGAAATGGTTAAAAAATTTGTATTAAACTGAATGAAATTTTCTTACGAATAACAAAATTCTCAGAGATTTTCGAGCACCCTGTTAATCCAGATTATGTTTTCACATTAAATACTAATTCAGAACCACTTCGATCACTTCTGTGTAATCCGTATTGCCGAGTTAAATTCGCATCGCTTTTAGTAAAGCTTTAGCGTTTAACGTGTAGGATAAGATGAGTGATGCGTAACTTCTTTTCCTTGACTTTCCCTATTTGAGTAAGTAAATTGAAGCAGCTCAGCCACTTAACGTTGTGGCAAATTACTATAAATTTTATAGTCTTATAAATTAATCCGTTACCTTATTGTAGAGGCCAAAACTATTTTGCATACGGATTCGTCTATAAATGATTCACATAATTACAAGATAACCGTAGTCAAGTAGGCAAGGTTTATCTCATTAAACCTATGAAAAATGTTTTTGTTGTATCTATTTTTATCCAATAGGCATAACTTTTACCTTCTCAAAATCGAAAATTTAATTTTAATAAATTTCCTCAAATCGATCAAAAAGTATTGAAAAGTCATTAACAAACCATCAAAACCCGTTGAACTAATGTACAAATTTTACTACGTGCGTCTTTATAACTTAGCCAAATAACATCCAAATATTATACAACCTGATCCATACATGTACGAGAGTAATTTAATGTTTTCACAATTTGCTACCGTTTCACGCCAACCCCATCCTACGCGTGCATGTTGAAAATAAAATTTGTTTGTTTCCTGAACAGACACACACACATATATATATCCACCAACATTCTCGATAGCGTACATGGATGGAAAATTATGAAAAATTCATAATGATACCGATTTGAAAGATTCTTATCAAAAACAATTTTCATTTTCCATTTCCCATTTTATTTTTGTACACTGATAAATTTTTCTATATAAAAGACAATAAAGAATAATTCATGTTTTCATTAATGAAAATGGGATATTTTTTACAAAACAAAATTCTGTTTTTTATGTTCATAACGGTTTTATAGAGGTTTTACTTCTTGTTTTCGGTTTTGTTACGTTTTCATTCAGAATAAGATAAATGAATGAAATTGTTGACGTCGTTGTTGTTGGAAAATTTATTACAGTTAAATTTTTTTATAGATTCGATTCTGTTTTCTTTCTTTATATTTAATATCGTTTTTCTCTACTGTATAGGCATACATTTTTTGGTAATTAAATTTTCTAGACCATTTCATTAAAGTAAAGTTAACGATTAAGGGAAGGTACCGTAGAGTTGCGTGAGTTTTGGAATATGTTTCTCATATGCAAACTGCATGTATTTCCGTTAAGCGTTTGATTTATGCTTAACAGAAAATTTAGATGAAAATTTAGATAAATCAAGTCAGTTTTCTAAAAAAAAATCATTTTTGATTAAATACTAATAAGAGTGAAACTTTTTCAGTAACAAGTTTTTAAATTTTTATAGTTTTGCAGTTTAGAATAAGACAAGTAGAACAACAGGACAGTTAATTTTCACCCAACTCTAATTTAGCACAGTCATAAACAAAATAACTTAAAGGTATTTCAAATGTCGGAATCTCAAAAATAATTTGTTTTAAATTTGGGAATAAGTTTCTGGATCTGAAATGTATTTATTATCCGGCATTAGAAGCTCGAGGTTAGTAGCTGTTGTCAAATTTAAAAAAGAAGCAGCCATTACTACTACATTGCTAAATATGTAGTGCATTTATAGAATAATGATAAAGTATAATCGGAATTTAGAATAATGTTTAGGTGAAGTACTAGCCTTGTCAAGTTGTTTAAACTTGATTGATTAAATTTTGATGATTAGTTGACCGATCGAAAAACCCAATTCGATCTGAATGATGCAACGAGAATCTTTAATCAATTTAGTATATCTCTTTGGTGATTTGAGCTATACCTGAAGAAAAATTGGAGGAATACAACAACTACGAAATACATATAAAATATAATCCATTTGCATATCAGTGTCATAAAAAGTAGATCAGCAAAATGTCTGAAAAGTTCTGCTTTAAACAGATAATGGAAAAGTTCGGCCAACAACGAATAACAAGAAGACGATCAATTTACTAAAGCAGACGATCGACTTACAAAATGAAAGACATTTTTAGAAAATAAGCTCAGAAAACCTTTACACAGAATCCCGGGGTATAAAAGATGAGTGTTATATTCTTAATACTTCAATTTTATATTTATATTTTTAAATACGAACAATTGAGGACAATGACAAAAGTGGAACGAAAAACCGAAACACATTAATTGTGTCAAAAACAATTTTTCAGGGGAAGAAAGGGAAACGCTCGGTTCGCTTGATGGGAGATGAAGCACATGACAACATTGATTTCCCAGATAATTTTATCTTTTTATTCAATGACGTTAGACGCTTTTAGAATAATTGCTACAATCTATAATTATACTTAATTAACACATTTTATTAACTACTTGTTTTTTATTTCGAAGAATTATATTTTTGAATATTTTAATTAAAAAATTTGTTCAAAAAGTATAAAAAATCACTCGATCGATTTCGACTTGTTAGGTCATCTACTTGTTAGGAAATATTGATTTTCGAATTTCTTAACAAAACTATCCTTAACGAACAGAGAGAAATTCGTTTCTCACCAATTACAGACTCCGCCCTTTTTTATAATTTGACTAATACGTCGGGTAATTAAATTGTACTTCAATATACCTTGAACTTTGTTACTCAGCCGATGACTAATCGCACGTCTGGCGCGATCAATAGATTAATTTTTATTGCTTTTTTTTGCTTATTTTTTCTCCCTTCTTTTGCTTATTTTTTGCTTTTTTCTTTTATATAAAACATTTTTACTTTTACAAATCAGTAGATACTCCTGATGATAACCTAACAAGTCGAAATCGATCGTGTTTTAAACTTTTTGAACAAATTTTTTAATTAAAATATTCATCGATATATATTCATTCAATCGATCGTTTTTAAACTTTTTGAACAAATTTTTTAATTAAAATATTCAAAAATATAATTCTGCGAAATAAAAAACAAGTGGTTAATAAAATGTGTTTATTAAGTATTAGTGTGTTTCGCCAAGTGCCTACGGCAAATAGCGTAAAAAATATCTATAATTAAGATTTACCATTACTATAGTGGTTTGTCCCCAAGCTGTAAAATTTCGGGGTTTCCAATAGGGGCACACGATCTTTGATATTCTATTGTAGCAATACTAAATCTAGCTCCAATAGATACACAAATAAACAAAACACGGGAATTTAAAAATTTATTATAAAAATAAAGAATTTGTGCAAGAAACGAAACATGAACAAAAAATCATCTTCAGTTATGAAGCAGCTTTCTGGTTGAATGACTTTGCTAACAAGAAAAATTGCTGAATTTAAGATAATGGCAATTCACAAATGATTCAACAATAATAAATAGATAATGGTCTAATAGCATCATTGAGGGACCACAGTTACCGTCAAGAGCAATCCTCAATCGGCTTTTGATTCCAAGATAGATGTTAACGATGCAGATGACATGTGGTTTCAACAAGACGGTGCCACATGTCATACAGCTAATGTTGATACGTTGGTGAACCCAGTTTTCTGAGGGTAGTACTCATTTTTATGTGTGTGATTAAATTAATTAAATAATATAGTCAACGGCAATTTTAATTGCTAAAAATTACAGCATATACGTAAGAACTGAAGATGAATGTGAAATAATATAAGATGTCTGAAAGTGTAAGAATGTAAACAAGAATTAAGTGTAAAGTATACGAAAATAAAATCAAAACCATTTGACACAAAACTAAATTTTTATTTTTAAGCAACTAAGCAACTAATGCATTTTTCATATACTTACGACAGAATGTCAGAACAGTTAAACCTTTGTCAGAGTGTTTATATTAATTGAATGAAAGGTAAAAACTTGAATAATGACTAAGTAATTGTGAAAAGGGTAAAAAGTTATAGACTCGAGGGAACGGACTACAATGAGATATTTCGGACGGGGGAAGAAATTGTACCATTACGCTTGTGTCGATTGGAACCTAGTAAAGTTTGGTAAGCTATTTAAAGAACGTCCATATGCAAGGTTAATACAAAATTTACCTTTTTGTCATGGAAATGGAGCAACATTAAACGGCAAACCATTTAAAGGTGGGTCACCAGCTGATTGAAATTAAAAGTCAAATAGACGAAACCCAACCACCAACGGACCAAGACCACCAAGTTGGTTATGTTGCAACCAAAACAACGTCAAGCTAGTAAAAAAAGTAGAGAAGATATAACCATGTCACTCGATCCAAGTATACCAGTAATGAGCTGTCGCAACATTTCGAAAGGTGGAATTATTTAGCAGTGCAACACTAATTATGCCAAAAATAAATTAAAGACAATCGTTACGGAAAATTTGTGAGCATATCAAACTTCATATTCAAGTAAAACTACCAGCTAAGCTCCGCTGGTGGTCCATGGGTAAAAGTACTGTGTATGTCAGAGAAACTTGAAAGTGATGAAATAATATCTGCGCCAAAACAGTAAAACTGTTTTCTCGCTACTAGTCAAATCAAAGTAATAACCACCTACTGCAGGAGAAACACTTAAAAAATCGACACAATCATTGAACTAGATTCCATAGATTCTACAAAAATTTTACAAACTGAGAAGTTAAATATACATTTTGACAGATGTCATATGTCATACAATCAGTAGGGATTTCAAGATGTTTTAACTTTAATGGCAATGGCCTTCGTACTAATAGATGCGCAACCAATTTTTTTTGCCCAAGATGCACCGAGAATCATAAGTTAACCCTTATGTGAGTGACAAGGAACCCGGGTACCTTTTGCACTTTTATACGTCTAGCTTTATATGTTTCAGATTTTTTTTTTTAATTTTGTGAGAATTTCTAGTTCAATTGTTAGATTAAGAATTACGATCACACACACTTAAAAATGAGAAATTTACAACTTGGACGAACGTGAGAGTAAAAAGTAGTTTTAGTTTAGTTGTACGAATTAGAGTAACAAAAGAACCCGGGTACGGTACCTTTGTATATTTTACACTATATTTGAACGAAATAGTGCGCAAATATTTTATAGTTTTGTGTTATATGTTAATGTATTTCATTGTTTATATTTCTGTTTATTTATTTGATTTAATTTAAGTTTATATTTTTATTTATTTCAAGAAAACTAACCAACATATTTTTATTATTATCGATAATTTTTTTCACTGATGTGACATGTTGCAGCTAAATAGTTCCAGAAAGAATGCATGTAAGGTACCCGGGTACCGTGAAGGGTAAGTGTATGTAAAAGTCAAGAAGCAAAGTATAGCAATTCCATTGTCGTAGATACAAAGCTCAATTTAAAAGTTGTTGTTAACTACACCACTTGGGACATCTCTTGTGCAGAGGACCAACGAGATGAAAAAATTGAAAACATAACAGAAAAAACCTGCCCTACACTAAAATTCGTAGCTTACCCTCCATTTTCTTAGAGTTTCGACAAATAATTAGTAATTAAAAACCGTCGATTTTATTACCATATATTAAATAACTTATATATAGGACGTTCGTGTTCTTTTTTTCTCTTAGCTTATCGCATTTACCGTAATTAGATTTTTTGCCACGGTGTCGCTTTTGCAATTTTTCCGAACTTTTTTCGAAAAATTGCTGTTGCTTGTTTACTTTTTTGTTTAGACAACTAAGCTAAACAGTTGAAACAGTTAAATTTAGTTTTACTTTTTCACCAGCTGTGTTGAGATTTTCGAGTTTTTTACGAGTTTACTAAAACAGCTAACTTCACTCTTGTCTTATAGAAAAAAAATTTTGGAACACGATTTTACAAGGCAATAGGACATTGATACTATTTAATATTTGGTATTACTCAATGAATCTACAACAACAGAAGACGTGTATAACTCAAAATTTTATATTATAAATTATAAATGCTTTCACGCATATTCACGAAAATGTAAGTTTTAAAATAATTTATAATCTCGAGAACGACCGCGTTTAGTTTTAGACAATTCAAATCATAAAAGAAAACCATACAGCTCTTAACCATACGCCAAATATCCCGGCGAAGTTTTCAGTACCTACATACCATGGATGTTTCGAAAGAGTTATCAAGAGTTATCATTTTAATATTGATGTGAATAATAACGACTTCTACAGATTAAAATTAAAGCAGTTAATCAATGAGTATAGTTCGGTGCAAATAGTTCAGCAGTATACCAGAGCCATACAAACCAACAAAAGTTTAATAGACCTTGTAATACCTAGGTTAGGTTTCAGTGGTTTGACACTTAAGCCATTTTTGGCCCATTTTGATACCACGCATTCACGCCACATCATTAACCCATTCACCTACTCACACAACTATACAGTATACTACCTGCACATTGCAAGCTCCATGTCAACCTGTACATTGACATGGACGGTGGGTCGGCGCTGAATTCTGCACTCCATCAGCAAGTCTTAGTTGTGTTTCGAACCGATAGTAGTCGATGATGAAAATTCGATTTGCGTCTAGCCTCTGATGGGATTCGAACCCAGTACCTCCCGGTCCAAGTGCCGAAGCTTTAACCACTGCACCACTTGTCCGGTGCAATACCTAAGTCATCAAATACTAAATGTGAAATTATAAAATAACAATAAATAAGTGATCTTTGTATATTACTTGTGGATATAAGCAATAAAATTCCCAGTTGTTTGATGAGTTTAATGAAATCATTTGTAAAAATCGTTCTGGGGATAAACTAAATTGTATTCGAAATAACACACTGCGGCAATAAAGAACGCCGAATTTAACAAAAAAGCTGACGGCTTAATAATGGAGTTAAAAATGACATTAATCAACTGATGCAAACGATAATGGTTCAAAGTAGTAATAAAAGCCCTCGATTCTCTGAAAAATTAATATTATTAGGACAAGAAAATTAGCGTGGTTACAGTATTCTTTTTTAAAAATTAGGAAAATATAGAAAAATTAGAAATTATTTTAAACAATCGTTACGATAGCGACAATCTGAATACTTCATGAATAAGTTCATTGGAAACCAATATAATTCTTAACAGCTGTGGAAAACTCTCAAGTCTATGTACACAACTAAAAATACGATGCAATGGATTATCCAATTTAATAACAAACACCGATAAACGATAGTTAACAGAAGCACTAAATAACCCGTTTTTGTCCAGCGTGGCAGATATTCGCCGTAAGATCCCCGAAATATGGGACTTTCAACTTCGTAACGTAGATTTGAACATAAAAAATTTCCAAATCCAAGAAACAACGCAAAACCTAATATGAAAAATAATAGTAATACAACCACACCAGAGGAGATGCCAATAAATATGATCCCACCGTGTAAAACTGCCCTGGAACGAGTAATTAAAACCCAAGCAGTAGATTATATCGCTAAAAGCAATTTATTAGTTGATCAATAATCTGGATTTAGAGAATTTCATTCTTAAACGACCTTAAACTTAATGTTGAGTAACTGTAAAACTCAAATAGATGATAACATAAGGTAGTCAATGTCATTGGAACCATCGAAAGAAGAGTTTTACTTAAAAAGTTAAAGTACGGCAGTTTTGGAAAAGAACTAGAGTGGATCAACAATTATCAGGATATCTTGAAAACGAAATACATTGTCCTGCCAATCAAAGCCAAGTTCGGGAATAATGCAGATATAATATTTAAAACCAAATCATCGAATGAGTAAAACAACACAAATATTTTGGTATTATTTTAGACGAAAACCTATATTTTACCGATCATTCGGATTTTATCGCTTAAAAGATGAATAAAAAACTTGGGCTTGTCACCAGAATTAAAATAAAGTACCAATTCAAACAAAATTTTTTTTTCAAGAATCAATTGTTGCTCCACATATTGATTATTGCTCATCTGTACTTTTTATCATGAATCAAACTCAAATTACACGCCTTCAAAAATTCAGAATCGATTCATGCGAAGTAATTTAAATGCAACTCTGGAAGTTAATCAACCAAAGAATACAATTTAACGCGCTAAAATTACTATTTAGACTAGAAAAGAGAAATGTCAAAATATTTAGATAGTTTGCTATCTTCTAATAGAAATGTTCATACTTATAATACTCGGGATATACACATCAGACTACCAATGTATTGCAAATAATTTTCTTAACGGTCACTGGGATATAATGGAGTAAAGTTGTATAATTCATTGAGTAACTATTGCATGCTAGGGGGATATTCAATAATTAGAGTACGGTCAATTTATTATTTAAAAATTAATTTAAATTAAAAATATATTAAAAATTGTCATTATATTGATAATTAAACGAACAAATAAATTAAACTAATAAAGCAATCAATTTTCGAAAGGAAAAGTTTAGTGAACCCATTATTTTGAGTAATGAACCAGTCAATTAGCCCCAAGATCATGGAGCCTAACCCCGCTGGATTTCCTTATGGGGTTATGTAAAATCAACGTGTTATGTCTACAATCAAAAAACCCTTTTTCATGGCAAGACAACACTGAACGTGCAATCGTTGAAATTGATTTATGTGAGAATCATCGAAAACTCGAAAATCACCGAAAAGTATTAAATTAAATTTCAAGAAATTTCCAGATGCATGTGAACTAATTAAACTTCCAGATGCATGTGAAATAATAATATTTTTTTTTAAGGTTGTCATTTTAAAGAAGCAATTGTTGACCAATACCATTGTTAACCAGTAAACCTATTAAAAAGGTGTGCTTCCTCTAACAGATTAGAATTGTGTTGTGTTGTGCCTTACGATCGTTAGGTGTCTACAACCGGGACGTCCCATCCTAAAAGGAATAAAAATGTTTTTATCTATCCTTGCTATTGCTATGTATAACTGGATGTAGAAATAGGCCCGGCGTTATACGGCACACTTCCAGAAATTGGTCCTACAAATCAATCAATCAATCAATGAAATATCAGTAAATGATTTTATGAACAAAGTTCAATTTTGTCATTGAGCCATAGAACGAATTGCAGAAAATTCAAAATTCATTTAACCTGTTCTGTGGGCAGACGAAGCTACATTTTAAAGTGACGGTAATGCGAACAGGCTTAACTGACATTATTGGAGCGAAAGCTTACCATATTTTGTTCGGCCACCACAACAAAACGCATGAAACATAAATTTAAAGAAATTTTCAGAAATAATAATTCAGCAACTGAATTAGGGGCAGTTCACATTACAGTCCCTGTTCATTAAATTATAGACACTATTGTAATTTTGGAAATACATAATTTCTGCTATTGTTTTATATTTTAAAATATTTCTAAGTAATAAAATGCATTTAGGATCCCATCTGTTATTGTTTTAAGATTATTTTACGACATTCTTGAAAGGTCACGGTAAAATTATTACCTGAAAAAAGACTAAAAAGCTCAATAGCATGCATATTTTACTTTTAGTTTATCCTCTCATTTTATATGTGACGCGCGGTTTGACAAGGTGTTTTTAGAAATTTAAGGCTGAGGAAAAGTAAGAAATAATCTAAATTACGTGGTTTGTATCATTTAGTTAAAAAGCTTCTATTTAAGTACCATTATTAAAAACGAAAAACCATTTATAATCCGAGATCGGAAAATGGAAAAAGTTTCTCGCTCTTCAGTAAGTAATTTGGCAAAGATTCTTCAATCTGGGGGCACATTTTATGAGACCAAGAGAAGAAACTGTAAGGGGAGTAGAAAGACAACGCCCAGAACAGACCGGAAAATTATTCAATCGGCCTTAGAAAGCGCAGAGCAGCTACAAAAGCACCTTAGTGAAGAAGGGATAAAAATATCAGCGATGACATTGCGAAGAAGGCTATATGAAAATAATTTGAAATGCAAGCGACCAGCAAAGAAGCCCACACTCACTGAAAAAATGCGGAAAAATATAGTATTATTTGGGCTAAACTTCATAAGCACTACACAATAGACGACTGGAAGAAGGTGAATCGAAGTTTTAAGCACTCATTATGTATTTTCAAAAATTAAATAAAAAATACCGAAACTAAAGTTTTTTTAATTTATAGGTTATATTTAGTGACGAATGCAGACTAGAGGCCGTTAGAAAAACAGCACAGTCCATCAGAAGGGGACCAGGAGAGAGGTTTAAGGAGGACTGCATAGTCATTAGCATAAAACATCCACCATCAGTAATGATATGGAGCTGCGTTAGTGGGGATGGACCTGGTCCAATATACCTCGTAGAAGAAACCATGAAGACAGAACAATATAAAAAGGTGGCGACAGACCTCTTATTACCTTACATGAGGTCGCTACCTCAAGGCCAATACTCTTATGTCAGATGGAGCCCCTTGCCATACCGCAAAATTAAAAGAGAACACTGAAAAAAAATTATTTTCCATATAGATATATTGTTTTATCTGCACCATTTGACCGATTTGGAAATAAATATAAAAGCATGTGTATTGAAATTAACCAAGTTAAAAAAAAATATGTCGCAAATAGCATAATCGCGTATCTCCTGAATTTTATTGCAGTGAGGTATTCAAATTCCTACATTAGAAATATTTTTATCTTTTTTATAAGTGCATATTTATGCTATAGTCATAAAAAAGGGCCTTTTTATGGTATAGTATTTGTTTTAACTTTGAGGAGTATATACCGAGCTAAAAGAGATGTGTTTATGTCTCTAAACGTTATAAAAAATTAGATGTATTTTTCGTTTTTACAGATATAAAATATTATTTTTACAGATATAAAATATTCTTGTCCCGAAACGAGATATATTTATATATAAAAATATATCTCTGTGGGCTATAATTTCTCTCAGTGAATGTCCTCCTTAACCAAATTATTGACATCCTCTCTTGGTCTGGCCATTCTCCGGATTTAAACCATATCGAGAATTATTGGGCCTTACTTAAGTTCAACGTATATAAAACCCCCAATCCTAGAGTGTCCACCCTAAAACAAAATATTGAAAAAATATGGAGAAATAGTGATCATATTCGCAATATGATCAATACTTGTATTTTTATGTAGCATACCTGAAAGAAACTAAGCTGCGATTAAAAAGAAAGGTGTTTAACCAAATTTTAATGGATTTGCAATTTATGTATATTCAAAATTATTTTATTAAACAAGGTGTCTGAAACCGGGTCAATTTACATAATAATTAATTCACCTTTCCTGTTACATTATCTTGTTTTATGTACAAGAGCGTGAAGTAGGGTCCGGCGTCAAGCGGGAATCTTACTTAGGTTTGGTGACATATTCCAATCAGTTAATCAATCAGTTGAAATGAAATGGAATTGGTTGAAAATCCAGCTAACACTCCGGATATTTTAATTGGCCTTAGAATTCTTAATATATTTGGTCAGAATACAGAATTCTATAAATTGTCCCCACCTCTTGATGGGAAGCGCTGATTAGTTTTTCTAGCTGACATAGTTCTCAATAAATTCACCAAATTTTCTTTAGATCACCCATTTTTCTCAGAATTGAATTATGTCCACTGCGGTTATCTCATTTGATTTCAATAATTCAACCTAATTAAGGTTTCACCCTTTTCAAAATTTATAAACCGGCACCGAGGTAAAAGTAATAAACGCGTCGTTTCCCTTAATTATTATTATTTTTTATTATTATTTAATCTTTGCAATCCGTTCTGGGGTCGAAACTCTCTCGCAGTTCGCTTTTCACGTCACGGGAACGTACTGCTAATAGGTTTTCGTAACCATGTGCACATTGCATAGCTCCATGCCACCCTATAGTACTGGCATGTAATATGGTTCGGCCCATCAGTTCTGCACTTCGGACAGGGGCTCATAATTGTATTCATTTTCTTCACCCAATGTAATTTAAGTTCATGTGTGAGATAGAGATATATAATGTGTACATATATTTATAGGCGTTATTATTATTTATTATTATAATGTTTATAATTGGTTTATAATTTATGTAATTACAATCGAACTCTAGAACTTCTTTCAAATCTGTTTCGGGATTTTGACGTGTCTTTTTGGTGGGATTCTGCAGTTTAACCATTCTGATTGGACCTTGGCCGTTTCCCTGTTACGGCTATTGCCGGGTCACGTATGCGGAACTTGGTGGAGATTTAACTAAGTTCTGCGTGCGTGATTTAACGGTGGCTGGGGTGGGGGTGTGACCGGATTCGGTTCGGAGTTGTCGGGCTGTGGGGCTTCATCGGAGGGACGCGTTGGGGTACCGATGCAGGTTGATGGGTTCTTAGTTTATTAGAACCATAGCCCAGCTCTACAAACTAAATTTGAGATAACGGCATGATTCCTAACCGATAACGGCATGATTCCATTCATTATTGCCGAATCCCAAAATTTCGTTAAAATACAGCTTCCAACACCGAATTTGTCCATCATTTGTTGATAGATGGCCTAGTTTAATTGAGCATTATGCTGGAGTGGCAATCCAATTCTGCATACCATGTTTCGTGGTGATTGGTTGAGGAATGTTAAAGTTCCTTTGAGTATGGGATAAATATGTCCTATGTAGACTTGGTAATTAATCGAATATTCTTTGGTAACCAAATTAGTAACGCATTTGAAATTTTTACGAAATCAGCTAAATTTATTTGAAATATAAACATTAGTAGTTTTCTAGGAAGCATTACCTTCGGGATGCCTCACTTATTCGATGCAACTTTTTGAGTTTTTTGTTTTTTTTTTTTGTTTTTTTTTACTATTTTGTGGTTGCTCAATTCAAGGGTTAAATACTAATGGATTTTAGAGTAATTATAAATACATATATTGTAGTTCAAATAACTACATATATGGTTTACAAAAATTCTATTGTAAGTTGAGGAGTTAAATTAATAAATGTTTATATTATTTAGGAAGCCGGAAAATTTTAATTTGGAATTAAATTTCAGGAAATCTACAGATGCTTGTGAAATAATAATATTTTTTTGAAATATTAATTGCTGATTTTGTAGACTAGAATTGTGTTGTGATTGTAGGTGTCTATAAACAGAACAGGCCGATTCAATCAATCAATTTTTGTTTCGGAAGCCGAGAAATATTAATGTAGAATAATATTTCAGGAAATTCCACATGCACGTGAAATAATAATATTTTTTTCTCAGGTTGCTGCACCTATTAAGCCTTTATCCTTCCTCTAGTAGAATAGAAGTAGATTAGAATTGTGTTATGCCGTACGATCGCTGGGTGTCTCAAACCGGGTCGTTCCGTCTCAAAAAAAAAAAAAAAACCTTTCCTATCCTTCCTATTGTTATATGAGTGAAATTATTAATAATTTAATATTAATTAATTAATTAATTATTAATATAATTCAATTTATTATTAATATAATTCAAATAACTATGGTTTCAGGAAATTATATTGTAAGTTGTGGAGTTGTAGAGGTTTAAATAATTTATATTATTTAAATAAATATTTAAATAAATATTTATATTATTTAGGAAACCGGTAGATTAATTAAGAATTTATTTCAGGAATCTTTAGATGTTATGAAATAATATTTCTTTGAAATATTAATTGCCGGTTGTGTAGATTAGAATTGTGTTGTCATTAGTTCATGAACTATTGGCTTTACCTAGGTATTTGTAACCGGGCTGATCTAATTAATCAATTTTGTTTAGGTAGCTGAAAAGTATGATTGTAGAATTATATTACAGGAAATTTCCAGATGCACGTGAAATAATAAATTTGTTTCCTCAGGTTGCTGATTTAGAGAAGCAATTGTTGAAAACCAATACCATCGATATCCATTTAACCTATTAAGCCTTTATCCTTCCTCTAGTAGATTAGAAGTAGATTAGAATTGTGTTGTACGATCGCTAGGTGTCTGAAACCGGATCGTTCCGTCCAAAAAAAAAAAAAAAAATACCTTTCCTATCCTTCCTATTGTTATGTGTAAACAGGCTGTAGGAATAGGCCCGGCGTTATCCGGGACTCTTGGCTAGCACTTGGTTCTACAGTCCAATCAATCAATCAATCAATTCAAAATTATTTTATTAAACATTTAAAAAAAATCTTGTTTTTATTTATGCATATTTTGATAAAATACTAGAGTTTTTCACTATCTTAATATTGTTCATAATTCAATGAAAAGAGACTATAATTTTGAAAGATGCTTAGAAATATGTTTTAGAATTAAATCGCACAGTAGTAAAAGCTTTGGTGCTAGGATCGCGAGGTGTTGGGTTCGAATCCCGATAGGAGCTGGATGCAAAAGAGATTTTTCATCACTTGTAAATGAACACCACTATGACTCCCCTGTCGGAGTGTTCAATTCAAACCGACCATCTTCGATATCAGTACTATAGACTATAAAGCTATGCAATGTGCAGATGTTTCTATGTAAATCGGACATATAGCCGTGCTACCTCGTTTTGGCTACTGTAGATTTTACGGTATTGCGTAACGTGGGACGTGAAAAAGGGGACTACGAAAGAGTTGGGGTGCTTCGGTCACACAACAGATTGCAAAGATTAAAAATAAATAAAAAAAATAGGAATTAAACGGCAGACATTTGGAACATTTACTAAAGTAACAAATATTTTGTATGAAGCCACATTTAATTTTAGCTGGTCTTAAATTAAAAATAAATTGAATTTATTTAGTTTTATTTGTCGATACAATGAAACAGCCTTACGCAATGCAGATCAATTTTTACTTATATCTCTATCTATACAATGAATTTCAAGGTTATTGAAGATCACCACTAAACGTCCCCACGGCACTGAACCACTTTCTTTATAAGAAATTGTCTCCTATATTGCACCGTTTTAAAGGTAAAGGCTTGGCATTTATTAAAATATTCACCCTGTATATAGACATATAGTTAAAATGTAGTTAGAAATTGTTACTTGAAATAAATAGAGTTAGAAATAGAAATGCTTCGAATACATTTTTTTGTTTTGTAAGGAGATTTTGAAACTGTTATTATATGCACATAAAGTAAGTTTTCGTTACATTGCCAAAATGTTGTCGCACAACCGAAACAACTTAAAGTTCATAATTTTATATTTATTTAATGCCATTTTACTTTTATCTGTAATATAAATAAACATTACGGCGAACGAAACGAAATGGTTTGCGTTTCATTCTCTTCTAATACTATATACATATATACAAACTATGTGTTGGGTGAAAATAAATGTAACTTGACGAAAATAGAAAGAAAATCGACATGGTACATAAACATAAAAATGGATAAAGAACTTTGGGTTTATAAAAAATTGATTTTGGTGATATTTTAATCGAGTGGGAATTTTCCATTTTACTATACGTACATTAACTGTATTGTACATTTTAATGGAATGATTATTATCGATTCTCAATTATTGGAATTTGATTTTCTTCTTTTCTGTTAGTGGGATTTGATTTCTTGTTTTATTTTCGGGGTTGTTATACATACCGTATTTCTCGAAATGGCGATTATATACACTTACACATAAAATAAAAATTTACTTAATCTTTATAAACTCTAATTGTAATTTTAAAAATTACTTGTTGCTATAGTTATGTTACAAGAAATACGTACTCGTATTCGTATATTAATTTTCAATTAAATTCTGTTACATAATACAATCTAACTTCATTTGTGTTTTTGAATGGTAAATCGAATAATTTTTATTTTATAGAAGATTGTTGTTCCACATAAAATAATTGATTTTATGCTCCTCGCTCATTATTACAATATATCGTCGATTTTCCATAAGCGGAGGAAAATCAAAAACTCATTTCCTTTATTATCCTTCCATTTTCCTATTTTTATTATCTTTTTTTTTGTTATTACTGTGCTTTCATAATTCCGTTAGATTTTATACAGAATTGTAACTGAAGTAGAAAGCAAATAATAAGAAAAATTTCCCAAAAGTTTATCAATATTAATTTTTTGCCTTCAATGCTGCTACTCTACAGCTTTTTATTATACACAGCAAAAAAGAAAAATTGAGGGATATTTTTTGTATTTATTATTATTGTTCAACATTAAAGTTGAAAAATTGAAAAACCATGAAGCAATAACGGATTAAGATAATGAGAAGGTAAATGATTAGTTAGCTTCACTGATCTTTTTGTGGTTAGAGTAACAAATATTTAAAGACCTTTTAGGGTTTCAGCTTCCCGGAAAACTTTTGAATTGCTAAAAGGCACACATTTGAAGAATCGAAATCAACTTTTCTTTTAGACGTAAAATAAAATCTCTCTCTTAAAACCCTAAATTTGTTTTTTTATTCTTAAATTTGGATTGCGCTTTTAAATCATTTCTTTCCCCAGATTACGTTTATAGATGGGTACTTAAGATTTTTTTATAATTTTCAGCACTTTCAATAAACAAATTATCGTGAAAAGATGATTGCCTTTTCTGTTGAATAATTAAGAGATTGTGTGTATTGCTTTAATTAAAACAATTTTTGGTGGGTTATAACAACCAAACTGAAAGCCAAAAGATAAACCCAATAATGGAACCCATATTTTATTTAATGTTCAACATTAATTTTGTTGCATACCTTTTGCAGACATACTAAAATACTTAATCGGGATTTTTTCCTTGTAACCTAGTTTTTCGATTCCGTAAGTAATGTCTTATCAATTCTAAAATCTGGTGGTTTTCTAATAATAATAATAATAACAATGTGTTTAATAAATATCGAATTAAAGGCACTTCTTGGCTGGCCAAACGAAAGGACTTAAAACGGGTTAAATTTATTAATTTTTTGAAGTAACACTATGCTTATGTTGTTAATAAGCATTAACTTTAATTTGACAAGTACAATTCCCAAATGAACCAATTCCAATTTGTGTAAGAAGCACTAACATGAATTTTCCTCTCATGTGATAAACATTTTTGCAAAGATTTAAACTACCATTCCCACTTAAAAATTTTGAAAAATTATCAGGATCAATTATGCAACAAACTCAGTTTTAAATATCTGTCCGGTTTTTTCATAAATATTCATATGACACTTTTGAAACTCTCACTCTCTCTCTGGCACTATATCCCATCAAGTGATTTGGTCGCCTCAAAATGAGGTTTCATAATCATATTTTTATTTTCGAATTAATTCATTGATCCTAAACCAGCCGTGAATTTTTTTCCTTGTCACCACCGGGAATCGAACCCGGAATCTCCTGGAGCAAGCATGCTGACCACCTTGCACTTTTGAAACACGTGTTAAAAATTCTGTTTGGATATGTTGTTTCCATTGAATTTTATTTCACTTCTAATTTCCAAAAAGTCATAAATGTGAACTGCTTAATACCGATTGGTTGATTACCTCGTCCGATATATAAATGAATCAGACCGGCAGAAGGACGAAAATCATTTTGTCGACTGTTTTTCGACACTTACACATTTTTAAAAGTGGTATGAACTAAATTTGTAAATTCCATGTTTATAATTTATCGAATTAGGAACAACGAATATAAATTTTGACACTAGCAGTGAATTCCTATACTAAATAGGAAATACTTTAAGTAGGTTTTTTTTTTCAAATAACTTAAAAATTGGACACATGTTTAAGGCAAGTATAAATTTGGTACAGTTACACAATTCGACAATTCTTTTCGAACAAAATATGCACAAAAACTAAATTTATTAACCTTTAATATGCTTAGCAGTTCAATCTGAGTTTTCGTTTAATGAATAGATTATGATTAAATTAGCCATTTAAAAATTTTAGAAATTTTATCGACCTTTTTTAATGTCTAAGTTAACCAAATCAAGTTTGTGTACATCTGCTGACGGCTGTTGTTTTGTGGACATGCTCGAACTTTGTTAACTATATCAATAGAATTTAACTGATCTTTTAAATTGTCGATGTAGGCATCGTATGCTAGGTAGTTGGCAAGATAATTCATGATGCTGACTAATGTCACCACCACTAATTTTAAAACAAAATATTTTTAAATTATGTTTATATTTACTGTGTAAATTTAGCTCTACCACAATTTAAATATTTTTAGCAGAAATTAAACGTGGATATTGTTCAATAAAATTTTCTCTTATCCATTATACTCTTCAGAAGAAACAGCAACATTTCGCATTTCGAGTTGTTTTTCTACAAATGCTTAAAAATCATTATCTCTGCTGTTACCTGTAGTATCGAGCATACCGATTTCGTCAATACTTGATTCCAAATTTTCATTTGATAAGTTGTTAATTTCAACTGTTGATAAGTTGTTAATGTCTTTCTCGACACGTTTAACGTTAATACAGGGTGGGCCAAAAGTCACCATGGGGTTTAAAAATTTAATAACTTTTTCGTTTCTAATTTTTTTTTTTTTTTCAGATTATAAAATATACAAAATGGAAATTTTTTGACACTAAGTATGGAAAATTATGTCACTTAAATGGCCCCCGTTTGAATACAATCAACTTTATTGAAAATCTGATTTCGAGTGATGAAGCTCATTTTCATTTGAATGGCTTTAGTTAATAAGCAGAACTGCAGATTCTGGGGTTCTGAAAATCCAAGAGCCATTCATCAACGGCAATTGCACCCCATTAAGTGTACAGTATGGTGTGGCATTACATCTGAAAATATCATTTTGCCTTACTTCTTCGAAAATGAAGATGGAAGTGCTGGAACCGTAAATGGAGAGCGGTATCAGTTTATGATAGAACATTTTTTACGTCCTGCTCCTGAAAACAGACCTGAGATGTGGTTTCAGCAGGATGGACTCACTGCCCACACTGCTCGAGACACAATGGCACATTTAAGGCAAATTTTTGGAGAGCGAATAATTTCCAGAAACTCGGAAATTAATTACCCAGCGCGTTCGCCAGATTTTTCAGCACCCGACTATTTTCTTTGGGGTGTGAACAAGCCCGAGACAATCCTTGAGCTCAAGGCCAACATTGTTGCAGAAATTCGAACACTACAGCCACAAATTTTGAAAGATGTTATGGAAAATGCTCTAAAACGAGCCCATCATTGCGATGCTGAAAGCGGGGGTCATTTAAGTGACATTATTTTCCATACTTATTATACAAAAAATTCCATTTTGTATATTTTATAATCTGAAAAAATATATAAACGAAAAAGTTATTAAATTGTTAAACCCCATAGTGACTTTTGGCCCACCCTGTAGTTGGTATCAAGAATTTACAGCGTCATTCATTGTGCTAAAACTATCGTCATTGAATTCAATGGCAAATACGTTAATTAATTTGACGGAATCGCAGCAGAGTTTAGGGTAACCCGTCTAATGCTATTATTACTCGGAAACTTGGAAATCGACTGTACCTAGGCTTGGAAATTTTTATTAACGATTCACATTAGTATCCATGCCGTTTCATCGATTCTTCGTATGAAGCTTAGCAAAGAATACCGACAGTTTTTTCCGAGGTTTTATTTTGGAGACTTTCCACTAACGTAGTTCGAAATTTAATATAATTTTTATATTAAAGAAATTTTTATATTAGAGAAATTTTATTAAAAAGATAGATAAGCGATTTTATATCTTAAAATATTATAGCATGGCCCGTACAATATATTTTATATGAATTGTTGTGAGTGAAATACATATACATACATATATATTAATATATTGGGTTGGAAACAATTTTATTATTTATTGTTATACACATATCAACAATAATCAAGCGACAAAACAAATGTCACACGTGACATATTTTCACAAATGAAAATATGCATAACTAAACGTCAAAGCAATATGATACGCATGCGCATTACTAATAAACACACACATACATTTATTATGAATTTGCGGTTATTTTGTTCTCACTCTTTATTTTTTGAACAAAATCTGCGTTTCAGAACACAGATTTTGTTCGAAAAACGAGAGCGAGAGTTAAATAACCACAAATTCATAGTAGTGGTAAATGTATGTGTGTGTTTATTAGTCATGCGCATGCGTGTCATTTTGTTTTGACATTAGGGACATATTTTCATTTAATGACATTTTTCAAGCACATTGTTTCGTTATTTTGTCGCTTGATTATTGTTGATTTTTTTGGTGTGAAAAATTCCGTTAAAAATGGAAAATTATTTCAAAATAAGTTTTTTCCAACTAAATTTGTTTTTGTTGATAGACAATTACATATATTACAAACATTGTGTATATAATGAATGGAAATATACCATTTCTCTATTTCTCTACTACGACCGGAAAGCTAAAACCCGTCGTCATAATGAATATTTGTGGGATACATTAGATTCATTTAATACTTCAGACCGATGGTAAGTTCAGTATTTATAAATTGTATTCTAAATTATTTTTGAATTATCATCATACATACTTATACTAAAAACAAATATTTAATTTTATTTTCCAGTTTCATAAACAACTATCGTATTCCAAAAAGGTTAGCATTAAAATTAATAGATGATTTAAAACCATTTCTTGACCTTAGAATAACCAGGTGTTAACTACGCAGGAGGTAGTTTCGAGAAAAACAGAAAACAATATTGATATCTCCATTTCTTTTTTTATTAGTACACAAATTTAACGAAATAAACGCCACTTCTGTTTATTTTAAATTCCCTTTGAAACATGATAAGATCAACTGCATTTAAACATTTAAATGTGGAGATATGGGAATCTCAAAAATAAGAAACCACTTTGTAACTGAAGTGAACCCAAAATTGTAGGGTAATACAATTGTAAGTGGATCTTACAAGCTTATTCTACAGTTAGCATCTTGATCCAGACATTTTAAGAAGATAGAACTATGTATTTTGCTGAAATTTTAAATTTATTTTGAATAAAAGTGGAAGTTTCGTTAAACAAAAATAAAATTATTTATTAAAAAACGATACCTGTACATTCATTTGGTATAAATAAAATAATAATAAAATATATACTACAATGTAATTCAACATTTTAAAGGACCATTCAACTTATCACTTTTATTTTATGCGACAAATCAATATTTCTGAATTAATTTGACTTTTTTAAATTTGTTTGTAGTTCGAATATTTTGGTACAACTGTGAGACCATAACACAGTTTTGAGTACGACCTGTGAACCTTGAAATGGGTCATTTGCATTATTATAGGTGGATTCTTCCGGTTAACCGCTTTTAACAAACCAAATGCAGCAATAAGTTTTTTCCTGGATTCAAAAATGCCGTTAAATTGCATATGTTCAATTTTGAATAATAAAACATAGGTCCAATGTGTGCTCTAGGACAATTAAGAACATTTTGTAAATCAAAATTTAAAATGGGAATTACTCCTTCTTTATCCTTTGCCTTCTGCTCCCGCATTTCATTTTTCACTATTAAATGCAAATCCCTTTCCACAACCATTTCATCTGTTAGGAGAGCTTGTTCTTCTGAGACCTTATGCTTCTCACATGTACCACATAAAGCCAATATAGAATAGAAATAAAAAAAATCTATAAATTTTAAGGATGGAGGTTAACAAAACCTTACATATCTCTTAACACCCTAAACACAGAAATGTCCAAATCAACAGGGTTCTAATAATTTTTTTTTTTTTTTTGTTTTTTATCCATGCCATCTGTTTTGGGGCCGAAGCACTCCCTGCTCTATCGCGGTTTATTTTTTCCGTCTTACTTTACGCGTCACCTGCCAAATCGAAGAAATTAAGTTGATATCTCCATCTGTTCTCAAGTTATCGTGGACACAGACGGTAAACCGAAACCATATAGCATTCTTTTTATCAAAAATGACGAAAATTTTGCTACTTACAACTATTTTTTCCAACTATATGAAGAATGAAAAGTGATAGAAGGAAACGGTTGGTGGGAATCGAACGAGCGTTGTTTCATTACTACTACTTCATAACTCAATTTCTCAAAAAATGTTAGTTGCAACCTTGCTATTCTCAGGTCGCGATTTATTGTCGACCAACCGTCCAGTAATCCGATGAAAATACCACTACATTTGGAGGTGCTAGGGTTTCTAAATTTTTTGATAGTAGCAGTCATCAGCAATGCGTTGGCCTAAATTCCCTCGCGATAATGAGCCCAGTCTAAAATTAGTAAATCAATATGTCACATTTCAGAAGCCTTGGGCACGAAGCTCATAAGAAATCATATTTTTCCCCGGCTACATTATGGGCAGCCAATCAGACCAAAATTAGTTTTTATGCCAAATACGAAGTACCTGGAATTGTAGGGTCGATTGACTCGCAATCACTAATTTACGAAAGAAGGATGATTACGCATACGTCAATAGGAACAATTTTCAATCTGTGAAAACCCAAGTGTTAAGTAGATAAACGTGTAGTAGTAACTAATTTTAGGGATCGACATCGACACACGATTCTCATTTTTGGGATGGCAGGCAAATATTACCAACTAAAACATTTAAATTTAGTGGACAACAGTACATGGCTTCTTGGTAATATAATAAAAATAAACTATTAATTATTTAATCAAATTACTAATTAAAATATTTTGCTTATATTATATGCTTAGTTAGTCTGAGAATCTCTATTGTGTAGATTTATTGACACGCGCCGTTTATAATTACTATTCTCGGGTAATTTTCTCTATACCGCTGCGCTCTGGGTGGTAAAATCCAAAATATTCATTGTCTCTGCTTTATAGCACTAATTGTTGGTGGAGGTCGAGATGTTTCAGGCTCTGACGATGGAGCATTTATTTGAGCCAATCGTGTTAGTGATTGTGGCGATGGCGGAGGCCATGAGGACTCATGATGGTGCGTTTGTCAATTTGACTGCGCGGGTTGTGATGGGGTTGTGGTGCCGGTTTAAACCGGAAGGGCCCCTAAAATAATCTGCAAAAAAATCAATTTATTTGGAATTATTTTTACGTGAAAACACTTACCATTTTTAAATATAAAATAATAATTTTATTAGTCAAACATACAAAATAAATTTTCTGTGGCAAATCTAACTAAAATTTTTGACTTATAGATGGAAAATTTGTAAGAATCAGAACAATCAGTTTCGAACGGATGTAAATATATATAGAACAATGCCATGTAGTTGCAGTACTAGCGAATTACTGCTTAGTCTACGGAATTCGATTAAATAATTAATCGAAATAACTCTCGAATTAAATAATTTAAAAAGTGTAAAGTATTATTATTAAGTTAATTAAAATACATTTTAAATTAAATTATTTATTTATTTCAAGGAAAAACAAAAACACGTTTTTCCTCTACGACCGTCAATCGCTGACCCAAAATTTTCTGATTACTTCAGTAGTAGAAGTATTGAGCCAACATCAGTAGAATTTTGTACCAAACCCTGATGTAAAATATCTGCAGCAGCATATTAGTCGTCTGGTGCACTAAAGTTGAGTTGACTTACACTTACAGTGCTACAGTTTTAATGCTCATAAATTATTCCAGATAATTAAATTAACAAACATAACATAGATAAATCTAGTTTATATTTATTTCAATGGACACATGTTCTAATGTGTTCACCTATTCCATTGTTTAAGGGATTATGTATAAAAATAAACTAACCTTTTGCATTTACCACAGGTGTTAATTCAATATTAATCGATTAAATATTAATAAACAAACTGCGGTCAATCAATGCCCTTTAAACTACTATAGCGCTGTATTTGTGTTGGTTATAAATACTATAGGTAGGTATATTCGTATACTAATATCCACCATTGCTTAAGCTGAATCAAAACAAAAATAGAAGAAAAGCATACAATTAATATTCCACAATCATGTTCATATCCATATTTACACGCATAAATATCCTCTCCAGCTCAATGAATTAGAAAGAATAATTTTCGAACGTGCGAATGAAAATTATGTTTTCCTTTTTTATTGTTGCTGCTGTTCGTTTAAATATTAAATGAAAATCACTCAAACAGAAAATAAAACATAAATGTGGAAAATCAAAATCATAAATACTCGTAGTGTAGTAGTATGTAGCTCGGTTTGTGTATACTCGTGTATAATGTTAAAATAATTTTTATGAATTTTTTTGCCACATTATAAATTTATGAATAGTAATTTGGGTTTACATAACATAAATTTAAAAAATGATAGTTGGAACGCGTGTCCTCTGGCCGAGAGTAGGTGTTATATTTTTGCGACTGTGACTCTGTCTATGTACACTAGAAACGTATAAAACAAAATAGCGAAATTACGGTCTCTCCATCATGGCAGTCTACTTAAAGAATTTTATTTGAAATCACATATTTTTAGAGTACACTTCAGTAGTTAGCTTCAGACAAAATAAACTTCAGTAAAATATCGGAAAACATCATTTTTAATATTTTGTAGTTCCTCGCCCATTATTAATGGGCCTTAAACTTCATTCAGGCATTGAGTTATACAAGAATTGAATATAACTTCCTAGTTCTGTTTTATTTTTATCTTGGCGCCCAACTGCATACACTCGTCGAGATAATGATGAGATAATAACGACGCATAAGCTAGTTTATTACGACTCTTCAATTGTGGTTTACTTTTCAATTTCTTCCGTTTTAAAGTTGATTTAATATTCACTCGAACAGTATGCACACTGGCATGAATCGTATTAGGCGCAGCGCACACGCTACCTGTCCTTTGAAATCTCTAATAAAGTTGTAGAAGTAATCTAAGAAGAAAGTAGCTAAGTAGAAATAAACTAAGAAAACTAATAAATACCTTCACACTTTTGCATATTCTCCCGGTTAGTGCTCTATTGGAGTAAAAGAAAGAAGAGAACCCATTTTTTTAAAATTACTTCGCCTATTGAGACCGCTTGAAATTCGAGGATCTAAATTCAGTCGAGGATTTACTAAAATAATTCAGTTTTGTGACAGCTGAAGACTTTATTGATGTCAAATTAGAAAAGTATGTACATACTACATACATATTTACTTTTATTTCTTGCGGGCTATGGGTTTTGATTGGTAAAATTCCGGATGTCGGACGTAGTGAAAAGGTTTGAATTTAAAATTTTTTTTTATGTTTTTCACTTTTGTGTACTTTTATCACTTTAATTAATTATAAATAAAATAGTTAATAGTTAATTAGTCAATAGTTATTTTAAAAAAACTTAAGAAGGAATATATCTGAAATCGATCCTTTTAAAAATCAAATATTCAAATTTATTACCACTATAAGGAATAATTAATAAATATTATTAAAAGTACATAAAATAAAACTAATTTTTATTTATAATTAAAAAATTTGTTGTGTAAATTGAATAAAATATATAAATATTTTATGTTTATTTAAGTTGTGAAAAATAAAATCATGCAGGATGGAATCGATATGAATATTTGACATACATTTCTGGGTTGAAAAAATAAATTAAATAAATCGCCACTATGCGCCACATAAAAAGTAATCAACTTTATTTTTAGAGTCAAAGTAGTCTGTTAAAATACCGAATATTGTTTTAAAAGTATTCGAAATATTATTAATTCAAAACCAAGCAACAATAGCTACCAAAACCAAGCACAATAGCTTTAATCTGTCCTAAATGGTTTCTAATTTTCCCAAAACATTTATGTTTCGTAGGCTTCCCTAGTGGAAAAATTGAAATTTTTTATACTAAAAATAAACTTACGATTTCATAGAAATTTAATGATAATTTTTGTATAATTTTGGTAGGTTATGGCAATATAATTTTAGTATAATTTTTGAAATTAAACAGAAATTATACTTTCGCAAATTATCTAGTTAAAAGTATAATTTTTGTATACTGCGTTATAAAATTAATACCAATATCAGTGTATTTTATGTATTAATTAAAATAACACAAGAACCAGAATAAGGATCTTTTAAGTATAATTTTAGTAGGTTATGGCAATATAATTTTAGTATAATTTTTAAAATTAAACACAAATTATACTTTCGAACATTATCTTACTAAAAGTATAATTTTTATATATTTTGTGTTTTAAAAATTATACCAAAATAGGTGCATTTAAGGTATTAATTATGATAAAAAAACAACCAAATTAAGAATTATTTAAGTATAATTTTAGTGGGTTATGGCAATATAATTTTAGTATAATTTTTAAATTTAAACAAAAATTATACTTGAGATAGAATATAATGAAAATATTCCATTTATTGTGACTGTCGGATGTATGCATATGGTAATTTTAAATCATTTCCATGTAGTTGTTTGTATTCACGGACATCATTCCCCCTGCATTAATTATTTATTTCACGCCGTTTTTATTATAAGTCTAGAATTTTCCTTATTAGAATAATAATCGCTTATAATTTTGGATTCCGACTGGACTCGAACCAACGACTTTCCGGATGATAACACTTAGCGGTGTACACCTTAACCACTGCACCACCAAAGCAATAACTATGTATAGTTTAATTCCTAACAATATAAATCAATATACATATTTAAATACACAATTAAACTTAAAATATACTTAATTTGGTTTATTTCATTTGCTGCAAACTACACCAGCACAGTAACATACAAAATACCGCGAAATACGACTACAACTAAATATATTTTTTCAGCACGATAGTATTGATGCGCATCAGTGTTGCCAGGTTGTGTGAAATTTTTCCTTTTGCGGAAATTTCGTCGCTCGTGCGGGATGAAATGTAATGATTAAAAAAAATTATTTTTCTAAAATGTGTAATACAATTTTCGATTCCAATAATTCGCTTAAAATAATTTTTTAAATTTATGTTTAATTCTGACTAAATTTAAATATTTATATATACAAAATTAAAATTTAAATGTTTATAAAATATTTAACCATAATTAAACTTTAAAACCGCTGTATTAAGTTTTATCCCAAACATACTTAATTTAGTTTAAAATTTGAATTTAAGAGTTAATTTTAGGTTAAAATATTTTATGTATATTTATGTTTAATTATAACTAAATTTAAATACTTCTATATACAAAATTAATATTTAAATTTGTATAAAATTTTTAACCATAATTAAACTATAAAACTGCCGTATTAAGTATTTATCCCAAATATACTTAATTTAGTTTAAAATTTGAATTTTAAAGTTAATTTTAGGTTAAAATATTTTATGTATATTTATGTTTAATTATAACTAAATTAAAATACTTCTATATACAAAATTAACATTTAAATTTGTATAAAATATTTAACCACAATTAAACTATAAAACTGCCGTATTAAGTATTTATCCCAAATATACTTAATTTAGGTTAAAATTTGAATTTAAGAGTTAATTTTAGGTTAAAATATTTTATGTATATTTTTGTTTAATTTTGACTAAATTTAAATATTTTTATATACAAAATTCATATTTAAATTGGTATAATTTTTGAGATGTATAATTTAAGCAGAATTTTGGTCTATAAATATATTAAATTTTAACCAATTTAAAGTATATTTTCTATTTAAACTAATCATTTATACAAAAATTAATTGATTTTGGTATTCCTTAGTATATTTTTTTGGTATAAATATTCGATTTTTTCCACTAGGGTTTGGTTGTTCGCATCCTTGATTTTTTTAAATACGTTTAAAATAGTAACGGGTTTAAATCGACGCCAAAAGTTGTTTAAAATTAAAAAATAGTACAATATATTAATAATTTGAAGTATGACACGGGATCCTTGACAATCGGGTTTAATTTTCATTTAATCTAAAACTCTTATAATACTTAACATTTTATACGAATTATTAAAACTTCAAGTTAGATTACAATAAAAAAATAAATTCACACAATACCATATTACATATGGACTGAATTTCATTTTCCAACAGGTGGTTGATTGGCAAAACTGGCAAAGCTACAAAAAATGTCCCAACTATGTACAAGAAAATAATGATAATTTATTGTTATTCAAACGAGTTCCCCTACAACAAACAAATATTAAAAATTTAACCACACATTTTTGTGTTCGTGAGGTGAATCTGTTTTCACCCGCGTCCAAAATACGTACCAGACGATGCCAAAAACATCGATAAAAATAAAAAGAGTTGATAACACAACAGCAAGAAAAGCTTTATGGTCGATACACCTTTTTGTGCAGTTCGACTCTGCAGTTTGAGTAAATCGGATTATTGAAGATTATTGAATTGGTGTTTACGTCTATGTATAGCTAGTTATATATTTACGCTCGACGTCCCTACATATTTATATATAATACAAACTGAAAAGTTGTACTATCAAAAAATCTATCAGTAGAAACTATGTATGTATTTATAATTTACTTCCAATATACACACACAAAGTAGCATGAAAAACTCATAAGAAAATGACAGTTTTCGCGCATAACAAAAATATAGAATATTTCGGCGCAGTGGATACGGCCGGAAATTGTTCAATACATTTCTATGGTTTCATTTCTATATATAACTATCGAAAATATACGAAAGTGAGGGGCTATACTCGTACTCATATACACACGCGGGTATCTCTCACAGTATCAATTGTTGATGGCATTTTCTGTTTACCGATTTGTTTTTTGTTTAATACATTCTGTGAATATGGAATTGTTGCCAACGAATAAGAGAAAAGATAATGGGAAAATGATAATGGAAATTAAGTTTTTTATAATTGCGATTTATGACATTCAAATAGTTAAAAAATAAAGGGTACGCAAAAACATCAAAATATTTGATAACACATTGTTTAAAATGCAGGTTGGTTTTTAATTAAGCATTTAAACATATTATTATGGTAATGATAATGGCAGTGAATGTAAATTTGTTATCAGTTTGTTTGAATAGTCCATATAAAAACATGTACAGATTCGAAATATACAATATACCAGACTGGGTGTTATTGTATAAATACATTATAACAACCAACTGATAAAATTAACCAATGCACTTGAAAAAGGATGAGAGCATATCAATTTTAAAAGTAATTTTATTTGTATTGTATACAAATTTCAAATTGAAGGCAATGAAATAAGGATGGTGAAATGAGAATGGGTCCATAAAAAATAGTTATAAATTCACTATATTTTTCATGGTTAGGAATAAAACGCACGTTTATAATAAATTGTACCTGTTATCAGCTAACATAGGTCCATGGGCGCAGCAATTAACCCCGAAGCAGGGACGGGCGATTACGCGTCGACTACTAGTTTTTACATGATTTCGTCGACAACTCGTCGACAACGTCGAGAACTAATTGAAAAATTAATTTACGCCATCTATCGAAACTTATAATAAAACTCAGCATAAATTGCCTTTACTACTGATTGTATTTGTGAATCATTAAAACACACTGTGCCTAACATTTGTATCATAAATTGTGTAATAAATTAATTATTATCCATTATCGAAATAAATTCTTTGACAATCGAAAAAAGTCATATTATATTTGCGGATTTGAATAGAATTTGAGTCTATCGTGATTTCGCTCGAATGAAATTTTGAAGCTTCTACTATAACTACGCGGCGAATAATTAGTTAATTTATGATTTATGCTGACTTTTTATTTAATTTTGCTTTATTGTAGTATCTTCGAATAAGATAAATTATTCGTTTACATATGCCTTTTTCAACCAAAAAAAAATGGCTCTATTAAAGTTCAAACCACACAAATGTGCGAGTAAAAAATCATAATAATTTTTTGACATGATACTTTTGCCGTACCCACACAATTGTGTTAGTAAAATATTTGATAAAAGATGGCGCGCGAAGCATATAATCTATTGAAATATTCAATAGTTTTAGATAAATAGATAGATGCCTCTAGTTCAGGGATTATTTTTAATTTATAAAATGCTTGTAAAAATGTTAGAATTAAATTTAAGTAATTATTCATCAATTTTTATAGTGCGCTTAACGTAAGATAATTAAAAATTTAGTTTTTAATATCATTTTCTAAGTGTCGACGTTGTCTACGTTGTCGACGTCTGAAAAGCAAAAAATCGGTATGTAATGTACGTGCTAAATTACGTGTCGACAACTACGTAGATTACCTTACGTAATCTACCCGCCCATCCCTGCCCCGAAGTCACTTATGAAAGTGACTCACGGTCGGTTCTTAAATAAAATAGTACCACAAGAAACACCATCAACTAGCTGTCTGATTGATATTTTACCTTCCTCTCTAAAACCACAAAAGGAGAAATTTCGTTTCGGCGTACAACGTCGTCGTAAAGTAAATTAGCTGCTAAATCGTAATTGTTTGCTTTATTTAATAAAGAAAATGATAGACAAATGCAAACAAAACATATATGTTAATCAAACATGTGGATTTAATAGTATGTTATTCAACGAGCTTATAATGATATCCGACTGGCATCCGGCTAAATAACAATTATGTGCGAGTCGAATACTATACTTTGTTATTTTATTAATAGATAAGAATACACGACATATTTTATATAATTTCTATTCAACTTGAAATCCACCATGAAAGATTCAATTAAATTGTAAACTGAAAAACGAAATTACGAAAGTGAACTAAACGAGAATCCCAAGCCCAACACAGATTATATGATAAGACAAAATACGCTACTATTATGGTTGAAAATTAGAAAATGAACGAACATATAAATAACATATGACACGTTAAGAATACTCAATGTAAACAATAAATATTTTTGATTTATATAAACCATACTCGAATTTAAATATGTACTACTAATAAATACATATGTTAAAAGATGTATATAATTTGTCCAACTCAATTACCTTTGGGAATTGAAAAATGGAATGGATCTTGTGAGGAAAATAATTCATTCAGAGTATGAAGGTGCAGCAAAAAATAGTAAAGTTTAGTTTTTTAACAAAATTGATATTTTGCCAAAAAATGGTTATGTTGAAAGCTTAGAACTGAAAATGTAAGAAAATTTTTTGTTTATTAATCAAAAGATCGTAATTGATCATGTATCGTAATTGATCAACTGTCGATCAAAACACAAAAATGTAAGTATGTTGTTGCCAAAACAAAACTTTTATTACACTAAAGACAAAACATTTGCACATTGTTTATTTTATGTCTTCAACAACTTACAAATTTGAAAGAGGAAAGAACTACGGAGCGAGTGCTGAGCCCACCTCTACAGTTGAAGTTACTATCAGCTAGTTCGATCTATAAGTGGTTCACAATAAAATTTATTCCACCTGGGATTAATGAAATTTTAATTTCACAGCCTAGTTTGTATTTTACAAGATTAAATTAAATATCAAAGTTATGTTTATTAAGAGCGTTCTTTACTAAATTAAATTTATTGTTGAAACTAACCTAAACACTAAATTTCAATGTGTCTAATTGAACCTACCTAATGGAATCTGTCCGTATTTGTATACCAAACAGTCCTCTATCGGCAATTTTCTGAGTTAGTCTTCATAATTTTTTTTGGAATTTTTGGTAATCTGTTTTTATTTAAATTTTTTCTATAATATAAAATTAAAATATTTAAAAACAACCAAAATTAGGCGTGCGATTATGGATTTAATTTTGTTATAGTGAAAAACTAGAGTACATATATTGTTGTTGTCTCCAAGTTTGAGAGCTAATAACAAAACATGATGGAAAACTCGTGCTTAGTTAAAAAGCTCTAGATGAAAATGTTCCCACAGATGCGTAACAAACCTGCACAAATTACTCTTATACCCTAGGAAGACCCAAACTGGCTAATCGCGAATTCGAGATTAGTAGTTATTTTTTTCAGTCTGCACACGATTTTGGCAAAACAGGATTACTACGTTTATAGAACAAGATTAATACAATCGGGGTGTAGGAAGAAGATAAATATGAAATATAGGGAACATAAGTCATTTTCATTGAATGTATACAGAAAAATTGTTAGATTGCAAATTAAATTTTAAAATTTTTTAAATGTCACAGAAATTATTTATACATTTAGTTTATATTAACTTATTGTAACTGATTCGATGTAATTCAAGATCGGCAAATACGCATTGAAATTATTTTACGAAGAAACCGCGATAATTTTTGTGTCTGTCCACGGTATTACTTAACACAAAAAAAACACTTAAATTTTGCCGAAATAACTATAAAGCAGGATTTAACCCACAACAAGTTAACCGATACAATCGAAAGTTTTTATGATGACGTAGAAGAGCGAAAGAATGAACTGGCCACTTAGGCACTATTTATTATGGTCAGATTCATCAAAGGAAATTGGAAATACAGTGAAACCTCTGTATATTGGACACTTAAGGGACTGAGGAAACTGTCCAATTTATAGAGGTGTCCATTATACGGAAAAATTAGTCTTTTGCTTTGACTATTATTATTGTTATTATAATAATTGTTATTATTATTATTGCTTTGGCTATTATTATGACATATTATATTTCTAAATTTTGCTTTTATTCTAGTTTTTTATTTAGTAAATTAAAGCATTCACATTAAATCTTTGTACATATGTATGTATTTGAATTGTGTGTTTCCTACATTTCTTTAAAAAACTGTAGAATGGAAGTTTGAATGAATCTTTGCATAACGTACATAAAAACTTAGCCATACCGTCCAACTTAAGAAGAATAAGCTCTCGCTCTGTCTTATTAACAAAATTAACTATCATACATATGTATAGAGTTTTTAAATTCGAGCTGGCAAATTCAAAATCCGCTGCAAAAAATCAGTGATTTACAACGTAAGAACATAATGTATGTCAGTATGCAATTTATTGTCGCCTACCATACAAATCACCTGGTTTTATACATTAGTAAAAAAAATGAAAAACAAACGAGTAGTGAGAAACTAAAATGAATACTACTACACGCATCTACTCAAGTCTCTTAATTATTGAATTTTATATTAATCGACATGAAATTCATCAAAATGAGCGGATAAAACAGATTTAATTCATTTTGTTTGTACTTTTTATAAAAACGCCACCATCCTATTTTGTTACTTTTAACTTTGTACGATTGTATGAGTGCGACACGAAGTAGTGTCCAATTTACAGAGGTAAAATTCAAAGGAATATTTTAAAAATATTCAATTTAATGTCCAATACTTAGAGGTTGTGCAATATATAGAGGTTGTCCAATTTATAGAGGTATTTGAGATTTTTTTTTTAATTTGTATTGAATTTGAAGGGACTAAACGAAAGTGTCCAAAATAGAGGAGTGTCCAAAATAGAGAGGTGTCCAATATTGGAGGTTTTACTGATGTCATTAATTACCGTTAACAAGTGTTTCTATCTCATCTTACTGATGTCATTAATTACCGTTAACACAAAACTAGATTGTAGGTTATTTATCGGGTAATTTCGTCTAAATTTCGAAAATAATAGGAAAAGGAAAAAATCTGTAATTGGTATGTTTAATTTTTATTCGTAATTAAAGTTGAACAAAATTTTTTTTCATAAATGTTCCAACCAATTTCGAACTGCTGTTGGATATGGAAATTACAAAAATAAATTTTTGAATTATGTATAGAAAGATAAGGATCTAGTCGTAAGCTAAAATGTCATCAACCTTAAAGTGGCGTATTTGCGACAAACGTCGATTGATAGTGACGGTCACAATACCAATTTCAGCAGTCGACAAAAAATCGGCACGGCTACCGCAATAGAGGTGTGGTTAACTTGCGTTCAAGGTGCTATTAATTTACAACTCCTTGGAATTAATCCTGAAACCACGTAATTTTTGTTAGCTGGCAAAGAAGTATTTGGGCAAATTTTATATCTTAATAAAAATGGGAGAAATTCATTCTTCAAGGACAAAGTTTATCATAGTCAACATGAAACAGAAGATATCGATGAACAGAAGATATTGATGTAATCAGGAGAATTTTTGGTAGAGACACAAACAATAGTTGTCAACTACTTATTACCCATAATCGAACGGAAGCACTTATACTCCAATTGTTTTGAGTAAATGAATGAGTCATAGGGCGCTTTCAGGACACCCAACAGTTGGGAAAATGTTTAGCATTATGAAATTACCAAATCAAAGCGATAGGGAAAAATAAATCTTCCGTGTTGGAGAGTAGTGTGTGAAATTTGTCTACATTAAGGACAACGCTTTGTGATTAATGTCGTTAATGACGAGTGGCCTTAATGATTTGATTTTTTTTTGTTTAATTTTCTGTTACAACCATTTAATACATCGTACCTTTGACTCAGGTTAGAAATATTTTACTTGGGCATACTGCTGGGACGAAATTAAATTATTGTTCTCGAGTTTGCAAATAATTTATAAAAAGTAAATTTTTTTAATAAAATTATTTTAATTTTAAATTAAACTGTGCCAAGTACTTACAAGTAGGCGGTTGCAAAGATTAAAACGAAAAATCAATTAAATTGGTAATAACACGTGCTAGAATATACTGTTGATAGCAAATATTTCTTGTTTGGGACCAGGACGCGTGACATTTATTATTATCAAAAAATTTTATGATTCCCAAGTTAAACATAATAATATTTCGAAATATGTTTTTCTTTATTTAATACCACATTGTGTACAGTTGAAATTGATAAAATTTTCATAAATTTCCCATTTATTGATTTCAATTTTGCGTTCGTATTGAATTTTATTCAAATTCTTGTCGGCAGGAAATAAATAGGTTTCATTGGAAGGTTAAACATATTATGTATATACGGAAATATCCCTGTTCCTTCCTCCGCAATTTCATTTCATATCATACGCTAACTTTTCGTTTTACGAATTTCATGAAAAGTAATAATTTTCCATAACCATAGTACGATATATAATAATATACAATCATGACCCTTTTGTATTTCCGTTTGGTTACAATTTTATTAATTTTCTTTAAGCTTCCATTATCTCTATCTATATATGTATACCAAAGTAAATATGTGGAAAAGTCAAAACTAATTTTACATAATTAATACCAATAAGATACTCAAATAATAATAACCATAAAATTGATAAAGAAAAACAAAACCCGTTGCTAGATTTGGTTATCTTATTCTTTGGTATGGCACCAAAAATTGCGGTCAGCAAAATAAAATTGGTTTTACGTGAAATAACTTAATACTAGTACATATTGTAGTTTTTATTTTTATTCTTTCATTACTTCTTGATGTTTTATCTTGTTATGATACAACCAACAATACTATAGCCAAGAACGGCTCAAACCCATTTGCCTTTGCTTATTTCCCTTCCCTTTAAGTTTGTTACTATTCTATTTCATATCATTTACTTTATCATATTCAAATTTGAAAAATTATTCGTGTTTTCGAATTTATGCCACAGATTAATTTTCACATCTGTTCTATTTCTAACTCATATATCTACATATAGCCTAATTTCCTATTTTATGTTAGAGTTAGAGTGAATTCGATTATAATAAGTTCTGAATGTACGATGAATATATGATAAGTTCTGTTTATTGTAGTGTTGCGGAAAAAAATTGGTTAACCTCTTTCATTTTTACGAATATGGTTCTTGCCAGTAACTATTTCTCACATTTGTTCCCATTCCAAAATTAGCTGCATTGTTTTAATAATTCCGATTGTGATCAAACTAAATTCAAATCGTAATCGTAAGTAAGGAAGGACTTAATTGTAACATACTCGATTTCCTTTCTATTTTATCTAATTTATTACCGTTAGCTCTAGTTTATTAAATGATCTAGGGAAGTGCTCTCATTTCTAGTGGTGGCTAAGTATCGTGAGTTTAATTTTCACTAAAATATGTCCAGGAAAGATTTAATTCTTAATTTTAGTTTAACGAATTTTTTTTGACGAAATGGGTTCTCTATAGAAACATAGTAGATGTAAATTGTCATCTTGATGTTCCACCTTGCACACCAGAAGACAATGATGCCGCGATAGAAAACTTAAGTCAATTAATGGATATGGCTCTAAAAAAAGCTACTCCGGAGAACAAAAATTCCGAAAAAAATATAAGGCTTTCAAGTAACATTCAAAAGTTATTGGCAGAGAAGCGGACAATTAGGTGGCTACATTTGATCTATCCACTGAAGATAACGATGCGGTATTTTGCGAATCCTTGAGCGAGTTAAGCATCGACAAATTTGATGATGATCCCGACATCGACAAATTTGTCATCGACAAATTTGATGATTCTAAAAATTTGGATAGATAATCCCCTTAGTAATAAAAGTATGAAGGTGGTCGATAACCGGATTTATTATAAATCATCGCAATCTTTAATAAATCAACCCTCGTCAGATATTCCAATTTGGAAGTTGTATATCCCAAAAAGTCATATTGGGCATATTTTGGAAAATGCCTGTTATTCCACCCAACGCTGCTCACCTTGGATTCAAGAAAACAATGGAGATCATACAACGCATGTATTATTGGCCAGGAATGATTCGGGATACAAATACGGGAAGGATAATGAAAAAAGAAAAATTATTTAAATGTAGTATTTTAAGAGGCTTTAATATATCCATGTGTAAATGAATTTAGAATAGTACACAGCAAAAAAAGTGTGGAACAAAATAAATCTAAAAAAGAATTTATATAGAGCAATGCGGCCGAAAGAGTCAAAATAATTCTTATTGAAAGATTGCACGCTCTATTCTTTCAAAGTTTCAAGTAGATAAATCTTTTCTAGAGTTAGATATAAATTATTCTTTTAAAGAATTATCTATTTCAAATCTCTAAAAGAATAGAATTAATTACATTTGTTATATTTAATGTTTCACTTTTTTAAAATTAAATTAAATATTTATTTCAGATTGATATTAACTCTTTTAAAGAGCACATCTAACTTTTTAAAAGAATTCAGTTAAATATTTAAAATAATCAAATTAAAACCTTTATTGATTAACTTTAAATATTTTTTAGTACAGAATTTATTACTTTAAAAGGATAAATTCAAATCTTATTTTAGTTTTTATTGGGGTGGTAATTTTTTTTTTAAATAAATATACAAATTCTTTTTAATAATCGTTTTTAGCTTTATTTACATTATTATTTTTAATTCATATATACATATAATTTATAATTTTGAACGTGTTATTATATACATTTTTGTATTTCTAGAGATTACTGCTTCAAATGTCATTTTAATTTGAAGTTCTTTTAACTTATAACTATGTTTTATATTTTTAGATGAAATTTGGTAACTATTATGAAAAGTGTCAAATTTTTCGGTTATAAATTCTTCACATAATAAAAGTATATCGTTATCTTTGTTTAATGCTACCATTTCAATACAACTAAAATGAGGGACTCTATTTAATTTCGATGAAAGTATAAAAAGTTTTGGACGATAGTGATAGCGAAACTCGTAATAGTTTATTACACTTAAATCACAATTTAATCCATATTTTCTAACTATGTCACAGTTGCCATTTAAATTGTCATCAATGCATTTTCCAAATTTGATCGAATGTTCTAAAATATTGTCTTGCCATATTAATGCCATATGTCGTTGATGTTTAAACGCTAAAGTATGCAAAATATTTTTAACATTTTTGACTCGTCGAGAAACTTGTTTAAAATAAGAATTTTTACTTTCGTACCTCATGGTCCATAATTGATGTAAAGGGCCCATTTTTAAAATAATTGAAGGATAGTGAAGAAGAAAATGATGTTTTGGGATCAGTTTGGTATTAAACTCAGAAATGAGTAAACGTAAATGCTCTTCAATTAAATTCTTTAGCTCACTTATATCATTTAAATCGAGTTCATCACTGAATACTAAATTCATTATGTTCAGAAGCTTTTCTAAGGCTTTCCATTTGAATTTTAATATACTAAGCGCTTCAAAATCAGAAAAAATAAATGGGATATGCAATAGTAAGCACCAACATTGGGATGCGGATAAACTTAATGTATTCAAATTAATAGGAGTTGGTTTAACTTTTTTAAATAGATACCCATAATTAAACAATGTTATTCTATCATTAATCTCATTCAATGTAATGCATTTGTTAATGATCATAAAATTAAACATTTGCTTAATATAAAAAGGACCAATTCCTTCTAAGATATCGTGCATAATATCTACAGACCCATTTTCAAAAACATCAAAATATTTTAATCGAATAAAATTGAATTATACTTCACTCCATTTACATGCGTTTCGCTTTGAAGCTCTTCATTTAAAGGCTGTCGATAATTTTCGGAAGTTCGTAATAAATCTGGTTTCTCTATCGTCATTGTTTCCGTTTCTAAGCGAGTTGCTAAACAAAACCTGCAAAAATGCGTGCTTCTAAATGAACTAACAAAACCTAATAACTGATTAGCTGCTAAATTATCATGTGATAATGATACTAGCGTTCCAAACATTTTTTTATTTCCTTTAACTAAAATACCCTCATTTTCCAGAATTTTTATCTCATCAATGATTGGTCTAAGAAATACTTCATATGATGGACTTTGCTTTAAATCATTAGTTCTAAATAATGATACTAAAAACATGTTATTTATCGCTGAATAAGTTTCTACAGGCAAATTTTTTATAGTAAAATAAATTCCACCAATTTTATGAATCTTTCGTTTGCTTCCTAAGGGATTGCATATTTCGAAATCGTCATAATAGAGCTGTAATTGTAATGCATCAGGGTGGCTTAGAAACATGGTATTACGTTTAAAATTTTCTCCACAACAATACTTTTGTAAACAATTACTTTTACAAATATGATTATTATTAAAATATAAAAAATAAAATGATGAATTAAGAAACAAACTCTGGATTGTATCAATAATCGATACATATTGGAATGTAGTTTGTCGATAAGAAACCGTATCTTTAACAGTCCATTCTAAGCCTACGTTTTTAATTTTGGGAGTAACAAAATGCAGATTTTTTTCTACAGTTTTGTTTCTTTTGTAGCTGGAACGCATTTCCATCAAACTACTTAAATATTTTCGCTTAAGTGTGTTTAGGTTGGCTTCTCTTACATTTGATGATTCATTAATAATTTTTGATACATCATTAAAAATGTTTTCAGTTAAAGATCGTTGTAATTCAATAATTTCATCTGCCTTCTTTTCAGGAATATTTTGCATTGTAGACGTTAAATTTTGATTAATTTGGCTTAATGAATCTTTTGGTGAACTAATTAAAGAAGCATCGAAATGCAATTGACTTAAACTGTTAATTTCTGATATTGGTTTATCCAATGTACTAACTAAATTAATATCATTACTATTCTGATGGTTAGTACAACACAATGTATGCCTCTTTAAGCTATTAAAAGAGCAATATCTATTTTCGCAATACCGACTAGCAACGCATTTCAAATCTAGGTCATTTGCCTTTTTATTTATTTTATGAAACCTTTGTAGATGATTTATAATTTCAGAAAATAAACTAAATTGTTCATTGCACAAATAACAATATAGCATTTTATTTCTTAAAAAAGGTACGTCAATCTTCAAAAAAATGACTAAAATTAAATCAAAATGAAATAATATTTAACTTCATATAAGTATAGCAAAACAAATAATAAATTCAATAAACGATAAATATTCTAAATTTGACAATTATCAAACTTTGTTATTACATTTTTAACCGATGTTGAAATAGAATTATCTCTAATTTCAAATAAATAGTATTCTAAAAATGAAAAAAAAAATTTTAAATTATTATCGTACTCTAAATTGAATACATAATATAATTGGATCAGTTTTTCCACCGCTTCAACTATATTGATATTTTTATTTAAGGGAATTAATTGTCCGTCTATAGCAATTAAGTACTGATGTACCGCCGATTTTTTGGGTCCTAATGCAATTATAAATGTGAAGGTTCGTGTTTATATTCGTCTTCTGTGAGGCCAACCTGGGAATAAAAAATATTTATCAATAAATAAACTATTTATCTAATTTTTAAAAATTTACAACTTACATTTTTGAGAATAATAAATTTTTTGAACGCCTTTAGGTCAGTATCTCTTGTTTTATTTCTTCCCAGGGGTTGAGGTGGATTTGCTCTTATGAGATTTAAAAAACAAAGAGTTGAAAAATTCCAATCGGAATCTTCATCCGCTTCTGTTTTGACGAGTTCTTTTCCTAATTCTACGAATACGTTTCCAATTTTGTTTTTTATTTTTGAAAAGTTTTGCACAAATGATGATTTACCCTTTATTATTTTTTCGAATTCATCTGATATCTGTATAACAAAATCATTAACAATATATTACAAAAACACAACGAAAATAATTATTACGTACGAGCTCTGGTGCAGAAAAAAAATATGGATATTCCACAAACAGATTTATATTTTCAGCTTTTTCTTTAATAGCTTGTCTTCGAAAATCAAATGTGCTTAGTAGCTTCTCTTTGACTGCGTCTATTTGATCCGGTAGTTTAGCATTTTTCAGGAACTTAAGATCGTCTTGAAGATTTTCTATGGAAGCAACTTGAGCAGCGTTAGAAGCCGTACCCAACCCGGCCGTCGAAGTCTTAAATTTTTGATGTTTTCGCAAATTTTTCAATTTACTGATTAAATATCCTGCTCCTGTTTTTATGTCGAAAAGGAGGTCCTGTCAAAAAAAAAAAAATTTGAAAAGTTTAAATTAATAACATTAATTAAAAATTTGGAATCATTAAAACATACAATATTTTCCAGGTGATCGTTCCTTGTTTTGATTGATGGAAACAAATGAACACATGCGTGACAAACAGCTCGTTTTTCGTCACGAGTTGGATAAAGTCCAAAGTTTACGTCGGTGTATGAACCCAAGTAGTCGACCACAGCTTTTCTGGATTTCTCGCACAGAGTGTTGGTATTTTTTATTTCTTCGATTAAATATTGTCCACGATTTTGTTCCAAATACTGTTTAAAATCCTAAGAAAAACAATAATTAAATTAAGAAACTAAAAAGTTTAAAAATATAAAAATCATATATAAAAACAGCATATAACATAATATGACCAACAAACCTCACTGCAAACTTTTAAAAGTGGACCCACCACAGCGTTAGTACGTTTTAAAGCTCCTAATTCTTTTTCATTGGGTAAAAATGGTTCAATATTTTCGGTTTCATTTGTGTTATTGAATATTTCAGTTTGAGTACTTTTGTCCTCAAACGATTTAATTATCATTTGGATATATTTGTCGTCTCTGAAAAATCAGAGTTAAATATGTGTGAAACTAACTCGTCATTTTCTATTATATTTCCATATTGGTCAGAGAAACCTTTTATATTCTGTAGTAAAACATACTGTGTTTCAAAATAAACTGAAAAAATACCAAAATTCGAAGAAAAGTATATGACTAAGTTTTTGATCATGTTGCAAATACTCTTAAAGAGCGCTACACACGATCCAATTTGGTCGGCCCGGACCGTCGGTTACTAAATCGATGTTGTCTACAGACAATCCAACTTGCCACCCGATTTACTATCCAATTTTGACAATTAGGTTTAAATTTTATTTTACTTTGTGTGGCATTGTGATTGTTTTCCAAAATCTTTAATCACCCAACCAATGAATTAAAAAAAAATAAACTCGTGTTTGTTGTTTCTTGCTCGAAATTTACCACACAAATGAAATGAAATTGTCCAACAACGATACACACCATCCGATTTGGTTGGTTGGTTGGACGGTCGGATCCATCCAACACATCCAACTTGATTTTATCGGGCCAACTTGCATACACACGATCCGATTTCCAACCAAATCGGTCCAACCGTCCGACCAAATTGGATCGTGTGTAGCGCTCTTTATATTTTGATTCCAATTTCATTGATTCTTTGAGAGAATTAAAATTGTACAAGTATTCACATATTAATTATTACATTATTTCGTGACACAAACAAAACCACGGCGTAGTTTTACCATTATACCTTGACATTATATCATGTTTTACATAGTTGGTCCAATTCTAGAACTATAAAATTCTATTATTTTATTTTGACTAATTTGTTTCTGAATTTTTATTAAAAAACCAAAAATCATACAATTTTATAATTCAGAATGGGCTCCATATTATTTGGATGTAATATCACGCCGCGTTTACCTAATTGTGAACCATTACCTTACAACATAACATGTACTAACCACAGAAATTTTAATTCAATGTTTATTAATTTAATGTAATTTATCTGATAACAAATAAAACGTCTTGGAATTGTAAATATTCGGAATTTACGTATTTTTTTAACAAAACGCTTTTAACAACTCCTTCCCGATTGAAAAACACGTTGAAATTACCGTTCATTCCTTGATTTGGATCACACATACTGTTTTTTTAAGGTTAAACAACACTTTCTTCACTTTACACTTGACAATAATTATATAATGTATGTTACGTACACAATTTTCACATTAAATTAATCACTATATTATTACTTGAACTATAATTTTTGCAAACACTTATACAAATATTAATTTTATTAACTTTTTTATATCAACTTAACCCAATTTCGCATAATGACCGTAAAACTCAACGATTTTATAACAAATATGAAGATGGAAACAATATTCGTGTGCGCATTAAACAAATTCGTATTTTTTCGTGCAAACTAGTTTTATCGAAAAAAAAAATTAATTCTCCTTTAGGATTTATTTTAATTCCCTAAAAGATTTATTTTAATACTTTAAACGATTTATTCATTTATTTTAACGGCTATATTGATCATATTTTAAGGAATTAATTTAATTATTACAAAAAGAATTATTTATTGTTAACTTTTAGAGTTAACTGTATTCTTTAACAAAATTAATTTTTAAATTGGCTCCAAATAACTCGAAAAACTAATCAATTTAACTCTATTTCAGGCAAAACGTTTTTTTGGGATTTTGAGTTACAAAACAATTCTTTCTTTGAGTTGATTTAGTTAAATCTAAAAAAGAAATACTTGATTAATGGTTAAAAGAATTAATCTAATTCTAAAATTCTGTATTCCATAATTTTATTTAAATCTTTTCCAGGATTTTTTGCTGTGTAGGTTTAATTATCTATTATACATATGCTATTAATTTTAAACGTAAATTATATTGTTTTTATTTCTTATTTTTGTAAATAGAAGTTAGATATTTTATATTATATTTTATTATATTTTAAATTTTATTTTTGTTTTGTAATTTAGAATCAGGGGACCAGTCACGTGATCTATTTGATCCAATGGTCCACTTATCTTACCCTCTGAAACTTTTTTAGTCTTAATATTATTGTACACACTAGTTTTTATTTATTATAATAAAGATGGTAATGAATTTAAAAAAAAAAAAAATATTTATGATTTTGTTACGAAGTGCGACATTTGTAAAGAATGTAAACCGTTTAATAAGTTGTCAAAAGCTCCGATGGGCAATTTCTCCAAAGTTCCACCAATTCCAGCACTTATTCATTGATTTCCTTGGCCCGTACACTCTATCTAAAGATGGAAACTGTTATGTCTTCATTGTGGTCGACAAATATTCAAAATTTGTTTTCTTAGAACCAATGCGTGTTGCTACTTCCAAAAACGTCTGCAAATATTTAGTAAATCGCGTTTTTAGCATTTTCTCTATTCCTAAAACAGTCGTAAGCAATAACGCGAAACATTTCACGTCAAAAGAATTTCACAATCTTTTGTTGAAGCACGGCATTAACCATCAGTTAACACCGCGGTATCATCCGCAAACTAACGCAAGCGAACGTGTTAATCGCACATTGTTATTATCAGGGCATATGTGCAAGACTGGGATAAACATAATCACTCGATAGGGTCTGCGCTTCGGAATGTGGTCCACGAGAGTACCAAATTTTCTTCGTACTTCCTTACTTTTGGTCAACACTATGTCAGCGACGGCTCACATTATAACATCCTTCGCCAACTCCATTCGCTGGATGATCGTTATTTTGAATTGACTAACATTGACATTGACAGACTAACATTGACTCAAAAACATGTAATCGGCAATTTAAGATAGGCTTATCAACAAAACAGCAAACGTTATAATTTAAGATCTCGTCCTCACAGGTATAAAATATGGCAAACGGAATTTGTTAAAAATTACACCTTAAGCGATGCTGGTAACAAAGTGTCCGCTAAGCTATGTACTAGGTTTTAAAAGGCTGTTATACATAAATGCATTGGCAATGTGGCTTTCGAGCTTAGAGATATTCATAACAAACCACTCGGTATTTATCACTCAAACGATTTACGGTCTTGAAATCAAATCCCGACTGTTTTTGTTAAGTTTGTTAGTTATACCCGGCTGTGTGAGACTATCTCATGGGTGTAGGTCGTCCCCACGATTTGTAATGTCGTACGTTCCAAGACTGTGTTGGTTTAACTCCCCTGTCCTAACGTTTAGCCAAACAAATACTTGTATGTATACATAAAAATTATTTTCGCGGGAAAATCTTGTTTTGGATTGCGGAACCACGCCTTGAAAAAAAAACACACGGTTGGTCCATAATAAAATTGTTTCTACTGTTATCAGGTGATAGATAAAAAGGAACAATTGCGGAATGTTAATTAGTTGTTGGATAGCATCGCGTTGTTAAACAATTTTTCTTTTGCACATCGAATCAAATAAATTAAAATATTAAAATACTGTGAAAAAAAAAATTTGTTGTATGGTTGGTTGCACAAACATTAGTGTGAATAAATATATTTTTCTTTGGCATTTGATAGCCAACCCAAATAAAGAAATAGTTTCTGGAAAGAAAAGAAAAAAAAATTCTTTGGACAATTGGAATTTATTTAAAGTGTATGTAACAATTAATAAAACTATTATGTTTGGTTATGTATAGAAAAAAATCAAAAATTAATTAAAAAATAAAATAATGTGCTAAATTAATTAAAACTGTTACTATAGTGCTATTAATCTTAAAATTTATGAAATTAAACTTAAAATAAAATCCCTCATTGGGAAAATTAATAATTATTATAATAAAATCGGATGTAACCTAACTCATAATAAATATTCGTGCAAGTGAGGAAAAATAATGTGTATCTGGTCGCTTGTTTGCCTACGAATACCGTAAAAATATAAGTAAATACATGGGCAAGTAGTTATGAGGTGACCAGTTGTATGTACTAACAACGTGTGTGCAGTGATGATATAACGATATACAAACTTATTGGAATAAATTATATTAAAAGTGCCGCAAAAATAATAAAGTGTTACGATAATATTATAATCTAATAATAAGTATAAATCAGATAACATCACGTATCGTTGATTGAACTCAACGGATCGTTTATAATTATAAAACAAAAGATTATCAACAGTGGATATCGGCCGCAACCATGCTGTAATTAAGGTCATGTTTTTTTTATACTCGTAATACGTAATATTAAGTTTAAACTCTATATAAATTCTGGTTCAAAATTGTTATTTTCTTTGATTATTAAAATTATATTTTTAGTGTTAGGACTTTGGGAGTAATAGTAGTTAAGGTAGTTAGGGTAGCCCGTCGAACATTTAGTTCAAATTTTATATTTAATGTTAGGTATGACGTCACAATAGATCTTAGGTTTTTAGTGTAAACAAAAATTAATTTTTGATTTTTTTTTTCTTGAATTCACAAACAACTTTTCACATGGCTTGATTTTTGGTTTTTTTAAATAAATTGTAATGTTGGTTAAGAAATTCCATAATCAAAAATTTTTTCTTTAAACGTTTGGGTATCTGTTCTTCTTTTTCCGCTAATGTTGTTCGATTGTTACTTTCGCTTGGTGGTAAATTGTATTATGCTACAGTAAACATTTAAGTTAGGATGTAGAGGAAAGTAATTGAATACAGAATGATAGGTGAATTGTTCCATACCCTGAATCCTGTCCAATTTTAAATACGTTCCTGTTTCTCTCCTTTTTGGTGGTCTAGCAGGGCGGTACTGATCTTTGGCAAACCCCACGCCCACCCTGAAGCTAAGGCGGCATATTACGACCACGCCGAAGCTCTTAGTACACGCAACTACAAAATTCAGTAACGAGTGGCATTCAATTTTAGGAATCGTACTTTTTTTTCTTTCGCGATCCACAACACACTCGTTACACTACTTATAGATAAATGTGTTAGGTTTGGATTGTCCCAATATTTGGTATAATTTTAGTACGCTCATATCTCAATAATAAATTTCAAATAATTAATGATTTAGGTTTGACGTTTGATTCAGGATTATGCTTTGATAAGCACATACAAAATATCTGCCCATAAAATGTTAGACTTCATTTTTCGAAGAGCGTGTGAGCTTCGTAATCCTCAAATATTTTTAAAACTTTTATTACCTTCGTAAGATCGATTCTTGAGTATGGTAATCAGATTTGGGCACCCTATTATGATTGCTATTCTTAGCAAGTTGAAAGAGTACAAAGAAAGTTTACTAAATTTTTGTTCCACAGATCAATTCCTTACACTAATTATATTAATTATGATATCCGTCGCAACGTTTTTAACATTGATACGCTTGAGTGCAGAAGACTTGCGTTTGATGAAATTATGCTTTATAAAATTATAAATTCTATTGTCTCTTCTGATTTGACATGTCCAATAAACCTCTACGTTCCTGCATATAGAACTCGTAATACTATTAGATTATTATGCCATGGCAAATAAGGTCTAATTGCGGACTATCCAATCCAATTATGAGAATGCAAAAACGCATAATAATCGGTTCTCTACACTGAAATTTTTTCAATATGGGCCTGGGGTTATTTAGAGCGCGTGCCAATGATTTGGTTAACATTTAATTCTTTTATCTTATTTAATTTTCTAATTATTTGTTTTGGTATAAAGTATATTTAAATTTTCTTTTGATTAGTTTTTATATAACTTTGTATTAAGAGCGATTGTTTCGTTGACTATCGAATTGATTGTTTGTTTATCGGTTTGATATGTTAGTACGAATATTTGTATATTACTGTAAATTATATCTCGAGGCCATATGGAATAGGCTTACTGTTTGTGGTCCAATGTAAAAAAAATAAATAAGCAGCTTACGAGTAAAGAAATCATCTAAAAATGATTGTTTTCATGGCCTTTTGGGTATGAGATTCATTCCCATCAAATTTTCGAGTTGTAATATTTTCATGATCATTTATTTCCACTTTCTATTAATAAGGGAAATGGGTTCCGCAAACAAATTAATTGATACATTATTGATGATTCAATAAATAATCCTGGTTCTAGTTGGTTCTGAACAAAATTCGAATTAAAACAACAATATTTAATTTTATTCACAATTCACACTTTCGAGGTTGAAATCAGAAGAAAGTTTTGTTTACACTAATTGCTTATATTAAGGTTTACCATAAACTGTAATTTGATTTAATTAACAAAATTGACGGTAGATTACTTAAGTTATACAAAACACTTTTATGATAGCCTTTGAAAAGTTCTAATTTAACTAGACATTATCATTAAATTTAATATAAACGAATCGAAAAGGTAAAACAATTTATGGACAATCAATTAAATTTAGATTAATTACTAATTTAAATGATTTCAGATCGATGATGTTAGTGCTGCTTTTCAAGGGATCAATTACTACAGCTAAGTGTTAATAATTTTGTAAAACATTTTTGAAAAATGGGATTTTTATGTTTCCGGTGTCCAAGCACCTGATGATGAACGTTTACAACTTCGACATACCGGACGCCCTGTAATACAGGAAACTGTTCGGATTTGTTAAAAAATTGGGTTGTAATTCGATCAATTGCCTAATGTTACATAATTTGAACTACTGTACGGGACACAAAGCAGTGGGGATGTTGGTGCGTTTGATGTTAAAGAATTAAATTTAATCTTTCGTTGGTTTGTATTGTGGACTCCATTTGGCTATATTTTAAACAAATGTGTAGCTTTGGCTGGTAACTGTAACTGATATGGTATTTACTATGTCTGTGATCTTTCGAATATTCGGCAAAATGATATTTTGACATCATTTTCATTATGTTGCGAAGGGATTATACCATCAAACAGTTCGTGTGGTAAACATAATTGGTTTCTCGATCGAAGATGATTTATAAAATTTCCTTTTTTGGTGCGATTCTGACGTAGAAGTAGAACTGTTAATGACAGGTCCTAACAGTTCAGCAGAACATGGTAGTTGTTCCTGCATTGCTTCAGTAATCGGATTACTTGTGGTGAATTTGCTTTTGGTATGGTTTTGTGATTGTGCTTTCATTTTGGCGATATCCTGGAACAATGGTGATTCTTTTGAGTAAATATGTACGAATTTCTGCAAACAGGCTATTATTATCCTTTTTGTAGAATTTCGTACATATTTATTAAGAACAGATGACCAGCACTAGCTTCGTCCCATTTATATTGGGAGGTTGAGGGATTTGTATTAAACTCGGGATAACATTAATTTGGTTTGGTTCAATGCTAGGGAGAAACATGATTCGTAGGCTTCAACACGGTAACGCTATAGCATTTGTGGTTGAATATTAAAAATTCATTATGTATCATCACTTTCTACAGTTATCATTGTCTTCGAAAATACTATTATACTATCCGGTGTTTTTCTACTGGTGGTCATGAAGAGATTTTCGTTGTTCCGTTTTGGTTGTGGCAAAGTCTCGTTATGAGCTACGGTGATGTTCGATTCCTTCATTTTATAGCCATTGGAACATCTTTTGTCGTTGGAACATTGAGTTTATTATATATTTCGATAAACCACTGATTGACAACTTGATCGCCATGTAGGTAAGTAATTCTATCGTAATTGTAGGAAGGTTTGTTATAATTCGGACATTCAAATAGTTAAACTTCAGTACTATGTTAAAAAAACAGCTAATTTGGAAGCATTTAATATTTCTTCAACGTGATTAAGACGATGAACAACAGCATGATATATTACCTGCACAATTCCCATAGTCGTGTTGATTCAAATGACGCGGATTAAATGGTTCAAAAACACAAATTAAAACTATATTTAGACAAAATTTAATTCAATTATAAAAATGCTATTTACTTTTAATGGAATGGATACAAAATATACTTGAAATTGAAAAAATAGATGGCAGAACATCATATGAAGTGACTATCGTTGTAAGTTGCGACTATGGGAATAAGGAAAATGTAGTCACATGAAGTAACGTGATATACGACTATGGATATTGGGGTGGTTAAACTTCGATAACATCGTCTGATATTGTACTTTCCAAATCGTTTTGCGACAACCAAGTAATTGGTAAATAATCTTGCTCAATGATTTGCGGGCGATTTGAATCGCGATTTTTATTAATAGTTCTTAATTGATTCAATTAGGTTTGGTTCCTTATCAACAGATGATATATGATAGCTAACATTGATGGTTTCGTGCTCGGTAATTATTTTAGTGTTTACAATGTTCGATTCCCTAGTAATCATTAAAAATGTTCACCTCCAGTTCCATTTTTGCACATTTAACATTCGCTCTATTCGAAGTTTAAAAGTGGTTTTAAAAAAAATTTTTGTGTCTATGTGTGTGGTGGCACCGACCAGACTAAATGTTTGTTGGTTCTCTGCAGCTCAGACAGATTGGCTGAACCCGACCATAAAACTTCATACTTAAGCCTTTTCCATAGATCAGGAGATCTCAGTGGTTTTGACCGAAATCGGTTCACCTGAAGGAACACATTGGACCACCAAATATCACACTTTTTCAAATATTTAACCGTATTTGTTTGGCTAAATATTTAACCCGAGTCCCAAGCAGCGCGATCGCGCTTTTGTGCCGAGAAAACCCACCACATGTCGAACACAGTCGAGAACTGTCGGTGCGTTACCGATTAACGAAGTCGCGAGCTCAGATTTACAGAAGCAAGTACATCACGCAGCTCCTTTTAATGTAAATAGTACATTTAACAATAGGTTTGTCTCAATAGATTGCCTTTTCATCTCATTCGTTTCATCTTCTTCTCTCACTTAGAGGAAGCGCGGTAACGCTGTGATTCTTTGACAGTGTTTTTTCAATACCCCCTGGAACTCAGACGGTTAAATAAAACATTTATGAGAAAGACGATTATAAACTAAAATATTTTAATTAAATTTGGATAGATTAATCGGTGTAAAACTTCATACTTACGGTTTTTGTACAAATTGAGGGATCGATTTTCGTTTTTTGCAAAATGTTGAATAGTATATCATTTACGAGAAAAACGAATATGAACTGCACGGTTCTAATTAGTTTTGTAACAATCCTGGTTCAAATCAGTTTTCCAAAATTTAAACGGAAATGACGATTTTGACAATGAACAGTACAGTCTGAACGTTTTGAGGGATCAGAATAATACCTCATAATTATGCTTTTCCATAAATTGGGAAATCGTAGTTTTTTTGAACAATCACAATAACACCATTACAATTGCTAAAACCAAAGTAAAATATGAAATCGTAGTGTTTTTTTACAGAAATCTGTGCCGGAATTGGCAGCGCCCATGAATGCTTTTAAGCTTGCGAATTTTTTGAAAAGTATTTAGCATTTACGAAAAAATGATTTAAACAATATTAATATTATTAAAATATAAATCGTTTTTAATCGTTTTTTCGTAAAAAAAAACGTCTAGCAGTGGTAGCTTTTTTATTCGAGATCTATGTTTACATTCGTGGTAAAAGAACGTCGGGTGTTGGCCTCAACATTTTCACCGCTCCATTTTTTGATTAATTTTTAAACATTTTTAGTTTGTCTTTGCAAATTTTACATTAAGAGGAATAAATAATAAAAGCTTCTTCCGGTTCTTACACGCAAAACGTTTTTAACACTTCTTTGAATATATCAAGGTTTCCTCCTACTTTGCTGATTAAATAAACTAAAAGATTATACAATCTGATGAGTTAATTCAAATATGTAATTTGAAGTGCGATTAACTCAAATTGTAAATAAAATGATTTTAAAATTTTTTATTGCACAGCACTGTAGATTTACTATACATACAAAACACGAGTAGAATATGTGTATATTTAATTGAAAGGTTAAACCGCACATCACTTTAAATTTTCTGATTTTCTTTTTTCATAAAAAAAACAGTTTCACAAATTTAATTTGAATCAGTATAAACTTTAAGGAGGAAACCAAAAATCTATAATATTTTTATAAACCCTTATGTTATATTTTGTAGTTCGTATCGTAACAGAATACAAAACGCAAACAAAATCTCCCCCGTTCATTTATATATTGAAAAGTACATCTCAAAAATGTGTATTCATAAAATATTAATTACGAATTTTCTTTAATTTTCGCTAAAAAAAATTATAACTTCCCGACATTATAATAATTTATTTGTGTTCGAAAAGAACTGGAAAATATAACGTTGAAAGTTTCAATGTCACAACAGAGAGATGAGCGTAACCGAAACAAAACAAAAGTAAAATTGGTGTACGATAAATGCCCGCCTAAACATTTTGTAAAAGCGTTCTGTTTATCGTAACACTGAATGTGCTTTTAATGCCGTTTCACTCTCTCATTTCGATTTCAGCCTTTTAATTCGATTTAAATAATTAAATAAAATTAAAAATTATTTTATTATGTATTTCCTAAATAAATACCAAAACGAAAAAAAAAATTGTCTGGTACGTCGGAAAATGCTGTTCTCTTTAGGGTGTCGATAATTCTTGTGTTCGTTTCGTTGTAAGTTTGTAACGAAACTTTTTTCCTAAATACATTTCTTTTACTTTAAAAGTTTTGTTATTTGGCAAACTTTTTTATGCTATTTAGTCTGTATATAATTTAAAAATCTATTTGTGTTTATGTGTATGTACATAGGAAAAAGGATTTTCTAGACTATTTTTATAGGATTATTATATATTCCCATTTTCGTTTTTATTCTAGAAAATTAACCAGATTTTTGTATTTGGTCCCAAAGAAATTAGGACGGCTGTGTGGGATTGCAAATTATATACTAAATAGGAAAAAATTGGAAAAATTTCTAGCATTTCGTTTAATCTTGTTTTTTGTTAGAGAAAGAAATTTAAATTTTTGTTTCAAGTGGTTTTTAGATAATATAGAAATTAAATCAGAGTTTAATGATACGGCTATTTATTTGAGTAAATGTAATTATCGGGAAGATTTCAGCTACAAAGTTTTAATGATATGGTTTGTGAATGTTATAACTAAAAATAAAGTGTTTCTGATATAATTAGGCATAACTTTGTTTTAAATACAATTCATTAACAGACCGCTGTTTGTATCACATTTTAGAATCGCGCGCGCGATTCTATAAATGTTCGGGAAATTCTGATATGCAAGATTTTTAGTGCAAGATTTTGTAATGCAAGATTTTGTAGTGCAAGATTTTGAAATGCAAGATTTTGAAATGCAAGATTTTGTATTGCAAGATTTTGTAACGCAAGATTATGTGGCTAACCCGTTAAACAATATTGAAATTATTCAAAAATTCTGTTGAATTGTTATCACTTACCATGTTTGAATATTTTACTCTTTGTGCATATCCGATAAAATTATTATCATCTGTAGTCATTTAAATAATTATTATTTTTCAGTTTAATAGATTTCTGGAATGTGAGAGAAATTATAAATTTAACTATTGATGACATGTAAATGATTAGAAAAATATATAAATTGAATGCATTATTATATGGTTTAGTTAGTGTGACAATGAGAATAAATAGATTCAAAAATTGAAGTAACAAATAAATAATTATTGTGTTAAATTCAAAACACAAAATCAAAAAATTAAATAACAATAAAATACTTAACAAATTAGTTTTAATGTGCGAAATACTTTTGATTTATTTTCTTTCCGTAAAAATATTGCTCCACCCTTGACCCAAAGGTAATGAAATAAGTTTTCTTTTCTAATTTTGCGCGCCTCACTGTACAATTTGACCAACAATGGTGTTAGATGGTGGCGTATAAAAACTTCATTGTTGGCTGGTGTCAAATAACCCAAGTCTTCAACAAACACATGAACCAATTTTTTCTTTTCTAAAATTTCTGCTTTAATCTCTTGGTTATTTAAAGCAACTAACATTAGTTGCAAATTTTCTTATTCTTTTGTCTTTAGCGTAATTTTCCTAATCTCCTTTACATCCGCGGGATGTACTCTGGATTTAATCAAATGCATAAGTTTAAAGAATTCCTCGCTGGTTACATTTGCTTGAGGTGGAAGACCAGCAATATCAATATTGTTTTCCACGATTTTGTAGTTGTGACGGTCTGCATTGCATTCAAGCAGGCTGACACGCCGCTCAAGAGAGAGAATAGTTTTTTCCGCATCATTTAATCTAGCTTGTAAAACATTATTCTCCCATAAATTCCTTATTAAGATTGATATGAACTTTCAATCGTTTACTGAGGTTATTGTTTGAATCTTGTAGAGCTGTCATTTTATCGCCTATTTGCATTAAAAAAGCTCCCAAGTCTTGATAATTTTCATTTTTTCCAATTTTAACTGGATCATAGTTAATACTTTCCACAACATCTTGAAAATCCTCATCTTCTTCGTTCATTACAGTAATGTTGGTAACTGTTTTAGTTACATTACAGTTTTGACACTTCCAGGATGGTGCTCTGCCATTGAACCGATTCTGCTTACTAATTTCAGCGCAACCTTTCTTGGTGTGGAAGAATTGTTCATACTCTCCACTGCATTGGGTTGCGCAAGCTCTAGCACTTACTTGCAATTGGCATATACCACAAGTTGCCATTTTAGTATTATATAATATAATTTTATATTTAAAATTTAATACAATTTAACGGACGAAAATTTTATACGTCAGTTTGTTTTCAAGACTCATTCAGTTTCGTTAATAATATCGTTAATGAAAAATGGTGATAATGATTCGTATATATTAAAAACAAATCTGGTGAATTAGTAGAAATCAGTTCTAAAATTCTGTTACGACCATTTAATACATATATCAGACCTTTGACTCAGGTTAGAAATGACCATGGTATCTATAAACGGGCACTCAGTTTTCGAAGACACATTAGTGGGTAGAATTTCGGGAATTTCATCAGCACAGGTCCAATTAATTGAAGGGAAATTAAAATCGCCCATTATGTTGTTGTTGATTTACACGATGGTGTCGGAGCACGCAGTGTAAGATGTTAATAAAGAGTCAGGTGAAATATATGCACAACATTTTGTTGATCATTGTGCTTTAGCACATAGTTCGATGGATAAGTAGGAAAGATTAATCCATTCATTACGAATTGATTTGCCAATCGTTATCATTACACCTCAACTTGATTTTTTATTGCTTGTTAGTGGTGAACGATGTCATCCACGTATTTTTGATAGAAAGAATTGGAAGTTATGGAACCCTTACCGGACAAGTGGTGCAGTGGTTAAAGCTTCGGCACTTGGACCGGGAGGTACTGGGTTCGAATCCCTTCAGAGGCTAGATGAAAATCGAATTTTCATCATCGATTACAATCGGTGATGTTAATAAACACAACTAAGACCCTCTGATGGAGTGCAGAATTCATTGACGACCCACCGTCCATGTCAGTGTGCAGGTTGACCTGGAGCTTGCAACGTGCAAGTGGTATACTATAGTTGTGTTAGTAGGTGAATAGGTGAATGGGTTAGTGATGTGGCGTGAATGCCTGGTATCACAATGAGCCAAGAAATGGCCTAAGTAAGCATAATGCGTGAGTCCCGCTTGACAACATTCTTATGATTTGTTCAAACCCCTAAAAATCAATTGATAGTGCTTTGCTAAACCATAAATTTAGTAAAATTAGTACTTTATAGAAGCCACGAACATTTTTATTTTATATTTACCCATTTAAAATTATAAGAACCAAATTTATTTATTATTACATTCATATAATCAGACTATGTCATTTGGAGTGGTTTTTGTTAAAACCGTTCATATACTAAGTTCTGTGTACAATCATACATAAGTCAGTCTGAAAAATTGAAAAATATTACTTACCGTATGAACTTTAAATTTAAGACTATGGTCCTTCAAATTCGAAGAATTAAAATATTCATGATGAATTATCGTCATCGTCATTGTTCCACCGCAAAAGCTTTATTGTGTACAAAAATTTTAATAATAAAATGTACGAGCTGAAAATTCATTTCGGAAAAAACATAGAATAGTTTTTATTATTATTTCTTTGTTTGTTTGTTATTGCCATCAACATCATTATCATTGTTCTTCAATTCTTGTTGTAGTATTTCGGAAAAGTTGACTTTTCAACTTAAGCAATTTTTTATTTTAATGTTTTGTTTAATTTTCGGATTTCACCAAGATAACAACAAAAACAGTACAATAACAACAGTGCGAGAGCTCAACAGAGCAACACAAACAAAGAATTAGAAAATCTGACAATAGATTATAAAAAATTAAAATCATTTTTTAATCTGAAAAGATTTAATATTTGGATTGTGTGCATCAAATCGGAATTATACTTTATACGCCCTAGTCAGCTACTTAGAATGTCAACGCTGCCCATTATCGAAAATGTGTTGGTTTTTTTGTTTCAAGTTAAGATTGAATGGCTTAATTTTGTCTCAAACTACCCAAAAATCTTGTAACATAAAAACGAAAAATGTTTATAAATATTTTCATCCCAAAAATTTTCCTTTTGATTTAATTAAAATTCTTATCACAATCATCATATATAATCTTATATCTATTATCACATAATGTTAAAATATTCAAAAAAAAAAAAAAAAAATGGAAAGACAAAAATTTATTTATCTTATAATACTTTTGTCTTATACTCGTAAACATAAGATATTTTAGTTTTGTTGTCATTATATCCTTTAAGCATGAACTCTGGATAAACTTTTGATATGTTCGGAAAATAAAAAAAAAGTTTTGTTATGCTTTTTGTCAGTTGAAATTATTTTTTGTGCTTTTTGTGATTGTGAAAAATAATCCATCCATACTGATACGGATTTAGTTTTTATTACTTTAAAGTTTAATAAAATGAGCAATTTTCGAATGGCTTAGTTGTTTTATTTGATTTATTCTAAATTTATTTTATTTTACAATCTATCTTCTTGAAAAACATTAATTAAATCATTTATATTTTAACACGATTATTCGTTTTAACATGATTTCATAGTTGAATATTTCATATTACGATAATCCATTGTTCTACTAAAGAATAAACTTTAGTAATCTTTGAGGCTATTGGAAAATTCGAGCCGTGTTTAGTATACAAAGAATTTTTTGTTTAAACAACTTTTTCAAACACTTGGGTGGGGAACCTAACTATATTATCAAAGGGATATTTTTTTTGCTGCATTTTCCAAAGATTGTTATTCGTCACATGAGTGACATTTAAAAAAAACGATTCTCCAGCGTACCACGAGTTATATTTAGATCGAAAATATAATGAGTAGCAATACGTAAGTTACTTTAATTATAGTTTTGATGAATTTGTATTAATAAAAATTGGCAAATAATAAATAGTAAGCGATTGCCATTTCAACCACAGTGACACTACCACAGTGACAATAGAAGAGTACAGCATTATCACTTATTTTATTAATAACTATAAGAATTCATATATAAATAGACCAATTTTGTTTATGAATAGTATTCTCATGAAAATATACGATCAATGAATGAGCAGCGAAATGAAAATCTATAAAAAGCTCTTTGGATGTGAACGTTAGACATATAAAATGTATTATGGAAAATGATTGTGGTCTTCATCCGTTGAATCATTATCGGTACAGAGATAAATTTGACCCATTTTACATTTTAGTAGTTTATTTTGATTATCTTGTGGAGATATGTTTCATTGAGAGCTTCCCAGTTTACCGTTTCCAAAAATCAGAATCTTTTTAATCGAAAGTTAATTACTTTTATTTGTAAAAATGTTATCGAAAAACTTTTGGTCCATTGCGGAACATAAATAACTGATGTTGTCTTATAAGCAAAACATGTCAATTGTTTTTCTCATGTAACTGAGCCAATTGTGTCTACATTGTTTTTTAGCATAATGCCCGGTTTACATAAGACCAACATTTTTCTTCTGCAAAATGAATAAGATATAATATTGACTTTTTGCACATGAGAGACAAGAAAAGCAATATATCCCAACAAAATTTTGCAGAAGAATTTTTGAGCAAAAATGACCATAAAAATGAAAATGTTGCCATAAAATATATTCGATCCGAGTATTTTTATGGCAACATTTTTAAAATTAACAAGAAAAAAAATTATTTCGAATTTATAAATGTTGTGGATTCATAATAAAACCAGACGCCATAGATAAAAATGTAAATTTCGCATTTTAATTCATTAAAAATAAATTAATAATGATCCTATAAAAAAAAATTACGCCATTACTATATATGTTTATTTCTTTCTGGCATATTGAATATTTTTATATAGCGGATTCTTTCTTATTTACCTGCAAAAATTTGCAGAAGAAAACAATTTTCTCATGTAAACCGGGCATAAATCAGTCATTCTGCAAAAGTTCAAAAGTATGTTTTACCGTAGGCATTGCGTTATTATTACTTCGAAATTTTTTGCGTTTCAAACATTTTTCAAGGCAGGAAACCCTCTCGATAAATTATCGCCTGAGTAAGTGCCAGCCTTATGTGTTATCAGCTTTTAAGGATTCTATGTAATTTTTTTCAAAACTCTAATCAAAAATATTTTGTCTGCCACAGTTTTCAAATTGCACAATGGTTATGTTGGTCTGTAAATCCGCTGTTTAATGATTATGTAACGTTCAATTTCAGTGTAACTGTGATTTAAACTTGGTACTTTATATGCGGCTGGATAAAATACCACTGAGTCTATGACTTTTTAATGTAAACTATAGTTAAATTCAAACGATTATAGGGAAAAATTAAATTTAAAAAATTGTGAACAGGAACAAAAACATATTTAATGAAAAACGATTTACTTTATTTCCAGGGAACAGCACCCAACAAACATCCTAACATTTAAGCTTAGCTTAAATGTCTCTCTTTTTTCTACGCCAGACAACTGTAAATTTTATATGCAAATATAGAAGACATAAAAGATGGTGGTTAACGTCACGCCAAGATGTAACTTAAACGACGAACATAATAGGCGTGTTATTTTATTACCGTTCGATAGATGTAACCATAAATAATTAATTTATTTAACTCCAAACTAATATTTTTCATTCATTTAGGTAAAAAACGACATACAAATATTTTGATCTACCTATTAATCGGGAGCCGCTATTGGGAGCACTATCAATTTCAATAGGAAATTTGAAAAAGCCTTTATTTTGCAAACACCTGAAACCATTAGAAACTTATGCCTCAACCAGTCAGACTTAAAAGCTTAAGTTACACGCCGATTGCACCAATTCGGTTAGTGCTACAATCACCAAAATTTTATAGGCTTCTCGTCACAAATAAACAACTGACCTCTTGAATTTTGGTGGTCGTACCGCTCTCCTAAGTGGTCCAAAATGGAGCAAAACTTAAGAACTTAAGTCTGACTGGTTGAGGCATTAATCTTACAATAAAAAGTTAAAACGTAGCCCGATGAATTCTTGCTTATAATGTCATGTCAAAATAAATGTTAACTGGTATATTTCAGGTCGTTTAATGCTTGTTTTATGGATGAAATTATTTTTAATTTTTATAGTACAGCGACACCAGTGAATGTAATAGATGCACTTTCAGTAGAAATTTTCTATTTGGCGCCGGATAGTGCTCGAATAATAAAACAATGCTGATATGTATTATCATATTTTCCTTAGCTCGCTTTTGCGTTTGTTTCTCTGTCCACAATATCTTGTAATCAAATTTTCTTGACTTTGATCACTCTACAAACTTACAGAGCAGCTTAGTACTTGATGACAATACAATATTCAATAGCTGTATTTTGTTGAGAAATGAATATTCAATAGCTGTATTTTGTTGAGAAGCTATTTCAACTAATGGAAATCTGCATTATCTTCAGCTAAAGCAAAATTTTAAAATGTTTTAGTTTTTGTTTGAGCCATGGTGGTGTTGTTGTAATTGTCTCGACAAAATACAGCTAATGTTTATAGCATGCACATATCAGGTTCGTCGCCTTTTCGTTTTATGTGTAGGGATTGATGTCTTTCGTTTTTAAGTAACAGTAGGCTACACTCAATATACAAACTTTGTAAAACATGGTTATTTTTAGGCTTAAAAAGAACAGTTATTACATCAATTACAATCTTACACGATGTAAAATATGTGTGGTGAAAAGTTCTTCATCTCACATATTCACTATATGGAGCTTGAATTCGCCATTTAAATTAACGTTTGTTTGGTTTGGAATGGTAGCACTGAGGAAAAAACATGTAAGAATTGTTTATTGTTCTTGAATAATTTAAAAATTCGAAAATATGCTTATGTATTTATGCTTGTACAATAAAATATAATTATCCGATAATTACGGTATAGGCTTATTTTAAAGGTGATTTACTCATAATTCATAAAAAATTATAAACATAGAGTTTTTAATTTATTCATTTTAAAAATTCTTGATCAGCTAAAAATCTACGAAACAAGAACGGTTTACTAAGTAATCTAGCCAACAAAGCCAGAAAGGAAATAAATGGTGAGCTCAAGCAAACAGTAATATATATCTAACTATACTTATGATGATACGTTAGTCGGATAATGCCAGGTAGAAATGATTATTTTACTATCGATAAGCTAATTGAAAGAGTGCTACGAAGGATATTGGACGTTGCGTCAGGACGTCGAGTAAAAAATCGTGTTTTACAAATGTTCACTACTTCGTTCTAAATAATACTGGAATAATGAGTAGCGAATAGCGAGTGTACAATACCTACATCAAAATATAAAATTAAATATTTATGGCACCAAAATGGAAAATTATACTAATGGAAATATAGCACACTACCGGGATCGTATTTCGTATTTCAATAGAAATCCAATGTTCGCGCTCAGCACATAATATAGATTATGTGCTGAGCGCGAACATTGGATTTCTATTGACAGAAGTAATTTGGGAATCTTTTCGCGGCCGGTAGATCAATTTCTGGATTATTTCATAAATAAGCTTAAGAAAATGTTGCCTCATTGCTTCATTTTACTTCTTCAGCAATTCAGTTTCTTAAAAAATATAGAAAGTTGACATTGAACTCTACGGAGGTGATACTTTCATATGATTTTGTAGAGAATTATGCATTATAATGCAAAATGCAGCATAAAGATTTCATTGGAATAATAAACAAGCGACTGTTCATCTGTTTGTAATTTACCCAAATTTAGAAGGCCAATTGCATCACTGAAAAGTATTATATCCAGGTTATCTAAAATGTATTTTATAAAAATAAGAAAAATTTAAGCACATCTTAAAAAACAAGGAGGATTTTGGAATTGATTGTGAATGATATTTCCACACATTAGTTTGTAGAAAAGGTCAATTTTAGATTTTGTCAGGCGCAGAACACTAATCTAAGCAAATCAGACATACCGCTAGGTTTGAGAATTTAAAAATAATAAAAGGTACTCACGGTATTCGTTTAATAATCAATCGAGTGATATGAACATTTATTTATTTATATAGTTACACAATTTTGTTTGAAGCCCAACCCCATTTTGAGCTTATAAGCTCATTTATAACGAGGTTTTTGAACTTCATAAACATCTCAATGTCATTAACCGAGTACAAACAGGCTTTAGAGAGCTTAGGTGAAGTCTAGCCTGATGGTAAGCTAGAAGTAGTCGCTAGAGAGTATATCCCCTGCAGACCTAGAGCGAGAGCTTGGATTCCAGCGGAACCCACAAATTCATTCTGCAAATGCTACAAGTTAGTGATGCTGATCCACCATCGGAGTGGGTGTGGAGGTAAAAACACTCAATATACTCATGGAGTCCACTTCGATGGAATTACTTTGTGGATCTCTGGGACCCAATTTTGGTCGAAAAACGGGAATAAAATTTACGAGTTTTACCTTTGTTTCACATACGTACTAGACGTAAATATTGAATTTTCCGCTGTTTGTATCAAACAATTATATAATTTAATGTCTTAGGTCTAGTTGGTATTTAAAACAACTGTAATTCTCATAATTTGAATTCCCATTTTTTGACCAAAATTCGCCCCCTAGAGCAATCACAGTCAGAGGAGGACTCTGATGCAACTGTGGTGGAGGTTGAGGTAACGGAATAAGCATTATGTTGAGATTCCTTCAGATTAAATACATCACTCGAGGGCAACTTCGAATGCGATCATGCTCAAACTAAAAGCAGAAGAGATATACATTTTCCTACTTCAAGAAAATTGGGCCAATGTTGATCGGATAATTGAACTTAGGATTCTTAAATAGAAAATGCTGTACGCGAAGAAAAATAATCTGATTATTTTTCTGTTATGAAATTACAGTAATTCGGATGTGTTCACAAGAAGCATTGAGATGGATGGCCAAAATCTCTGGCTAATTTCAGTTTGTCTTACACATGATGGCGAAGATATCCCCCCTGTCATGTTGGGAAGGCCATTAATGGAGACTCAAAAACAAAAAATTGGAGTCATCCTGGGAAGTGATGCTAATCCACATCACAAAATTTGGGGAAGCACTGATACGAATGAACGTTTATAACTAGAAATAGAGAAGAAATAGTAGACATTACACCTGTCTCAGATACCATAATGGATAGCTTGGGCTGGATGGTATTAGAGGATCATTTCTTTTTTCACCAATGTTATCTCCAATTTTAATTGGAGACGAAACCTCTAAAAACCTTAGGGCTACTACTGGAAAGTGGAAACTCACTTTACAATGTATTGTAAGCAAGGTTATAAGGAGAAAATCCAGTAAGCGTTCATAAGCCAAGGCACGACGGACTTAACCTGACTCTGGCTTACAGTTATATCCAAGTGCAGCCTAGAACTCGGTTACATTCCTAATAAATTGACTCAAGTAAATGTTATTACACCTATAAGTTAACCCTCTTCTCCACCCCAAAAATTTGGGAAAGACACATAGAAGCCCACATTAATAGGTCGAAATCCCAGCAAGTATATTGCAAAGGAGACTCTGTGCAAACTTCTCTTCACTCCTTTAAACATAAAGAATACTCCATGATAACTTTTCTGGATGGGTCCTCATTAACAACGTCAGACCATAAGCAATCACGCAGACACCCTGCTATCTGTGGATGGAGGAGTCACTCAGGAACTGGGTAGATGAAATGCTTAAAAGCTGGGTCGTGGTGGCCAGCATGTGTGGGTCTGCCAATACTAGCTTTGTCAGTAGATCCACACCGCAAGGTGCGGTAGTATCCCCATCTTCTTTAAAACTTGATTAAAAATTACCTCTTATTAAACCTTTAAGGATGCGGGTTTAAAGTGGTTGCTTATGCAAATGATGCTGCGATTGGTGTCTGCGGTAAATACCCTTACACTTGAAGAAAACGCATGCAAAGTTCCATTGGCGTTTCTCTCTCTCTCTTGGCTAACAGTCACGGGTTGAAAGTGAATCTACACAAAACTAAGTTGGTTCTTTTCTCCCTGAACATACTTCCTCAAATCGACCACTAGCTTAAATGGTATTGGGTTGACTTTCACTGATAAAGCGAAGTAGCTGGGTCTGATTCTGGACACCAAACGGTGTCGGACCCACATATTAGAAAGAGTAATGAAAGCTATACAATATAGCGCTTTACTATTGCAAAAAAAACATTGGAAAAGATAAAGTTTGGAGTCCAACATTGTACATTGGTTCTATCGCTGTTGTTTAGCACGAAGTGAAATATGTGAAGCACTTTGTTAAAAAATAATAATAATTATAATTATAAATAAAAAACTTTGTTTTAATTTTTAATAATTAATAAATAAAGTTTTATTGAAAAATAATAAAGTTGAGGTGCGGCTACTCCGTGCTGCGGCTTCGATATCTCAAAACTGAATAAAGAATTCCGTATAATTTTGTATGAATTATATACAAAATTTTTATTCTAGAAATCCGGTTTTATTATCATAATAAAATCGATTGATCTAGTTATGTATAGCTACTGGTAAACAAGACAATAAAAGTCTGAATTGCATCCACCAAATCTGGTTTCAGCCGGTTACCAATTTGTTTAAATGATAGACGTACGCCTATGAACATCATTGCAACGATACAATAATTTATGTTTAGCAATCGCCACGCCATCATGTTAATTATGTATTTAATACTGTGTCTTGATTATCACAGTCTTTTATTGATGATGGGTGGCATCTATGATATGATAGCAAATTGCTATACTATTGGTTTCAATGATATGATTGAAACGATATTGAATGATGTGTATTATTGGTAACGATTAGAATCGGTAAACTTTGTTAATTTTGTTTAGTGCACAAAATTGTTTTGTTGTGCAAACCGACTCTATGTGAGACTGTGTTTTATATTCATTTGGAATATAATTATTTCCACGGAGGATTGTCCGTTAATAAATAATAAAGTCTGCGGAGAAATGTCCGTTTGTAATTAATTATATGTGCGGTGTTTCTTGTAGTTGAAGAAACAAGCCGCTACAGTTCTATTGAGGTATAATGTAATATGTGCAAAGGATATTTGCAAGAGATATATGTATTTAAGGAGAGTCAGGTTTCAATTAAGACACTCAAATCAAATTTTCTTACGTCTAAAGTAGCCCACAATTGTCTCTTACCTCTTAAAGAGACGGCACATCAGTTCAACATCGATCTCAAACCGCTTTTGAACTCACTCGACAAAGCACAACATGCCACATTTCACCAAGCAGGACGCATGTTGATATACCGCCTGCTACGTGCAAATTACTGCGTCAAGAGGAAACTAGAAGAACGAGATGGTCCAATAATACCTCATACGTATAATAACTAGGCAGGTCTGGCCAAAACTAGGCCTATCAAGTTCAAGATAACTGGTGTCGCTGCGGACATTATCACTGTCGTAGTTGCGAAGATGAAGAGGAGGAAGAAACTGTTCCTCGTTTACCTTGCACTTTCCTAAATGTCTTGAAGGACCTCAGTAAAATGGATGTCAAGGAGATATCCTATGCTTTGTTGAGAGCTCAAGATGGTTCGATGAGTAGATGAGAATATTTTATTTTATTTGATTTATAAAATAAATGATCGAATGTTTTTATTAATTATTGATTGTGAGAATATATCTAGTTAAAGTGTTGGACTGTATCTCGAGTGTTAAATTTACTTTGTGAATAAACAGTCCTAGGAACACGTTGCCGCTAAATTACGTTGAGCATACTGATTACTGATTTGTCGTAACAATCGTTTAAGGAGTTAAAGACCAAAAGATTTGTTCGTACGTGAAGAAATCTGCTAGAAAATCTTTTTCTTTTTTGATATATGTATGCAATTTGGATGCCTAATACATATATGTGAGGATGCTTCAAACAAACGACAGTGTTCATAAAGTATATTTTTTTTTTTAATTTTTTTTTTTTATTTAAGAAATCTTTATTTCTGTATAATATTACAACTAATCATATAGATTATCTAGTAATTGTTTTATTATTTTAGTAGTCTACTCTTGTGGGATGAGACCTATCGGTTCATCCCAGCTCTGCCAGTCCTTTGATTTAAGCGGGTCAAGGAACCACTAATTCTAAAGGCTTTGTTTTTTTTAGGTGCTTTTGTCCATTGGTGCGATCCAGTAGGTTCCGCAGCTCCTCGTCATGCTGCTACAATCGCAGTACATAACTCCTTGCAATTTTTTGTATTTCATCGCTGGCGTATTCCATGTTTAGGTCTCGATGGAAATTGTCATTTCTAATGTACCATGGAGCATTCACAATGCTACGTAGTACTAGTACTTTGTTTTGAAATGTTTGAATGATCTTCACTGTACTTTTCGAGTATGAATAAAGTATGCCTATTTCCTATAAAAGATTCTTTTATTTTTATTCTGTGGTTTCGATTATACAATCCAAAATTTATTTATTTTTGGTTGTGTCATGAAAAAAATTTGTGATATTAAATTTTAGACTGGTTTAGTTAATGGTTTTTATGTAAAAAATATAAATTCCGGAAGATCGGATTACAAGATAAGCAATTATATATATATATATATATATATATATATATATATATATATATATATATATATATATATATATATATATATATATATATATATATATATATATATATATATATATATATATATATATATATATATATATATATATATAAGTTAACGATAAGGAACATCCGGCCTGGTTATAAAAATGCTGAATCTTTACAACGTGCCTTTAGATTTGCAACGTGCCACTTAATTCACATCAGCGAAACATCAAGTTGCACGAGTATCCGGCATAATTACAAGAAATTGGATTATTTTATTTTGCTTACTATAAATTTATTAATATAAAAAATTATTAACATAAAAAATTTGCTTACTGCAAATTTTTGAATATAGAAACTTTTGTTAGATTTAAGTTTTTAGTTTTAGTTTGGAATTGTAACAATAAAGATTAAAATAAATTTCATTTTTTTAATCGCTCCGAATTAAAATTCGTAACTTATATATATATATATATATATATATATATATATATATATATATATATATATATATATATATATATATATATATATATATATATATATATATATATATATATATATATATATATATATATATATATATATATATATATATATATATATATATATATATATATATATATATATATATATATATATATATATATATATATATATATATATATATATATATATATATATATTATATATATATATATATATATATATATATATATATATATATATATATATATATATATATATATATATATATATATATATATATATATATATATATATATATATATATATATATATATATATATATATATATATATATATATATTATATATATATATATATATATATATATATATATATATATATATATATATATATATATATATTATATATATATATATATATATATATATATATATATATATATATATATATATATATATATATATATATATATTTATATATATATATATATATATATATATATATATATAAATATATATATATATATATATATATATATATATATATATATATATATATATATATATATATATATATATAATATATATATATATATATATATATATATATATATATATATATATATATATATATATATATATATATATGTATATATATATATATATATATATATATATATATATATATATATATATATAAATATATATATATATATATATATATACATATATATATATATATATATATATATATATATATATATATATATATATATATATATATATATATATATATATATATATATAATATATATATATATATATATATATATATATACTATATATATATATATATATATATATATATATATATATATATATATGTATATATATATATATATATATATAATATATATATATATATATATATTGTAACGGAATTTATTCCGTTACCAATTCAAATACCCAAATCCACTGTATCTTCCCTGGTATCAAAGTAATTTCACCATGATTTTGGAGATTCCATCTTCACCAAAATTCATCAAATACTGAGTCATGCGGAATTATTTAATTTTCTTTATGATTGCTGTTGCATTTATATACCTAAAAATTGGTATGAGGTGCAATACAGCAAATATAAAAATATTTTCTTTTGTGTATGTTATCCAATCGCAACTACGTCACTCATTCATAATATAACGTAGAAAGTATATAATGCAAATGAGTAAACATAAATAAATGTTTTGTAATTGGATTACATATCCATATGTTTTGATTGTGTACACGAAAAGCAAACGTTCTACTTTAGCAAACGACCTAAGTAGGAATTTAAAACGTTGCAATTTTCGTGGCACATATAAATTCTCCAAGTGTTTATTTGATAACACTTTTAAATGGGCGGTGTTTATTCTGTTTGCCAATATGGCAGAAATAATTATATTTGGTTGAGAGAGTAGTACATGTTGTACTAAAAATTTTCCCCTCCCGCCTCAACCAAGTAATATGTATAAATACCGTACCAAAATTTTGGTAAGGGGTCAGTGAGTCAATCAGTTTGTTAGTAGTAATTTGATTAATATTAATATTTTAGTGAATTTTAGTGAATTACGTAAAGTTTTGGTTGTTAGGGGTTTTTTTTAGTGAATAAATTGTGGTAAATAAAAAAAAAAAAAAACAGTGATTTGTTTGGTATTTTTAGGAGATCAAGTTGGGACAATTTCGGTAAGTATTCAGTAACCCAACTCACCATACTAATCCAAGCGGTACCGATCCGCAAAGCGTATGTTGGTTGTCTCTCTGGAAAGAGGGACGGGTGGTTCTTAAGCAACAGTGCCTCAGGCATTGCACACCCTTCTACCAGCAACGCTTTGCAGATCTAAAAAAAAAAAAAAAAAATTACTTACTAATCACTAGGGCCATAGGCCAAACCAAATTAAGATCCCTCGGGCAAAATGTACAATTAATTTAGGGTAATAATGCTACCCTAAATTAATCAATTAACAACCACGGCTTAATAGCCCAGAACATCGTTGGAGTATACTTCAACACCTATTGGGTCCGGGTCCCAATATCTCATCTCTATACCCACCATTTGATGGCATGCATTATGCTGTCTTTTCACTCCCTTTTTATTATTCAATATATGCGGTAATCTAGGCCGTAGTCTGAGTACCCCGAAACCCACACTGTTCCCCTCTGCCGGCTTGAGCTGCGGGAACCGACGCCGCATGGGGTACATAACAGATGACGGCAAAATTCTATGAATCAGAATTGTTTCTACGCAAGTAGAAGTTTGACTGTTTCAAGTGGCGCCCAAAACGGGCCTAATAACATCATAGGTCTAATTTATTTATATGTAGGCACCACTGTTTCAAGTGGCGCCCAAACTGGAGCACAACACCAGTTCCAAAACTAAAATATTTTAACGTATCATTTATATGTAAGCACCACTGTTTCAAGTGGCGCCCAAATAAAGGGACAAAACAACTGTTCCAAATCAATTAAAGTTTCTATACGAGCTTCATTTTTTTTGTGGAGTTCTATACAATCATTTAAATTATGTGTTCTATGACTGAACATGAAAAGGTGGAGAAACATTTTTGATGTGAGTGTGGCTGCGGTCATGCCTTAGTGGCATGCCTTACCAGATGCGTTGTTGGGTCACACACACACGGAAAAGGTTTCGTATTGTCGAGTTCCAGTACTGGATCCTCGTTTCATCAGTTCATTTGTGGCATTGTCCCAACCCGCACTCCGGGGAATGAACTGATATTCGTGGTAGCATCTGGAATTTGATGAGCCATTTTTACGATGCTTAACTTCAGAATACATATATTAACTATCAGATTGTACGGTTTTCGATACCGTGTACAATCGACAGTTTCGCTTTATTTTACCAGTAAGGGAGAATGACATGATCCCTGAGGTAATGGGCATATCCCTTTCCTGCCGAAAAGTTATCGGATGGTATAAAGGGCTGCTCATTTCTCATCAAATGTGCCATTCCATATCCTGGTTAGTAAAACAGAACTGACCCTAAATTTTTAATTTCTTTTCCTCAGTTAAATCTTTATGGCTATAGGTAAGAAATTACCACGAGCCGTAAGATAAATTTATTATTTGAGAAAAATTTTAATTTTCTACAATTGACATATAGTTAGGTTTTGCGTTTTTTTTTCCACTTCGTGATCAAATTTTATCTTACATCTTTCGGGATGAGGTTTGCAAGTCCACCCAGTTTAGTTTAGTCGCGTTCAGAATATTTTACACTTAGCTGTTCACCTCAGTTTTCTGCTAGTGAACGAGCATCGACCACGAGGTCGGACATAGGCTAATTGTAATTATATCATATGTCATGAAAATTCTCAACGATAGTCGGCGAATTATCGTTCCTAACTGATAAAAATAGTAGCTGTTGTTTGAGCGCTTAATCATTTAAAAGGCCTCGCTAATTTCGGTTCACTTACATTACGATGCGCTTGTTATCTCGCGCAATTGAGCTCCTCTGTGTTAATAGAGTAAGACTGCCAATTGCGATTAAGAGAGCAAGAACATGGTAATGATCAATTAGGTATCCTAAATGAATTCTATTTTCATATTTACTACTGCAATGAGGTTCACTCGTACTGAGTTTAGAAGCCCATTGTCACATTGAAGATAATGAAACAGATTCATCAAAATTTAAAATACATTTTCCTCTCCTTATCCTATTTGACCCAAAAAGGTGGAATCCTTTACTTCATGATGAGGGTAATTAAACCGTGGTTGTGTTGTTTCTATATACATTATATAACTGATAAGATTTAGCGCTAAGTTTGTTAGATTAGCTTCATAACTGGAAATTTAGGTCCAGGATAATTTAGTTCTAATCGTTTGAGTTTGGTTTATGAGAAGTTAAATTATACATAAAATCATGAATATCGAGTATCTAGATCAAGATGAACTCCTAGTAGAGTTCGAGATACGAGGCATGGGAGAAGATGCAAGGCGAGGGATATCAGTAGACCTCAAAAATATACTTCTGGCCAAGATGCAGGAGGAGCAAGTGGAAAGCTGTCTCGCACCACAAAAGGCCCACAATGCTGCACACAAACAACCGCAAACTGAGGCTGAGGTTTGTTTAAAGAAATTGCAGGCAATACGAGGTGAACTGCTAGGCCTAGTGACAGGAGATGAAATTGACCTAGCACCACTTCCTCGCTTGACAATGAAAATAAAACACGTTCAGAATAGGATGCACCGAAGTGTCACATCTGCAACTTTCCATAGATTGTCAGGGGGTTGGCTTAAAGGGTTGAGACAAATGATCATTGTGATCGCTCAACTGAAAGGACAACAACTGACAGCAGATGCAGCAAAAGAACAATTAGAACAGTTAGTATTCGAACGTCCCAAGAAAATAGTTAGCCAAATAAATACTAGGCGACGACTTGTTCAACAACCAGAGGAGTCGTCAGAGGAAGACGACAATGAAAGAGACTTAGATCAGAGTTTTTTTAAACCTAGAAATTTAAAAGAAACCGTACTCACATACCAAGACGGTGACTTTGCGCCTCCAGAGCCTGTTGCAAATGATTTGGAAGTACCTGAAATATCCTCAATGAAACAAAGACAATTAGTAAAAACATCATCACTGATTGCACAAGATTTCTCGTTGACAAACAAAACAACAGATGCTAAACTAAGAAGGGAAGTAAGCACCTGGAAGGTGAGATTTGAGGGACACAAGAGTCCACTTACTGTCGAGAGATTCCTAGTACGGATGGAATGGCACGCCGCACGAGCAGCAATCCATTTAAATGATTTAGTAGGCGTAGCTGACCTATGCCTAGAGGGAGACGCACTAGACTGGTTTTGGACATCTGTAGACAGAAACCCCAGTATGTCATGGGAAATGTTTCGCCAGGAAATGTTGATTAGGTTTGCGTCAAGTCAAACTGATGATGACGTCCGGAGAATGCTCAATAATCGCAAGCAAGCATATCCCCGAGAAACATTCCCAGAGTTCTACCAAGCCATTCATAGGATTACCTTACAAACTAACAAAGTAGTTTCTGATGAGGCAACACACCCGTACTCTGACGGAAGAGGCTGCCAGCAATACCGATCCGGAATTGTACCGGCGGTGGCGCAATTAAATAAAATCAAAAAGTATAGTTCAATTTCTTGCCAAACGGATAACAGGCGAGTCATTCGAACAATTAATTATTTCCGCGAACGCCGGAAATGGTGTAAGCGAATTAATTCAACAGTTATCCATACTAGACGGGACAATAGACCATACGCCAGTATCAGGATCAGTGGTCAGTCAATTGAAGGACTACTTGATTCTGGTGCTAATATTAGCGTATTGGGAAATGGAAGTGAAGAGTTTCTGCAGATGTGCAAACTAACTTACCATCCAATGACCACGCAGTTACACACCGCCAGTGGGTCAGCCGAGAAAATTATAGGGCATATCATCGTCCCGATCACATTCCACGACCAAACTAAGTCACTGAAACTGTTTGTGGCACCTTCTCTGTCACAACGTCTATACTTAGGGACTGATTTTTGGGAAACTTTTGGTCTGCAGATATCAGTTGCTGAGTTGGGTATCATAATGCCGCCAGTAAGTGATACTGGTGATACAAAACCAGATGGACTTGAACAACATGTTTTAACTAAGTCACAGTCACAGTTGTTGGAAAGGATTAAATCAGAATTTCCATCATTTGAAGATTTGGGACTGGGAAAAACACATCTGGTAGAACATGAGATCGATACTGGCGAAGCAAGACCAATTAAACAAAGATATTATGCAATCTCACCAGCGGTGCAAAAGGACATGGATTCAGAGATTGAACGAATGCTAAGTCTAGGAGTAATAGAAGAATCTTCTAGCCCATGGAGTTCCCCAATGGCAGTGGTACGCAAGAGTAATGGCAAAATCAGATTGTGTCTTGACGCCAGGAAACTAAATAGCGTAACGATTAAAGATGCGTATCCTCTACCTATAATTGACGGTCTTCTAGGTAGATTAGGGGATACCAAATATATCTCTAGCTTAGATCTTAAAGATGCGTTTTGGCAAATACCACTTAATCCAGCATCGCGTTCAAAAACTGCATTTACAGTACCGGGCAGGCCTCTGTACCAGTTCACAGTTATGCCATTCGGTCTGTGCAATGCAGCCCAGACCATGTGTCGGCTCATGCACAAGGTGATCCCACATGAGTTACATGATCAGGTGTTTGTCTACTTGGATGATTTGCTTATCACTTCTCCCACATTTGAGGAACACATACAGTTACTCAAAATTGTAGCAGGCCATTTAAGAGCTGCAAACTTAACTATCAATGTCGAAAAGTCGAAATTTGTGTTAAAACATTTAAAGTATTTAGGACATGTGATAGGAGAGGGCTGCATCAAAGTAGATCCAGACAAAGTAAAAGCAATAAAGGATTTTCCAGTCCCGACTACCACCAAACAAATCAGGCGGTTCCTTGGAATGAGCGGGTGGTACCGAAAGTTCATACCAAATTTTTCTTCGGTGGCAGCTCCGATCAGTGACTTATTAAAGAGCAAAAAGGGCATTACGTGGAATGTGGAGGCACAAACCGCTTTTGAGCAACTGAAAACATACCTAGTTTCAGCACCAGTACTCAAACATCCTGACTACAATCGCACGTTCTACATCCAAGTAGATGCGTCCACAACTGGGGTAGGCTGTGTTCTCTTTCAAAAAGATGATGAAGGAACAGAACACCCAATAGCATATTTCTCCCACAAACTTAACGGGGCTCAGCGAAATTACAGCATAACGGAGCTAGAATGTCTGGCAGCAGTTTTGGGAGTAAAAAAATTTAGGGCATATATTGAAGGCTACCAATTCGTAATAATATCGGATCACGCTAGTCTACAATGGTTGATGAATCAAACTGATTTATCAGGTCGATTGGCACGTTGGAGTTTAAAACTCCAAGGATATGACTTTAAGATTGAATACCGTAAGGGTACACAGAACGTGGTTCCTGATGCACTATCACGCATATATACAGAGGAAGTACAGGCATACGGTTCTTTTAGTGAACTACTGCAACTAGATCTACAGGCACCTGATTTTACCGGACCAGACTACACAAATTTACTCAACACTATCTTGAGTATGAAGCCTGTGCCAGAGGATCTTAAGATAGTGAATAGGAAACTGCTTATTCACAAACCCACTAAGGATTTAGACCTCAAAACAGATGTACCTAGTTGGAAGCTCTGGATCCCCGAAAGCCTGACACACAAAGTTTTAGCTCAAGCGCATGAACCATCTCTGTCAGCACACATGGGCACAGGAAAGATGATTGAATTCCTTCGGCGGAGTTTCTATTAGCCGACGCTTGTGAAAGACGCAAAGAACTACATCAGACAGTGCCACATGTGTAAGATGACAAAAGCAGCAAACTCAGTTTTAAGGTCTAAAATGGGTAAATACCAAGAGTATGAGAGGCCATTCCAAAAATTGTACTTAGACTTTCTAGGACCGTACCCTAGGTCCAAGAGTGGAAATACACACATCCTCATAGTCTTGGATCATTATTCCAAATTTGTCCTACTGAAACCCCTACGTGATGCGACGGCAGGTAGAGTAGTAGATTATTTGGAGAAAGAAGTGTTTCCAGTCTATTCAGTACCAGAAACGATTCATACTGATAACGGAAAGCAGTTTAAATCCAACCTCTTCGGAAACTTCATAGTAACCTGGGGCGTCAAACATATTTTTACTCCAGTGTACTCTCCGCAAGCCAATGCATCTGAGCGCGTTAATAGGTCTATACTAGCAGCGATCCGCGCTTATCTTAAGGAAGATCAGCGAACATGGGATGAACACCTTGCCCAGATTGCGAGTGCTTTACGTAATACATCCCACTCCTCTACGGAATTTGCTCCTTCTTACTTAGTATTCGGACAACATACCATAAATCATGGGTCTCAATACGAGTTACTTAGATTACTGGGAGATCATGCGATTGGAACCTTCACGGTAAACACCAAGGATGACCGTTTGGCTCTGGCAAGAGAGTTGGTTTTGCATAATCTTCGTCAAGCACATAACAAAGCGACTCATCGGTACAATTTGAGGTCCACTGACCGTATATTAAGTATAGATCAAAAGGTATACGTGCGTAATTTTGCTCAAAGTAATGCAGCCCAATACTACTCTGCAAAACTGGATAAGAAATTTATTCCAGCAAAAGTCCATAAGCGAGTAGGGCGGGTAGCATACGAGCTGGTGAATGAAAAAGGCAAAATATTAGGAGTTTTCCATGCTAAAGACATTGTCGAAGACCTAAAGTAAGCCCAAACAGAAAGTACATGATCAAGCACTGCTACAAGAAAGAAAAAGGAGGAGAAGGAGAAGTCACCATGTGATTTTTTTTTGTTTATTTGTAGACGTCTTTCCTAAGATGGATAGCCATAACATGAAGACTATGCATTTACCGCAAACCGAAAAGCCAGCGGCAGGAACGTCAAAAACAAAGACAGTGATATCTCTAGAGGAGTATCGGAAAAGAAGTCATATGGATGGTTGTTTCCCCAAGGTCCTCGAAAAAGATCACTCACCAGTGACTGAAGAGAGGCCGAAACACAGAGGTGGAGTGGGGGTAGAATTAAGGAAGCAGATCAAAGATGCAAATAGAATCCTTAAAACGTGTGTGCCTAAAGACGAAGCTAAGTGGGTGGCCAGGTTGAAAGGACTCCGACAACAGCAAAAATTACGGACACAACAGAGAAGAGAGAGACGAAGGGAAGCTAAAGGGGGCACTAATGGTCCGAACCTAGAGTTTCTGTCCATAAGCCCGATATATGAGGGCAGCGTTCAATAAAGAAAGATACGGATATATATTACACTTTCCCATTAGTCCATCAATATAAGTTCAGGGGTTTACATAGGTGAAGTAATGGGAAAGTGAAGGCTGGTAACCGCGCTTGTTATGAATTTACCAGCGACATTAGTTAGGGCAATAGTTATTAGGAATGTATAGTATTAAGTTTAGGTAGAGGATGAGGTTAGCTCAACCCCATTCAGATAGTTAACGAAAGTGGGATTGAGGTAGCGCCATCAATAATAACTGATATTGGTAGGTTAAGTTAAGGATTAGAAAAAAAAGAGGAATATAAATAATATTGAAAGAGAGTTATTATTTTTTTTAGAAAATGAATATTTTGGGTTTGTGGTTGAGTATATTCCTGGTAGTAAGTGTAACAGAGGGACAACTGCAGTTCGACAAATTCCAAACCGAGCCAGGTATTTACTTCTCGGAGATAGGGAAATCGGTAGTATCAACTAGTGAGTGGAAATTCATCATATATTTCAACCTCTCTGAATACTGGCATGAATGGAGGTATCTAGAGCAAACTTTCGCCCAGCTCCAGCTAAGATGTGAGAACAAGTCAAATGGTTCCAATTATATACAAAATTGCAAGGAACTACTAGAACCCATATCGCACTTAGTAAACCAAGTAGAAGACAATAATGAGCTGTTCAAGCCACATGCATCAAGGGTACGCCGTGCACCGCTAGATTTCGTTGGGAATATATTTGGGGATCTGTTCGGGGTATTGAACCAGAGAGATGCTCAAATGTACAGCGAGCAGATCGAAGGGCTAGCTACAGGAACAATCAAGATGCAGAAGTTCATACAGCAGCAAACCAAAGTGTTAGACCTTACTAGTAACATAATTAGAAAAGAACATGAACAAATCCAAAAACAGTACTCGTGGATGCAGAAGGAGATACAAACCATCTTGATGCATGAAGAATTCCTAGACGCGGTTTTCCAACTGTCTACAGCAGTATTTATATATAAAGATATTCAAGGAGATTTAATTGATATGTTATCCGATGTACATCATGGACGTGCTAGTACGCGAGTGTTACCACCTTCAACATTTGCCAAACAATTGGGTGAAGTCGCACAGTTCTTAAGTAGAGATGAACGGGTCCCTAGTTTTGAAGCTCATTGGATAGAAGTATATAAACTGTTGGAAACAAAAGCTGCAATAATAAAGAAGCAAATAATCTGTGAGGTCCGGATTCCACTGGTTCAAGGAGAAGAGTTCCAGATTTACAATATCATACCATTACCTGTAAGACATGAGGGCAGTTTTATTTACATTGAACCTCAGTTTCGTTACGCACTAGTAAACAGAGACAGGACATGGTATATCCTACATCAGCGCAGGAACTTCACGAGTGCAAGTATTGGGAACGAGACACAGTTATCTGCAGAATAGAAGGCCCAATATATAAGGTGGCATCATCCGAACAACATTGCGAAATGTCATTGCTCACACATGCTGAGAAACCTCCAGAGCAATGCCAAGTGCGAGCTATGCCACTTACTACTTTTGTACACTCATTAAGAAATAATCGATGGTTACTAGTATTGTCAAAAGGAACCACATTCGACCTAACTTGTGACCAGCAAACGCAATCGGTGAAGCTACAAGGAGCTGGAATCATTACACTGTCGTCAGATTGTAGTCTTCGAGGGCCATCCACACTATTTAAGGCAAAAATTTCATACAACACAAGTATTTACTCAGATATTATACCCAAATTCAATTTGTCACAAGAAACAAAATCACCAATAGCAGTATTCGAGAGCGAAGACATTGGGGCAGAACTATCTGACCTACAACAAAGCGTTACTGAACTCAAACGAGAAGAAATATGGAATCAAGTTGACTTACATCACGTAGGAAATTATACAGCAACATCTATCACGGTAATCTTAATCATAATCCTGATGAGGTGGCTATACAAACACAAAAAGCAACAGCAGAACCTAGAGATACGACTCACGAAGAAGATACCTAGAGTGAGAGAGAGGGTTCTAGACGACAATATAGGAAACATCATATGAGGATACTACCAGGAGAAGAACACGACCACAAAGATCAGTTAAGTAATAGTAGTATGGCTAGGTATAATAATAATTAATATAATTACATAATTAATAGATATAAATAACAATAAAGGCCCAATAGTTAATTTTAACTTTAAAAATAAGAATAGTTTAAATAAACATGTAAATGTATACCCGTCATCCACTGTTGAGAAATAAATAAATAAAGATATATAGTAATTATAAAAAAAAAAAAAAAAAAAATTTAAATATGAAATAACATGGAGACACGTAAACATTAACTTTAGGTTACAAACTACTAGGTTAATAAAAACACTATAAGACAATAAGACAATCAATATTAACTATCAGTCAAGAAAGAATAAAAAGGAAACGTGTTGCCCGGCCCGAGACAACTCAGGGTGTGGGGGTTCCCCACGTTGGACTGCCAAAATTTAATGACCCTATTCCATCGGTCCTTTTCCAAATAGAGCATGAGATCTCTTTTCATCTCAGGGATTGGGTTTTCCCCACGCTGTAACGGAATTTATTCCGTTACCAATTCAAATACCCAAATCCACTGTATCTTCCCTGGTATCAAAGTAATTTCACCATGATTTTGGAGATTCCATCTTCACCAAAATTCATCAAATACTGAGTCATGCGGAATTATTTAATTTTCTTTATGATTGCTGTTGCATTTATATACCTAAAAATTGGTATGAGGTGCAATACAGCAAATATAAAAATATTTTCTTTTGTGTATGTTATCCAATCGCAACTACGTCACTCATTCATAATATAACGTAGAAAGTATATAATGCAAATGAGTAAACATAAATAAATGTTTTGTAATTGGATTACATATCCATATGTTTTGATTGTGTACACGAAAAGCAAACGTTCTACTTTAGCAAACGACCTAAGTAGGAATTTAAAACGTTGCAATTTTCGTGGCACATATAAATTCTCCAAGTGTTTATTTGATAACACTTTTAAATGGGCGGTGTTTATTCTGTTTGCCAATATGGCAGAAATAATTATATTTGGTTGAGAGAGTAGTACATGTTGTACTAAAAATTTTCCCCTCCCGCCTCAACCAAGTAATATGTATAAATACCGTACCAAAATTTTGGTAAGGGGTCAGTGAGTCAATCAGTTTGTTAGTAGTAATTTGATTAATATTAATATTTTAGTGAATTACGTAAAGTTTTGGTTGTTAGGGGTTTTTTTTTAGTGAATAAATTGTGGTAAATAAAAAAAAAAAAAACAGTGATTTGTTTGGTATTTTTAGGAGATCAAGTTGGGACAATTTCGGTAAGTATTCAGTAACCCAACTCACCATACTAATCCAAGCGGTACCGATCCGCAAAGCGTATGTTGGTTGTCTCTCTGGAAAGAGGGACGGGTGGTTCTTAAGCAACAGTGCCTCAGGCATTGCACACCCTTCTACCAGCAACGCTTTGCAGATCTAAAAAAAAAAAAAAAAATTACTTACTAATCACTAGGGCCATAGGCCAAACCAAATTAAGATCCCTCGGGCAAAATGTACAATTAATTTAGGGTAATAATGCTACCCTAAATTAATCAATTAACAACCACGGCTTAATAGCCCAGAACATCGTTGGAGTATACTTCAACACCTATTGGGTCCGGGTCCCAATATCTCATCTCTATACCCACCATTTGATGGCATGCATTATGCTGTCTTTTCACTCCCTTTTTATTATTCAATATATGCGGTAATCTAGGCCGTAGTCTGAGTACCCCGAAACCCACACTGTTCCCCTCTGCCGGCTTGAGCTGCGGGAACCGACGCCGCATGGGGTACATAACAGATGACGGCAAAATTCTATGAATCAGAATTGTTTCTACGCAAGTAGAAGTTTGACTGTTTCAAGGCCTGTGTCCGACCTCGTGGTCCTAAAAATACCAAACAAATCACTGTTTTTTTTTTTTTTATTTACCACAATTTATTCACTAAAAAAAACCCCTCCCGCCTCAACCAAGTAATATGTATAAATACCGTACCAAAATTTTGGTAAGGGGTCAGTGAGTCAATCAGTTTGTTAGTAGTAATTTGATTAATATTAATATTTTAGTGAATTTTAGTGAATTACGTAAAGTTTTGGTTGTTAGGGGTTTTTTTTAGTGAATAAATTGTGGTAAATAAAAAAAAAAAAACAGTGATTTGTTTGGTATTTTTAGGAGATCAAGTTGGGACAATTTCGGTAAGTATTCAGTAACCTAACTCACCATACTAATCCAAGCGGTACCGATCCGCAAAGCGTATGTTGGTTGTCTCTCTGGAAAGAGGGACGGGTGGTTCTTAAGCAACAGTGCCTCAGGCATTGCACACCCTTCTACCAGCAACGCTTTGCAGATCTAAAAAAAAAAAAAAATTACTTACTAATCACTAGGGCCATAGGCCAAAGCAAATTAAGATCCCTCGGGCAAAATGTACAATTAATTTAGGGTAATAATGCTACCCTAAATTAATCAATTAACAACCACGGCTTAATAGCCCAGAACATCGTTGGAGTATACTTCAACACCTATTGGGTCCGGGTCCTAATATCTCATCTCTATACCCACCATTTGATGGCATGCATTATGCTGTCTTTTCACTCCCTTTTTATTATTCAATATATGCGGTAATCTAGGCCGTAGTCTGAGTACCCCGAAACCCACACTGTTCCCCTCTGCCGGCTTGAGCTGCGGGAACCGACGCCGCATGGGGTACATAACAGATGACGGCAAAATTCTATGAATCAGAATTGTTTCTACGCAAGTAGAAGCTGGACTGTTTCAATATATATATATATATATATATATATATATATATATATATATATATATATATATATATATATATATATATATATATATATATATATATATATATATATATATATATATATATATATATATATATATATATATATATATATATATATATATATATATATATATATATATATATATATTATATATATATATATATTATATATATATATATATATATATATATATATATATATATATAGATATATATATATATATATATATAGATATATATATATATATATATATATATATATATATATATATATATATATATATATATATATATATATATATATATATATATATATATATATATATATATATATATATATATATATATATATATATATATATATATATATTAATATATATATATATATATATATATATATATATATATATATATATATATATATATATATATATATATATATATATATATATATATATATATATATATATATATATATATATATATATATATATATATATATATATATATATATATATATATATATATATATATATATATATATATATATATATATATATATATATATATATATATATATATATATATATATATATATATATATATATATATATATATATATATATATATATATTATATATATATATATATATATATATATATATATATATATATATATATATAATATATATATATATATATATATATATATATATATATATATATATATATATATATATATATATATATATATATATATATATATATATATATATATATATATATATTATATATATATATATATATATATATATATATATATATATATATATATATAATATATATATATATATATATATATATATATATATATATATATATATATATATAATATATATATATATATATATATATATATATATATATATATATATATATATATATATATATATATTATATATATATATATATATATATATATATATATATATATATATATATATATATATATATATATATATATATATATATATATATATATATATATATATATATATATATATAATATATATATATATATATATATAATATATATATATATATATATATATATATATATATATATATATATATATATATATATATATATATATATATATATATATATATATATATATATATATATATATATATATATATATATATATATATATATATATATATATATATATATATATATATATATATATATATATGTATATATGTATATATGTATATATGTATATATATATATATATATATATATATATATATATATATATATATATATATATATATATATATATATATATATATATATATATATATATATATATATATATATATATATATATATATATATATATATATTATATATATATATATATATATATATATATATATATATATATATATATATATATATATATATATATATATATATATATATATATATATATATATATATAGCTAAATCGGTGTTTTACCAGCAGGTAAAATGCACCCGTGTCCCATCCCCATCGTGTGTAAAATGGCTTAGTTCTATCCAATTTGCTCATTTTCGAATAAGAAATGGATAAGGTTTATTCAAATAGGTATTTTTCAAGATGCATGTTCAATCTTGGTATTGTACAAACTCAATCGATTAAGGAATAACTTAGTTCTATATGCTATTATGTTCCTGGCACTTTAAAATCAAATCTCAACAATTTTTATCATAACCGTTTTAGAAATTTAAAAATGGATCCAGTCTTCTCCAGTGGACCCCTAAGGTACTCATGAGTTAACGTAAACCATTTGTATTATCATCACTAGAGCCAAAAGAAATTTAAAAGATGGTGCCACCCCGCTCTCTTGGAACACTGGAGGTTTTCAGCTATATGTGACCTGGGGGTCAAGTCGCGTTCCGTGAAATAATGAAAATGAAAAGCTTTTTTCATTAGTAATCTAGTAGTTTGAATTATTCGCTCGTATTTTTAAATTCCACTGTGTGAAATCAAAATTTGTTAGGGTCAATGGAAACCTATTCAATTGCTAATAAAATTTCTTTTCATTTTCTTTTCAGGGGGTTAAGTCGCGTTCCGAAAAATAATGAATATGAAAAGTTTTTTCATTTGCAATCTAGTAGTTTGAATTATCCGCACGTAATTTTAAATTTTACTGTGTGAAATCAAAATTTATTATGGGGAATGCAAACCTACTCGATGACTAATGAAAAAAATCTTTTCAATTTCATTATTTCACGGAACGCGACTGGACCCCCCGGTCTATGAAAAGGAGGCTTAGGTGTCAAAAAATAAGTTTCCACTTTTTTGCCGATTCGGATAGAGTATGAGGCGCTCTTTCACATAATGAAAACCAGAAAGTTATAATTTGTGGAAAAGTTTACTATAAATGAAGAAGTGAGTACCAACAGAAATTAGTTTGCGAATGCTATAAATCCAAAAAAATTTAGAATGGATGGGGCTTGTATAAACGGACCTTGGGAAGTGCAAAAATAAAGATAGATTCAATTAGAGTGTCACGTTATTTCTTTCATTGCAAAATTCGTCCGTTCTTTCATCGTCAGTTGTAATGGTTAATACAACCTATACAAAACATATGGCATCTTCCGGCTTCCTGTACAAAGCCAAATGTTGTTTTCTTTAGCTTTACATAAAATTCTGAACAATGAAAAATGAACTGAAAGTGATTAATTTTAATTTTAAACTTTGACCTAGTTTGATTGTTGCTAAACACTGCAACTTTTTCGATTTATAAAATTACAAATTTACAACATCATTCAACATTTTAAATTAATAATAAGAGTTATATTCTTTATAAATATCAACAACTCCACCTGAAGCGCAAATGATACAAACTTATAAAATCAAATTAAATTCTTCTAAATGTTCTTCTACATCAAACTCAGAAAACATTTGTCCATTGATTAATTTCAATTTAATAAGAAAGCACAACGAAAGCTTATACATTTTTATTTAAAATAGGAAACAACAGAATACACGATAGAACCTAAAAGTTTTCTTATTTTCGTTTTTCATTCATTTCCGGAAGTGAAATATTTTTTGTTGTTATTCTTTTTTTTAAATAAAAATTATTAGTGTTTTATTGTTAAGTGAAAAGTTTTTTTTTCGTACTTTTTTATGTGTTTAATTTTAATTTTCTACAAGATTCATCTCTCTCTCTTACTGTTAACAAAAGACAAAGAATAAAAAAGAAGTATCTTTCCGTTATATAGTTGCTGTTACTCGTTTCTTTCTGTTATTTTTGTTGTTAATGTTATCTCTTGGAAATTAAAAAAAAGCAAAAAAATTAAATTAAAACGAAGAAAATTTAATATAAATAAAACTTTAAGTAATGAAATTAAAAAAAGAAATAAAAAGTAATAAAATTAAATAAAAAAAATGGATAATTATTTTAAAAGGTTTTTTTGAACATTTTTTTTTTTTTTTTGAGGAATGCTAAATTGCATGTGGATTACAAAAAAGCCGCTTTGTTGAAATGAGGGGGAAATGTGACACAGAAAGTTATTTAATTAGCGATGGAAATGATAAACATGTGCGAAAGAATTTTCTTTTTGTTTCGGAGAGTGGAAACAATGCAAATAAGTCTCCCGTATGCCGTATGGGATTGTCGCATTTTAATGAAGTTTTATAAAAGTTGGTTCCTTGTTAATATAACTTAAAACAACAAAAATTTAAATGCATCGCCATATTTGTCGCAGCCGCAATATGAAATTATGGAATAACATTGTCTAATTGTGAAAAGCAACAATCCATAAAAAAATATTGTGGTCAGAAAGGCAATCGAGGCCAAACGTAAGTGCAACTACAAAATAGAATATGTTTCTTGTGACGAGGCGATTTGAAAGTTTGTGTTCCTTACTCATAGTAATGAACTTTAAGGAAGAAATGTTACATTATAGATAATTAATAGCAGCTCCCTTATAAAATATACTGCAAAATAACAAAATAAATGAAAATCTTAAATTTACATAATAACAACATGCGATTTAGCTATCTTGTCGTATTCGTATACCGTTAAATATCTACACAAAAATTTGCTGTTGCTGATATCTAATATATGTACGCTTGTCGTAGACATAAAATGTACACAATAAAATATCCTTAATCTAAAAATTAAAGAAATTAAATATTCATTATATATAAAGAGACAGCATTACAAATGAATAACAAAAAGAAGAAAAACATTTTACTTATTTATTTCAATTTTCTTGTGAATTTAGAATTTACCAGTATATAATATGAGAAAAATATATTATTTTACCTTATATATTTCGTTTTAATAAAAGCAAAAAAAAAAATTAAAATTAAAAAATTTAAAGAATTTTTAAGTGAATACAGAAAAAAAAATTAAATGAAACGAACGGATCTCTGATCAAATATTGATAGAATTTTATAACAATTCTACTTGAAGCACTTACGTTATATGTACCATATAGATATAACGAAGATGTTTCCCTTAGCGATTTTAAAAAATGTAATGGTTGATATGTACCATGTACATGTACATTATACATACTGAATGTCTCCTTACATTTATCTATAAGGTAAAATTTGTTGTTAGCTTGTCTCTTTTGGATAATTTCGTATAGTGTGGTTGTTTAGCGTGCACGATTTGTTACATAACCTAATAAACATAAATGGAATTGTGTAATAAATGTCAGAGAGATTCTTAGTTATCCATGCAAATATATAGGTTGAAACAATGTGTTAAAAGAAAGTATGAGTGTCGATGAATTTGTATGGTCGAGTGCAGAAACTGTTTATTGATACCGTTTTTTATTAGCATGATGTTCTCGAATATCACTCGACATACAGTGAAAACGGTAAAACACAAAAGCATTAATCGCATCAAAATGAAAAGTGTCGAACATCATGCAACAACTGGTATAAGTGCAAGAGGGTTGGGTTTGAAATTAAATTCCTGTTTTAAAATCACCTAAATTTAAATCTCCAATTTCAAATATATTTTATTGAAACGTATGAGCTTACAATAAACTAGCAAAGAAGTTTTAAATTAAACTATTAACCTATTTCAAACGAAAATGACCAAATGTATTATTATCCCAAATGGCATAAAAACAGCCATCAGTTTTATTTGTTTCTTATTCTCTCAATATCTCACAGATTCATTTATAAAATATCTTTATTTGGGTTTGTAAATGTTGTAACAAACATTTCATAAACAAAAATTGCATTTCCTGATTCAGCAAACTCGAATCAACCAAAATATTCCAAATTAAAATTATCCGACAAAAAAAATGTTCTGGGAACACAGGTGCATAAATATAAAATAGTTATGGGCTGAAATAGGTTAAAACAGCCCCCCTCCCCTATTCATGAATACGATACGAAAACGAAAATGCAAAATTCATATTTGAATTGAATCAGATTCGTACGATTCTTATTTAAAATTGAATAGGAATCTTATACTTTTGTTTTCGTATCGTATTCAGGAATAGGGCTGCAGATTTCGACAGAAAAAATTAAATCGACACACCCGTAAATTCTTATGAAGAATACTATTATTAGAAAACACTATTAAATTATTAGTTAGTGAAAATGAGGGAATTAGAAATCAAAACTGTACTCTTCATAATCAAGTTGAACACTTGGAAAGTGAACTAAGCAGAAATAAATATAAGCAGCAAACGGTAAATTGTTGCATGGAAATTGCGGGTATCGAGGAAAAGGATAATGAAAATCTTGAGGAAATGGCAAAAATTATATCAAGAAATGTAGATATAAATTTGGTTCCAGAGGATATCAATGAAATATATCGCAATAAAAGATATAGCCCGTCGAATCGTTTGAGTTTTCCACCGAAAATTATTATAAAATTTAATAAGAAGTCAACTCGTGACAAAATATTAAATGGGTATAAAAAAAAGAAGAATCCAGTGATGGCAGAAATTTTAAATGGAGCGGTGTTTTAAATATTGAAAACGGAACAAAATATGATAAACGACCATTCTACGTAGGGGAGCAATTGCCAATTTGGAATCAACATTTGTATAAGGAGGTAAGAGACAAACGTCGTGCTAATCAAATAAAATACGCATGGGTTAAAAACGGTATAATTTTTGTAAAAAAAACTGATGGTTGTCCATCAGTCAAAATATCTACTTTTAATGATATTTTAAATCTCGATGATTAGTTCTCAAATAGATTATAATTTACCTATTAACTCCTGCGTAAATGTGTGTGAAACTTTGGATGATGTTGTATTTAATTATACAAATTCCTTGAAAATATTATATTTAAATGCACGCAGTCTATCAAATAAAAAAATTGATGAATTATGTTATATAATAGATAAAATTAAATTTGAATTTTCAATAATTGCAATAACAGAGACTTTTATTTATGATTATATGTCCAGATTTGTCACATTTGCAAATTATAAACCAGTGTTTTCGTTTCGGCGTAATAAATTGGGAGGTGGTGTAGGAATATTTATTCATACAAATTATAACTTTAAAGTTGTTTCTGAATTCAGTACTAAAAGTTTAAATCTATTGAATGTGTTAGTTAAAATTAATGAAAAAATGATTTCTTTGTCTACTATATATCGAGCTCCTAACCAAAATTTGGAAGATTTAAATAATTTTTTTGAGATTCTGCATGAACACTTATTGAATATACAAAATAATTATGCTTTTGTAGTAGGAGATTTTAATATTAATTTATTAAATAAAAGTAACACTACAGATAGGTATAATGATTTGGATTTCTGATTATTAATAAATCACATTTTACTAGACCATTTGGAAAATCTTGCATTGATCATGTACTTACAAATTGTGTGACTCAAAATATAAATATAAGTTTACTGGATTATTGTAGTGTTGACCACAAATTAATATTTATTGAATCAAATTTATTACTAGAATCTTTAAAACAAGAATCCAAATTTAAGAAAAGCATATTTATAAATTACACAACATTGAATGAGTTATTAGTAAACTCTAATTGTTTAAATTTTAATGATGACATGAAGTTAGATAGAATGTATAAAATGTTTTGCAATGAATTAAATAAACAAATAGTTAAAAGCTCTTATAAAATGACCAATAAACTGAAAAATAGCAATTTTAAAAAACCATGGATGGACATAGAATGTATTTCGGCAATAAAGGCAAGAAATTATTGGTATACAAAGCTTTTGACAGATCCAAATAACATAGATATAAATACTGAATTCAAATACTGGAGGAACAAGACCACATCATTACGAAGAAGTAAATATCATAAATACACAAGAAATAAAATTTTCAATAATGTTAATAACCCCAAAAAGATTTGGCAAACCTTCAAAGAAATAATTTATCATGGAGTAAGGTCTATTGATAAAATTGATTTGATTTCGGAAAATATAGACTCCACTGTTAAAAAGTTAGAACTTAATAAACTGAATCAGTTCTATGCAAATATTGGGAAAAGTATTGCATCCAAGCATAATTTGCAAACTCAAGTTGATGATGCATTTCACCCATCATATCTCAATCAGAGTAATTTTTCAAATTTTGAATTAATTGATTCAAACAAAATAGTTAAAGTTATTGAAAAATTAAAAATACATCAACGAGAGGGCCTAACCAATTTGATGTAAAAATATTCAAAACAAATAAATTCATATTATCAGATAAAATTGCAAAAATTGTCAACAGATCTATGTTAGATGGATATGTACCACTTGATTTAAAGTTGTCAAAAACTATATTAATATTTAAGAGTGGATTAAAAACTGATCCTGCTAATTATAGAGCATTCAATCAATTGTGACCAAAATTTTAGAGAAAATTGTAAATGAACAGCTTTGTGATTATTTAGAAACTAACAATAAACTTTGCAGTGAACAATATGGGTTTAGAAAAAACAAGTAATACAAATTCAGCTCTATTTGATATGTTAACGTTTATTCATATCGAATGTGATGGTAGAAAATCATGTGGTATTATATTTATAGATTTAAAAAAAGCTTTTGATACTGTTGATCGGGAGTTACTGTTAAACAAACTATTGAATTTAGGATTCAAAGATATATGTTTTGCATGGTTTAAAACTTATTTGAATTCTAGGTATCAATATTTGCAAATAAACGAAAGTTTAAGTGATTATGGAAAAATTGATTTTGGGGTTCCACAAGGTAGTACATTGGGGCCTACATTATTCACAATTTTTATAAACGATATTGCCAGGTCAAATTTGAAGGCATCATTATACTTATATGCTGATGACATTGCCCTAGTTTACAGTACTCCAAAGGATCATCTTACAAGTATGGAAACTGATATGAATAATGATTTAAATGAACTTGTCACATATTTTTCAAAAAATAAATTAACAATAAATTTAGATAAAACTAAATATTTAATCATTAATTCAAATCTTTCAAAAGAGTTAAATATTTTTTACAATAATTTTAAAATTGAAAGTTGTTCTGAATATACTTATTTGGAGTTAATTATAGATAAAGCTTTAAATTTTTCTAGTGAGATAGAAAAACTAAAAAACAAACTTAAATCAATCTGTTTCGTGTTCAAAAAACTAGCGAAATTTATAAATTCACATTATCAACGATCAGTTTATTATTCATTATTCAACAGTAACATGCTTTATGGGTGTAGTTTTTGGAGTTCTTCAGCTAAATGTAATACTGAATCACTTCAAAAGTTACAAAATAAGACTATAAAACATTTGTTCGAATATAATCGACGTGAACACACAAAGAAAATTCACATTGTTAATATCATACTACCATTAGAGTATTTAATTAAATGCAATTTAACAACACATGTACATTCTATAATAAAAAAACAAATTCATTCGAACGTTCAAATTGGTATGATGATTAAAGATAATCATAATTATGAAACCAGAAACAATAGAAGTATATTACCACATAAACCCAATTTTTACAAATTTGGAATAAATTCAGGCCTTTACAGAGCCACCAAATTATATAACGACATTTCTCAACAAATAAAATTGCTTAATAGAAAAGAATTTTCAAAAGCAATTAAAAAGATATATTTTAATATTTACAAGGAAAATTAAATCACAAGCATTATAAAATTTATCACATTCACACACATAAATTTTGCACGTTTGTTCCTAACTTCCTTATAAACATATTGTTTTTTGTTTTTTAAATATTTTTATTTTCAATTGCTCTTTTAGGTTTGGTCATTTATCATTACAATTTTTTTATATACATATATCTACATTTTCTATATACATATATATATATATATATATTTTTTTTAATTTTTTTAGTATTTCGTTGTTAATCTTTCATTTACTTAAATTATAATAATTATTACATTTTGTATACGTATCTAAAGCTAGACCATGTCTCTTCTGATATTATTTCAATAAATAAAAAATAAAATAAATGAATAAATGTTTTAAAAAGTGTGGCTTTGGCATAGCATACAGTAGTTTAATTTAATTTATTCAATAAATTTTCATACAATTAATTTGTGAATTTGTGCATTCACTGTTTGTGTTGACACTTAAATTTAATATTAGTACTTGTTCTGCTTCTGTTGACATCGAATTTATTCGATATCGGAAAAATTCAAAATTCACAGAATTATCATCAAAAATAATTACAAAATAACTTACATCGTAAAATTCTTTGTCAATTTCAAGGTTGGAAATGCAGTTTGTTTTCGAATTATAAAAATAATAAAATACGCACATAGAGCGGCCATAGAACGACAATAGAACCCAAATCCATAGGGAGCTCCATTAGAGATCGCAACAATTTCTATCTGGGAGGCGTTGGTGGATTTTACAAGGAAATATGACAACTTCATCCCAGAATTAGATAGGTTTAGTCTAACTACACCACCTTCAATTGATCCATCGGTCCCCATCGGAAATTTAAAATAGAACACAATGTTCCCACTCAAATCTTTCACTAATAATCACACTAAATGATTTATCGACGCCTTGTGGTCATGTTTTGAGAGCATGCAAGCAGGGCCCCACCTAGCATGTGTGCATCGCAAGCGGCCGAGTCCAAAAGACCTTTTGGTTGTCTTTTCGTTTTTACCTATTATTTTAAATTATTAACTGTGGCTAATTCGTTTTACCTATTATTTTAAATTATTATTAACTGCAAATGGGCACTGGTTGAAAATTGAAAATAACAAAGGTTTTTTTAATTCTTCTAAAATCTAACGAAACTTTTACAATTCTAATTGTATGAAAGCAACCCTTTAACGCTTTAACAAGTATTGTAGTACATGTACTGAGTTTGGATTAGGGCCCAAAGAACATTTTAAATTTAAATCCAATAGCTTTTTATGAACCATGTTCTGACCGTGCTTTAAATTTGGCTGTTAATAACTCCGCAACTATATCAAATAAAAAATAGCAATTTTTTTTTTACTTAGTGCAAGAAATATACATATTTTTTCTATAGTTCATTCAAAAGATGGTCTGTTATAAAAAAATATATATCAAATTTCAATTTAAAACCTTTCGGTTTAGCCGAATTGATGCCACAAAATCTTACCCCTAAAAAGTGAAGTTTGAAATTTGTTTGTATATTTATTTAAAGTTTCGGCTTATTTATAGACAAAAAATATTATTTCTAATGACATTCACACGCAGTTTGGTCGTTACAACCTGATGAGTAGACCTGGATCAAGCATGTGCGAAAGATTCGAAGCACTCCGGGATATAATGATGTGTTTGGATTCATTTACGATATTGGAGAAGAATCAGATGAGTCGTGACTGCAAAGAGATTTACACTTAAAACTTTCAAGTGAACAAAGTAGTGATTTGACATAAATAGTTTTGATTAGTTTGACGACGACATTAAAATTGTGCAGGCACTCTTTGGAAAATAATATACAGTCTACGGTCCCAAATTTGTGCGTAGTTTTATGTATTTTATTAACGTTACCAGTATCCGTTAAGACCCTGCGAAAAAAAGGTTATCAAAAATATTAAAAATTATCTAAGATGTACTATGTTAGATGAACGACTTGAAAATTGTGATTTAATATCAATAGCATGGGCGGCCGATACAATTCTTATACACAGGCGGCCTGTTTGCTTGATTTTCTCCAGCTTGGATGGAGTACATAGCCCTACTATTCCCAAGCAAACCAATCTTTACAAATGAGTCAGTACTCCTCTATATCGTGCAGGTTTTAACTCTAAAACTTAACTCGTTTTATTTAACTTGATCTTTGGGTCCTTTTCAGGTACGTTTTCGATAACCCACAGAGCTCAAATTTTGTACAGACTTCAGGCTTGCAAGCCAATGCAATATAAATTTAGGTGGATATCCGAGTTATAGAACTTGGCCTAGTCTGAAAAAACACAAGCATAAGTATAAAAAACAATAAAAAAATTGGCGAAAAACTTTACTGAAAAATTGGTTTTCTCGTCAGACTGCAGTGTCCAACAATAAAAATAATGTTTTATACATACTTTTCATGCTTTCGATTGCAATTCAATACCAACTATCATCCATTTTTCAGTAAGCTCTTTTCCTCGCGTTAAAGATAATCCGGCTAGTTTAATCAGGAATAACCCTACAGTTAATGTAGAAATTGAATAAATACATCAAACACAATAAAGTCCGAGATTATCAAGGGTTAACCCTTAAATGCATCAAGTTATAAATGAAAACCAGGAAAATCAATAAAAAAAGTCAACAGAAAACCAATTTTAAAAAAATGTGTGTATATATTTAAGTACAAGTGTAATCTATATCTAGACAGTTGGAAATTAATTGAGTAACGGGTCAGTTAGTTCTCGACCGGCAAACAAATCATTTCGCTTGCGCAGTTAAAATTAAAAAGTCTGTTTTTTATACAAAAATCCATTAGTAAGTACAAATAAGTGGCAATGAAAAATCAAGTAAGGTAAATATGTTAAATAATATTTATGTAAAGCTAGTTCTATATAATTCTGCTTGCGCAATTGTACGTTTGATAACGGCGAATGATCGTCATTTACGGACAATATCCAGTCCATACGTATGTACCACATCGCCTGAAAAGTTCCCGGTCTAACAAAGAAAACACAATTTTTTAGAAAAATACATTTTATTCATCAACTTAATTTACTTCTAGAGCGATACAATCAGTCTAACGCCTCTTTAACATTTTGATGCCCTTTTTTGTAGAACGATTTATCTTTATAAAGTAGTTTTCTACGATTAGAAAAGCCGTAAACATTGTATGGATGTCATTAAAAATAAAATTTTGCTCTAGAGCTTTTTTTGAGGTATGCAAACAAGTAATAATCGCTGGAGCCAAATCTAGTGAATACGTTGGATGCGGAAGCAATTCAATGTGCAATAATGTGTTCTCGTTTTTGATCCATTGAGAGCAACTGCGATACAAACTTTGAGCACAGCTTTCTCATGGACAAATGTCCAGCAAAATATGACCAACACGTTCTATTGATATCTACACAGTGTCAGATGTCCCACGCAACTTCACTTTACGGTCTTTAACACAATTTCATGGGTTTCTTCGTGTTTTCTGGAGTCACAGCCTTATTTGGGCGTCACCGGTGGTTGTACGACCACGTTTAAATTCAGCATACCAGTCAATGATTGTTGATTTTCCTGGTACAGAGTCCGGATAATACTTATCAAGCCACTGCTTTGCTTGAACGGTATTTTTGCCCATCAAGAACAGTGTTTAATCAACACGCGAAATTCTTTTATTTTCCATTGTTTTGAAATTAACAAAAGTAGCGTCACTAAAATAACTGTATCTTGTAAACTTAAAGATCGAAATGTCATGAAATTTTAACAGGTATCATTTAAAGGTTGGTAGAAATTAAAATACATATTCGTTTTAAATTTGTGGCACAATTTATGTGTCAGACCGGGAACTTTTCAGGCGATGTAATACAAGTGATGTATACATTACTTTAGTGCATGATGTCAATTTAAACGGACAACCAATTTTTCCTGATTTTCCGAAAAACTGGAAAGACCTAATTGGGAAAGAGTTCGGATTCTTATTCTGCATCACAAAATACATCAAAAAATATTTGTTTTTATTAAGGGTTAAAAACATTTCGCGAATAATATATATAATTTGCTAGATTAAATGGTTTATAGTTTAATACCATGCAATTCTAATTCTCTTCAGTTCAAAAGCAACTACTATCTTGTTTTAGATAACCTCTCCTTTTCGCATAAAAAATAATCCGGTTAGTTTAATCCGAAATAGTCAAAAATAAATTTAAATATATATATTGGTTTTGAATTTTTTTTAACGTTTAAAATATGAGCCAAGCAAAAAAGTGGTCGTCTATTTTTAGTCCATTTTGGATCAAAAGAAAGTTTATGAAAGTTTTGAACTATAGCCTTGATCATGCAATTGGAGACCGCCTTGAAGTTGTACCATACTTTCATCCCACGATTTTTAAAAAATACCACTACAGCGCAAGCGCTAAAAATCATCCCAGACTTTTTACTTTTTATACACATAATACGTATTTCTCACCTCACGACTATTTCATTATATACTTTTTGATTTTCTCATCCCAAACTTTTTGTTTTTATTCAAAGTAATATTTTATAGAAGTAGAATTTTTATAAATGATATCTTTTGGAAAGCTTAAATTATATTATTAAAATTTAAAGAGGGTCCATTTATTTCTCAATAAGATTGTGTTCTGAACGTTTTTGGTTGTCTTGAGGCAAAGTGAGAAATTCCAATGTAAATTTGAGTGAGCGTATTATCAATAATTTTTGTTAAATCAATAATTTTCATTGCTGAAATTCAAAGAATATCGTGACGCTCACTGAAATTTACACAGCGGAAATTACCACTATCTGTGGGTGCTCAATCTCGCACGATAGAGGGCCATTGAAGTTTACGCAGTAGAATTGTTCTACTTTGCAACGGAACAGATACGCCTCTCGTGTAACGTATATTCGAATTGCGGAAATCCCCACGATCAGCAAAATTTCTCATTTAGATTCGAGACAAAAAGAAAAGTTCAGAACACAATCTTGTTCAAAAAGCAGTCGCACCGCTTTGGACTTTAACAGTACAATTAGTGTTTTCCAAAGAATTTCAAAATATTACGTCCCACAATAAGTCCCGAGGCTGACTTATAAATAGTTCATAAAAAGTTTAAAAAATACCAACCTTCAAACGATATGTGTCAACAATTTTATGACAATCCGACCAAGTCTACAAGTTCAAGTTTTAGTAACGCTACATTTGTTTAGCCGTTTTCCGGCCAGAACATTTTTTTCCTTCTATTCCTAAGTCCACCATACACAAATGTGTATGTAGAAAATGACAGGTTGTAATGTCTTCCGGATTTTAAAGGATCTTAGTTAAATTCTTTTTGAAAAAAGCATAATATTTTGATAACATATAAATTATATGATTATATAATTAATATGTTATAATTATTAGTTTTTGATAACATATTAATTATTTTATTATTATAATAGTTAGTGTTATATTTCGGACAAAAACAGTTTATGTTATATGCTGAAATGTGTATGTTGGTCCAAAATACATACAAAAATAAATTTTTGACATGAACCTCTTCCGTACACGATTTTTACCCACACAATTGTTATGGCGTACCAGAAAAAGGTTAGTAGCGAGAACAAAAAAAAATTAGTTTCATATCTTGCTTTAACATGTTTTTGGATAGGAAAAATACCGTTCTAGCGACGCAATGGGTTGATAAGTGTTATATAGACTGCTCCATCGATGCCAATCGTCGAACGTTGGTTTGCTGAGTATAAACGTGGCCATACAAACACCGTTCGCCCGAATTTTGCAATTATTCCAGTAATGATAAAAAAGTACACAAAATCGTTAGGGAGACCGCGTAAAGTGAAATTGCATGCAACAGCTGACCCCTTAAAGATATCAGGAGCCGTGTGTACACTATTTTGAATCAACGTTTGTCCATGAGAAACCCGTATTAAAAGTGCGGGTGCCACACTTGCTCACGTTGAAGCAAAAAAAGCAACGCATGGATCGTTTAACCGTAATAAACAGAATTCGCGTCGGTATAGTGACATTGGATGCATCATCGATCCACAACTACTCTCTAGAATCAAAATGGCAGGCGGCTGAGTGGACTTGGCAATGTTTTGGCATCCTTATTTTAGGATTGGGTATTTAGTTCGTCATCAATCCTAGAAATTAAGACCATAAAATCCCAATAAAATAAGTGGTTACATTTCATTAAAATTTATATTTAAGATAAATATCTATGGAACTTGAGGCTCTACTTTAACTGGCAAAAAATTTAAAATCTTTATCGCTAATTAAACACCGTAGAGTGTTTCTTAAATTAAAGCGAATTTTCCTATTTGAAATTAAGGCTGTGGGTCAATAGTCGGGTAAAAGTCAATTTTAGGTAAATTTTTGGCTAAATTCATTTATTTTTCAAAAACCGTATGGCAAACTGATCGAAAAATCTGTTCTAAATCCGATTTTTACCATAGTATCCGGATTTTACGAAAATGTAGTATTAATTTTAATATAAATGTAATATTAATTTTAATACTCCTAGTATTTAAAAGACGGATATCGTAAAAAGAATAAAAGTTATTTTATGAATATTTGTTGAAATTTTTAAATGAAATTTGATAAACTTGTTTTTTTAAATACATTATTTAAGTGTTTTAATAATAATTAAATTAAATACCTCTTATGAGGTTTACCACATCGAAAAGTACCACATTTTTGTAATCTGCGTTAGAAACTAGAACTAACTGAATTTCACAAATGTATTTCATTTTTTTCGATTTATTAAATAAAAATTTAATTTTCTTGTTTGTATTAATCGCTGGGTAAGAACTCCTGAACATAAACAACTTTTACAGTTTGATAGATAGAAAAGTTATAAAATATGAATTGTGAGCAATCAATTTCGTAAAAAAATCGTTTGTTTTGTTGAATATAGTTTCTAATAATCTTTCTTGAATTTTTTAAACCCCATGTAAAACGCTTGCAAATTTGTTTGTCTTTGAAATAAAACAAAATTTATGTGGCCCTAGACTGATTTAAATGAGACCCGTTTTATGACAATTTTGGTAAGGTAGAGCCTTATGTGCAAGAATGGGTAAAATTCACATTAACAAACAACTAACTCAAAATCAACCAAAGAAAATATAGAATATAGAAGTTACCCAAAGAAAGTTAATTAATACTCAAGCGACATTATAAGGTTCAATTTTTTGAGGGTACCATATTAGTGACTAAATTAGATCACAGACTAAATCACTAAATTATCACAGACATTTAATAAATACAAAATATTATTATACTCATAAATCATATGTTGCGTGATTCACATTTTATAAATATGCTTATGGTTAACAAACTCAAAAAATGTGTACCCGATGCTTTAAAATGTTCACAATGAAAATTTACTGCCGTTAACCCTTCATAGATTTACTAAAATCTTGTTAAATTTAAATATTATAGAGTATAAAAATTGTTCATAACAAAAATGTCTTGACTTACCTTCCAGAAAGAATCCTATGATCCAATAAATCTCTTATTCTTATATACGCGCACAAAAGACATTAAATTTTGTACACCACAAAAAGGCTTTAAAATACACACACACACTAACAAAACAAAATGTAAAATCACATTAATCTACTTATCACTTTCTTATCAATTTTCTTTAAACATTTTTCCTTCCAACTGAAAAACAGAAACAATAAAAATTAAAAGTTATTGAAAAAATTTTCTAAGAATAAATAAATACTTTTCGTTTTGGTGAAAATTTGCGTGTACCAATACTAAGGCAGCATGAGAAAGTATTATATTCGGAATATCTTAATAAGGTAACTAATAATCTGTGAAGTTCTATTATTATATATAAAAAAAATTAGGATTTTCATCTTCTATTTCTCGTACTTTAATTTCCCATTTTTTACCTTTTCCATACCACCGTTTTTTTCATTTTTTGTCTTTTTTTTGCAAATTTTAAATATTTAAACACTTTAACCCTTTTTTAAAAAAAAAATATAGAAATATATTCTGTTTTCATCTTATTAAACTCACTCAGAATATAAAATGAGTCGACACAAAAAAGGATAAATACTTTTTCTTGTTATATTTATGTCAACCATGGATTTTAATCCACCAAAATTGTTGAGAAAAGGAAACTCGGAAAAATATAATTTCCTTAGAAGCAAATTACCTACCGAACACACAAAACAAAAATTTAAAGTAAACTTTTCAAACTTAACTGTTTTCTTTGTAAAGTAATTTTTCTGCAGTCACGGTATGAGTAAAATACATTATTAAGTGACACTCAGGGGAAAAATTTTCGTTATGTTAATACTCGTATGTCTGGTGCTATACATATCACGTATAATGCCAAATGTCTGCGGGAATTGAATAGAAATACGTTCTTGGTATTTATTGGAATTTATACAAATGTATTGAAATATATATCATCAAAGGCTGCGTAACCCTACAGTTGGGGGTAAAAGTCCATTTTAAGTAAATTTTTCGGTAAATTCAATTATTTTTGAAAAACTCTATGGTAAACTGATCGAAAAATCTGTACTAAAATCGATTTTTACGATTTACCTGACAATTGGTACGCAGCCTAAATAATAAACTAAATCACCTTTCGAATCGAAATCATTCTTTGATAAAAAAAAATCTTCAAGGCGGCTTATAAAATTTTTTAAATACTCGTAGCTGCAATAGCCAACATTTATTGGAAAGTTCATATAATTTTCTGTTTAATACCGTAGTCATAATATTCCGACGAAATGTCTTTTGAGCTATACTAAAAAACAAGCCTGTCTTTATATTAAAGAACCAGCTAAAGTTTACAAGATTTAGTTTCATTCCAACTACTATATTTTAGGTTTCCTTGACTAAGGTTCAATAACAAACTTTTTCACTAAAATGGCGCCTAAGATTTTTTTTTAATTGTTTAATGACATCCTTTTTACCAAACCAAGATTCAAAAATGCTCAGGTACTTGTTCTTGTAGTTTTGGCAAAAACTATTAACTATATTTGGATTATATTGTTTAAAATCTCGAATCATATATTAGCTTCCTTGTAATCAACTTGTAGTTTTTCTTGACGTTTGATCTCATGTATTCTTAGTATTTGTTTCCATTTAACAAGAAAAGAAACACCCTTTAAAGCGATACTACATACACATATCTACGGACGACTTCTAAAAACAGATTTTACATTTACGAATTAATTACAGCATATTTTTGACTTATATTAATGAGATAGTATGTAAAATATCTCAGATTACTAGCCAAAATAATAAATTTGCAATTATTCCATAATTTTAATTGAAAAATAATAATTTTTCTATTTAGCCGTTTCTAGCTACGGCCAAATAGAAAAATCAATATTTTTCAATTAGAATTATTAAATAATTACAAACTTATTATTTTGGCTACTAATTTGAGATATTTTACATATTATTATTTCATTAATATAAGTCTAAAATATGCTGTAACTGATTCGTAAATGTAAAATCTGTTTTTAGGAGTCGTCTGTAGATATGTGTAAGTGGCAACGAACCGAAAGAAAGCATCTGAATTTGCAAAGCGTATATTGATCCCAAATATTTCCGAGTTATGTGCGATCGGGAGTATGAATTCAATTTTGTTTGTAACGGGTGGCCCATCTAGTGATTGCAATTTCAACCGCTGGTTATTTCGACTGTGGCATCACTTACGTCATTCGTGTTATGACAGAAAATTATTTTCTTATTATACGCTTGAACAAAATTGGGAAATATTGAAAACTTACTTTCAAATTGGTGAGTCTTCTACTTCTACCCAAACTGTAGAAAATTTTCGTGGAAAATTCAGTGGAAATGAAATGCCTACAAGGCAATTTGTGAAGCGAGTTCTATTGTTATTGGATAAAACACCACGTGCACGTGCATTTACAGAGCGTACAGCCGAGAACATTGCAGCTGTTACTAAGAATTGAACATTTCACGCAGTTCTGTGATGAGAATTTTGCATAAAGACCTCGGTATAAAGGCGCACAATGTATGGTGTGAATTTTGGACCGGCGGCATCATTACGGAATTTTGGACCGGCGGCCCTTACAGTCAATGGGGAGCGTTACCGAGCCATGATAAACGAATTTTTGTTATCCAGAAATTAAGAGGAGGACACACACGACATTCGGTCTCAACAGAACGTGTCAATTTCCCACACAGCAAGTACAAAAATCGGTCTTTTTCACATTTTGTCTTGAGGGATCGAATAATCAGCCATAGTGGAAATGTCAATTGGCCAACACGCAGCTGCGAATTGACTCTGTTGGACTTTTTTGTGAAGGGCCGTTAAGGATAAGTATTACGCCAACCATCCAGATTCTATCCAAGACTTGAAAGATCAAGAGGAAGTTTCCATTGACGAGATATAGGTGCCCATACAATCGAAACTGTTCTGAAAAATTGGGTTCACAGAACGAGTTACTGTAAAGCCAGCCGTGGAAGTCATTTGAATAAAATTGTGTTCCATACTTAATGGCAATGCTCTTTCTAATAAAATAAACCGAGTTGAAAAATATTCATTCGCTTTAAATTAGAGCCAAATTAAATTGCAAACCTTAGATGGGCCACCCTTTTGTAAATTCAAGAGTTCAGTTTTCCGAGGTTTATTTAAGTGAAATATTTTGGAAGGTGAACAATTACATTCACAAACAAAACGGCTTCTTTCGATTTATTATAGTTTTAATTTAGAATAACTAACTTCAAAGCGATTACCAAAGTTTTCTTGGAATAAGTGTTGCATCCAGTTAAAAATAATAATGTTCTAAAGGAATTATTTAGTAAATAATATTTTATTGTATTTGATATTTTTTACAATACATTTTCCGAACGAAATATTTTATAATTAAACAACTTATTAAATGTCTATTTTATTAATTGGATCCGAGTTGTAAGAACTTCTAACACGATTTTCGGTTACTGATTGACCTTTCCATAACAATTTCAAAAATTTTATGAAATACATTTATTAGTTTTCTTAAAATACGCAAATAAATTAACAAATTTGTCATAAAAAGATTTTCAAAAATAATTGAATTTACGGAACTACTAAACAACTACTAAAACAAATAATTGCAAAACGACAAATACCAAAGCAAACCGGATTATAAAAGCTTTAATGTAATAAATGAGCTTTTATAGAGAAGTTAAAATAGAGGCTTTACTTTAAAGAATTTTTGATGTGTAAACATCTTTGCTCGCGCCTACCAAAAATTTTTGTATTAGAGTAAACTTGTAAATGAAACGAACGGAAATGACGTATGTACCTACTCCGTTTGAAAAAAAGCTACAAACTCAATAAAACAATTTTGTACTATACAAGGCTTGCTGGTTTGTATATGAATAATAGTATAGGGAAAACAAAAAAACTAATTTAAAAAATGAAACAGAAACCATCAACATTTCCATCGATCAGAAAAATCAAAAAAAAAATACTATACGAATTACGATTACGAAATTACATACTCTTACGATTAAAAACACAGTCAACACTTGTGTATGTTGCTTTATCACAAGTAACGAGTCTCTAGAAGCTGTTCATCATGTCGGCTATCAATGATCATGTCTTCTACTAAATGGGGTTATAATGACGTCTCGTTTTTAACAATGAACTGCCAGAGTCTCGTGACAGTCACGCAGATAAGCTCAATTTGTTTGCTTTCTGAGACCTGTCAAGAGAGATGATCAGTGGTCTGCTGGAGTAGCAATTCCGTCAAAATATCCATAAAATGAGCATAGTGGACACAAATGTTTGGCCTTACTTTCCCTAAACCAATATTGACGTAACAGATGGACTGGGGAATGGAACTATGGGCTGTCTGACGTATATCGAATGCCGCCATCCTGACCGGAAAACGAGAAAAATGAAAACGTCAACAGTAAAAAATGTCAAACGACTCTGGATGGATTTCTGTACAAATTCACAAGGCAAGAATGTGATGCAGCTTAAAGCTGGATGGGCGCAGAAAACGAATATCGACACCACGTGAAATTTTGACATTTGCGTAAAAAAAATAAATAATATAAAGAATCTTTAATAAAATCAATTAAACAAATTTATTCAAGTACAATAAACAAATATTCATCTATGCATTTTATACGTTAAAAATAAAAATTCTCCAAATAAAATTTCATTTCTATTTCACCCGAAAATAAATAGATTTTTGGAGACCGCGTTAAAATTTCATTTCACTTTGAACTGAGGTACTAAGTGTAACTGGAAACTTTAGTATTTTATAGCAGAATGTTAGTCTACAATAAAAATAGATTAGAGTAGGCTTAGAAATTCAAAAAACAAATTTCCCATTAGTTTAATAGTTTGTTTTTATATTTTTATTTTAATTTAAAGTGTTACAGTTCAAAAAGGCAGCAAAAAATTAAATGATTCTAGGCGAAACCAAAAACATATCAAAAATATTTCTGCATTATACGAGGATCGATTCCTATTTCTTCCGGCCATAAATAAAAATACCGAAATAAATGCCTTGTCTGCACTAGCTCATATCCTTTTGTTTATTGATTAGATTCATATGTCTATGCCTGCTTGAATCTGTTTTTAACCCGTTGCCGCACACTTTTAACTTGACGACCGTGCTCAGAAACACACTTTTTTGTTTTCAATTGTTTATGATTGAGCGTTGAGCAAATTGAGCGTTATTTATATGTTTGGTAGTGAAAATTATCACATTTTCTCACAGTTTTTCCATGAAAACTCTCGACGGTCATAGCAGTCATTTGCTCATCACAAGTTTTTTTCTCTTTCCAGAGCAAATGACGGATATAGCCGTCATTTACACGAACGTGATAGGACGGCTATAGCTGTCATTTGTCTCTGTAGGCGGAAATATATCGAATTGTTTAATATGAAAAATCAAAACAACAAAAACAATTGATATGTTATCTGGAATGTTACATATTTTTTATCTTCGTTGTATTACTGAATAATTCACAAATAAATGCATTAATACACTTCGTACGAATGGTGTTCCTTTTATATCAATTAAAATATGCATAAAAAAATATAGTTTCAATTTAATTAAAAAGTAACTCTTTTTTCCGTATAATCGATTAATAACAATTGCTATAGTTTTATAGTGTGCCCCTTTCTATAAGTCAACTTTGTGCTTAACCATTTTACAAGATTCGTCTTACCATTTTACAATTCGTCGATAATTTTAAGAGGATCACGCGGTATCTATTTTAATAAATAATAATCCACAGGTAGATAGGGAACAATAATTATATAAATCTATTTATTCCAAAAACCATTTTTAATACCAATACAAATTACAAGGCTTATTTAATTACATCAAATTTTTCGGAAACTTTAGACGAAATATTAAAGTGCTGAATATAGAAATGTTAAACCTAATCTCACATGTAGCACTGTATAATTCCACGGCATTCGAAAATATAAATAGAAGCAGTAAAGTCGCATACAAAATTTCTATAACGGTTCTATAACGGTTAACACCAACATTACAAAAAATAAAAACATTACGCAAAACAAAAAACAAAACAATAATTTTTTTAGAAAAAATACCCTATTTTCAAACGCTTGTATCTTGGTGAAATGTCGGATTGAGCCATTCCATACGGGTTGTCAAGAAAGGGCTTCATTTTCGTTTCTTTCCTTGTTTACCTATGATACCGGTTTTAATTGCGACTCATTTTTCAACAAAAATTTTTTCTTCAACAAAAATAGAAATGTAATAAAAAAAATTTAAGGCCATTTAGATTTTAGTATAAATGTTATTTTCGAGAGAGCAGAATAAACCAATACAAAAAAATTTGGTGTTTAATATAAAATAAGGGATTAAGGCTGTTTTCCAAACGAAAACTTATTTGTGGAACCTAACTTATTCAAATAAGTAAGCTAGCGAGGTGACTTATTTTCTGTCTCTTTCTAACCGAAAAATCTAAATTGGTTGTCAATTTTATGTTGTTATTTATATCAATTTATGACTTTTAGCATTTGTATAATAACTAATTCTAGATAACGAATGGATCTTTGTAGATTAAAATCAAAATTAAGATAAAAAAATGATTTATCATAAAGATATATGTAGCATCCTAATTACATAATGTATGCATGTCTTACACAATTGAATTGAGATCAGCTACAGAACTAGCAAGATCACACGGCGTATTAATACATTCTAGCTTTACGAAACAATTAATACATACTGATTAGACAGACATAAAATATATATTTACATAAATTATATACATATTTTCCTATTAACTGGGGCCCATTCGAGCTTCTTTGAATGTCTGTCTAAACCAAAATTGAAATATAAAAATCCAGCCGAATCGTATACCTAAAAATCATATAAACATTTTTGTATAGATTTAAACATTATTTCTAAGTTTTTCTTTTTTAAAGTGTCGCCAATCCTTTTAATTGCATAAATATGTATACAATAATTGTTAATTTATTAATATAAATTAATGTAAACGAAAATATTATGCCGCGAAGAATTTTACGATGAAAACAATCAATGTTTTCATGTTGATGTCAAAATAAGTATGCCAACTCGATTGGAATGGGTTTACTTACTTATTCAAGATGGCGTCAAATAAGTCAATAAGTCTGAAATAAGTATCCGTTTGGAAAACAGCCTAAGTTAGCAATAAAAAATCTATTAGGACTTATTTCGAAGTCTGAAATCAGACTTCATTTGACAACCTGTGTGGAATGGTGAATTAGATTTTTTTTTTGTTCTCTTGTTCAAAATTAAGGGAATTTAGTCTACTTTCCGATGCTGGGGTCCGTTTTTTATTATGTTAGTTTTATATAACTGTTTTTGAGTCAAACTAAAACGTTTTGCCAACGAACTTTCCTGATGTTTCCATCAGGAAACGACTCCAAATAAGCCATTTTGTAGAGAAGAGTTGCAAAATCAAGGACAAAATCGTATAAATGTTAAAAAGTGTTGTTTAACTTGTAAATAAAGCACTCCATGAAAAATTGTTATATCAAACTTCTTAATAAAAACACATTTTGTGGAGTAGTACTATACAATAGTATAAGTAGTAATTATACAATAGTATAATTTGTGACTTATCAAATTCAAGTGTCAAAACTAAGATTTATATCACATGATTAGTCTTTAAGAATGTTGAAATGTACAAACAACAAAACAAATTATAGACATTCGTAAACCGTTATACCACGTTTTTTTTTAAATATAAATTTATATAAAATAAAAACAAAAAGGACTTTTGTAAATCAGCACTTATATAACAAAATAATAATTACACACTTCATAAATTAAATTAATTAATTAAAACACTTAAAATAAAACCGAAAAATAGTAAATTAAAATTAAAAAAGAAATTTAGAAAAATAAAAATAAATACGTCTGTACAAGACGATGGTCACGATAGAATGATGATGAAGAATCAAGATGAATCGGAGGGAACAATCATTCTTTCGTGCTGACTTTAATTGTGACTTTAATTCAAGCAGGTGCAGGTTTTCGTGAAGGTCGACGCGCTTTAGATTTAAATCTATCGACAAAGAAAAGAGAAGTGCCCAAGAAATTCGAGCTAATCTCCCCATAAATAATTCGTGCTGACTTTAATTGTGACTTTAATTCAAGCAGGTGCAGGTTTTCGTGAAGGCTGACGCGCTTTAGATTTAAATCTATCGACAAAGAAAAAGTACGGCAAGAGAAGATTGCGCTATCACACGTCATGCCAAAAAAATGGAGAAGTACTCAAGAAATTCGAGCTAATCTCCCCATAAATAATTAGATAACCACACAGGCCATACGCAATCGGTTGAAGGTTTGTTGGCTACGATCACGTCGACCAATTAGTGTGCCATATCTGACTAATAATCATCGTCGGCACCGAAGGAACTATACTCGGAAGGTGTTGGACGAATCACGGTTTAACCTTTATGCATGAGACGGGCGATGCAGAGTTTTGCGTGCAACGGGAGAACGAATGAAGTCTGATTACGTAGGCAGGAATATCACGAAATGACTTATAATTCCATTTTATTTTCTCTGTCTTAACAGATATGGTAATAATACTATACCCTGCTTTAACAGCAGGACGTTACGTAGATGAAATTTTAAGGCTTCATATATGAAACGAGAAATGGCTCGGCCACATTCGGCACTCAACACATGGCAATTTTTACAACAGCAGAGCATTCGTTTAATAAACCATCCTCCGCGAAGTCCAGATTTAAACCCTATCGAACACGTATATGGGATATATTGGGGCGACGTCTAAGAAAACGGGTAAGGCAACCAAGAAATCTGTGAAAGCTCAGAGATGGTTTGCAAGAAGCACGGCAACAGATTACTATGCCACAAATACGGAAAGTTTTAAATATGCTACAACGTATTTATGACGTAATACAAGATAGAGGTGAAAACGCCGTTTTTGAATTTTTTTTTTGTTTTTTCAGTATTATGGTTGATTAAAGTTTAAAATGTTATTCTGTTATAAAACACCGTGTTTGTTTTTTTTAACTAATTTTTTCCTTATGCGACCAACATTACGCGAGACTCGATTATTTGAATTTATTGTCATGTTTTTCGCTAAAACTGTAATAACTCAACAGCGACTCGTACATCAATTTCAATAGTCCCATTTTGAAGGTTTTTAAATTCTCTACAAAATGGCTTATTTGGGTTCATCATCAGTTATGAAATGAAACTGAATGAAACACCAGCAAAGTTCATTGAAAGTCTTAAAGTTTGGGATTTTTTTTCTCGTTAAAAACATTTTTGTTTGACTCAAAAAAGTCTTAAAAGTCAAATATAATAAAAAACGGACCCCAGCTACGGAAAGTAGACTAAATTTCCTAAATTTTACAAGTAAAAAAAAGTAAACCGACCTTTCAGCAAGATACAACCTAGAAGAAGTTAGAAAATTTAGGTATGTTTACCGTACAAGTGGCGCAGTGGTTAAAGCTTCGGCACTTGGACCGGGAGGTACTGGGTTCGAATTCCACCAGAGGCAAGATGCAAAGCAAATTTTCTTCATCGATTACGATCGCTGATGATAATAAACACAACTTAAGACCCTCTGTTGGAGTGCAGAATTCAGCGCCGACCCACAGGGTGCACAGTGTGCAGGTTGACATGGAACTTTGCTACGTGCAGGTGGTATACTGTAATTGGTGTGAGTAGGTGAATGGGTGGGTGTGTGCGTGAATGAAAAGGGGAGTACTAATTGACCTTAAAAGGACATTAAATACATTGGATGATTAATACTTTCTTTTATAAAAAAAAAAAGTCGAAAACGAGATTTACCTCTGAATATAACGTTTTTTTACGACTCACCCAACTAAAACTTCAATTTTATATGAAAATAGCTTCTGTAACATTGCCAAGTTATGCAATAAACGCAGCAATTATTATTGTAAATCGCGTGAACATCTATTATCCATTTTTGTAGTTGTTCATAAATAATAAGAAAGAGTTAGTGTATTTACTGTTGCTTTATGTATTTCAAATACATTTTAATGAAATATGTACGAGTACCTAGAGATTGTTTTTTTATAGAAAGAAAATATATTTACTTAAAAATGTTCGTAAATTCATTATATTTACCTGAAAGATATGAAACTAAATTTTATGTTTGTTTGAATTTTTGACTTATAGATTGAAAATGTGTAATAACCACAACAATCAGTTTCAAACGGATGAGATTTCTGATTGGAAAAAATCAGCCTTCTCATCAGGTCGCGACGACTGATGTTATTGTTTTACATTGGAATATTGTCTATATACAAATATAGAACAATACCATGTAGTTCTATAGTAGTATACTACTAGCGAATTACTGCATAGCGTACGAAATTCAATTCTTTCACATTTCTCATCTATATTCTATTTACACAACTACTAACTTTTCATGTTTACCAATTTATTATATTTTACTTTGGCTTTTCGATTGTAATGGTGTTTGTGATTGTTCCCGTATATTCGTCAATTTTCAGCACTCTCGAATTAAATACACAACCGTTGGAAATTCTTCCATTTAGCGTCAATCTGTATGTATGACAACGATTATAATAATCGACACTTACTTATACACAATCAACTTCCCAACCACCCCATACTAGGGAAATTTTTTATTGTTGGCTAAGACATTTTCATAATAATATAGTTCCACCGGTATACGAAATGCCAGTTTTCAAAAATTGTAAGTGTCCAAAATTCTTATTAGTCAAAACCAAACAATAAAACGTCTTGGTAACCTCACCTTAATGTAAAAAAAACATCTGGAAATTAATCAGAATAACCCAAAATTTCGTATGGATGTAAAGAAATGGATGATATCAATCGGTTTCGAAGGATAGAAATAGCTACAGGAAAAACATTGGCCTTCACTACTACAGTACAATAATAGCTATTTATGTTTTAAAGTTTTAAAAGTAACATTTTTTGTGATAAGAGAAATGCAGCGTCGTGTTCCACCTCTTCCAAAAAAATAAAATTATTTTAACACGTATATTATACCAAAAATTGTCTACATTTTGTGATTATTCTACCAAGAAACACTTTTTAATAATAATATAAGGCATACCAGGAAATTAGAAAAATTGTCAATACTAAAATGTGTAGTTTCTAAAACGTTCATTTCAAAATTTTGTGCGACCAGTAACCATTGCTTTTTGTTTTGTGAGGTACTTAACACTGGTGTCATAAAAAGACATTTTTTAACTCGAAAATGAACCGTTTAAAGGTATACTTTAGGTTCATTGAAAAAATATTTGTACGGTTCCCGATTTACATACTTTGAATGGCAATTTATATTTTTTACACTCACCCAAAAAAATTGCTTAAAATTGTATAAAACCGAGAGGGGACTACTTGAAATTGGGGGGTTGTCCATTTTATAACTAATTCATTTGTAATAAAACGAGAACTAAATGGTAATTGCAGAAGTGTTATAAATACATGGTAATTTTTTTTTATCCTAAAACATGGTTTTAGTGGTGGTGTTTCACAAAATCAACTGTTTGTATATTTTTGACGTTCATTTCGAAAAAGTCAAATTATGGCTCCACATAAAATTACAAATTGCATAAAAAAAGTCAATTTGTTTTAGAACATCCTAATTAAATTAAAGCTTATTTGATTTATTTTAAATCAGTTCTGTTTTAAAGGCATAATTTTATGGAGATAAAGCATTCATTATACCATATTGAAGATTTCGATTAGGGTTTTTCATTTATTTGTTTGCTGGCAAATAATTTTTTTTAAACAAACGAAAAATTTCGTTGAATATGTTACACATCTTCCAGGCACAAATTATGTTGAACATTTTACTCGTTCGATGTGATATTTTTAAATTATATTTCTCATTGCGATGAATATTCTATCAAATATCCTGAAGCAAATTTTAAACGTATTACGCTTTTGAGAAACCAAATGAAATTTTTTATAACAGATATGCTGTATGCTAATTGTTACAACAATTGTCGTATCAAAAAATGTGCATCAAAGTAACAAAATAAATATACCTAATTCCTTCAAGCCGATAAAATTTGGCTTTTCCCGTTAACAAATAAAATTATAATACAAACATATTTTAATAAATTTCTTGCCTTATCACGTAATACACGTATATTTTCACCAAATGCAAAAAAGGTACAACGGATAAAGACATAAAAAGCATTTTCTGCAAATACACACATTTTTCAATAATTCATAATTTTCACAATTCAATTATAAATTCAAACACAATTTTTTTAGCCCGCACTTACTATCTTTTAAATTTCTATGATAGTAATTAAAAACTCATTCTGTTTGCTCTCACATATTCCATAAACACATAGAATTGAAAATTGTTATAGATAAGAAAACAAAATTTTCACAACAAATGTTTTATATTTTATATTACAACAAAAACATAAAATAAATTAAAGTCACTTTTAAAAAATTTGAAATAAAAATTATTTTATAATTAGAAGTGTGATAATAATAGCTTTGAATATTAAATAAAATTTTCACTCAAGCTTTTTTTTATCACACTGATTTATTTGTAACTCGTACCGAAGAAACGTTTATCCCGCACGTCTAAACACATCGAAAGACAACCGGTGACTATTTTACTTATTTTTTATGTTAAAACTGAGATCAAACTTTTTCCGTATTTTTTTTATTTTTGGTATCATCAAAACGAAAATGAAACTTTGTAACAAAAAGCTCTTTATGAAAGTTCAATAGTATATACTCGTGTATGTATACGAGTCGAATATATAAACGAGATAACACAACAAAAATGTTTCAGAATCACTGGATTGTGTTGCATGTGATACAAAGAATACAATAAAAAAATTACCAGTTATAAAACCATGTGCGTTGAAAATAGAAATATTTTCATTGTTTTGAACGTTTTACGTTAATTTGTATAGAAAACAAAACAGCAATTGACATGCGCATTTTTCATTTAGAATTTCTCCAATTGAGTTCCCATCTAAAGAGAAAATCCTCCTATTGAACATGTAAAACTTTATTTTCTCTGTTTTCATTATGTATTCAGACAACATAATATATCCTGACCTACCCTCTGAAATACAACAGAAAATATGTTAATTACAGTAGATTGCCACACTTGTTAATTGAGACATAATTTTATTCAAAGGAATTTTAAACAAAAGGTTCGAATGATTTTTAATTTAAATATTATTTTTATCGTTGTACAATAGAAAATATATTGTGTTCCATTCGGTTAAAAACGAATAAATTTTTCCAAGTTACAATTAGTCGTTGACTAATCTAAGATCTAAATGTATTTTTCAAAAAATTGTTTCCATATTTTATTATCAAATGGCACGTAAGGGATGGTCAATTTAAAATTTTGCACCAGAAATATCCGGAAAACCACTTATTACTGAAAAGTATTTCAAATATTATTTTGAGTACGTTGTTTTAGATTTCAAATTGTATATGCGTTGATTTGCAACTCCCTCTCTCGAGAGATTACAATAATACAGGAAAATCGGTTATGGTGTTATGACACTGACTAGTTTATCAAATTGTTCATGAGATTAAAAATAAAAATAGAGTAGGACAATTACTTAGTAATGTAAGTACAAATCACTTGAAAGAATCAATGTATACTTGGCAACACAAGTAGCCGAGGCATCAAAGAATTATGCTCCTTCGATCATAGCATACAATATAAACAAAAAATAAATTCAGCAAAAAATGATATATCTTACTTTTTTACAGCAGTTTAAATTGCGCAAATCTATAAAAAATAATTCAACTTTAATTTTTTTTGACGTATAGTCATTTTTTAGTAATGTGATTTTGTGTGTGTGTGTTCGTGTATAGCATACACATATTTCAAAACAAAATATTGCAGCGCACGCTGCACAAATATATTATTTTATTTTCATAACGTCAAAATAAATGAGTATAGTGTTCTCTGCTGTTTAAATTTGTTGATTCTCTTTTTCACCTTAATAGTTTTACAGCACTTGAAAACTAACCAGATCAGTATCATAACACCATTAATGTTAGACTATTGATGTGTGCCTTATATGACTAATGGAATGGCCGGTTCCACAGAAAAATGACTAACGGCCGGTTAGTTGTGCGCCAGCTAAATGTTTTATATGAAATCTGTATAGGAACTAATCGCAAATTTTAGTAGAAAAAATATAATTTATTACAACTGCTAGAAAACCGAACGTACAATGGTCTAGTATTTTTATTTTTAAAGCAAACATATGTTCAACTTTTATTCAATTTACTGTGTGGACAAACAAAATACATAGTTGCTTTCTAATCGACCACCGCAAGTACTTAATTTACAATTTTTCCAGACTGGAAAATATTGTTTTAATTCCATACTAAATTCCGTACTACAAAATATCAAAGACACAATAAATTATATTTTGGAGAAAAAGAATTGTCTTTCACCTTCTCTTTCGCGGTTAAATTGTTATCAAAGACACAAAAAAAATGATTTTGAAGAAAAATAATTGTCTTTCTTTTTGTGTTTCGCGGTAATATTATTTATTTTTTTAGTTTTGTTTGTATATTGAATCTTTTATTTTCACTTCTCACTTTCTCAGTTTCATGTGACAAGTCGACGACTCGAGGGGAGAATACGCACAAGATTGTGCATGCGTGTGTTTTTGATTATTTAATTTTCCCGTGTTGTTTTAATTTAATAGTTTTTAATTATTACAGTAATATTAATATAATAATTTTATTTATTTTAATTATAAACTGGTTGCGATCGGATTGCGCTAAAGAGGTAATAAAAATGAGTTTTGCAATAGCGTTTATAATTTACGTAAAATAATATTTTTTTATTTTTTACGATGCTTTTCTTTTCTTCTCAGATTTGAAACATGTTTGAAATAAAAATTTTATTGCACTTTCTATTTTCACATATTTTCATATTTTATTCCAGATTTACCAACCAGGAATCCATCTTCAAATTAAGCCACTTTATTGACGATTTACTTAGAAGGAACATATTATAAACCAGCTTTATCATCCAACGAACAAATTGGTATTGAGTCAGAGGCTATTCCACCCTAACCTAATGTCAAAATTGAGGAAATTTGTCTATAACAAGATGAGGGGGACATTCTAAGCAAACGTAGCATTTTTACTGCAACTCTGGTAAAGCGAGAGCTTGAAATTCTTGAAGAATAAAAAGGAGCAAAATTAGACTCTAAAATGGAATTGTCTAAATAAATCTTGAAAAAACGACTAACAAAATAGCCTAAATATTATAACTGCGAAAGTCACAAAAACAAAAAAGGCTATTTCAAATACAGATCAATTTCGCTAATCCGATTCCGAAAGCGATTTTGATGACGTAGTTATATGTGATGATGATGAGCGATTTATCTGAGTTCAGAAATGATAATGAACTGTGGTGCAGACATCTGTACCACAGTTCATTATCATTTCTGAACTCAGAAAAGACTGGTAAATCTCATCGTTAGCCTCATTAAATAGATCCATATTCTCAAGCTCATCATTTACAGACATCTGTACCACAGTTCATTATAATTTCTGAACTCACAACAGATTAGGTAAATCTCATTGTTAGCCTCATTAAATAAATCCAGATACTCAAGCTCTTCATCATCACATATAACGATGCAATGCTGATACCAGCTTAGGAGTTGAAAAGGCCGCAAAATACATAAGCGATTTTCACAAAAACTGTGAGTTGTTTGGAACAAAATGTCAGTTTTAATGTTTATAAAATATAATGTGTTAATTTTATTAACAATTGGTTAAATTGAAATTTTGCATCCTAAAATGTAAAATATTTTTATTTTATATATATTTTTATTGTTTTTAGTTATTGAACTGAATGCCATTGATTTTTATTACTTTCTTTTAAAATAGTTTTCAAAAAATATCTCTGCATGTGTGTGTATGTGTGTGTGCGGGTGTTCATGCTTGTGTGGTGCAAAGCAGACTAAAGGTTTGTGTCCTGCATGCAGACCAAGTGGCTTGACTGATAGAAACTTCATACTTTTTCATAAATTTGGAAATCCAGTGATTTTACGCCGAAATCGGCTCACCGGAAGTGGCAGCTTCCATGGGAGCTTTTTCATTTTTTTGCAAATATGTATTTTGAAAACTATATATTTTCGGAAAAAGAGACGAAGAATTTTTAGATTCTAAATTAATTTTTTTTTATTATTATTAAAGCACACAGTTTTATCATTTATTTTCAATACAAGTTTTTATCACATATAATATTAATATACAAAATGAAAATAAATGGGGAGGGTAATCATCACCGATATGTATTTATCTACCCTTTGACAAAGAAAAAAATATGGTTAAAAGTTACGATAACATAAGAATTAAAAACTTAACAATAAAATATAAAAGGACAAACGATTTGAACTAAAATTAAACTACATCAGACTTAAACTCTAAATAGAAAGTCAAACTTTAAGTTCCCGTAGAAATGATTTCCAATTTATTTTTTGTCGAATGCTAAGTTGAAGTTGGTTAAACAAGGAAGGAGCAGTTGCCAGGAAATATTTTCTAAAATGTTCACTAAAAACTGTGGAACAACAAATAAGAATTGATCATTGTTCCTAATATTGTATCGCACGTTTGATCTCAATAATCGATACCCACTTCGCAAATAAAATAAACGTAAAACCTTTAAACATATAGATTTTGCAATGGTAAAACTTTTAAACTCAAAAATAACGGCCAACCAGAAACCCGTGAAGACTTAAAACACAATACGAATAGCATATTTCTGAGCAATAATGAGGTTTTTTTAATTTGAATGATGCAACCACCCCAAAGGGTAATGCATTGCTGAGAGATTTTTTTATTTTATCGACATGTTGCTCAGATTACAATCAACAATAATTCCAAGATATTTGAAAATCTCAACAGTTTGAATGGAAATGCACGAGCCTTAGCATTTAACGATATTACAAAAACTGGAATGATACGTTAACGGCGAATGTAAAATACTGCTACCCAAACTAAAATGCATGATCTAAGTTTTGTCACTTAAAATTAGGACATGGTGATCAAACCATTTTCTTAAAACTAAAAGGTCGGCTGCAATTTTATGGCAAACATGAGTTTGGGAGGACCCACGATAACATAAGGTCATACCGTGTGCAAAAACAACCATAGTGCCTTGTCTTCTTTCACCAAAAATCTTATATAATATAATAAAAATTTCAAATAATAGAATCTAAACTTATTTATTTTAAGAATACATCGATAAATCAAAGGTTTTAATGGCTTATGATTTGTGAAAATCACACATTTATAATGTTTTTTAAATTAAACAAATGTTAAGAAAAAAATAAAATAAAAAAGTTTAGGACACATATATAAATGCTGTGGCAATAATACAAAAGGGCATAACTCATTTTACCAAATTTTTAGGAGACCATTTTGAAGTTGTAAATGATTATGTAAAAGAGGTTTCAGCGTATTGGCAAAGTATTTAAGTATTACGTGATGATAATTATGTACTCTACCAATCAGAATAGTCAGATGTACAATTTGATTTTCGTAGTTTTTCCCTTTATAACATAGTGTTACATAATGGTATAACTCGAGTTATTCCCTTTTGTATTATTGCCACAGAATGTATAGCTGTATTTTGTTGAGAAATAGCTGTATTTTGTTGAGAAATAGCTGTATTTTGTTGAGAAATAAAGCATTTTTGCTTTAGCCTTTTTCAAGAAAATAAGCCATGATAAAATGATACAAAATTTTAAAATGCTTTAATTTTTGATTTTGCCATGGTGGTGTTGTGTAATTATCTCAACAAAATACACTGAATGTTTCAAAAATTTACCAATAAAAAAATTTAAAAATAAAAGTTTAAGAATGCCTGATGCGAATAAAAACATTGTCAACCATGTCAATGTTGCCAAATTAAAAATAAATTTAATATTTAAAACTAGTAAAAATAAAATTAAATAAAAATAAAATTAAATATATAAAATAAAATAATGTTTTGCAATAATATCGGTCCAAATCTGTTTTCCAAAATTTAAGCAGACATCACGATTTTTGACAAGACAATGTTTTTCAACATAAATTTGGCTTCTTAACAACCCAAACGGATTAATTGATTGGGTTGAAACTTCGTACTTAAGCTTTCTCCATTCATTGAGAGGTCCCAGTAATGTTTGGTCGAAATCAGTTTTTCGGAAGTGTTTGCTTCATATAAGAGCTTTTTCCTTTCTCGTAAATATTTTGGAAAGTATATAGCATTTAAGAGAGAATGATTAAAACAAATAGATTACCAATCAAGTTCCAAACAAAATTAGTTCAGATCATTATTTTAAATTTTACCGCAAATTAAATAAGTAAGTTTTGATAAAAGAAATACTTTATTTCATCTCCACAGTCCAGGCAAATTGACTATTAGGAAAAAAACTTCATACTTAGCTGTTTAATTGTCAGCTTTCATAAAAGGTTTTACAATTTTTGTAATGATGTTGAAAAGCAAAAATGACAAAAAATTAAAAAATTCAAATAAATTTAAAGATTAAATTTTCAACAAATTTGCAGACAGTGTTTACCAAAAGTCCAGTAAGTTTAATTTTTCACTTTAAAAATCAAACTTTGTATATTCGCGATCTATGTATACATACATTGGTGGTAAAATAAATTTGGGAGTTGCTCACAACATATTCACTCATCCATTTTTTTCTAACTTCTTAAGATGAATAAAATAAGTTTATTTTTCCGACCAAACGGCAGAGTGGTTAATGCTTTGGTGTTTGGATCGGAAGGTACCGGGTTCGAACTCCGATAGGGGCAGGATGAAAGGATCCGTGATGGAAATGAATACAACTATGACCCTCTATTTGAGTGCACAACTCATGGGCCGACCCATCTTACATGCCAGTACTATAGGGTGGCATAGAGCTATCCAATGTGCAGATGGTTCTACGTGAATCGACGATTTGGCAAGGAATGAGTAAGGTAGGACGTAAAAAGCGAACCGTGGAAGAGTTGGGAATACTTCGGCCCCAGAACAGATTGCATAGATTAAACATAAAAAAAATATATATAAATAAATTTAGATTCTATAATATACGGAACAATCACAAACACCATTACTATCGAAAACCTAAAGTAAAATATAATAAAATTCGTAAACACGAAAAGTTAGTTGCAAAAATAGAATATAGATATTCTATATATGTAAAAAAGAATCGAATTTCGTACGCTACGCAGCAATTCGCTAGTAGTACAACTACATGGTATTGCTCCTATATATATATAGACAATATTCCAAGGTAAATAATACAACGTCAGTCGTCGTGACCTGATGAGAAGGCTGATTTTTTCAAATCAGTAATCTCATCCGTTCGAAACTGATTGTTACGATTCTTACACATTTTCTATCTATAAATCAAAATTCAAATAAAAATAAGTTTATTTGAATTATTCCAACGCGGAATTAGCCTACGTAGGGCACGATATTACTCATAGTGGGGTTGATTTCGTTTTTATAAGAAGAGCTAGAAGCAATTATAACTTACTATAAAATCGCTAAAAGCTATCTTAAAAAATCTTATTAAACTTTTTTTCTACTGATTTTGCCTTAACAGCACTCTCCCCGACTATATGCAGAATCGGGTTGTTTAACGCAAATTATATTCAGATAGCAAAATATCCTAGAAATGACATTTTGTGCTCTAGGTCGTGTGGCAAACTTCCTGAATCTCTGTTTGCAACATCATCGATCAGACGTTAGTTATAGTAGCCAAATATGTTACAAAAATGGCATTGGTTAATTACTTAATTATATTCAATAAACGCATATAATAATTTATGCTGACATATATAATCGTATAAATTCAACCGTAAATAACTGATTATTTGTAAAGTGTCTATACAAAAACACTAGATGGAAATGACCTTAAATTAAAACCTATTTAAATGTAAATTAATTGCCATACAAGTGAATATTATTACATCAAATACACCATACATATTCGCATATCAATTTACCACTCGAAAAATTCTAATTACCATTCATTAATAATAATTTATAATACATATCTGAACCATTAAAGGAGGTAATTGAAACTTTACAATTTCTACTGAAAATAACATAATCGATAATTGGATTAAATTACATATTTATGTTATGTCCTTTAAATGTATGTCTGTATATTATATGCACATATGGATACCACATGGAAAGGATAGGTACCTTTATCTACCAGAAACAACAATATGTAGAAGAAATTAGAGGAGCATTTTGAATATATCCGTATAAATTGCATATATGAATGTTTAACATAAAATAACAAAAGTAATTAACATTTTCATAATATTGGAATTATTTGCATATCAATTCGAACAGGTGTTGTTGTGCAAAAAGCTATACGTACATATACGAACTTTGTTCACCATATGTAACATACAGGTATGTGTGTATTTTTTTAATTACTGAATGTTTTGAAAGCAAAATTATATGTAGAAACCCCAAAATGCATTAAACAAAAAATATGAAAATTGAAAACTAGGAAAAACCATTTTATGTATGGGGTAATACATGTTTAATGATTCTCTGTATGTTCGTAGTTTTTGTTTTTCTAAGTGGATTAGTTTTTCAAGAAAAACATCATTGAATACGTGGGTGTGTAGGTATAGATGGTTTAAGAAGACATGAAATGTACATGAATAGCACATTTAATTAAAGTGGTGAAGCAAAGATATCGATACTTCAAATTTTTTTATTCCTTAAGGACATATTTGACCGACACTTGAAATATGTGCATATGCACATGACAATAAAAAATACCAAGTATCAGAAGTTTTATTTAGTTTATTCCCATACAGCATGTTAAAGAATAATTTATAGTCGGATTGATGGCCTCACCTTTTTATAGAATTGGAGTTACCTCTTGTATTGTGGCGTGGATAGCTTTTATTCGGTAAAAATAAAACATTAGGTTATTTCCATCGCGAAATGTATGCAACGGCAAAAGTTCAATCGTTAGCTAGACAAACATTACATGAAAACAAAACGGTAATAATTTTATCAATCGGTGTTTTGACGAGCCGTTCTTTTATAAATTATCCGAATGAGTAGGGTTTGTGCCTTTATCGCTTCATTGGTGTCTGTACGACTGCCTTTAAATATACAATACCAGTCTTTTTGGTAGGTTAAAACCTGAACAGAATCGCCATATCAGAAGCTGATATTGATAACACACGAAATTCTTTTTTTCTTCCAACATCTTTAAACTGGCTTGTTTTGATACGACACTTAATAAGTTCTTCAGCGCTGCATAAAAGTTTGTGACAGTCAATGTCTTTCTTTAAAAAACAAACTCGAAACTGTCACAAAAACTAATTCTACTATTATTTTTTAGAGAGAGATTGCGCACAATGTAAAGTCACAAATGCAATCATGACATTAGAATTATCCGAACTTTTTTACTCAACTCATTTTTATCTTTCGATTTATGAAAATGAGAAATCTATGGTAAACTGATTTTTCTATGATGTTCGCTGTTTTTTGTCTTTAATAGAATTCACCAAGTAGCAAAGTGAAGCATATTATCTTTAATGATACAAAAAAATTCTCAATAGGCTCAACAGAAATCGGTTGTCTACTATGTGTTTTGGTAAAACCACTTTTTTCAATACAGATTTAAAAGTTCTCAAGCTGTTACTAGATTAACATAGATTATTAGTTTTAAGTTTTTAATGTGTTTTAGTAGATAAGAAAATAATAAATTGGTTTCACCAATTTAGTTGTTTACTTTGAATATAAGCTATTGAGCCTATTTTGTAGAGAGAAATTTTTGTATCATGTTCTCTTCTATGATTAGCGCTTTCTTTCGGCTGATTTTATAAAGCTTGCAAAAACACAGTATGAATTATCGTCTATTCGATAATTGACTTTGTAATTGATATTCTTTATCGACATTTGGCCGCGTTAAATTTTGAAGTGAAACTTCTTTAGTATCGGGATGATTTTAAAATCGATGAAAAAAAAACGAAAAATTACAAGCAAAAAATGAGAAAGCGATATAAAACGAAAATGCGATAGCTTTTCTTTAATTTTTTTTCATACCCGGTTGAAATATATATATATATATATATATATATATATATATATATATATATATATATATATATATATATATATATATATATATATATATATATATATATATATATATATATATATATATATATATATATATATATATATATATATATATATATATATATATATATATATATATATATATATATATATATATATATATATATATATATATATATATATATATATATATATATATATATATATATATATATATATATATATATATATATATATATATATATATATATATATATATATATATATATATATATATATATATATATATATATATATATATATATATATAGTCAAACCTGGTTATAATGAAAGCCTCGGGACCAACAAAATAGTTCATTATAGTAAGGTTTTTCTATAACAAGGGTTTGTTATAATAAGGGAAATAAATTCTTGTTCGTTATAAAGGGGCACAAGAAAAATGAAAAATATTAATGTATCTTTTGATTATGTAATTCAATTGATTCAATTCAGGTACTTCAAACATATAAAATATTTAAATAAAAAGCGTAATTCAGTATTGCAACTCAACATGTAAATAATAAAAATGTCTGTTTAGTGTGAGCTTTACTTCGTATAGTCAGTAATTACTGTTTGTTTGAATATTGAGCTTCGTATTTGCTCCAATCTCCGCTCCATGTCATTAAGATGTTGAAGTTCAACTTCACAATTGGGATGGCAAGTAAAAAAATGTCGTAATGAATTTAAATAAATTTCTAAACCCGTAAACGATGAGATTTCAATATTTTCTTCAACATCGATATCATTGTCTACAGCTGTTGAATCCCTTTGCCTGACTGAATTTAAAATATCTTCATCAGTAATTTGCTCAGATATTATAATTTGATCATCCACATTCACATAGTCTATGAAATTTATACCTCGCCGAAATATCTCAATCGACGGATTTTCCCAATATAAATTTTCCACTTCGGAGCAAGTATTATTGTTACCAATATCGCATTTACGGTTACAAATACATTTACCAATTAAAATCATAAAAAAGAGAGGAGATTGTTGAAAAAATTTTCTTCAAAATTGAAAAAAAACCTCATGCGTTCGTTATAATGAGTAAAATATTGTTGGAATCGAAGCATTTTGACTGAAATTGTGTTCGTTATAACGTTATAACGAGTTTCTTTTATAATAAGGGAAATTCGTGCATCAGTATACCGATAAAAATTCGAGACATTATAAAATGTTCAGTATAAAGAGTTTTTCGTTATAATAAGGGATTTTATAACCAGGTTTGACTGTATATATATATATATATATATATATATATATTTTAATATAATATATATATATATATATATATATATATATATATACCCTTTATTGTGCCCCTTTATATATATATAACGGGTGATTTTTTAAGAGCTTGAGAACTTTTTTTTAAAAAAAAACGCATAAAATTTGCAAAATCTCATCGGTTCTTTATTTGAAACGTTAGATTGGTCCATGACATTTACTTTTTGAAGATAATTTCATTTAAATGTTGACCGCGGCTGCGTCTTAGGTGGTCCATTCGGAAAGTCCAATTTTGGGCAACTTTTTCGAGCATTTCGGCCGGAATAGCCCGAATTTCTTCGGAAATGTTGTCTTCCAAAACTGGAATAGTTGCTGGCTTATTTCTGTAGGCTTTAGACTTGACGTAGCCCCACAAAAAATAGTCTAAAGGCGTCAAATCGCATGATCTTGGTGGCCAACTTACCGGGCCATTTCTTGAGATGAATTGTTCTCCGAAGTTTTCCCTCAAAATGGCCATCGAATCGCGAGCTGTGTGGCATGTAGCGCCATCTTGTTGAAACCACATGTCAACTAAGTTCAGTTCTTCCATTTTTGGCAACAAAAAGTTTGTTAGCATCGAACGATAGCGATCGCCATTCACCGTAACGTTGCGTCCAACAGCATCTTTGAAAAAATACGGTCCAATGATTCCACCAGCGTACAAACCACACCAAACAGTGCATTTTTCGGGATGCATGGGCAGTTCTTGAACGGCTTCTGGTTGCTCTTCACTCCAAATGCGGCAATTTTGCTTATTTACGTAGCCATTCAACCAGAAATGAGCCTCATCGCTGAACAAAATTTGTCGATAAAAAAGCGGATTTTCTGCCAACTTTTCTAGGGCCCATTGAAAATTCGACGTTGTGGCAGATCGTTCGGCTTCAGTTCTTGCAATGTCAAAGCATACTGAGCATCTTTCTCTTTGACACCTTGTCTGAAATCCCGCGTGATCTGTCAAATACTAATGCATGAAAATCCTAACCACAAAAAAAATCACCCGTTTATATATATATATATATATATATATATATACATATATATATATATATATATAACGGGTGATTTTTTTGTGGTTAGGATTTTCATGCATTAGTATTTGACAGATCACGCGGGATTTCAGACAAGGTGTCAAAGAGAAAGATGCTCAGTATGCCTTTGACATTGCAAGAACTGAAGCCGAACGATCTGCCACAACGTCGAATTTTCAGTGAATGGGCCCTAGAAAAGTTGGCAGAAAATCCGCTTTTTTATCGACAAATTTTGTTCAGCGATGAGGCTC